>CM067480.1:10890373-10909027 GCA_034552555.1 Semaprochilodus insignis
AGAGAGAGAGAGAGAGAGAGAGAGAGAGAGAGAGAGAGAGAGAGAGAGAGAGGTGGGGGTGTAATGGTGCAATGAGAAAAGTAGAGCAAATAAAGTTTACTGTAGAATCAATGCTTGGAACAAATTCCACTTTATGATATTGCTTGAAAAACTGAAATTTTGTTGGTTCATTTCTGTGTTACTACAGATCTTACATGGAACATGTAGTCACATACTGTTTCAGTGGATGCAGCAGAATTCAGCTTATTTGGTTAAGTATTGTTAGCTATATTAACTGTGTGCATAGCTACTGGGCAATTAACTCATCTCAAAATGATAATGTTTTCTCTGTGTCATTTGTATACCTAAGAAGCAAATAGGAACAAAGTGCATAAAAATGCATTCTGTATAAGATGAAGTAATCAATTATTAAAACTAAATTTGTGATAGAAATGATTTCATACTCAATTATTCTGGTTTTAAAACTTACACTGCATGTTAAGGCGACAATATTCAAATAAATGGCTTACAGTATTGCCCTATGATATCAGGAAAGCCATGGTTCATCATGCTTCATTTCAGCAGATGGCCATTTATCTTCTGGGAACACTTGAGTAGCTCTTATTTATATTCACTGAGCTCAGAGGCTTGGCTAGGCAGAACAATTAATTGTGGTGTTGATATAGATTAACTAATTAAAAATAACAATTACTTCACTGAGATCAAAATAGGATTTAATTTTTCAAAAATATATGACACATTGAGTCCTACTGTTTGCTTTAACAATGTCTTCCCGATGTACAAAGCTTGTACTGACCTACTTTTATTACTTACTTTGACCTACTTCTATAAGTGTGTCTTGAGTCCAGTAGCACAAGAGGCAAAGTCATGCTGGACTGTAACATTCTGTCTGCTCACTCCGTTAGGAGTGTTTTCACAGCAGGCTGATAATAAGAGTGAGAATCCCTGCAGGAGCCTGTTAGCTCTGTGAGTGTGTAAGTGAGTGAGCAAGTGTGTGCGTGTTTCTGTTGGAGTCTAGAGGTCTAGTGTATGCTTTATGGCGATGCCATTGCTAGCACTGCTATTCCTACTTTTCCTCTTCTAGAGGCCTCATACATCCAGATTTGGGCAGTTATATTTACTCAGTTACTCACTTATGTAAATTTGATGGACATGTATTTTCAAAGTGTACTTTACACTTTTACACAAGTATATTTATGTTCCACTGTAGATTTTTTTTTGCCCTTTAGATTCAAATGAAGGCCATGCAAAATAAGAAACTGATGCCTGCTAAGACATTTGACATTTGAGCCCAGTGCAATATATATGGGATCTCTCTGCTTCTAATGAACATTTACTAACCATCTCTTATGAGCTTTCTAACCCATTCTGCCCAAACCAGAGGGGAGCTACCACACTGCCCTGCCCATTTCCTAACCACAGTGCCTTCACAGATAGCATGCAGATGTGGGCCACCTCTGGCAAACATATGGTGCTGCTGGTCCACCGGCGGCACAGGTCAACTGCATGTTAGTCAAACATGCTTATTTTGGCAAACACATCCTTAAACAGATCTAAGCAGAGATATTGCAGTCTCACTGGCAAACTGCTTATGACCCAAAAGTGGACCACATTAAAATATGCTAACTTGTCCCACATATTTTAATACAGATGTGGGTCACAGAGGTATGTCAGTATGGTGATTATGTAAAACAGATTGTTAGTACAACACAATCTGCCTCAACAGTAGGACATTACTAAATATTATGCAGTTTGTAATTAAATTTAAATTAGAATTAAAATGATTTGCGGCTGTCAGTGTAGTGTTCATTGAACTTTAAATAGTAAGTTAAATGCTCTAGCACTAGGATTGTGGGCTAAATGAAAATTAAGTGTGGGCCAGAACTGGGCCATCACTTGTTTGGTATCTGGGTTGAGTGTGAATAGAGATGTTTATACATGTCTGTGGGTGATCTAGTTTTACATTCTGTATAGTTTTTTTTTTTACCCTAAATTATTAAGTTCACAACATAAACTGTGAATTACAAGTACATCAAAGTGATGAGTGGACAGCTCAGACATGCTACATTCCTGTGATATATGGGACAATCAATATTACAATACAATAAGGCCTCATAGGACTTAGTGTTAGTAAACTAAAGAAAATGACAAATTATCAGCAATTTGTCATCAAAATCAAGCATTACATTTCTTCACCTAATCCTAATGTACCTGCTGAGACAGTCCATGCAGAAAATCCATCTCTAGCATTCATATTAACACATACATTGCTCACAGTCTGGCTGTGCATGATTGTGGACTTATCAAGTGAATTCAACACTGGAATTTTTTCCAATGCACTGTGTTCTCATTAAAGATTAATTTTGGTATCCACTAATAACACTCATATCCACAAATAACCTAACCACACCTTCCTTCAGTGACTAAAATTACTAGGTAGCAACACAGTCTACACACCTAATTTACTACTGTTGTAATACTGTCTTTTATCTTTGCAGTAGTAGAGTATGCAAACACCTTTAAGAGTTTTACATGTTCACCTTGCTCATAAATCAATTATTAGAAGTATGACAAAGTTAAATCTCATGGTCTGCTTCCAAATATGTAAGCAAGATTAAGAGAAAGCAGTGGATGAAAAGTGACTTACCTTCACCTTTATAAGTGTGGCCGTATGGGGGATAATCTCTGGTGTTCACGGTACCCACAATCCCATACACAAACTTCTACACAGCTCCTGCCCAACTACCTGGATGACTGAATGGACTTAAACTAGGAGCACCATACACACACTGACCTTATATCTCCATTAGGGCGGAGTTAATCAATGGGGGCGGAGGAAAAAAGAGAGGGAGAGTATGGGGTGGAGGTGAAAGAGAGATTTTCAGCATAGGGTCGTCTAATTCTAAATCTAAACACGGACATTTGTTTGACTTTCTAAAATCACTTTAAGAGAAATAAGTGCTAACTTATCAAAGCATCTGATTTACAGGGTCTAGGATTATTCCCTTTTCAATCAAAGGACACACAATTTTTCGCTGTGCCAAAGAGACTAATTCAACACTTGGTCCACTGTAGATGCTTTGTAGATGTGAGTCTGTGTATCAGATTCAATTTTCACTAACACCAGATAGTCAATAAGGAGACCATCAAAATAAAATGTGACAATTCGGTGCAATTAAAAATAAAAAAGCCCCAAGTTGGCAGAATGCTTAAAGTTCGTCGGTTAGCTGAATGAAACAACCTATTGTTAAGATTCCTGTTTGTGTGAGCAAACTATGCAGGCCATGCAGCCTTTGTTTTATTTTGAGGAGAGATAAAGTGAATGATTAGTGGACTATACACTGATGGATTTGGCTTCATGATAAGTGTCCTTTTATTATAATGAGTAGTAGAACACATCACAGAATTTGAATAAGGAATCAAAGTGCCTGCTTAAAAACATTATTAGCCTCAACAAACATGCAAATGGCAAGTGAGTGATTAGTGGGTTATCAGTCCTTTATGCTCTTATTGTCAGGTGAAAAGAAGCTGAATGGTGGTTTTGATAAAATGTGTGTGACCTCTACTCACCTCTTCAGATTGGTCAGTGGTTAAAGTCTAAATAAGCTTTCAGAATTAAGTGTGGGGCAGGAACACTAGATGACCTAAACCAGATGAATAAAAGTTAGAACTGAGGCTTACACTGGCCCTTGTTTGAGGCACAAAATGAGAGAGAAGCTTCTCAAGCTTATTCGGCTTGATGAATAAATGAGAGAATGTTTTGATAAAGGGCAGAACTGTATAAATTAATAGGATTAAGTAGTAACACACTAAGACAAGGTGGAAGACCGTGAATAAGTGTGTTATTCTGCCTTTCCAGGTGGGACTTTTTGCTGTCTTCTTCATCAAAATCACCTATGCATTCATTCAATAGTAACTCATTTGCACTGAGTCTTAGTGTCCACTAACTAGCAGAAGCTTCCTAAAAGCAGGCTGTGAGAAACATACACTACAACTGAAATGAATGAAGGAAATGAATGGAAGATTTATTACACATTGTGTAACTGGAGTCTACTAAGTACTAAAATTTTTTACAAATAAATGAAAGATTATTATGTATTGTTCACACTTTGTAACAATCCCATGTACATTACTCATTGTCAAAAATGTACATTGTTACATAGGAATAAGAGATGCATTACATAATATGACATAAGAATTCGTAATACATTATTACACTTGTAACAGTTATGTAGTCATTATTGCTGGTTATTTGCTGATTGCTGATTATATACTGGTACAAATGAATGAACGATTAAATACACATTGTTATTTATCAAAGAAAGATTTATTATGCAGTGTTACAGCTATACATTACTACACATGAATATAAAATTCATGATGTATTTTTACAAATGAATTAGGGATTTATTACACATTGTTAACAAATGGCAACAAAAGACAACACAAAATAACAAAAAAATCAGTAACTGATAAAAAAAGAGGTTGTAGTTTTACAGAAGACAGACATTGTCCAACAGCAGACAGCACCTTCCCCCAATAATGCACACATACACTCCTTTGCCCACATGCACATTCTCACACACACACCAAACTCAATTAGCCGTGAGTATGTTTGTCCACCAAACACAGAGGGCCCAGCATCTGTTTCTTTGTTTGGCCATACGGTACAGAAACAGAGGATCTGGCAGAAAGGGAGAAAGAGACCCCATTTTTCAAATGTCTCAGCTCTGAAAATAAATGATGAACAAAGCTACTGACATTATTCATTTAGTTTGTTTCTGTAACACACCACTACAGTCATGCAGTGATAACACGAAGGAAAATGAAAACACCTGGAACAAAAACACAGTGTACAGAGTTTACACAGTTCTTATTTGAGGCAAGGTTTTGGTAAAAAGAATCCTTTCCATTTCTGAGTTAGAATATTTTGGTAATTCTTAGATTTTTCTTCTATGACCTTGTTGAACCCCTTGCATTACAATAATGCATTTCATAAATGTTAAAATGCAATGTGCCACAGCGGCTGAAAGGCCTGATGTTTATATACAAATATTTGTACTATTTATGGTTGGTTATGTCAAATTGGCAGTAGTCGGTTTGATTGGTCGGGGCACAGGGGTTCAGGGACTGTGTGGTCAATAGTGGCTGTAAAGTCTTGCAAAGGTCCATTCCAACAGCTGCTCTCCTTTTCCATACAGCAGCCTGGGAATGCAGAGAGAATACAATCTGGCAATCGTCCATCACCATGGGAACCTGTCTCAGGACAGTGAGTGACCCCATTAGGGAGTAGACCTCACATCATTCTGCACCTCAAATCATTACTTCTCTAAATATACACACATATGGTCACACATGTACAAACATGCCAAACGGTAAGACAGTCACTGCTTTGTGATGATGCTGAAACAGCCAACCAAAGCCATTTCTTTTACCTGAAATCACTCAGATATCTGCATGTGCTGTGCTGTGTATGTGTGTGTGTGTGGTCTTGTCCAGGCCCCCCATGGTCCTGCTTTTCTGACAGGCCCTGTCCTTGTTGGGGATTGCTGACTGGTTGCTCCACACAAAACCACTAAAACCATCTACATGGGACTTAAGCCTGTCAATCTGGAGATTTAGACTCCCAGAGTGTGAAGATACGATGGGCTATAGAGGACCTCAGCTGTACATACTACATGAATTTGTTACAGAAGATGTTTCAAATTATGGACTTTGTAAGACGGAAACGGAAATGGAAACAACTTCTGTTTACTAATTGAACTATCTATGCATCCTTTCATGGTAACCACTGTGAGACTGGACAAGCTTTACTAAAAAGATTCCCATTCAGTTGTAGCCAACAACCTAGTTTCTGTCAAAATACCTCAATTTAGATAGTGTTTATAATTTCAAACAATACTTATTTAGGATGTGTATGAAAGTCTAGGATGGATTCTTTTTGGGATCAACATCCTAGCCCTAAGCATATCCATTATAAAATAAAGGATATCGATATAAGTTGTCAGGATATTTTGCAGATTCAGTTTCTGTCACAGTTCTGTAACTGGTCATATACTTATATGTGAGTGAGATTTGGGTGTGGTTTTAAGACCAGGGATTAATATGGCAACTACGTCATTGTTATTTATGTCCAAGATCTTGTAAATCTAGTTAAAAAAAAAAAACACAAAGAAACAGATTGTGCAAGTGTGTGTGTACAGTGAGTAGTGGACTGATGTAGTTCACAGTACAGTGCTACCCTGCTCCTCCCTTAAACACCACATCTCTGTCATTTTGTTCGTTTATCCATCTGCCAGTGTCTGTGCTGTCATCTGTGCTACACCTTCAACAACCTGTATCTGAGAGATATTTTTCAAAATATCAGACAATATATTTTTTACTCATTTATGTGGAGAATGAGATTCAATTTGCATGCAATTCTTTTTGGCAGAAGCACTGAATGTAAGCAAGTTTGGCCCTGGGTGTGGGTGAGATGTGTATTTAGCTGTAAGCGTTTACTATGAATGTATGAGGCAGTTGGCTCAGCTCCCACACCCAAATGTCCCTCCTTGCACATTACCCATAATCCTCTGCCTCAGTCAACAACATTCCAGAGCCTGGGCCTGCAGCAGGGACGATGACATAATTTTTTCTGGCCAGTCCAGACAACATAACCACATCAAGCAGGTACCATCTTTGCAGTGACAAAGAGAAACGCTTGTTATGTCTTACAAAAATAGATATAATTCCCCCTTTTGTACATGGCATTCAAACTGCTTTACTAGAAAAGGTTCTATAGTGTACTTTGCCATTTGTGTGGATTTGACTGGCCGATAAATTGACTTACCCATGCCCAACCCTCTTAGGTACTGTTGTATTGCTACTGTTGCTAGATTAGACAAACTTCAAAGAAAACTGCCAACAACCCATTCAATTTTGTCAGTGTTGTACATTTAAAATATTATTCATTTAAATGATGGTCATTTTTGATGATTGTGAAGAGTCACACTGTTAGGATAATAGTATTTTATGTTATGTAATTGAGTGGCATGATGGCAGTTTGTTGCACTTCTTTGCAATGTATACAATATGTCCAATAGTTTATAGATATTTGTAGACTACAGCCTACTATTCTGGAAAGGCATCTCAAGTGATACTGGGACATTGTTGAAAGGTTTTCATTACACGTAGCCACAAAAGCATTAGTTAAATCACATTTGAAATGCGCATGAATATATTATTTTCTCCTTTTTGTAATAGAAATGTTTTGAATGAGCATTATTCACTGCTTCACAAATGCAAGTTAAAACTATGCGATGCAAAACAGAAACCAGATATAGACAGGATCTATGAAGTGAGTCATGAAGTGTCCTGTGCTCTGATTAATTAATTTTTTAATTTCTTTTTGGAAGTCGTGGATACTACAAAAAGGGAATATTTGGCTTGTTATTAGTGCACAGTTCATACGGGTGACTGAACGATGTATATGGGTTTTGGTGCAACATATGCTGCCTCCAGATAATGTCATTTTCAGGGAAGGCCTTACTTATTCAGATCTGTCATCCATTGAAAGCATTTGGTGCAGTATGAAATGAAAAAATACAACCAATAAGACTGAACTGTTGAGCCACTGAAATCTGATATCTAGCAAGAATGGATTTGAAATGGAACATTTCACCTTCAGAACTACAGCAATTGTCTCCTTAGTTCCCAAACAAAGTGTGGTTAAAAAAAAGGTGATGCAGCACAGCGGTAAACATCAAACTATTCTGAAACCTGTTGCTGGCATCAAATTTAAAATTGACATATATTTTTCAAAAAACAATAACGTTTCTCTATTTCAACATTTAAATTGTTGTCTTTATAATACTTTCAGTAAATATAAGGGTTAGAAGATTTGCATATAATTTTATTATGTTTTTATTTGCATTTTGCACAGTGTTTTTGGAAACAGCATTGTACATTATAATCTTGTACGTGTGTGTGTGTGGCCTCCTAGGATGCACAGGATATGTTTGTCAGAGAACCGTGGAAATAGCTGTCAAGCACCATTTAGGCCAGACAGATGAACCCCTTTTCCCTTTTCTTCCAATCCTTCTCACACACATATCTCACAGAAACACATGGTATGCTTTGGAGTGTTCTTGAATTATCTTTTTTTGTCTTTACCAAAGATTTTTTTAATGCTGCAAATAATGAAATAAAAAATACTTACACAGTCAGTTATAGAGCTTGAAGTGTGCTGGTACTTACCAGTAGCAGTCAGTACCATTTTAGAACTTTGGTGTGCTGGGATTTCTTGTATACCGGCATTTCTCATAAGCTGCTGATGTTGTGTCCGGTTCAGATCCCCCTCAAATTCATGTACCCTTTCACAAATCAGGTTCTTCGGCACATGCATTGACTGAATGGAAACCATTGCCATATAACGCTGGAAACAAAAGTAAACAAAAATGCTTGTACAGCTATATATATTCACTTTATTGGCGATGAATAGCACAAAAAGTGAAAAAAGAAAAGCTTGTAATTGAAGTAATTTTAGATAAAACATATGGAAATGTAATTTACGCCCTGTCCAGTCCATTCTTTAAAGGTTCAATGGCGTTTTCATCTGGTCATTGGGAAAGCCAAGGAAGGTGTTGGGTTTTATCATTATCTGCATTATCATGCTGGAATTTAAGAATATACTGAAACAACATTTTAGTCAACTAGTGCATGACAGCAGACATTGCATTTGGTGCCAAATGAGTAGTTTAGTAACTGTTGCTATGTCATGAATTGCAACTTTGGGGTACCTTTGTCTTTAGGCTAGTTCTAACTGCTGATTTCAGTTGTAAATGTAAATTCTGAAGATTTTGATTTCTTTAGCCACTATCTTGTCAAGTGTTTGTCTGTACTTGCTGGTGAGTAGTTGAAATTGACAACTGATGCATTTGCTGTTGTGACATAAATGGTTTGGCCTCTCTGGAGTTGTCTTATGTTGCCGCATAAACTTTTAAACTTCACAGTTCTTATTGCCAGACTTCTTTTGTAAATTACATACAGCTGTCATTTGATAAAACAGAACTCATTTGTGGAGCAGGTTTTGAGATAGTGATGTACTTTACAGTACAAAAATCTTACAGGTTCTCATGTGCCATTTCTGTTATTTTGCCTGTGTTGAGTTTCATAGCTATGTCAGTTATACAGTTTTGACAGTTATGGCTTGTTGACCTTCTCACCTATATGTCCTCAGTCTGCAGACAAGAGTTTCACACCCAATAGCCGTATGTGAAAACATAAAGCCCTCTCCCACGCAAAGTACACATCAAAATCCTCGCTTACATGTGTGTGTTATGGCTATTCTCTGAATTCAGGGTTGACATTAGATGTGTAGTATTGTGTTTACTCAGTTGCTTGATTCAGTGCTCTGGTAAGCGTGTGACACATATGGCATTTTGATGTGATGTGGGATGTATTTTGACTGTCAGTTTTTTATCTCTTCATCGGTTGTGTAGTCCTAAGAAAAAAGGTGAGCGTACTATAAATCTGCACTAGCCCTGAACATATGGTCAACAGATACATTTTTGCCAGATACAGCATAAAAGTCACAAAATAACTAGATTTATTTGAGAATTTTATGGTTTACAAACCCCCTTTTATGACATTTCCCTTGACCTTATTTTGAAGCCGTAGTCTGCCTTGACAAAATAGCCTAGCCTACTTCTCTGCTACATTGTTGTTAATTTTATAGAAATTAACCATCTTAGGTTGACTAGCCAGTAATATGATAGCTGAGCATGTTACACTAATATTTAACATGAATATTATTCACAAGACTTTTTAATCACAGTTTGACTACATTTACTTCAGAACAAATCGGAACATATCGGCATGTCTGCATGAACACAATGGTATCCTATGGTGGAATCCCATAATGGCATACATAGAAACAGATGAGAAATAATTGCTTATTAACAACAGGACTGAACAATAACTTAACAATAAATTGTGCTGCAGAAAACGTGCATGTTATGTTTCCATTTTTATGGACTTGCAAGTAAAATAAAAGCAGGTATACACAAAAACACATCTTTAGAAGCAGTAACTGAAACAGGCTGACAAAAAAGTCAGCATACAAGTATATCTGTGTATATGCTTGACTACACCACTTTCCTCACTGTCTCAGTAACA
Source organism: Semaprochilodus insignis (assembly GCA_034552555.1). NCBI lineage: Eukaryota > Metazoa > Chordata > Actinopteri > Characiformes > Prochilodontidae > Semaprochilodus > Semaprochilodus insignis. The sequence continues at coordinate 10,900,529 of CM067480.1, forward strand.
TATTCTTGCATAAAGAAGAAGATATATTGCTTTAATCGAAAGCTCTTTTATTGAACATAGCAGCAGTGAACTGAATGCCAGCACTGGCCAAAATGGCAGATAACAGGCAGGTCTCCAATGTCCATACATCTCTCATACATTGTAGACATCCCTTGCTGCTGTGTCTTCTGCCACCCTCCAGTTAGGCTCCACTACAGAGGAGCCTAACTGGATGTCTAGAAGGCCTGGTGTCACTCCACCTCCACTCCTATTGAAAGGACCTGCATGAGAATGTTCAAGCTGCATGGGATGGATTATCACAGGACACCATTAGGAGCCTCTGATGGGTGGCATGTCGTGTTAGCAAACATGGCGGCCCAACACCATACTAAGAAACAGTCCTTCTGTATGTGAAGAATTATGGCATAGTATATACAATGTTTGTGTACATTATAATTAAAAGCAGAGGGATATGAGAAGGTTCTTGTTTAGGAGGATCACGTTCTGGGGAAAGAAGCTGCGAAGGGGCCAATTGGTGAGCTGTCATTCTTGGTCTCTGCCCTGATGGAAACTTCTGGAGGAGAGAGTAACTGGGTTATAAGGGATCAGCCGTAATTTTCCACACCCTCCTTCTAGATGAGTAAAAGTGGAGAGTCAATAGCTGATGTTTTTTTCTGCACATAGGTGGAGATGGAGGATGTCACGATGTGGTGATAGACTCATCCCAGCACTTCTTCCAACAAAATGCAAAAATGTTTGGCCTGATTGGTAATGGAATGCCATAGCAACCACCTTGTAAAACCTATCATACACCTACAATATTGTGGCAACCACCTTGAACATCATTACAACAATCTAGCAATCCAACAAAGATACAATAGCAGCCACCTGAAATACCATAGCAATGACATTGCATCCCATAGCAGTCAGTTAGGATAAAGTACTATGGTACCATTTGGCAACACGGTAGCAGCCATCTGTTGCTTATCATTACTTTTATAGTTTTTAACAGTAACTATTATTACTGTTATAGGTAAATGTATGACTGCTTTTGCAAGAGAAACTCTGAGTATGTGAATTTAGCAGCACTGTAAAATGTTCTAATCAAGGGAAAAAAAGTATATATATTTTTATCACAGATCATGCTTCTCTACTAAAAGTTTATAGATACAATTTTTAATCGAAGAAACACCTTTATTCAGACATGTACAATCAATCTCCAAAGCTCTACTGATTGAGCTGAAGAAAAATTAAAAGATAAATCAAAGGGGATGGATTGAGATGGATATATTGTCTCTTGTATACTGATGTTATCTTATCAAAACCTCATAACTGTGTATGCATAATGAATGATGTATTATATCTTAAATACAAAAACTATGTTCAGAAAAAAAAACCATTATACATTCCCCTGAGCAGAAACACTTGCATATATGTATGCCCCACCCCTCACACACACTTATATTGTGGATAATAAAAATTGGCCACTCGGGGGGGAGAAGGGGACCTTGGTAACACAGAAGTGAAGATATGTGAAGAATGTTCACCATGTTTACTTGAGACAAAGACAAAGACACATACTCACGAGATCTGTGTTTGAGCATGTGGATGCTAAATGTCCATGCCAGTCCACACAGTGTAAGAGTGGTCATGTTGAATGTAGTGGAGGGTAAGAACAGTACTTTTACAGAAATCATTTATTTATCATTTACTTACTTAGTCATTTATTATTCTACAATTTCATCCCTACAAGACTAATCAATTGTCATAGTTGTTTTCATGACTGTCTAATAACTGGTTATTGACTGTTAGCAGACAATCTGACTTGATAAAAAACACCATATACACCAGCAAAGGATATTTTCCTTTATAACTTTATAAACCTTTTTATGTGAAATATTTTAAAAGATATTAATTTATTCAGTTTATCTAAGTTTAAACAAAACTGCTCATAATGTCAAGAGGTGATTTCACTGAAGTTTTGAAAGCATAATTTTGTGTCATTCTTCTTTTATAATTCTTCTATTATAAGTCTTTAGCTGTGCAACCGTACAGGTCATTCATTGTAGTTTTGCACGTTTTCAGTGGAAGACACTTCTGGACTGCATGAAGGGCGCTCTAGTACCCTCACTCTTTGATTATCAAGCCGTGCTATTGTAATACATGCAGAAAGTGGCTTAGAGTGGACTTGCTCCAAAATGCATTCAGCATTAATGGTGCCTTCACAAATCTGCAAGTCACCCATTAATATCCCCTATACTATGATCTAAAACATTCGTAATCTGAAAAGTGTCATCAGTCCATTTCAGAATAGCTCAAGCCCAAAGATGTCAGCAATGTTCAAGACTTTGTTCACATATGACTTCTAGTTACATGGTACAGTCTTTCCGCATGTAGTGCTGTTTGAGAGATTGAGAATCATGAATCATGAGCATTCCCTTGACGTTCATGGCCTTGCCCTTTATGCAAGAGTCCTAGAATCTAGGGGAAATACCTAAAATGGGGAAATACCTTGCAATCACTTGCTATTTGTAAATGGTTGGATCTTCTGGTAATGCATTTTTGGCAAAGTGGTGAAGAATTTTGCTCATAGAGGAGAAGCTTTTCCTGGATACAGCAATGCTCTCTCTGTTCCTTGTCTTATACACCAGGAACAGGTCACCATACTGCAGACAAAATATAGTTACCAGAACAAGAACACACTTATACACACACTTAAGATGCAGCGCAGCAGTTAATTGCTCTGTCAAAGCGTATCTTTCTTTGTTGTCAGTAGCTGAGACTGGGCCAGGCTTTGAGCTAATATTCAAACAGGACTGGAGTCATAATGGCACTTGTGTTCCTGGCAAGGCGAATGAGTGCTGGTACAGTCAAATTTTCCATCTGCTGGACAATGTCTTACCATGATGTATGAGCACAAACACACACACACACAAAAGCACCTGGCAGTGGATACAGACCAGAGGTGGATAAAGAAGCATGAAGCCAAACTAAAGTAATAATATCAGGACTTAGAAGTAGAAATAAACATAGCTTCCAAATTTTAATTTGATATAAAAAGTATGAGGTCCAGAAGCTCCTAAAGTGCAGGTTTCTATACAAGCCCCTTCCCCTTGAGAGGTGGATGCAGAAAAAATCAGCTATGTCTTCTTTCTCCTTTTCTGTTTCTTGCATGGTTAAAAATTACAAATTACTTACAATGTCAAAGCTAGAAAACACTACAAAACCATTGCTGCATCCCACCTGGATGTTCCAGCATCATGTTTTGGGGTTGTTGGTCCTGGATGCCTTTTGATTGTTTAGGGAACAATCAAGTCAAAGATGTATCAAAACATTTTACACGAGAATGTATGGGCAGCAGTCCATGACCTTAAGCTGAAGAGATGTTGGGTGATACGACAATGACCCAAGCCACACAAGTATGTCTACAGAATTGTTGAAAAAGAAGATGATTTGTTTTGGAATTGCGGTGGTATAACCTGAAGAGCGCTCTGCAAGCAAGGCATTGCAAAACTACAGATGAGCTTTAACACATTTGAAGGTAGGAATGATTCATAATTCTGCCTTAACCTTGTGCAGGTCTTTTTTGCCAGTCCGAAAAGTAAAAATCCATTCACATTTCACTTTGGTCTGTATGTAAACTAGTATGTATGTGTATGGCTCACACCATAAACCGAAAACCATCAGACTAGTGCACTGATTTACAACTCATTAAAATCAACACATGTAATCTAAGTAATAACTTCAATGTACTAGTTTGTTTAATAGAACAAATCCTTATTGTTGTCTAATAGTACATACTTTCTATTTTCTGTTACACAAAACTATTTCGCCAGTGGGTTCTTGATACAGATTCTAGACTCAAACTGCTATAAACAGTTTCCAGGGCTGCAATCAAAACCCACAATGTTCATGGGAAATGTTTGCACACGTTAAGGCAGATCCATGAAATAGAACAAACAATACTGAGGTTGACAGACAGGTGAAGAGGCTCCATCCATCAGTCTAAGGTGAAATGTTGCATGAGTGTGTGCTCAGATCCTGGAGGACAGTTTGCTATGGGAATCCACACCTACTGGTAATGAAAATACACAGCATATGGCACCAGAATTGAAAAATGAGAAAAAAAAGAGGGATCGTTGACAGGCAGCACTTTCGGAAATATACCAAGAAAGACTCTTTAAAAGTCAAATACTGTATATCTGAATGATTGTCTGCATGAGGTACTGTTAGTGACAGGCAAGTCTATAACAGCTATTTAAAAAAAACAAAAACAAAACTCCTTACAATGTTCCACCACTCTCACAAATCCATTTGTTTTTCACATTCAAACCACCAGTTGCAATCTTTCAGTTAATGCAAAGAGAGATTTTAAACGTATTACTCTTTTTAAAAAAAAAAACGTGAACAAATTCTTTACTCAAATGGTTCTCTCTCTCTGAACTGTTCACTTACTAGCAGCATGGGAACTGTAGTAACGTTAGTGAACTTCTAGAACAGACCGAATAAACATCTTTGCAAGCTACAGATTCAAAATCATGGAATGCAATTACTAATTACTTTTCTCAGAATGTTATTGAATTACCTTTTTAAGTGTTTCACCATACAAAACACAACAACTCAACTGGTCTGCTACATATTGACCGAGAGAGAGAGAGAGAAACAAAATCTCATGACTCATTAATTTGCTTCTGTCTGGAAAAAAGCAAACATTTTTATAATATTCTTACAACAATCTTATAATGATAAATATTACATTGATTTACCAGATTTACAATTATAAATTCAATAGCTAAGATATGTTTGCCTGTGTACACAGATGCCTCACTAATTTAATGTTTAATTTAACATTAAGCTAACTGCATCACTAACTCTGCCCTAATATACATAAGAATCATAACTAATACTTGGCTCTACCCATATGGTATCATGTATTAGTGATCTAGCATGTACATCCATCAGTAGGTTTCCAGATTGTATCCAGATTGATTTCTGATAGTGTGAACAGCAAAAGAAAAAATCACATTTGGAAGTGGTTTAAAATGTGATTCAAATAGGATTTTTACAGATGCATCTTAGTCTGGACTCTCTATACACTCTAATCGAATTTCAAAGAGTGTTTTGCATCACTCACAACGTGACAAACAACAACAATGTCTAATCCAGAGTGGTGGAAGTACTGGGATGTGCTAGACAGTTACTGGCACCTACCTTGTTACTACAGCAGCCCATGCAGATAGGTTGGTGATGTCTGGACACAAAAATCCAATCTGATCACTTGCAAATAACAGTACAGACAGTCATCGCAAAAGATCTGATTAAAGAAATGATTTGCCTCAGTTATCTTGAATGAATGAACCTCTGCACAGTCTACCTAATCCTGTAAATTAACACTGAATAAGATTCATATAGATTTGTACTATATCAACATGTTGTTAAAATCACTGAAAGGCATTATATGAGTTTGTTACTGTAGATATTACCATAAATGCAATAGCAAAGCAAAAGAATGTATTGTTTGCTAAATGCACCTTTATATGCTTTTTTGGTGTTGGTATGTAGGCGAGTTGTAAAGTGCAGAAATGTACAGTGCTCTGCTGTATATAGCTCAGTGAGGCATTTTGGTGTCTTAGTAATACTAAAGCAACAGGTAGTTAAGAGTCATTCTCACCTGTGATGGCCAGACACACACAAACAAACATGACTGGCAGGTTAGTACACTTATACAGTCAGACTAAGCTTTCTGTTTATTGCCATACTTCAACCAAAAGACCAAATCATTCCATACATTACACACACACACACACACACACACACACACACACACACACACACACACACACACACACACACACAGGCACACACACTTGCTGGAGAAATTGGGACAAGGAGTGAATTGCAGATTGTAGTCCATCTGTTTTTTGCATATGTTGTTATCCCCTTTCACCCTGTTCTTCAACGGTCAGGGCCCCCACAGGACCACCACACTGCACCTGCACCCCCTGAGCACTGCAGGGACACTGGTGGTGTGTTAGAGTGTGTTGTGCTGGTATGTTTAGATAGATTAACCATCTTAAGGTGCTTCATTTACAATTCATTCATGACTTCATTTATAATTATAAAAAAAATCAGGCCAATCATATTAATACCGACACAATTATACACCCATAACTCTCAATTAACACATAACACCACCTCTTAACATACACACATTTTGCACATCATTTTAGAAATCTTCTACTGCTCTCAGTGCTTCCAGACTCAGAGCCAGGTGTATATTATCAAACTACATATGCTGATCATGAGTGGTTCTTGGGAATCTCTGTGACCTTATTTGGCCAGAAGTTTGTCAGACAGCTGTGATATGTAAATGGAACACATATGATATGACATATAATTACTGCTACCTAAATAGATAGTGTAACTGAAATGTTTAGGTTTATTTTTATTTAGGTGTGATTAATTCTTGTACAGGAGCATTTTTATTATTTTTTTTAGGGGCCCATACGATCCTATTTATGCCACTGTTCAGAATATTACCATAACAGAATCTCTTTAGTGAAATACATGTTGAGAAAAGCACAGGCTTAAATGCTTGACCCCCACACTGAGGCGGGCTGGTGGATCTGTTATGCTGTGGGACATTTTGCTGGCTGTAACCTTAAAGGGAAGGGTCACTGGAAGTCAATACAAAGTTATTATGAACAATCACAATCAGCTGATCATCAAAACACCAAATGAGGGGTTCATTTTCAGAAGAATGGTGCTCAAAGACTTGAATATATACCAAGGCATACACTAAGACCCTTTATGCTTGTCTCCAGTGCATAGATGGCGCTATAAACAGTAACACTGTAGATGCTGCATACAGTACAACAGATTATATCTGCTCAATGGAGGCAAACAAAGCGTCTTAGTATGGGGTTGTGCCACCAGAACAGTTTCAATGTGAAATGCAAATTGCATGATAGATTTTAACACAGTGAAATCCAGAGTGTACAACAGACTGTAACTCAGTGAGGTCATTTTAATGAATATGAAGCTGTGTTACAAAATATAGAGTACTCAAATAATTAATAATTAGTATCTTAGTAGTAAAAAATCAATGTAAACTTGTGCAGAGAGGTTTTTACTTACAATCGTATCATCTTATCATACATTACTGCTAAAGTTAACCATTTTCTATCCCAAAGCAATAGAAAAAAAAAAAACTATAAAAAACAAACAAAAACGTAGTAGCACGGATGTTAACTAAAACAAGACGAGAGCAGAAATCACCCATGTTTTGAAAGAACTTTTTTTCTCAGAATCGATTTTAAAGCTATTTTATTTATTTTTAAAGCTTTGAATGACCTCACTAAATGCGTGTCTGCCTATGTTCAAATACATGATCCGAGATTAGTAGTCTGATCTAACACACCTGACTTTAAAAATAATCTAATGAGCTGAATCAGGTCTGCATAGGTCATTATGTTGTGTTTCTAGAACTGTGAAGGGGAATTACTGATGTACATGGTAAGGATCTTGATGTTTAAATATGTGATAAGAGATTAGTAGTCCCTGGCATTCAGCAAAAACTCTTCAAAAATTGACTTACAAGCAGAGAGGCCTCTTCCTGTTATTCTTCTAAACCATGGAACTTCATAAAAATACTTAGTACATACCTCAAAATCAAAATAGGTATTTGGAATAAACACCAGCATGGAAGATATGTAAGACATTATTTATTTGATTTGGTTTATTCTTATTTTGAGTGCAAGTGGAAAACCACACCTTAGCACACAATAGATTGAGATACCAAAGGAGACTGATACATTCAGACAAGATAAGGAATATAATTGTGGTTGCCAATATAGAAGAACAGAACTCTTTCACAATTTTATTATGTGTATTATTTTTGCACAAACATATCCCAATATCAAAGTTGTCAAAGTTCAGTTTCCATACTGATATATGAATATACCAAGATATTGCACTGCACTAAGACTTCCTAATATGAAGTTTATATTAAAAAAAAACTTTTTTTTGTCTGTTTTTGTAACCAGATATCAAAAAGTTGTGTCATTGTTTTATTGGCATTACTAAAGTAACAATCCCTCAGTAGGCTCCTCTACCCACCACTGTCGCACAGTAAGTAGTCTTTGCTTAGAGTAGATTCGAGTGGTTGGTTAGAAGATGATTTTACAAAAAAAATAAAAATCTTAATATACGCATTTGTTGCGTTTTAAGGAAACGTTTAATGTTGTTGCCTGTATAGATATTTAACTGCAACTAATTTTGTGGACTGCGGTTCATCATGCTTTCCACTCTGTGGCGCCCTTGTGCTGCCAAAGAATTTTCCTTTAATTTATCACGAGGGCGCAATAGATTTCAATGTTGCAGTCCCCCCATCCCCCCGCCCCCCCAAAAAGTAGGAGTGTTGCTGTGCTTTCTCTCTCTCTCTTTCTCTCTATCTCACACACACACACACACACACACACACACACACACACACACTCACACACACACTCACTCACTCAC
>CM067480.1:10909361-10921940 GCA_034552555.1 Semaprochilodus insignis
ACAGTGAGAGAGAGAGAGCGAGAGAGAGAGAGAGAGAGAGAGAGAGAGAGAGAGAGAGAGAGAGAGAGAGATTGTTTTTCAGCGGAACAGACAGTAATTGGCTGCGGCAGGGAGTTTTGATAAAGAATAGTCCAGTAGGCCTGTGCACTTTTTTCTCTTCATAAATATCAGGCTGACATTTTGTCCTTTAGGCCTGCACAGTCAGGACAAATTTCCACCACTCCCAAAGTGTCTTTATGATGCACTCATATGCTTTATGTCTGACTCTGTGGGGCTGAGATGATACAAAAAAGACAAAAAAGTAAAAATCTTTTTTAAACAGGAGGATACAGATGAACTCTTCTAATATCATGTAAACACATTCAGCTACTAAGCCTGCAGCGTAGCACTTTTTGCCACTGTCTCACAGCTGGGGTTACTATGTGTTCCTCTCTTAATTCTTAATTTTATTATGTTCTGTGGATTACATTTAGCCATTTATAATAATATGAAAATTTTTCTTGCTGATTATTTACATTCTCTCTCTTACAGTGACTGGGAGTTCAGTTTTGTCTCGGGAGGGCAGGTTTTTACACCCCAAACATCAATAATTTAGTTTGCTCTGATCTAACACACACAACTTTAATAATAATCTGATGAGCTGAATCAGGTCTGCGTAGGTCATTATGGGGTTTCTAGAACTGGGAAGGAGATTTACTGATGTACATGGTTAGGATCTCGATGAGGATTTGTTACTTTATATCTATATGTCAGAAGTAGGCTAGTAGGAAATACTCTCTGCAATCTGTGATATTTATTTATTTTATTTGGACTAGACTTGCTTATTTAGACAGGAAATACTTATTTAGAACATATTTATTTAAGCATTTTTCATTTGTTTATTTAGTCATTTGTTTGGGTAGGCACTGTTTAGATAATACAAAGACCTCCCCCTACTTATTTACATGTCTCTGCATTACCCCCTTAAAGGGGAATTTCACTTTTTGTTTCTCAAATGTTCTGAATAATTCAGTGTTTGAGACTGAAACAAAGTACAGGCCCAATTCCATAAAAGGTGGTAAAACTCTGTAAATTGTAAATAAATGTAAATGAAAACCTATGTTCTATTCACAACAGAACATTTGACACAAATGGGTTGGGACAGGGGAAAAGGCTGAAAAGAAAGTGGTATTAACAAAAAACAGCTGAAGGAGCAATTTGCAGTCAAGACACATGACTGAGTATAAAAAGAGCATTTTAGAGAGGGAGAGTGTCTCAGAAGCAAAGATGGGCAGTGGTTCACCAATCTGCAAAAACCTGCATCTAAAAATTGTGGAACAATTACAAAATTGTAAAGATTTTGGAAATCCCACTGTCTACAGTACATAACATCATCAAAAGATTCAGAAAATCTGGAGAAATCCCTGTGCGCATGGGACAAGGCCAACGGTAAATACTGGAGGCTCATGATCTTTGGGCCCTCAGGCAGCACTGCATTAATAGCAGGCATAAATCTGTACTGGAAATCACTGCATGGGCTCAGGAGCACTTCCAGAAATCACAGTTCGCTGTGCACTCCACAAATAAGTTAAAGTTGTATAATGCAAATAAGAAGCCATATGTCAACACAATCCCGAATTACGGCCATCTTCTCTGGGCCAAAGCTCAGACCATTTAAAATGGACTGAGACAAAATGGAAAACTGTTCTGTGGTCAGATCAATCTAATTTTTTAATAATTTTTGGAATCCACAGGCACCATGTCCTGCGGACTCAAGAGGATAGAGACCATCCAGCTTGTTATGAGGGAACAGCATCTCTGACAGTATGGGGTGGCACAGTGCCTATGGCGTGGGCAGCTTACACATCTGGAAAGGCACTATCAATGCTGAACAGTATATAGAGGTTTTAGAACAACATAGGCTCCCATCCAGACAACGTCTCTTTCAGGGAAGGCCTTGCATATTTCTGCAAAACAATGGTAAACCACATACTGCATCCATCACAACAGCATGGCTTCACAGAAGAAGAGTCTATGTGCTGAACATCAAGTTCAATATGAGTTAATAATTTTCATGAAATGGTAAAATGTCTCACTTTCAACATCACATATGGGTTCTATGTTCTGTTGTGAATAAAATATGGGTCTATGAGATCTGCGAATCATTCCATTCTGTTTTTATTTACATTTATTTACATTTTACAGAGTGCCCCAGAGTCTGTGTTTTCATGTGAACTGTTTCATTACAGTGGTGGTAACAGAAACCAGAGTTATAAATGCAAATATACACCAACTTTATTTACTATCCAAAACCTATATGTATTTTTATATGTAATGGTGATGATAAAATAGTATAAGTATAGTGTAAGTAATAGTAAGTCAGCCAAAAAAAAACACAAAAAAATGTTGGGGATCATTTAGCCTTACAACATCCTACATGCGCTCCTCCACCATTCATAACCTTTTCATGTAATAACCTTCAAAGAGAAGGCTTTCAGAGGTATTCAACTCTCTAAAATGGAGCATTTTACATCAGACCACTCTCAATGGCTTTATTTACATCTTCAACTTGTAAGACATTAAATGAAAAACTGATGGAATTGCCCATACCGTTGCTGGCATTACCCTATTCTATCCTATAACTTCTCCCCTGCTCTATGTAACCCTGAAACGTCATTCCCTGTATTACCCTACCAAACACGTCTTCCCTAAATTTGCATCTTAATATAGAACTACATTGATGTTTTATAGTTTTTGGTTTTGGACAGTAAATAAAATGGCTATAATTGTGTTGTGGACATGGCTGGTTCCTATCACCACCACTGTATAAAACCATTTCACATCAAACAACTCTGAAAGACTTTGTTTATGTCTCAGCAAATGAATGGTACGGAAATTTTCAGAGTAAATCAGTGTAATTCCCCCATATGGCCCTCTCCAATACTTTAATGCTGTGCTAAGCCCCTCCCACTATCAATTATCCATTAAGTTCTGCCCTATGGCAAGCTGTTTTAGCCTAAAATGACACCAGAGATTCAGTTTAGGCTGAAACGGCTTGCCATACTTCCCATCTTGTACTAACCAGCACTAAACCAGAAACCCCTCAAAGCCCCACCCCCTTGTGTATCACTGTGTTAATCCCACGCCCTCAATCTGTTTCTTATCTCATGAAATAGCCATTTCTGGGTCCTAACGCCCTTGTAGATCCCAATATCAAGTAACACTGATGCAAACCTTTTCTCGGTCACTTCCTAAATGTATTTGTTTGTTCAGACGTCTAGATGCAAAACTCTGTTTCCCTCTCATCTACTGTTTCCCTCTCACCTTTCTTTTTGTGGTGCTCCTGCCCATCTGTTTATTTAAAAATACACTCATCATCAAAAGAATAGTTTGCACCCAGAAGGAGGTGTCGGGTTGCAATGCTATTTGAAAGGAAGATAGAGGTTACCAGGAACAATAAATGGTGAAAGATTTAGACTGATATGGTCATTATTTATTGAGCTACACATACACATAGTGTCTCTCATAATGCCAATTGCAATAATGTTGTAAACGCAACATGCAGACGTCCCGGGATGTTGTAGAGTTTCCTAATGGAGTCCTGTGATAACCCACACCACGCAGCCTGAATATTCTCACGCAGTTCTTGCAGATATTGCGGTAAGGGTGGAGGTGGAGCGACGTTGACGTGATTTTAAAGGCAGTCGTCGTAACGGTCTGCATACGTGTAGTCCTGCGTCATGCAGCCGTCTGCCAATGGCGCTGGCACTAACAAGATGAATCAGGAAGGGCACCACTACTCGTTGAATGTCCGCAATTGCGGCTGTTGGTTCAGTCACCTACAGCGATAAGAACCGTCCTTGCTTACGTCACATGCGCGCCCAAGTTGAAACTTCAGTCATACGCATGTCTCACCTACCCACCAAGTTTAATAGCTAGCTAGCTTCATCAGCCCTTGTCTGACCGACGAGCCAAACAACCTGATATGATGCGGGTTCATTCCAAGAGTCACCATATAAAACCTATAGTAGCTGTATCAACGATCAGTTTGGCCTTTACTAGTGGTTTCTAACGTTAGCTTGTTTAACTGTGTAACGTTAGTTAACGGAACCCACTGGCACCAAACGTTGTTTTTCTTCATTCGTTTAAGAATTGAAAAATCTCCTTATCAACTTTAGTCATTTCCCTTTTCTCATCACAAGGGAGGCGCTAGAATCGTGACTGAGTAGTTTTTGTATTGTTTTTGGATCTGTTTAAACAACGAGAGCCTCAGTCAACGCAACAGAGGCACCCGAACGTAAAGGTCAAAACGTCAAGTCTTAATAAGCGAATTAACTTTTACAAGTCCAAACTTTGTACCAGCCTATAACTGGCATAAATCCTTTGAATCACCTTCTTTTTCTGTATTACCATGCTACGCTCCACCCCATATGTTGTACACTGTTATGCTCCTCTACTCTCTGTATTCTCTGTCACCCCCCACCCCCGTCTCTGTTGTACCGTGTTCCTCCGCTGGAGGCCGCATTTTGAGCCGGAAGTTTGGCCGTGGTGTCTCCCCGGTTTGTGGCCGGAGAGCCGCAGCAGGCCGCTACACACGGAGCAGATCAGAGCGCCTGGAGCCGCGGAGCGCGGACCTCTGTCCAAAGCGCGCATTATGCAGGCGGACTGGCCGGGATGGACGCAGCGCTAATGCTGGGGAGAGGAACGGGCCTCTTCTTCATCATCCTTTTCTCCGCCAGAGGATCCCGGGCGCAGAAAGGTAAGACAGGCTGAGCTGGGCGAGGGCTCTCCACCGAGTTTGATCAAACTTTGCCTTTATAAAAGCTCTGAAAGGGCCTGGAGCTGCGGCTTCACAACTCTGGATATGGAGACCCCGCTCACTGCCTTACATGGGCTGGCCGCTCTCCCGCTCTCTCGTCTCCTCTCCCAAATATGTAGCTCCAGCGCTTGGGACGAGACACCATGGCCATCCTGAGACGTATCAGATTTGCCACACAGCCTTGTGAAGGAGTGAGTTGAGGCTTTCAGGTGGTGGTGGTGGTGGTGGTGAGAAGGGGGGTCGCACCATTTGGCCAAGTAGAGAGCGAGGGGGAAGGGCCTGACTGCGGCAATAACGGTAAACAGTGCAATAGACGGACGCGTGAAGGCGATGGAGCAGCATGAGTGGATCAAACTGCAGTTTTATATCCTGTTATTTCTAAGGCATTGTCCAAGACTTCACCAGCATTTTAACAACACCATAAAACAGATGTCATCAAGAGGTGTATCTTATGTGTGTGTATGAGTTTGTGCAGGCAACTCTGAAAGGTACAAGAGGATATTTTTGCTTTGGGAGTCTGGACATTGACCAGTGGTAGTTACGTAACAGCAAATCGGCTCGAGAAGAGATCCATTCTGTGTGTAAACGCGTGACAGGCCGTGCGATCAACTGGGATCTCGCCAGTTTGTGTGCTTGTTTTTGTGTATGTATGTATGTACGTATGTGTGTGTGTGTGTGCGTACGCGCGCGGGGCAGGCATAAACCAGAAATTAGATACCCGGTTAACAGTGCTTTGTGCTGAAGTAGCAAGAAAAGTTTCTCATAATAGTTGATAGTCTGCGCAACTGTACAAGAGAGTCGCTAATATTTGATAGCAAGATCAAAAGAAGCATCTATTTCCCGATAGCCCCGATGTTATGAGATATCACACAGATCTGGCTTTCTTCACCAAACAGTGCTCCTATTCTACATTCGTCTTCTAGTTAGGTACACCGTGTGTAGTTCTCGGTGATTCTGTAGGTATTTTTCATGTGAAGGGAAGCTAACGGCCATTTCTTTAAAGCAAGTGGCCACCAGCCCTTCACCAGGTGATGCATACTTTAGAGCCACCCCCAACTGATCCATCTACGAATTGATGTATACTTGAATGAGATGTTAGATTTGGGTTGGAGGTAAAGGTCTGCATGAGAAGGATTAATGCTACTTAGAGGAATGAATTTGTGTTTGCACACACAGGAATTTGTCTTCTGCTTTTAACCCATCCGTGAAGTGAAACATACATACACACACACAGACACACACACTAGGGGACACTGAGCATACTTGGCCGGAGTAGTATGCAGCCCTATCCACGGCACCCGGCAGGTTAGGTACCTTGCTCAAGGACACTTCAGTCGTGTCTTATCGGTTCAGGGAATCGAACCAGCAACCCTCCGGTCACAAGGCTGGTTCCCTAACCTCCAGCCCACAAATCATCAGTAATCATTGGCACCAAAATAAGTTGCTTTATGTCAGGGTGCCTCACTGTAAATGACAATGTATTGGCCTATATGCGTAATATTTCCAGAAAGAATGAAAAAGTAATATTATTAAAAAAAAAGTAATATTATTCAACAGTAAAAACAAACAAACTGCAAATAACGCACATGTTTGAAAAAAGCTATAAAAATATACAGAATTAATGATATTTTTTAGAGATCACTGAGGCCGATGTGATGCACGTCTTGACGCACTGCCAACAATTTAAACATTAAAGATATATATGACAACCGATATGATAGGATTCAACCCTATTAGGATGCAGTACGAATCAATGTGATTTGATTCAACACAGTTCAGTTCAGTGTGATGCCAAAGTGTTTAATGCTGGGCAATTTATTTCTTTGATTCTTCTTAAGCAGACAACAAGCCATGCGTTAGTTTAAAAAGTTCTATTTTACTTCACATATTTATTTCCCTAATACTGCAACTCAATACTCAGTTTCTTTTACTCGGCCCTTTCACAAACAGGCCTTGCTGGTTATTGCTTTAGAACAACAGAGCTGATACCAACTGACACGTGAAAAAGGTTGTATTATTGTGCTCACCAGTCTTCTTGCTAGGGGTGCTGTTGGGGCTAGATAGAGCTGATCCAAGGTGGAGGGAAAAGCAAAAGTCTCCACACTCGAGTTGCCATCCGAAGACACCTTCAACTCTCAAAATCTGACAGAGACTTGAAGCTCTCTGACAGCGGTAGAGATGAGACACTGTGCTTGAGAAAGAGTTTAGAGAGAATCAATCTAAATATAATTATTGGTCACATCTCTGGTAGTAATTCTGTATAAATAAAACAGATTTTAATGATGCAAAGTCATTAGATTGATGGCTAATTTTATCCCAAATTGCATCCAGTACACAGTTTTTTGATCCGGGAAGGCACATTGTTCTTAAAACATATTATGTAATTTCAAGAAAAAAATTCGGTTTTGCACAGTGATGATATTAGATAGTCCTGTTTGAGATTTTTGAAAATGTTACAGCAGTGATTACCAAAGTTAGAAACATAGTAGTAGTATCTAGTATCTTGTGTGATATTTTTGTTCCTTTTCTGTTTCTTTGTATGTTGTAGGTGATGGCTGTGGGCACACTGTGCTCGGGGCAGCAAGTGGCAGCCTAGCATCTCTGGGCTATCCTGTGTCTTACCCCACACACTCAGTTTGTGAGTGGGAGATCAGTGTGAGTGCAGGTAATGCGCTCATCCTCCGCGTAGCTGACCTTGACATCCACACGCAAAACTGCCAGGTGTCTTACCTGCGGCTGTTCAATGGCATCGGAGCAGGCAGGACGGAAATCGGTAAGAGGAGTTTTCTGCTTTGACTCATTTTGCTCTTTGGCCCTATACTGCAGTCATTCACAGGACATGGCTAGCCTAACTTCACTTAAGGAACTGCAGGAATTAAGAAAAATATTAATGGATTGAAAATTAAATGAATTTTAAACCTGTGGAATATATACATGCTGCTCCAAAGTCTAGGAAAGGGGTCATCATCTGGCAGATACTTGAGTAGCAGTTCTGTGCTGCAGTTTATCCAATCCAATGCATTTATCTAAACTACTAACCCAAACTAGCTAAAGGGCTTAAAAAAATCAGAACAAACTATTAATAACTATTCATTTCACATATTTCCATCAATTTTTAGTTGTATTCGCTATTTCTACTATGAATGAAGAGTGGTAACATGTCTTGTCTCATCTGTGTCAAAAGTGGAAAGGAAAAAAATCACTGCAAAACAAATTTTACCTAGTCACAAATTTTCAGTTCCTAGTACAAATAAAATAAACCCAAAGCTCAAAATGAAAGATCCACCAGAGCGGTTGTCCATTCCCAGGCAGCACAGAGAGAGTGTGAAATGCTCAGTAAGAAAAACATTGCATGGTTTCAGATTTTAGAAAATTTAGAATGCACGCTCCTGAGGCGCTCTGTGTGTTTCAGTGAGCTTTAAGTGGTAAATTGATCACAGTATGTAGGTATCTTTTGAATGAAAGTACACTGACCATTTCTTTAAATATTTCTAGTAGTTGTCACCATTCTTGCTTCTGGAGATGTAAAACTGCAGGCTTTAGCTGTAACCCTAATTTATCTGAGCCATGTAATTGAAGTGACGGATCAGCAAAATGAGGTGTGTTGGATTTGAGTTACAGGAATGTACACAGGAAGAAGGTTGCTAAACACAGCTTTGAAGGTGCATAGCTAAAGTTAGCATGGTCTACCATTATAGCATTAAATCAGCAGTTTATACTTTAAACTAATGTCATGTATATTTCCCAAATCAAACAGACTTGAACATCCTCCTTCAGCAAATCTGCTTGATTTGGGAAATATACATGACTCCAGGTTAAAAGACAGAACTCAGTATAAGAGGTAGATATGCACAGTTTCTGGTGAACTACATTATAATCACATGCAGTATAGATATCTTTGGTGTAGAGTTTCTGAGAGTTTGCCAGTAAATTATGGATTTGGTGTCAGCCAGCGGAGTATGTAAAGCTTTTTGTGATGTCTGCCTTGATGTTTCTATTTCCAGATATTTTATTCAAGTAAGAGATGTATGAAGAGCACTGTTCTTTGCCTTGTGTCTTATGTACTGACAGGCTATGGCTGTTTTTTCCTTTCAAATTCAGAACCAATTATATCCCTACCATTGAGCTTTTACCATTAAGCGAATAACATACACAAGGCAGAATGTGCTCACAGATGAACTAAATGTGTAATAACACACAGGTGCTATACTTCTCTTTGTATCAGTTACATGTGGTTTACAATATACAACAAATGTTTTCATTCTCACTTTATTTCCTTTTCCTATTTCTCTCTCTTACTCTCTGCAGTTAAGCTGTGTCATGGAGATGTGAATGGGCCAAAGGTGGTAAACTCAACTGGCCATCAGGTCACGGTGCAGTTTATGAGTGGACCTCACAGCTATGGCCGGGGATTTTTCCTCTCTTATGCCAGCAGCCAGCACCAAGGTAATACCCCCACTCTGCTCCAAGAAACCTTGAACGTCCAGCACCATCATAGCTGGATATGCACTAACACTGCAGCTACCCAGTTCATAGCATATCAGTGGATACTAAGTAGTCTGGTGTTTTCTATAGTGGTAGAAGTCAATGCTAAGTGTATTTGAGCTGATTTATGATGTCTTTGATGGGAGTGGGTATATGGTATACTGATACTTGAGGACATTTTCACAATAGGGGTCTGAGTTTTTTGGGGATGGAGAATTTTTACACAAATAACCTCAAGTTAGTCTTTGCCATCTCTGTCTACTAACCTTGACCCCTCCAATCACACAACCCTACCATGCTGGGAAGGTGAAGGCTAGCGTGCATCTTTTTTTCAGACTGTTAATGCAATGTATTGATGTAATACAATGATCTAAAAGACTTTCCCTAATATTTCTCAGCTGAATCAAAATCGAATCAGCCAGGTTAATTTAGTATTATGTGTCACAACAAAGGTCATTAAAAAAAACATGTTCTAAATTTCATGGTGACAGGCTATACTGTAAGTTGTGTATGAGGTGTGTGGTATACATTGTAGTGTGTTTTTAAAAATGAATGTTTGATTCAGTATTTAGTATTTCACTCGATGGCGGTTACATTGGGCAAAATTATAAATGATGCATCATAGAAACTAAATCAATTGTTGCACCACTACCCTTTATTTATGATTTAATTTTGATAGTTTTGGCAAAAAAGCAGCAATTTCATGTACTGTGCTGCACTAAATTCCATTAAACATGAACAGTTATTATTATAATAATGAAGCATGCAGTTGGTCAGTGTTATCTGACAAATAATAATAATCACAACATTATTCCATGGAGAATAAATGGTGTGATAAAATAGTAACAGTTATAAAATTACTTCTGTTTAGATTTGATGTGCATATTTTTGGCCCAAGATTCTAAAACTTACACCTCTTTACATTTTTAACTGTTTAACTGTTGTTTAAAAGCACATTTTGATGTCAACAAATGGTGGCTTGAAGACATGAAACATGGCAACAAGAGGGAAAAGTGCATGCAACATTGTGTATGCAAAAAAAATTTACGCTCTGTATAAATGTCAGTGGGAGTTGATAATGTAATGTTTATGTGGAGGTTTAAGGGATGCGGAACAAGAAGCAGAAAGAGAAGGTTTTCAGTAGTATCATGTGTGTGTTTGCATCAGCTTAAGTCTTTACCTCTTCTAAGGCTCAAGGAAGAGTTGCCACGACAACTGCTTTGTGTGTTTATACAGATGAGAGGGAGGGGTCTCATGTGAAACTGATTATGGGATCAGAGAAAAAGAGAGAGTGAACAACAGAATGACACAGACTCAACTGTATTACTATTTTGGTGCGTGATGTAACTGCTTATCCATAATTCTGACAGGAGAAACATAATGACTATCAGTGCATCACTGCAGACATGGGCAGCAAAATAACCCTTTCCCAATGTGGTGTGTGTGTGTGTGTGTGTGTGTGTGTGTGTGTGTGTGTGTGTGTGGTTAAGAGATGAAAAACGAGATGAGAGTCAGAAAGAGAGTCAGAAAGATGAAAAAAAGAGATGGATAAAAGCTTTTTTCCCACCAATACCACCTCTTAGGAGGACTATTTGGTCTTTGTTAGTAATGATATCCTTACAGCTTCCCATAAAGACAGAGGACACGTAAGTAAACAAATCCCACATAACTTCATATCTGTGAACATAGTCAATCTTCAAAAACAAAAGAAAAATACATTATCCCTCTCTGCCCTGCAAACAACAGACCCAAAGACAAACATGACAGATAGTTTGACAAACACATACAATACAGAAGACCTACAAGACCTAATAAGATGTAGTCTATGAAGAGGTTTAGCCACTGCTCATGTGATGTTTTGCTTTGATTTCCAATTTAATAAGATTAGTTAAAGCAAATGCAACCAAAATTTGAATTTTTCTATTCTTATTAAAAGCTTTTTCTCTGTTTCTGGGTGTCTCTGGACAAAGGGCATGTCTGGTGACATTGTATCACTTTGGCCTTTGGCTAAAGAGCAGGAGAATGGAAGGAGGTGGAATTAAGACATGTGTTATTGAAGTAAAAGGAAGTGATGTCACACCCGGGGGCTGTTGTGTAGGTTGAGTAAACCACAATGTAATGAGGATCTGGAAAAAATTTACTGTACTTATTTTGGAAGCACATTAGAAAACAGCAGTGAGATTTCCATGATTCTTCAAATGACCCTATATGCCTTTATTGTTTACTGTACATCAGTTCTTCACTCTTGATACAACATAACTTTTAACTTCATAGTAGCTACCAAACTATTTATCTGTATCGGAGAATGTTCAGTGATATTTTACTGGCTCTGGATTATGCCTGATCCCATTCTGATCCTTTTGTTTCTTTGTAAGGTGATGTCTGCACTAGTGTAAATGTTTTTGAGCTAGACACGTTTTGTTTGTGAGCAAGCAGCTATTGGAATGGAATGTTTTGATGATTGTTATCTACGTTAATTTTGGATTTGCAATGAAAATATTTGGTAATTTTATGGACTTCTGACAAATGGATAACACACACACACACACACACACACACACACACACACACACACACACACACACAGTCTGTCTACAGGGATTAAATTTACATATATATTTTTTTCTGTTAGGGCACAATTTCTATTGATTTGCTGAGTTTAACATATTGGATAGCTTTCAATATGTTAACTTCAGCAAGCAAATATGGTACACTGAAAAGTGCACTTTTCACAAAAAAAATAATAAAAAAAAAAGAATGAAACATCATTAGACCAATGTGCCCAAACCTTTGATGCAAGTGATTCTGAGTGATTGAATGTGAAAGAGAGAGATTGTGTGTGTAGATGTGTGTGCCCCCTGAGAGGAAGAGATCCTGTTTGTGATGACTCAGGAGGAGAAAAGCAGACACTGCCAGGCTGTGGCTGTAATGGACAGTATGATATCACACACACACACACACACACACAGAAGATCTTACGCATATCTTACACATCTCAGCAGGCTTTAGTTCTCACTCTTGCTTTCTTACTCTTTCGCTCAGTCTGTTGGTATTGATCTTGTCATTCTGTTTGAGGCATTTCTTCATATCCTCTATGTGAAACCTGATATACTGTCACGTCAGTGCATTAGAAATGGCTGTGTGGAATACATAGTAAGCAATATATGTACACTGCTTAGAAACCACGCACACACACTCACAGTCTGCTTCAGTTATGCATTAAGAGAACAATCAATACCATGGCAACATACTGGAGAGAGAGGGAGAGAGAGGGAGAGAGAGGGAGGGAGAGGGAG
>CM067480.1:10922332-10950448 GCA_034552555.1 Semaprochilodus insignis
GAGAGAGAGAGAGAGAGAGAGAGAGAGAGAGAGAGAGAGAGAGAGAGAGAGACCAACCAGGGTTGGCGCATCCATATATGTGAAGTAGGCAATCGCTTTGAGTGAAATGTGTCAAATTGTTCTTATCTATGAGGAATTGCAATAAAAACTTCTCTGTGGCTGTGTTCTGAAATCGGATACCCCATATCTCAGGAGTTTGGAGAGGAGAGTACAGTTGTACCATTTCATAAAACTAAGACAGCAGAGAAAAAGTATAGGATGTGGATTAAACAATGCAGAAGACTGCAAAGCCTGAGTAAAATATCATGTTACACATCTGGTGTGTGGCTTATCCATAGCGACTTACAACCGCGTTTAGTGTTCTGTTGGATCTTGTTTCCTAGCTAGTATAAGAAGGTTAGAGTCTAAAACTCGCCATGAGCTCAGATGCTGCCCGAACAAGGCCCAGTCCTGATACCTAGAGAGAACAATACACATACATATATAAAGCATAAGTGCACTACCTAGCAACCCCAACCCAGTGCTCATACCTAGAGAGAAGAAAGGTTATGGTCAGTATAAGTGCAGAAACAAAGTATTTAAATATATTCATCTATTAGTGCTCACTCACTTAAGTACTTTACAAAAAGACTGATCTGTGAAATTAAAAAAGAAATTAAAATGAAAACAATAAAATGAAATGCAAACCTCTTTTTGCCATTTCTTTTTCCAAACATCTGCGCAAGTATCCTGCCAAAATTGAAATTGAAATAAAATACCTTCATTTGCAATTTAATTTTTCACATGAGCACGAGCCATTTGTGACAAAAATAAAATAAAATTTAAAACAGCTATTTGTCATTTCATTTTAGTCGTTATTCTGGTATTTCATGGCCAAAATCTAAAATGAAAAAGCTAATAGAGAAAAGAAAATCCAAACTTTACTTTGGCTTTTCTTGATGAAATGCAGAATACGTGTCAAAAGTAAACTCAAAGTGCAATGTCTGCATTGTTATTTCTTTTTTATAACAAAAGACTGCATATCTGCCAATATTAAAATTAAAATGCAAAATGCATAAATCAACAGCAAAGTGACAATTTGTGATTCAGTTTTCGGCGCGGACGAGCTTTACGTGTCAGAATGAAAATGCAAACGAACATCAACGCCACCTGCTGGAGATTTACTTTACATTTTTCACTTTTCATTTTCGTATTTAAACTGACCAACATATGTTAATTAGCACTGGGCGGAGCTAATACTACGGAACTGCCCGCGAAATCCAGCGAAGGCAGCTCACAGCAATATGGCGGACATATTGTTTGAAACGGTTAACGAGTTAATGAGGTTGGCGAACTGTTAGGACGAAGCTAGCTAGCTAACCAACGACCTACTTTGAACAGTCTCTCTTGCCATGGAAGCGGCTCGTGATTCTTGGAGAGTTGAGGTCCCCGGACGTGGCTGAGGCTGTGGTTCACTGGGTGAGGCCGTCTGTTGTAACCCAGTGCCACTGCGGCCTCCCGTAGTAGCTCCGCAACCGACTTGCAGAGACTTTCAATCGACTTTCGTGATTTTGCGGGCAGTTACGTAGGTTTAACTCTGCCCGGTGCTAATTAACATATATTTGCCTCTTGGTCAGTTTGAAAACGAAAACGAAAAGTGGAAAATGTAAAGTAAATCTCCAGCAGGTGGCGTCGATGTTCGTTTGCATTTGCCTTTTCATTCTGACACTTAAAGCGCGTCCACGTCGAAAACTGAATCATAAACAGTCACTTTGCAGTTGATTTATCCATTTTGCATTTTAATTTTAATTTTGGCAGATATGCAGCCTTTTGCTATGAAAAAGAAACAACAATGTAGACATTGCATTTTGATTTTACTTTTGCTGCATTTCATCAAGAAAAGCCAAAGTAAAGTTTGAATATTCTTTTCTCTATTAGCTATTTCATTTTAGATTTGTCAGTTCAAATACACAATCTCGTAAGCAGTGAAAACATGAAAATGACACATTCTATTGCACTCTCACCCTAAAATACAGTGAAATACAGTGAAGGACGCTATATGTAAAATAAGATATGGAATGAGGCCTTAAGTTCTCCATTTATGCCAACATAGGACATGTCCAAAATTGTACTGCTAGACTTATTTGCTGGAAACCTATTGCATGTCATACCAAGGCCAAAAGGTTGGTATGTATAAATCTGCACCCATGTTATTGGAGTATTCCTAAAACAGATTTGCTTGGAGTGATGGTTGTATATTAAACCATTCGTTAGGGTTTAGGACAGGCAGCACTAAAAAGAAAGTAGCCTTAAAATGATGATTTATAGTTTATCACTGTCTCAAGTAATGCCTTGAGTTTACATAGATCGTAACATAATCCTTGGTAAATATCTATGGTTTAAATACCACCCCTCTTTTAAGAAGTGCTGTAAGTGTATCCATCAGTATTCATTTGTGTTTATTGGTAGAGCATTGGACCTAGTGTGTTTTCCCTAGTAAATGTGATGTGAAAAATCATTGGGAAAATAATGTTTTGTGGCAAAATGACACTGTCAATGTTCTGAGAGAGAGAAAATCCTCATTGAGTGGGGAAAAACACAAATAATTTAACTGTGAATGATAAATAGTTGAATGAAAAAAATAGTTTTTTGTTCTGTCTTTCTTCATCCAGATCTGATCACCTGTTTGGAGAAAGGAAATGACTTTTCTGAAGCCGAATTCAGGTACACTTTGAAATATTTGTGTACATACAGGTATGTATTTGCATATGAGTCTCATTTTCTCTGTCTTTATTCAGTAAGTTCTGTCCTGCGGGGTGTCTGACTGACTTTGGTGAGGTGTCTGGAACCATCCCCCACGGCTACAGAGATGTAAGTACACCGTCTAGCCACACACGCACACAGACTCAGCTCACACAGTGACAAAAGCCCTTTGATTCTATCTGCTCTACTCTTTCTCGCTGTCTCTGAGTGATGACCTCATGCTGCCTTGGCTGCGTGTTGGATCATTAATGGTCCCAGGCTGATGACTTCAACAAGGGTGTGGATGACTGTTGTTAAGGGGGAGCATGCAGAGCAAAATCCATAGTTTTTGTTGCAGGGTGTGTGTGCGGAGGAGGACAAAAGGACTGACTTTTTTTTAACAACCCGTATCCTACATTTTTCTCCTGAAGTCCGCTTACAATGCTTATGTAATTGAAATCCCTTTGTAGGACTGTGCCTATTAGAGTGATATATAGTTGGGTCCAGAAGTCTAAGACCATGTTGAAACTGGAATTTTTGATGTAAACTTGGAAATAAACAATGTTAGAATACTAAAATGTAAAACAAAGAGAAATATGACAAGTAAAATGAACAACAAATGTGTAAAACACATTTAGCGACATTGACCATGTTAGGGCCTTTTTTTTAGTCTTGAGAGAAAGGACATGTTTAGACATCTCTTAATATAATTTGATCTAATTATCAACCTCTTTCCACAAACGTGCAGTTTGCGCCTGTTGAAGAATGCACACTGTCATTAAAGCAAACGAATACAAATTCTAATATTTCTGTAAATGTTTTATGTAGAATCTGCATTTCAAGTTGTCATGTTGATAATAGACTTTAAAATTAAACTCTTTCTATTAAGTTAGCAAGGAATGCAAAAGACAAACACTCACAAGTGGTCTTATGCCATTGGACCCCACTGTATGTAAATAACCTTGGTTTTGATTGGTAGTAAACCTTTCAAAAAGCAGTGTAGGCTGAAACAGCTCTTATAACTTGAGCAAAAATCGGTGGGGCTAAGCTGCTCTAGGTTTAATAGGTGGATATTTGTAAATATGTTTCTTAACATATATGTGAAAACTTTACCTGTGTTTATGTACTCAATCATCTGTATCAACTCTTCATTACATCCATGTTGTTGTTCCATGATATGAGCTCTTTAGGTTGACTAATTTTAAGTTGGTCTTTTGAGTTCATGTATGTATGTATGTATGTATGTAAGTAATGTATGTGGGTGTGTGACTGTATGTCTTTGCTAGCTGTGGGTGTGTGTGTGTGTGTGTGTAGAGAGAGAGAGAGAGAGAGAGAGAGAGAGAGAGAGAGTGTGTGTGTCAGTCTCTCTGGGAGATGTTAGGTCAGTATTTGGCTGAACAGTGTTGTAATACGGACCAGCTGACAGCAGAATTAAGCCTTTGCAGCTCTGCAGGGTAGGCCCCATATTGCATGTGCTTGTGTACGCGTGCAGCTGAAGCTGGTGGTGTTTTTTATTTTGCCAGTAGGAAGTGGTGTGTGTTTCGCGGTGTGCGGTTTGTGTGTGTGTTGAGAATATGCCTAGTGTCTGTGGTTGAGTGAGAAAGCAAGAGAGAGAATGGAGAGAGTGGAAGAGAAAAGAGAGGAAGAAGGGGAGAGAAAGAGGGATAGAGAGTTATGCAGAGGGAAAGAGGAAGAGAAATAGGATAAATGACTAAGAAAAACAGGGAGGGAGAAATAGAGGGCATAACAGAAGGAAAGGGAAAGAGGAAAAAAGAAAAATGTGCTGTGGAAAGGTAGAATGGGAGAGAGAAAAGCAAAAAGGAATACAGAAAGAGAAAAAGAGCGTAAGAGAGGACAACAAGAAAGAGCTAGGTAAGCTAAAATGAAGAGGGGAAAGCAAGAGAAAGAAGGAAAGAGAGAGGCAGATAGAGAACGGAGAGAACTAGAGAGAGACGGACATAATAAAGGGAGTCCAACGAGGAACATAAATAAAGACAAGGTAAAAGTTAGAGAGATAAATAGAAAGACAAGGAGAAGGAGAGAGAGAGATGAGAGGGAGGAAAATGGCAGTGCTTATGGGAACTGTGCATGCATGCATACGTGTGTGCGTATGTGTATGGGCATGCACATGTTTTTCCATCTGTCTGCCTTTCTGTGCATGTAATTAAAGCTGAACTCTATGGTCTGAGCGGCTTTTTGATGACACACCCTTTAAACCCGCTACAGTACATAAAATCTGCTACAATAGTGCCACTGTGGTTTCACTCCAGGAACCTGACATCATCAGCCAAATCATCTCTCTTTCTGTCTTGTGGCTAATGACTCATTAAGTCAGCATCAACTTGCTCACAATCTTTGTGAGAGAGAGAGAAAGAAAGGTAGCAGGCACAATAAAAGTTGAATATGAATATGGAACAGACAGTGACAGTGTTTAGTGAATTGTGGTGAGTGACGGATGTAGTCACATTGATGATGATAAATAAATGTATTTGCACTTCATCTTTGTTTGTTTACAATATTGTTTGTTGTTTATCGTGGGGACACAGAGCTGCACTGAACCTAAACATCTTTGACATGTGGCAGTAAAGAATCTTGGTCTTTGTCTCGACCTTGATGATTAAACTGGATTTCAGTTTCATTTGTGTTGTTAAGTCAATGATCAGATTTGTATTAGTTGTATCAGTGATGACGGATGAAATAAAATCTGTCTCTCTCTCTCGTATGTTAGTCCTCACTGCTGTGTCTGGCTGGTATCCATGCTGGTGTGGTGTCGAACATGCTGGGGGGTGTGGTTAGTGTGGTCAGCAGCACAGGCATCCCGCACTATGACAACACACTGGCCAACAATGTCACCTCTGTAGCGTGAGTAATCAAAGCTGTTCTGTCTTTCAATCTTTCTCTCACTCCCTTGCTTCCTTCCTTACCCTTTATTCACAGAAAAAAAATCTGCAGATTTGTTTCTTGGTGTACTGCTTGTTCTCTTGTCCTTGAGGCTGTCTGCATTAGTGAGACTGATCGATCCCTAACTGTACTTACTGTCTATCTTCATCTCTCTCTCTCTCTCTCTCTCTCTCTCCAGAGGGAACCTCTCCCCCAGTCTCTTCACCTTTAAAACCAGCGGTGAGTTAGCCTAAGATTTTAAGTGGAAGAGCAATGTCTTTATAAGAGTTTATTTACTGCTACTGAATGACAGCTGCACTTCAAACAGATGCTTATTTGCTTTAGAGCGTGCCTAACAGTGTCTAAACTTTAGTGGAGGCAGAGGTTATACAGGGTTATACAGTCCACTTTTACAAATATTTTCCATAAATCAGCACATTTTCTTTATTTATTTCCAACAATGTACACTGTTAGGATAGTCAGATTAGATTTATTTGAGAAAACAGTTTTACCTATTTAATTATGTGAGACATTCAATGAAAAGACAAAGGAGCTACACACAAAAATTCTTCCTTTGCATCTGTTAACTGTGAAACGGTTGGGAAAGCTTTTTGTTTCATATCGTGCATGCATTGTTTCATATCTTTGTTTAAGTTGAGAAAAATAAACCTGGTGGAACAGTTTGCAGAGGTCGAGAGGAATTAAATTGGATATATGGATAAAGTTGATGAAAAACAAAATTGTTCGTGAAAGGCAACTCTGGTGGCTTTCAGTATACTTTAAGGGACAGTGCTCACGCGTAGTCTATTTGTATAAAACGTTTTTGTGTTATTAAGTTAATGTTTTGTGTTATTGCAAATTGACAAAGTAAACTAGTTCATTTATTGAAACATCAGAAAACGAATTGTAAGATTGCTTTATCTGTTCTTTCCACGGCAGGTTGCTATGGCACGCTGGGACTGGAGTCAGGTGTGGTCAGTGACTCTCAGATCTCTGCATCCTCTGTGTGGGAGTGGAGTCGTCATGGTGACAAGCCTTCTGTTTGGGCACCCTCGGGGTCTCGGCTGAAAAGGGCGGGGCTTCCATGGGCAGCTGCGAACAGCGACTTGAAACAGTGGATACAGGTGGATCTGAAGAAGGACAAAAAAGTAACAGGTAAAAGTGAGAGGGATTGAGACAGAGTGAGAGGGAGGAAAGGGGGACTTCAGTGAAGGGTGCTAACAATCAGTTTGCTCTTTTATTCAGGAATCATCACTACTGGCTCCACCCTACCTGAGTACCAGTTTTATGTTTCTTCTTATCATGTGCATTACAGCAGTGATGGACATGACTGGACAGCCTATCAGGAAGCAGGCTCAAATCAAGAGAAGGTATACAGTGCTTCATACATATCGCTGGGTCAGACATCTTTTTTGTTTTGTCTTTACATCAAGTTGTGGGGCGTTGTACAAAGGTTTAAGAGCACTGCTGCTAAAGTGCACTCACTGCTCATTGATAATGAATAGCTATTGACTGACAGACCAGCTTAATGAAGCACTCACCGACTGACTACAGTTAAGAAGAAGGCTGTAATTCTTGGTTCAGACTAGAAACATTTTTTCCAATCCATTTCAAACAAATGGATATTCAAATATTCCAAAGAAAAAAAATGTTACTATGATTAAAAAAAACAAATAATGGCTAACATTAATTTGCTGAATGAATGTTGTAGTGTAGTTTATCATGAAACATAACTAAAACTTGAGTGTTTGATTTACTTGGTGATTTATATTTATGTTTTAGGCATATGTGAACTACAGAATGATAACTCACCTACAACTTGGCATCCATTTAACTATTTTAACAGTGGGCCAAAAAGTACCTGGACCTTCATGGCACACTTAAATGTATTATGTTCCATTGTATTAGGAAACAAATTGTCAAACCAAGTGGCATTTTTTAAACAGATCATTCCAAGACAAATGACTGGCCTGTTTTTCTACAGTTTCTAATATAAATGAATATCTCTGCCTAATCATGAGCATTCCTTCAGGACATGTTTTCAATCATGTTTGCAATCTCTTATGCAAACCGAGTCCAGCACAGATAAAATATGTTAAAAACGTTTATTGTAATGTGTACCCTCTTTATCTCTTCCCTTCATTTTTCCTTTGCTCACTCATCTTTCTACATTTGTCCTCTCCCCTCATCTCCATGGTCTATCATTTTTGCTATGTACTGTTATAAGAGCACCAAGCAGGTTTGTTTCACAGGGAAAACATATTAAGTAGTATTAGCTGCTGACATTCTCTGAGAGTGGAAAAAACTTCTTATTGTAAAATTATTATAAAAATTCAGTCTTTTGTTGTTTAAATCAACAGGAACGGGATCAATATAGAATATACAACATATATTCTTAAGTTGAAAGGGCACAAAAACATTTCTTGTCTCATAAGACTACACACATTCTGAGCTGATATCGATAAAGGCTAAATGTTCACTGTTGTGGCCCCTGACTTTCAGGTTTTCCAAGGAAATACCAACTACCTTCAGGAAGTGCGAAACAACTTCATTCCGCCAATTGAAGCTCGGTTTATTAGAATATGTCCCTCCCAGTGGCACCAGAGGATTGCCCTCAGAATTGAGCTGCTTGGCTGTCAGTTACATGGAGGTAAGACCAGTCACACACCTTTATACAGGCTAGTAACCAATACCAGTATCCCAGTTAGACCTTTTCTGCTTTATTTAGAATGTTTTCCCTGTTTTTATTGGACAGCGAGACCACGAATATTCTACCCTGCAGCTCCTCCTCCCAAAAGAAGCACTGTACCTCCATTACAGAGCCGGACAACACACACACCCAACATTCGAAACACCACCATGCCCCAGCACCCTCATAATGGTGAGAAAAATGGTGATGGCTAATGATACAGTTGTATGTAAGTTTGGGCGTCCCAGGTCAAGTTCACCTTGTTTTACTGACTTTTGAAAATAATTATAATTACTGTTAATTTGCTTGAGGAAAAAGGGAACTGAAAATGTTGCAGGTGCTTCTTTTTTCCCAAGCAAAATACTGTAAATCAAATAAAATCAAACAAAAATTTGTAGAAAATGCCATATTGGTTCTTTTCATAAGAAAATCATTTAAATGTGTAACTTAATCAAGGGTATTCAAGTTTTGTTTGTAATATAATATAAAATGTAATAAAACCATCAATCATGAATATCAATTTCCATTCCTGTGAGATAAATACAAATTTTATACTGGATGTGGAGACAATTTAAGGATTATTATTTTGTTTTAGTAGTATTGTTTAGTCATTGTTTGCTGTCATTGGCATGTTTAAATGCTAGCTGTGTCTAAGAAGTGTTCTGTTCTGTGTCTATTTCAGAGGTGGCACTGGTGGCTGTACTCGTTCCTGTGCTGGTGGTGGTTCTCACTGCTCCAGTGCTGGTCATAGTGTGCGCATGGCTATGGAGGAGCAGGTTAGTACTACACGCACCTCCATCTGCCAACCATATGTCTGTCATTTACTTCACATGGAATTTGTAATATACAATTGATTTGGCCAAACAATTAATCTTTTATTTTTCTTTTGATTTTCACTGTGTATATTCAAGGAAAAGCCCTGAAGTGACCTATGACCTTCCACACTGGGATCGCACTGGTATTGTCACACTAATTCATCTTAGCTTAGGTGTCATAGGTGTCAATTATCATACATAACATTTACAGGACATGTCTCTCAGGCTAGTAAAAGTTAAGAGAGAGGCCAGCAGTCATTTGAGAAGAGTAGTAAGATGACCTGAAAGGAGCAGGAACATCAGAGATGCACATCTAAATTTGCATTTAGACGAATCAGAATTCTTCTGGAACAATGTACTGTGGTCAGATGAAACACAGAATAGAACACTCTCTGGTAATAAGTTAGCTCATCTTAGGAAAAAGAAGAGTTGCTCTTATGATTCCAAGAACACCATACCCAATGAATTCCAGCAGGCCCGTCATAACCATGGGCAGATGGTATGCAACGAGGAATGTGCCAAAATTGAACCACAATGTTGCAAGAAGTTAGTTATTCTTACCATTGATGTCTTGGAGGTGTTGCTGCCAACAATGACTTTGTAACAAAGTAGGAATTTTATAGTACAAATAATTTTTTTTTTTTTCATATTTATAAAGGTAGAAAAGGAATGATGTTAATTTAAAGTGAATTTAAAAAAAAAGTTTCCCTTTACTGCATGTGAATATTTTTTTCTAATTAGTTTTTGCTTGTGTATGTGTTCCAGTATGGTGGAAGAGCATGAAGCAGCTGTTGCCCTCTAAATTGGATGGGGAAGAGTGTGTACGCTACAGCTCTACTGCCCGTGTTGACCACCAGAGACCACGGGTGGAGCCTGCAGGTGTGCACAAACACATCACAGTCACACATACACGAACACACACACACAAAATCACACTCATTAAGCCTATTTTTTATATTCTGCAAAGACATGGGGCCATTATTTACCTTGTCATGATATGTTTCCAACCTGTCTCCCTAGAATACGCTCAGCCACTGGTAAGTGGTACCATGACCTCTCTGGGTCAGAGGTCGACGTTTAAGCCCGAGGAGGGAGCTGACCCTGAGTATGATGCACCTTTGACCCCTGAACAATACCACGCCTATGCTGAACCCCTGCCTGCCTCCAAAGCCGAGTATGCCATTCCCATAACCATTGACAGAGCCAATCATGTATCAGGAGCCTCTTTGGCCTTCCGGGGACTGGCTCGAACAGACAGCAACCAATCAGGGAGGTCCATGTACGACACACCCAAGAGCACATCTGACCAAGCTGCACCAGGAGAGGGGCAGTTGTACCAGGTGCCTCAGAATTCCCACAACACACCACTACAGGAAAGAGACTGACCAAGAGAGAGGCATGGTAGCCAAGTCTGGGCTGAACCTTGACCCCCAGGAGGACCGCCTTTCTCACAGAAAATGCAGACAAGTGTGTGCATGTGAGTGCATGTTTGTTTTTATAGCTGTATGTGCAAATGTAAATGTTCTTGTCTCCTCAAATAGTGTGCCATACCAGTCCTATCACTGAAATAACACACAAGAATGTCTGAGAGAGAGAGAGGATGACAAAGGGCAGGGAGACCGTTACACTACTGTTTTAGGGTGCCTCTATGTGTGTGTGTGTGTGTGTGTGTGTGTGTGTGTGTGTGTGTGTGTGTGTGTGTTTATACACCAACCAGCCACTTATTTAGGTGCACATACCTTGTGCCTACATTCATTGTCTACTTTATCAGCTTCACTTAGCATACAGGTACACTTTGTAGTGGTGACGTGTTCTTGTGTGTTGTACTGGTGTGAGTAGATCAGACACAGCAGTGCTGCTAGAGTTTCTTAAAAACCCCAGTGTCACTGCTGGATTGAAAAAATAGTCAACCAACTGCATCCTGTGACCACTGATAAAGGACTAGACTACACAACACAGAAGAGCAACAGATAAGCTATTGTTTCACACTTTACATTTAGTTGACCAACAGCTGTAGGTGTGTCTATACAGAATGGATCGTGAGTGGACACAGTGTTTAGAAAAAACAGCTGCACTGCTGTCTGATCCACTTGGACCAGCACAACACACACTTAACAGGTCTTCCAGGTCTTTGTCACTGCAATGCTGAAAAATATCAACCACCCAAATATTACCATAGAAGAACATAGGTAAAAAGGGGGCTAACAAAGTACAAAGAGAACAGAGAAGCAATGTAGAGCTGCAGTCTGTAATTAGTTGAGGCAACTGGAACTGATGCAATGAGTGTAGATACAAGGTGTTCTTAATGAAGTGCCTGATGTATGTATGTATGTATGTATGTATGTATGTATGTATGTATATAAGTATAGTTCTGTGCAGAAGTCAGAGACTCCCTTTAATTTTAATTAATTTCCAGTCAAAACAGCAATTAAATACAAGATTCATTTGTCAGTATATAAAAAAACAAAGCATAAAGCAACAAACTTCAGTATTTCCCTGTACTTCATTTTTTTTCAGTATCAGGTATATCTTTATTACTGCTTCTAATAAGTCAGCTGGAATATTTTGCACACCATGCCACACTAGTTCAGTATTTGAAGTTCTGCTGCATTTTCTTCTTTGCATAAAACATATAATCCCAAAGTTACTTAACAACGTTGAGGTCTAGGCTTTGCGGTTTCCAGTCCATGGTTCTGAGAACACCAGCAGCCTCTCTGTTTTGTTTACATAATGTTTATACTCTTTTGGTATATCTCCTGTTCTCAGAAATGTCTTCTTTTCAGACCCACAGTGTCTTCTCATAGTGGAAGGATAGACAGAAAGAGTTTCAGATTGTATCATTTAATAATTTTTGGAAACTCTTTTTGGAAACTTTTTTTGGAAACTTATTTCTTTGACCTTCCCCTTCTTTATGCAAGTGGAGTACTTTGAAATGCTTTTGAAACACCTACTTAGAAATGAAGAACATCTATTTACTAGCCATTTTAACTGGAAATTAAACAAGGCAGGAGTGATCTTTGACTTTTGCACTGTACTGTATGTGACTGTTTTCTGGTCATAAACTGTGAGTCCCTAAACATTTTCTTCAAAGCTGAGAGGAGTCAACCTTATTGTGTTCAAGTAGTCTTTTCATGTGAGAGGCAGTGGGTAATAACAAGCACTTGCATGCCCATGGTTACTTCACACTGTTCTGTTCAATGTGGTGAACTGAATACTATACTTGGGTTCTCCTATCAGTCCCTTTGTCTAATCAGCCATACACCACAAGTCTTACTCAGAACTATCCCTTAGACCTTTCTGTTACCTCTATATGACAGTGCCATTTAATTAAAGAAGCCACCAAACATAGGTTTTTGATAGGTTGCCTGTTCACTGCTAAGTAAGCAGTAATAAAAGCATGTTCATTATTTCTGTTTTCAAATCCATCTTGCAGAATGAAAAGAAACCTATGTTAATGTTTTCAAAGCAAATCGTGTTTCATATTTATTTGAGTTTGTATTTTATTTCCTGCTGAGATATGACAGCAATGCTGAGTGTCCAAACCACTAACACCTGAAGCGAAGCTGTCCAGCGCTCATCGATGCACTGTTGTCATATATACACTGTTGCTGTGCAATGCCTTGCCAAATGTGACATTTTTGTGCTGACTTTAAATAGTACAAAATGAAGATGCCAGTGTGCTTGCCAGATTGGATTCACAAATGACTTTGATTTATTTTTTTTTTTTGACATTTTATTGTGCTTTAATCTCCAATGCCAAATAATAATGAACTAGTCCAATTTAATCAGCCAGCAAATTCTCATGTTATTTATTAATGTTCTCATAATGTTGCCTTGAGTTAATAGTTGATAGATCACTAATGCTACAATCATCATAGTTCCACTTGACATGGTAAGCCTATAGTCAACTTAGATGGTACTAAGATTGAATGTTAGAATATTAACACAAGCATAATCTGTTTCACTGAACTTGCGGTGGAGGTAAAGAATACACGGTCCGTTTTGGCGTTTTACTGTTTTGTAATGTTAACAAAGGGCTGATAGTTTAAATGTGGGTGTTAGTCTGAACTGTGTATCCATGTCTTTGTGGGTGTATGTTTCTGTGCACTGTATTCATGAATGTGTGTGTGTGTGTGTGTGTGTGTGTGTGTTTATGCATCATACGTGTACGTGTGTCTGTTATTCACTGTAAATGGTTTTCTGAATTATGGATGGTACTGTAGAATGACTGTATATAAAAAAATGAATTTAAAATGGTGACTTGAAGTTTTAATTAAAAAAGAAAAAAAAATATTAGTACATTATGTATAATCTTGGCACACGAAATAAAAACACACATAAAAACACACTTTTGCACCCTTACACAGAGTAGGCTACCAGCATTTTGCATTTTGTTAACTACTTAAGATACATAAGATAACTCTAAGATGCAATTAAAGTATAGTGACAATTTGTCTACATCATACAGAAATTTAGCAAAAGTGCAATATGTTTCTTGGTAGCTCTCTGTGATTTTGATTTCTTATGTATAGTAGTACCATGTTTCAGCTGCTCTCTGGTGGATAGAAGTGTGAATTACAAGCAAAAAAAGCCTACTTAAATGGATGATCTAGGACAACTGTAAATCTGCATGAATTTGACGGAAATGTTCTCACCTAGGGGTGGGTGATATGGCAAAAAATAATAATGTTCTGATTCCTGAAGACATCTTCACAATATACCCATTAACCAGCTTTAAGTTAGCAATGTGACACCACTGATTGTTAATTTCAAGCTCTCTGCAACTGGCCTGTTTTTTATAGAGCTTTCAACTGGTCAGTGTTGTAGAAAGTATGATGGGAGATTTGCTCAGGAAAGCATATTGTGATTTTTCATGATACAGTTATCTTCTCGTCCTACTGTCTCTCCTACTTTTGCCTAACACAAACCACCATGGCCCATCTCAGCAGTGGGCTGCAAATTCTACAATCCAGTACTGTGGCATGGAAAAGAATTTTATTGATTTCTGGATAAAAAATATAAAATTATTTGACGTGAAATGTGCTATTTGAGAGGGACCTGCCACATCACAATCATTTACAATGGTGGTGATAAAAGCCAGACATCATCTTACAGCCAGTTTCCATATCGAAAAGAAATATATGTAAAGTGTATTTATCAAATACGTTTACAGATGTATGAAAATGGCAAAAAACACACATTTGTTTTATGTACTTCAGTTGTTTAATACATTTTGGAATTAAATATACCTGAAATGTATCTGAGATACATGATACTTACGCCCATGTATTTCTTTCCCAGATGAGAATTCCCATTCGTTATTACATGACATGGTTATTTGTAAAAGCTAAAAAGGTACATACAGGACTATATAGTACTGAAAGAAACGACCCGGTTATTATTACCATTATTAACAAAATGTACAAATAAAATGAAACGTGGGGTCACTGGGCATTTTAGATTTAAATAAAATGGCT
The DNA here is from genome assembly GCA_034552555.1 of Semaprochilodus insignis. Lineage (NCBI taxonomy): Eukaryota > Metazoa > Chordata > Actinopteri > Characiformes > Prochilodontidae > Semaprochilodus > Semaprochilodus insignis. The sequence goes on from CM067480.1 coordinate 10,936,915, forward strand.
ATTTGTGCACTGCGGATATTGTGAACATTGGTGCCGCAACGAAAATCACTACAATTAACTATTTGACATAAAGGCACTCTGAATAACATGGTTCACAACTGTAGTGACTGAATTACCCACATACTTAAAAAAAATCTGTGAAATGTTCATTTAACGAAACATGCTAAGGGTATAATTTATCAACTATAACCAGCTTAAAATAAAAAAGCAGTGCTAAGCTGTTGTACTGCGTATTTGTCTTCTTTGGTCCTCTCCATGATTAATCACGTACCGTTCTTTTTAAAACTCCTTATCTCATTCCTCTGTTCTGTCACTCCTCCATGTTCTTGCCATTGCGGCCCACTTTCACGTAGACCAGGGTGAGAACAATGGCTGCTATGAAGATCAGCCCTCCACTCACCAGGTATGCAATGGGCAGAAAATTGTTCTTTCCGCCAAACCAGGTCACTGTAGAAAGCACCACTTCCTTTCTGCCCTGGAAGTATTGAACAGGGAAATCTGGTGTCAGATGTCAAGGATCCATTAAAGGTACTGTTTTTTTGCCCCAGAAATCACACTGTAATATGTAGCTACATTCAAGGCAAAAGCTCAAAAGGCCATAAAATGAATAGCAGTCGGCCTGAAGCCTGAATTATGCCCACATTTTTTAATGAACAACTGTATGTCATATAGAGACAGAAACCACATAAACTAGTTAACAACTTAACACGCTCTGTGATGTAGGCATAGTGTTTGCTGAGGGCTATTGGGTAAAATGTATATACAAAACATAGCTTGGCTTCATTTGGATAAAGAGAAAATTGTGGGTTTTTTTGCCAAACTATCACTTTAAATATCATCTTAGCCAATAATACTCCTTTCCTCTGTGAGTGACAGGCTCCAGATTTAAAAAGGATACTATAGCTGATGGCAATGCTGTAATTTCCGGCGGGCAGGCCATTTGAGAAAGTGCTTTCAGCACGGTTCAGAATGCCATAGAGCTTTTTGAAGTTGGGGAAGGCTGCTTCTCTCATCCACACAATCAGATCGTCGTTTATGAAGCCGTTGTTGTAAGGGTCAGCAGGGTCCAGCTCATACACTGGCTTCTGCCAGTACAATGGCTGTGCAGTACCTGAGGGCAGAAGTGCAGTGCTAGTCAAAAGTTTTTAATACAATATTATAGTGCTGTTTTTTGAATAATAAATATATAAATAATAATAATAAATATATTATATATAATAAAAATATATGAAATAACAAATTAGGCCATTGCAATTTTTCATGTGATATACTGTATACTACCATATGACAAAATACAGGAATTTTCACCAGATGACTTAAACAGCTATATTTGCAAAGAATGCATCATTCTAAAATGATTGTAGAGGAGTGCATCTGTGTAGTATGAAAAAAAAATAACAATGAACAAAAAAAAAGAAAATTTAATTTTTTATTCATTAGACATTTATTAAGCACCAACCATCCTTTCTTGAACTTTAATGCTATACAAGTGGTTTCAACGAACCAAACCCCAAAAAGCAGATGAGTGCTGTGACTAGTAGTGTATCTAAGAGCCCTTAAATTCATCACCCATCCTTAAACCTTTAAATAACCTGTAAATTATATCAGACAAATGTCTCTTGTTGTTTGGCCAAGAAAAATTAAAACAAATTTTTTTTTTTTTTTTTTAATTTTCTTTTTGTTTCATAATTTGCCTCACTTGACAGCAATGTGACTATTGACTATTGCACATCTTGATGGCGGCGCTGAAGCAATATATTGTGCAGTCCTACCATGCATAGAATTATGTAATGTCAAAAAAGTAAGGACATAACCCCCCCATGCCTTGATGCAAGTTTGCACATTTCATGTGTTCCATTTAAGCATAAACATAAGCATAAAATCAAATGTCTAAAACTACAAAAAAAAAACATACGGTCAATCAGGTGTGCAAACCTTTACCCCTACCGTATGCACATAAGCCCATGTGTGTTTCTGTATGTGTGGTCATGCACCTTGGAAGGCCTGCTGGAGTGTCATGTTTGTTGAAGGGTTGCGGAACTTCACGTTTTTATCCGTGTACCAGGTGATACCTTTCCTGTACAGTGGAACGGTGACTACATCACCATTAGGAGGATGGTACTTCAGTTTGAACGAATCTAAATTCAAAACAGACAGACAAATGAAGCGACTTTAACCATAAAAATAGATGTACAATGTACTGACTAATGTTTCTTACCATTGAACATGCTGTTGGCCACGGCACCACAGGGAGCGATAGGCAGTTTATTATCATAATCGAATGGCTCACAGTACTTACTGGGGGACTGCAGAAAACAAAGACTGGGTGATATCAAGATCAAGAACTATGAATACAATGGTTTGTACTCAGCACACACAAGCTCTGCTAAATCAACTAAGTTGGACTAATCATGCTCTTTTTAGACTCAAACTTTATCAAAGTTTATCAGTTTTCTTTAAGCACTAATGATATCAGCTGTACACAAAGACTTATTATGACAAAATCTTGTGCGCATGACAATAATTCTTACCACACCGGCCACCTCTAATCTTGCATTACAGTGAAACAAAAGATTTATATGGGAAAACTACGGAAGTTATCTTCATACATGAAACAGGTCTTAACTGATCAACTATGTGTACAGTAATATATCTTGTGTATCATACTAGAAATTTGTTAACTATAGCTTTAGTGTATCAGAGAGGTGAGAAGCCACTGAAAACTCAAGAAGCTGCCGGAGAAAAGGACTATTAAGGGAGATGCTTCCTATCCAGTACTATTTCCTGGTAGGAAAAGAAAATGCAGAAGGACAAGCAAAGGCAGCAGAAGAGAGAGACAGTGGGAGAGTGAAAGAGACAGAGCTACCTTCAGGCTGATCTTCCTCCCAACCAGCTGGGCATCATCTCGGGAGTCCATGTACCTGCGCAGGTTCTGGTGGAAATTTATCAGGCCATAGTAGAGGAACACATCCCCCTAAAACACAGCACAACGTCACACTTTTTACAACGTCAGACTTTTTTTATCTGACAGCTCTTCAGCAGAACAAGAAAAGGACATGAGTAAGTATCAGCATCAAAAACATGGTACACTGTCTTTAAACAACGGCTCGGCCGAAAAACTAGTTCATACAATTACAATTTTCCCCCTTATTCCAAAATGAGCTGATCAGCCAAGACATGTTTGGTGTCTGGCGACTGCTTCTTTTGTTTTGTAATGGAGATATCTAGTAGCTAGCAAGTAATGGAAACATACTTCCAGGATCCTGTATTGAACATCATACCTCAATATTGTTGTTAGTTGTGTAAGCCTCAGGTTCCTAACTAGGAAGTTGACAAAATAATGAAACTCAGAGATTCCAGTGTTAGCACAAATACTAATTTTGGCAATGTTTTGCAGTGTTGATCTCAGTTTTTGCACTTGTGTCAAAGCCGTTACCAAATCAGCATTCCATCACCTTTAGAACATCACCAAGATTAGACATTTTCTGACAACACCAGAGCTGGTAAACGTTTAATAGTTGACAGACTAAAAATCACCTTAACACCAGACACTTTTAAATCCAGACTGAAAACACTCCTGTTTGAGCAGGCATTCAGCTCAGTTTTAAACACTGTTAGCTCTACAACACTGCTGTAGAGCAGTGCTTTACAAATGAGAAAATACAAAGATAACTCAAATTACGTTAAAAACTTGCAGGAGAATAAAATAAAACATGACGATTCAGACATAATTAAACTGAGGGGACAGAGGTATTTGCAATGAAAATTTCAACGAGGAAACATAGGGACCTGGAAATATATTATGTAATAATATACATTAATGGCACAAAATGGCACTTTCAGGGTTCCCAGGTCCAGCAATAGATATGAAGTAAGTATATGATATCAACATAACATATATTAAATATCATGCAAATTAAATATCACTTTCATGAGTGAAATGGGCCCTGTTTGAAGGTTTGTTTGTGACTACGTAGTTATTTGCTCTGACAAATACTGAATGTCTCTACAATAGTAGTGGAAAATGGGTTTCTGAGGTTTACTTGTGTGTATGAAATAAATAAACTGGAAAAACTGTATATGACATAAAGTTGGACTGAGCTCTTCAGAAAGAGCTGTCTTAATTTTTTAAATAAATACATAAAATACAGACTTCTAATACATTTTTAAACCAGTGTTTGACTGTGTTTTTGTAAAAGGTTTGGAGTGTGTTCTTGACAACAAAGAGTTATCCAAAACCTAGCAGCTGGGATTGGGCTTAATGTAAAATAAAAAAGAGAACTGAATTGAACTTAACAATTTAGTCACAAGGACAAGAATCATGAGGAGAAGATGCAAGATGCCCTTTTCGTTATCAATAAACTTTATTCTATTACTCTGTTACAGACAAATGAATGCCATCTCTTCAGCCGTCACTCTCTCTCTCACACACACTCACACACACATACCTGGAAGGCCTCTGGGACCTGGAAGTTGATCACACAGTCACATTTCATCTTGGCATTGTTGGGATCCTTACGTATCTCAGAACAAGTGGCACAATCTCCAACATCTGTGTAGTCAATCTAGTGTAAAAAAATGAAACATCATAAAGCCATGTACTCCATCTACATTACCAGTGTTCACCTTCTATAGACTTAGACCTAGCAATGAAATTTCTTCTGATAAATTCACATCAACTGAATATATAAACGAGACGTATCCTATATTTAGGGGCCTATATTTAGGAAAGTTTCTTATTATTTTTCTGCCCAAATTTTGACCTAAACGTTGTTTTAAGCCATCCAGACACCAAATTTGGAAGGAAGATATTTTGTACAAAGCCACACACCAAAAATGACAGAGATTGGCCTGATGGTGGCGCTATAGCGCAAGTCTTGCGTTTTGTCAAATATCTCCTGAACCATGAGACATTGAGCCAAAAGTTTTTCTTTATCTTAATCCTTGATGAATTCTGCAAAAACGCCTCAGTGCATGTTATTAACACTGCCCACAACTACTGTAACATAATTGGCAAAACGTGTGAATTAAGTTGAATTAGACTGAGGCTTTTCATGATACAGGTGTGAAAATGTTCGCCAGAGTCTGGAGGTAAAGAATTATATAAGAATATATAAGAAATCTTATATAAAAATTACATAATAAGAGAAATTTTGTGGGTGGAGCTAATTTCACTAAAATAGCTATAAATCTGGAAACCTTAGAGGCTTGTTAGCCACGTGAATCTGGGCAAGCCCAACCAATTTGGTGTCAATTAGCCAACAAGGAGCGCTATAACAGGCAAAACATTGTGTTTCAGCTGCTGCACATCCGATGCAGCTGAAACTATGCAAGCTGAAGACCGCAAATTTTGGCTTAAATAGTCCTCAGTGGGCCTCTACAGACAACTCCGTGAAGCTGCCCCCCCATGTGGTCAGAAATGGAATAAAAATGCTGCTATTCATTTGTGCTGGTTTGTGCTGCAGGAATCAGCGTTTGTGCTGGCTCTGTTTTTGAGAAATTAAACATTATATTTTATTACCTGTGACGTCACTCAGTCCCCCATCAGAGTCTGAACTGCACCAAAATACTCCCATTCATTAGTTCTATGTTTGTGCTGGTTTGTGCCATTAAAAGAAAGATTTGTGCTGTTTTAATTCTCACGTTATGAAGCCATAAATTTTGGTCAGTGACCCCGGCGCCCCATAAGCGTCCAAATTGCACCATAATGCTCTCATTCGTTAGTGCTCCGTTTGTGTGTGCTGGCTTGTGCTGCTAAAATAAACATTAGTGCTGTTTTAATTCTCACATTATAGGCTAAACATTAGTTTTTTATCGAGTGATATCACTCAGCCCCCCTCCCCAGCCGCAGTTATATCGCACCAACATGCTTTCATTCGTTAGTGCTACGTTTGTGCTGGTTTGTGCTGCCAAAAGAAACATCTGTGCTGTTTTAATTCTCAAGTTATGAAGCCATGAAGGTTGGCGAGTCACTCAGCCACCCATCAACATCCAAATCACACCAAAATGCTCTCATTCATTTGTGCTACGTTTGGTTTGTGCTGCTAAAAGAAAGTCTCAAAAAATCCTACAGACCCTGAACCTCAATAATTATGCCATATGCAAATTAACCCTTGCGAAAAAAATACATAATTAATTAAAAATTAATTTAATTAATTATGTAACTCACAAATGCTTCGTCCAAAAAATTTGAAACTTTGGAATTTGGTTCAGGACTAGATTCTGAGGTCGCCTATCGAATTTGGTGCAATAACATCGATAGGGGGCGCTACAAAGGCTACATAACAGTTTCTCAACAACCGTAAGTCCGATCGAGCTGAAATTGTGCACGCTTCATCTTTGAGACAGTCTATAAGTGAATCTCTAAGGATAACTTGATGCATCAAAATTTATGGACGCCATTAGCCAATCAGCTTTCAGTAGTCATTTGACAGGCTTAACATTAACCAATCATCATGAAACTTGAATGGTGTGTCTACAGAGATACTTTCTAACAAGCAGTCAAGTTTCATCTGATTTGACCACTTGGGGGCGCTATTCATAAAAATAAAGTGTTTTTTACACATTACTTGCACATATTTCTACTTGTGGTCAAAATATTGATTTAGCATTATGTAGTGCAGTATTCTGAACAATTTTACTAATACAAGTGCATTAAAAAATTGTACACTTTTTGTGCCATCTTTAACTATTTGCGAACTGCACTTTTCAAACTAGTCTCTGGATTTTTAACCTAACGTTTCAAAATTGGTCTATAATTACTCTGTGGAGTCTCTAGGTAAATAATTATCAAAAAAATGTTGACTTTTTCGCTTAGCATGACTTCTATACATCAATCAAACACTTCGGCCTTGGCTTTAATTGCTAATATTGCCATAACTCCTCAGCCTTTACTCAGATCAACTCAACATTCATAAGCATGTAGGAACGAAGGCTCTGATGAGGTATACAACAATTGGTGCAGATTGATCTTTAGGGGGCGCTATAGCATTTACAAACGCTTTAAATCATTCAAAAGCTTTTTACTATGTTATTACACACTTTATAGATGAACTCCTGGTGTCATTTGATTCAGCTCTCAGTCCTGGACAACGTTGTAATTACATGTTGTTTCAGAAAATGCACTACTCTTTTGCTATTTTGATCTCTGAATTTAAATACTACAGCTTATAAAACCAAGGTCAAAAGGTCAACCTTAATAAAACTTGGTACAGATCTTTGTCTAAGGCCCTTGATCAATACTCTATACACTTCAGTCCTAACTGCATTAACTTCTCTTTGTCACAGTAGCCCCTTATTTGTGCATGGGGTCTAACAATGCCATGCATGTCAAAGGGATATACTTTGAGAACCAAACAGCACTGCAAATACAGCTGTTTCAGAAACGGAACTGTTTGTTGTATAATAGCATCTATGTGAATGATCTCTAACACTTTAATCCATGCTCTAATTATCGGTACACATAAGCTACAGTCTATAGAATATGAACACTGCTCATTATTTATGGCAAATGATCAATAATCTAAGCACTTGTATCCTTCCTGACATAGTCTAAGGCCTTTAATCTCACTTCTATGTGCCACTTTAGCACCTTATGATATAAGGGCCTATACACATAAGCCCCAGTCTATATATATATATAAAGTTGAAAGCACACTGCTCATTATTTCAGGTGAATGAAGGCCTTTCAGTAAAGTCCCACATCCTTTAGCTTTTGCCTCTCTGTCTGTAAACAAGGTCCAAACTGCTTTAGGCCTTGTGAGGCCTCGCTGGTCCAAACCGCCCCGCTAGACACATATGTGCTAGGACCCGAATTTTCTTCTTGTATTTTATTTTTCTCTGAAAACATGATGTCTCTGTGGCTTTATGTACCAAACACATCCTTAATCTGTTTTTGTACGACAATTATCTAATCTCATTCAATCCATTAGAATTAAACAGGATCATTTGGTTTCTGTGTCTTCAAGATCTCTGCACTGACCAGCTGGCCTGTTTAGTGCCTATTTTAAAAAGCGGCCCAGGCTGAAATGCTCTTGATAACTTCAATGCGAAAGGACAGAACTACTATGTGGGACGTATTAAATAGCTGGACATATTTTTAAATGCTCTCATTTTAATGATGTTACAAAAACAAGTTAATTTAAAATGGGGATTACTTGGATTATTACAAGGTTTTTTTTTTTTTGAAAAACTGAAACTTCTTCAAATAAAATGAAAGCTGCAGTAAAACAAAAAGGTGAACATGCACAATACTAAAAATACTTTTCTGTTTTGTTTTTTTGTTTTGTTTTTTGTTTGTTTTTGTTAAATGAAAAATAAATCACTTATACTGGCTGTTTAGTCTGGAAATTAAGCAGTGTGCAAAATACCCCCTGCTGTTGGCTAGCTTTAATGGCACCAACATCTGTTTTAAGAAAAATTCAAATGTTTCTTTTGGAAAAATGCTTATGTGGACATTTGCACATTGGGACGTCTTCACACGTCTTCTCTTGTGTCTTTGGATGGGAAAATTCACTCTTTCCATTAACCTTTAGGGAAACTGGGCACATCTTCAGATGTAAAAACGTGGTGTAGAAACTAACACAGATTTTCACAGTGTTAGTTTTGTTTAGCGTAACAAACTAAAGATGTTTGTTGGTACAATTCTCGGGGCACTGCATGATTTATGTTGGTGAATCACCAGCAAAAACATAAAGCGTTGATGACGGCAATAAGCTCCACACCGCAGTAGACATCACATAACTACAGTACTGTTACAAATAATTACTAATACATGTAGTTCAATGTAGTGTTGACGATATCCACTCTATATGTACTCTAAAAGGTACACTGTGGCAGACATTATCAAGATAATGAGAACATATGATCAGATCGCTCATCCCTGCGTACTGCGTGGCACAAACATAGATTATCGTCCATCCAATTAAAATCTTGATTACAAGGTTGTACACCACACAATCAGACACGGAGTGGCTCACCTTTTGCTGGTGTGTGTTCTGGACAGTGACGAACAGCCAGACGCCAAGCAGCAAGCACACAAGCGCCAGGCAGTAGAAGACGGGCAACACCGTGTATGGAGTGAGGGAGGGAGACCAGGCCGGCAGCCTCTGCTGCTTAAACGCTGAATTATCGGGCCTCCGAGCTAAGGGCCCCGCGCCCTCACGCACCTTACCCATCAACACACACCAAACACCTACTAAACACTGTAAAAATCTGAATAAAAAACAAGGAACTCAACAGCTTTTGTCGTCTCTCTTTATCACTTCCTCCAAGTGGCTTTCCCAGCACCCAATGCGAGTCTGTGAACCTTGTAACACGGTTCTGTTACTTATTAAGCTCGTGCGCACACAATGATTTTTTACACGACGCCTGGATGTGGCATCATAACACAGTAACAGGTAAAGGCGTGGACGGTTAAATAAAGTGAAAATAACATTTTTATCTGTTATATTTATTTAATGCTGTATGTTAAATGTTCGCTGTAGAAGGTGTTTTAACAAACTTTCATTAAGAAAATCAACAAATCTGGTAAGACAGAGAGAATTATTTTTTCCCTATGACTATGTGTCTTTCAGCTGTTGCTATAAAAATCACTTGTACTAAAGCTTAAAAGTTTGGAATCACTTTTAATATTTTTATATACTTAGATAACGTATATTTTACAGTGTAAACTACTCACTCTCATCACTCACTTCTAAACCGCTTATTATCCTTCTGGATGGCGGGAGGTGCTGCAGCCTATCCCAGCATTCAATGGGCGGAAGGCAAATTAGACATAAAAAAATATACATATAATTTTGACTGAATTTTGGTGAAGTTGATTGTCACTTTGGATGAGCAAGGCAATATGGATGATTATTAATAATTAGTTATCTTAAATCCATCTACAGCTCGGCTCAACATTCTGGACACTTCTAATATTTACTTTTTAATCAGTGTCCTAACAAATAATTTGTAATATTATAGATATAAATTATTTAAACTTGCTCATCAGCACAGACCAAGTCCATCATGTCAGACCAAGAATGATGCTATATAGGTGCATCCTGTAGCTCAATTGCAGGCTGTAATCCATCCTTTTAAACACTGTGACCACTTACTATCCACTCAATTATGTTGTTGCTCCACCTTTTAAATGTGAAGTCAGAGACGATAGCTCATCTATTGCTGCACAATTGGTGTTGGTTATCCTCTAATGCTTCATCGGTGGTCACAGGACATGTCCCAGATTATACCATGGGCTAAATATTTTTGATCGGTGGACTATTCTCAGTGGAGCAGTGACACTGAGCTATTCAAAAATTCCAGCAGCACTGCTGTGTCTGATTCACACAACATGCACTAACACGCCACCACCATAGCAGTATTGCTGCAGTGCTGAAAATGACCTACCACCCAAGTATTACCTGATCAGTGGGGAGGGTTGTGAACAGTGTGACGAGGAGCCAACATACTATAGAGTACAATATATATATTATTAGGGATGCACCGAAATGAACATTTCTGGCTAAAGCTGAAACCAAACAAAATGAAACATCTGGTCGAAGACCCAATACCAAATACAATTTTTTTTACAGTGTTTAATTAATTTTGCTACTTTTTCACCACCGCATAAATAGACTAAATTCCAGATACCAAGTGGATCCCAAAACAGATCTGTCCCACTTCTAGCACTGATACAGCAGAGTTGCCTAGGTTTAGCTGAGGAGTGGCACTAATGCGGTGCATATGTGCCCCACATCTCGCTACCAGGAGCAGTCCACCCAAGTGGTGTCAACTCATCTGGCAAGCGAGCCACAACAATTCTGCTGTTTGGGAAGTATTTTGTCTTGGTTTTCAAAGAAAAACCTAAACTGAAGTTTAAATATATTTACTGAACATCTTAACATCCCAGCAGACATACCAACAAAGCACAGTATGACATAAATCCATCCCAGCCATCATGGTGCATTCACAAAGAGTGCCTCCCCTCACACTGGCTGCGATTTTTATCGGATTGTTGTAAAATTGGGGTTTGTGTTTCTTTAAGGAGGATGCGGGCACGCACACACGAGTGTGTATGTGTGTGTGTCTGCTATCTGTCTGGATATTAGCCTAGAGCAACTGGCTAAGGAGAAAAAAAAATCTGCTCTGGTTCCAGACTACATAGGTGAACTAGAAAATGTTAACAGCATCATTAAAACGTTCACTGTTCAGTAAAAATTATTTGGTCCGTTCACTTATTTGACTGAACACCCAAAGTACATTCTTCGCCAAATAATTTCGGTTGCCGAACATCCCCCCCTCGCCCGCCCGCCCCAAAGCTTAAATCCCCATGTGTGCACCAAACAATCTTTCCTCGTCATGAATTAACCTCTTCTCAGTCCTACAGCATGAGTAGGAATGCATGGATAGTATAGACGTCAAGCAACAGTGGAATATGTTTATTTGCTTAGGACACACACAGCTGGGCTTTTGCTCAGCACTAAAAATATACAACTGTATACAACAAAGCTTTTGCAAATAATTATTCTAATAAGAAAACAGATCAAAAGGTGTAATGGTGGGAAGGAGTTGAAAGGCAGACAAGAATAACTAATGCACCTTCAGAACAGTCCTATTTTAATAGCTCCTTCTTGGCACTTCTTAACAATTCCACTCTCCATCAGTTTGAGAAAATCCCCTTTCACCTGCAGCACAAAGCAGAGAAAAGTGCTTGTGAGATGAGCCACTGCATACATCAGCTGACATTGCACGGTTTACATTCATTTAATGTTCTTAAAAAATGCTGCATATTCATTTGTATGTTGTATTACGGCATGAGGATTTAAGGATCTGTAAGAGTTTAAATGAAAAAATATTTATGATGTGTCCTAAACCACATACCACCATACCAAAAAGAATAACAAATCTAATATCCCAACTTCAAAAGCCATTTGTTTGTTCAACATGTATAGTATAGAAATATGTGGTTCTAGACATAGCTTTAGTCAACAAAAGCAGCATAAAAGAAGTGGGGGGGGGTGTTGGGTTTACCCAGATTACAAAAACTGGCGCAATAGTCCTAGCAACGAATGTTTGGCAGTAAGCGGATATGTATTTCTAAAAACATGCTATATTATTCAAAAAAGGGAAATCATCAAGTCACTGTAGGTTAAACCAGTTGTTTTTCTTGTCAGCCAGCAAAAAACATAAACTTGGTCATGGTCGACTCAAAAATCGAATCGAATCAAAAATGATTTAATGGACATACAATCAAGCTTCTTACATTGCCATCCTAGTCCCCTGACTTAAACCCAACTAAAAATCTGTGACGTGAACTGAAGAGGAGAGTCTGAAAGCAAGGGCCTGGAGAATCTGTGAGATTTTGTAGTAAGAAGTGGTCTTCAATTAATTATTTTGTATTCTCCAGTCTTATCATCTCACAAAGGAGAAAGCTTTGCAGTTATGTTGGCACAGGGAGTTTATACACAGTAGTAAATACTGTGGTGCCAATAATTGTAACACACTGTGGTTTTGTTTAAAAATCTTTTTTGATTTTTTTTTTTTGTTTTCTTGGACTCAATCTTCCTCAATTTATGTCCAGATGTTTTCCTCAGATCAATAGTACTCTCTCAGACAAGCTGGCGAACTTCCTGTATAGTTTATCAATCAGTTGTTTATCCCAAAAACATTGACTAATGATTTTTCCAAACACATGAAGGGAAAAAAAAAACACATTTAAAATTTATAACACACTGAACTTCTTGACTTGACTTATGTGCTACACTTTCATATTAGGTTAAAGGCATTTTTACTAACATCTTGTTTAACCAAACAACAGCAGATATGAAAGAACACCACCAAACACCATAATAAGCATACACCATTGTTTTTGAGTGTTGCACTTCAATAATAAAATATGTAACAAGGTGAATTTGGGTTACCTCTGGTATGTCAATCATTCTCCTCTGTTTCTGGTCTCTGTAGTTCCAGTCCAACACAAGATAACGTAGGGGCTGCAGGTTCATCCCCTCTGGAGACAAAATAGGGTAAAATCAGTGCAAAGACGAAAAAATGAATGAAAACACTTCCAAAAAGGGTTTAATAAAAAGATTTTCAATGTATGCGATGCTAACCTTTCTCTATTAGTGTAGCCACTCTACCCGGAGTGCCTACACCGATGTGAACCACACCTTTACTCAGGAGCTTGATCTGATCCTTTATTTTGATGTGCTTGGCAAAGAGCTTTAGTACTTTAGCGTCTCCCTTAAATGTAGTTAGCTGCCTTAAACAGTATGGAGAAAACCATTAACTCACACACATGAACACAAACACAGATTTGTCTTAAAATGGAAGAGAAAAAAAGGACGACACTAACTTGATTAGATCAATAGTTCGTAGGGCGGAGCTACAGATGATTAGCAGTAACATTGAATGTGTCTCCGTGTGCTTCTTCTGTACTTTAGCCCACTTAGGACAAACTTCACAAACAAAAACATATTATATTATATTATATTATATATATATATATATATATATATATATATATATATATATATATATATATCTGTCT
>CM067480.1:10950519-10998963 GCA_034552555.1 Semaprochilodus insignis
ATATAACCCCAATACACAACAAAGCACAAAAAATAGCACAACAACTACAAAAAGCACAAATGGCTAACAACTACATATTTGTAACAAGTGTAACATACATACCCTCTTTGAGGTAGGAAGACAAGCTGTGTGCAAGGTCATTACTCGTCAGGAAACATGACTCTGAAAGAAAAAGAACACAGCTAAAAATCAGTTGGTAACACTGGTTTAAAAAAAACAAAACAAAAAAAACAAAAAAAACACTGGCAATGAATCTTGTCAGTTGTTTTGATGACATTGCACAACACACACTAGCACCACATAAGTGTCACTGCAGTGCTGAGAATGATCCACCACCCATATAACACCTGCTCTGTGGTGGTCCTGTGGGGTTCCTCACCCTTGAAAAAATTAGGTGATGGGGCTAACAAAGTATGCAGAGAAGCAGACGGACTACAGTCTGTAATTGTAGAACAAGGTGCACCTATGTGGTAAATGGAACTGATAAAATGGTTAAAGATTGTGTGTGTGTGTGTGTGTGTGTGTGTGTGTGTGTGTGTGTGTGTGTGTGTGTATATATATATATACACACACACACATACACACATACACACATACACACACACACACACACACACACACACAGGGTGGGCCATATATATGGATACACCTAAATAAAATGGGAATGGTTGGTGATAGTAACTTCCTGTTTGTGGCACATTAGTATATGGGAGGGGGAAAACTTTTCAAGATGGGTGGTGACCATGGCGGCCATTTTGAAGTCGGCCATTTTAGATCCAACTTTAGTTTTTTCAATGGGAAGAGGGTCATGTGACACATCAAACTTATTGAGAATTTCACAAGAAAATCAATGGTGTGCTTTTAACGTAACTTTATTCTTTCATGAGTTATTTACAAGTTTCTGACCACTTATAAAATGTGTTCAAAGTGCTGCCCATTGTGTTGGATTGTCAATGCAACCCTCTTCTCCCACTCTTCACACACTGATAGCAACACCGCAGAAGAAATGCTAGCACAGGCTTCCAGTATCCGTAGTTTCAGGTGCTGCACATCTCGTATCTTCACATCATAGACAATTGCCTTCAGATGACCCCAAAGATAAAAGTCTAAGGGGGTCAGATCGGGAGACCTTGGGGGGCATTCAACTGGCCCACGACGACCAATCCACTTTCCAGGAAACTGTTCATCTAGGAATGCTCGGACCTGACACCCATAATGTGGTGGTGCACCATCTTGCTGGAAAAACTCAGGGAACGTGCCAGCTTCAGTGCATAAAGAGGGAAACACATCATCATGTAGCAATTTCACATATCCAGTGGCCTTGAGGTTTCCATTGATGAAGAATGGCGCCCACTATCTTTGAACCCCATATACCACACCATACCATCAATTTTTGTGTTCCAACAGTCTTGGAGGGATCTATCCAATGTGGGTTAGTGTCAGACCAATAGCGGTGGTTTTGTTTGTTAACTTCACCATTCACATAAAAGTTTGCCTCATCACTGAACAAAATGTTCTGTGTAAACTGAGGGTCCTGTTCCAATTTTTGTTTTGCCCATTCTGCAAATTCAGTGCGCCGATCTGGGTCATCCTTGTTGAGATGCTGCAGCAGCTGGAGTTTGTAAGGGTGCCATTTGTGAGTAGCTAATATCCGCAGAAGGGATGTTCGACTGATGCCACTCTCCAGTGACATGCGGCGAGTGCTACGCTGTGGGCTCTTGCTGAATGAAGCTAGGACAGCCATTGATGTTTCTTCATTAGTGACAGTTTTCATGCGTCCACATTTTGGCAAATCCAACACTGAACCAGTTTCACGAAATTTGGCAAGCAGTTTGCTAACTGTAGCATGGGAGATGGGTGGTCTCGTAGGGTGTCTTGCATTGAAATCTGCTGCAATGACCCGGGTACTGCGTTCACAGACATCAACATAATTTCTATCCGCTCCTCACGTGTTAACCTCTGCGACATGTCAATGGCTGTAAACAAAGAGAAGCTTGTAAATAACTCATGACCCTCTTCCCATTGAAAAAATTAAAGTTGGATCCAAAATGGCCGACTTCAAAATGGCCGCCGTGGTCACCACCCATCTTGAAAAGTTTTCCCCCTCCCATATACTAATGTGCCACAAACAGGAAGTTAATATCACCAACCATTCCCATTTTATTTAGGTGTATCCATATATATGGTCCACCCTGTATATTAGGTTGGTTTCAGTCACAGGTGACAATTTCTTTTGTCTGGTGATCTATGATCTAATAGGTTGTCCAAGAAAAAGATGAACTACAAGCTCTGTATGCGCAAATCCAACAAGTGTACTGCTGCTTTAACATTTAACAGTGACTCACTGACCTGGCAGACTGAGCTCCTCCTGTTCAATAACAGACCGTGTTGCACTAAAATGACTCTGCAGAAGGCTCCTCAGGTCATCTGGAGAGCCTGGCACAGGGTCTGAACTCAACAAGACATCTGTGATGGTCTTTTTCTGAACATAGAGATGGATGCAATGCTTTTACAAGGCATATTAATTGAGTATGTTTACATGCACTTAATAATAAAGGATTCAAATATTCTTCATCTTCAAAATGACATATGCTTGCATTTTCTACTCATGGTTTAAAAATAAATGAATGAGAAGAATGACACATAATAAGACACAGTAACCTTTACCTTTCGTCTCTTTTTAGGCTTCTTGGCCTCTGTCTCTTCCTCTCCCTTTGCACTCTTGTCCGTAATGAAACACTCATTCTGTAAACAATATCATAACTGGACAAGTTTGTACCACATAACATTTTAGAATTACAAATGTCAACAGTAGCAAGTACATACACATCACATGCGAGTAAAAAAAAATAAAAAATAAACAACTTTCTCAGAGGCTAGTGCTACACCATTGGCAGCTTTTTCCACATTTTTGAAGCCATGTTACCAATCATGTGATCAATCAAGTTTTATGACTTTTTGATGAAACATATAATTGCATATAATTCGTTGTTGACTGAAACGTAAAACTAAGTATATTACCTCTATGGGCTTCTTTTTCTTTGCTTTGTCTGGTCTCTGTATTTTAATTTTTCTTTTCTTCACTTTCTGCTCTGTGGGTTCCTCTTGTGCCGCGGCCGCTTGGGTGTCCTGTATGTCCCCCTCTACATCTGACACATCTAGCTGAGACAAGTCAAACTTTATTAGTAAAAAGTTTTTTTAATTTCTTCATAATTCTGTCACTTTAAACAAAGTTATTAAGAGCAGTGAAGAAACGCACTGTATACAAATCAAGCATTCATCTTCTATGCCACTTATCCTTCTGGGTCACGGGGGTGCCTATCCCAGTGGTCATTGTGCAGAAAGCATGAAACACCCTGGAAAGGCTGTCAGTCCATCTCAGGTAGACAAATCACACTGACTTAAATTTATTTACAATGGTGGAAACAGGAACCAGGAGATGTGGATGAGACCCTCAACACAAATATAGGCTTATTTACTATGCAAAATTAAACTGAATTTGCTTTACAACACCCTGCATGCAACACTCCACCATTAATGTTTTTTTTTTTAATCAGCCAAAAACTTTACTGCGAGCTTTTATATGGACATTAAACACTTGAGCCACGTGGTTCCTATCACCATCAGTATTTTCCCTACAACAGTGAGAGTATTTTCTCTACAACAGTTTCCAACACCTGGTCTTGGAGGCACACTTAATACCCTGCACATCACAGAGCGTTCTCTGCTTTATTAAGTTGATTTTCAAAAACACTTCGAGAAACTCCCCTAACCCGTTGTAGCAAAGGGAACGTTATGAGTTCCGTGAATTATTAAAGGACTACAAATTCATCAAAACAAAAACTACATCTCAGAAGTGGAGCGTAAGTCATAGACGTTCACGAGATCCCTTTTGCTGGTGAACCAAAAACTTAGCTTTCTATTGCAGCTCCAACACGAAGCTTTCTGTCGGGTGTGCTTGCCCCACCGCATGTATACAAATCCAGAGAACACTGCCTGCTTAAAATGACCCACTGTATGAATCGCGTATAATGAGATAATGTTACCCAGTCAGATTTAGTAGACATTTATAGAACAGCTGACCTGGATTTTCTGAATTTTCGCCTTTAGTCCACCACTCGTCTCCTAAGTCGTCCCCCATCGCTGCCTGCAAAAACCTGTCTGCGTTTCACGGACGCAGATTCGAGGTAAGAGCGAGCGCAGAACAACTTTTACTTCGGTACACAAACATGTTATTAAAAAAATCCACATTTACACACACGAAATAATAGCGAAATTAAATATATCTATACTTGCATGTAATAGCAAATTAAAACGTTACAATATTGTCAGCTTTTGAGGAATCTGCGGAGCTCCAACAAATTGTGATCTCACTGTGTGCACGTGTCCCGGGTATGGGGTATGCTATTTATATTATGTGTATGTTGTCGAAATATATTTTTTGATTTTTTTTTTTTGTTGTATTTTCTAAACACGGCCTATTAACAAGAAAACCGTTAGCTACATAAACATGTAAATGTGAAGTTTTATCCCAGGACAGCACCATATGGATCATCACCTACAGAACCGCATTTCCATCTAGCCTTCTACCACTGTGCGGCGCTGATTTCTTTAGCCGGATCACTCGGGATCCCTCATAATTACCTGGATAATTCTGTGAGGAAGTGTGTGTTGTGGGTGGGGGTGAGGTTTAAGCCACATTACGGAGAACAAAACTGTTTTTACGTTCACGTTCTGAGTGCATTTCCTAAAACATTACATTTTAAGGTTAAGGTAAGATTAAGATAGTAGTAGCAGGTTATGATTAAGGTTAGCCTAGTAGTTATTTTGGTTCAATTTTGAGTAAGTGTCAGGTTAAGATTAGGGTTAGGCAAGTAATTCTGGTTGAAGTTTGGATAAGGGACATGTTAGGCTGAGGGTTAGGGTTAGGCTACTAGTAATTCTCGTTAAGGTTTAGGTAGGAGTCAGGTTAAGATTAGGGCAGAAGTAGTTCTAGTTAGTGTTTGGGTAAGGTCAGTGTTAAGCTAGTAGAAGGTCTGGTTGAGGATTGGGTACAGATCAAATTAAGGTTAGGGTTGAATTAGTAGTAGTTCTGATAAAGGTCTGGGTAAGAGTAAGCTTAAGGTTAGGGTTACGCTAGTAGTTCTGGTTGAGGTTTGGATAAGATTAGAGTAAAGCTAGTAGTTCCTGTTGAGGTTCAGGTAATATTGTTAGGGTAGTAGTAGTTGTGGTTGGTGTTTGTTTTAAGTGTCAGGTTAAGGTTATGGTTAGGCTAGTTGTAGTCAATTATGGTTAAGGTTTGGGTAAGTCTCCAGGAAATTCATAGAAGTCTATGTAAAGTCTCTGAAATTCCCAGAAACACACACATGCATCCCCCTTGTTTCATGTCTGTCATTTCTGTAACCTAGGGGTGTATAATTATTTTTTTCCCCATCCATATTGCCCTCTTTTACTCTCCCTACCAAATTACTTATTCATCACTAGCATGAATTAAAAATCTTGCAATTTTCTTTCAACTAGCAGCATCATGGCTTATCTGGAACTCATATTTCCCCTCTTTTAGTATCACATACAGCTTGTAGGCTCTATAACGAAATCCAGATTTTGGATTCTACAAAGGAATTCCTGGTCAATCTATTTTTTGGAGACAGCATCATCATGTTAACCCTGCTTCTAGAAGTTTACTGGTCTAAAGCTCTTACTGGTCTGAGAACTGGTCTAACTGCTGAGATACCTCTTCTGACAGAAAGCGTGATTCACTGGTATGGTCTATACTGACCATATTTATTATATCCAGACAGGTACTTGAATAATAAGTCATTTCTGTCCATGAATGATATAACTGTGAAATAGGAAGTTGAGCTTTTAGAGTTCCACACTTTCCCCTCCCCGCTAGCTTTTACACTTGGCTACACCTTATCATAAATACTTAACTATAATTACTTTCAGTCTCTTTTATTCTCATTGTTCGTTTTCATTCTCCTCAAGCCATCATTCATTTTCTTCGTGTTCTCTCTAAATTATTAGTTGTACCAAGTAAGTGTATATAGTGGCAAAATAAATAAAATATTAATGTGGGTTTTTTGTGGATTAGAATGGGTTCTGGAGTGGTCAGTGTAAAAAAAACTAGACTTTGGTGTTATTTAATTACTGAGTTCCAGAATGAATCAAATCAAAATCAGAATCAAAATCAGGTTTTTAATAGCGAAGTGTGTAATGCAATATGAAAAATGCAATAAGAAGGGTTATGTGCAAAAACTATCAAATAAAACAACACCGCTTTTTGCAATAATCACTGATTACATAAAAAAAAATCAAATTTCACATTTTATTTCTTTATCTGAGTTCAGGATGTGTATGTTGTACAGTCAAAGACAGTCACTGATACATCCCAAATGGCACAGTAAAGCATTAAATAGTGTGTGAAGTAGCACAGCACTGTTAAAAGTGCATTAATTAGTGTAGCAAGCAAATACATGCATGGCTAGGGATGCAGCCAGGCTTCTGATTGGTCATTGTGCTCTTAACACCACCTGACAACTTAAAATGAGTGCTTGTATGCACAAGATTTTTTTCAAAAACAAAGGAACAAACCCCCGTTTTCGAAACTACCAATGTGTGGACATCATCCATTCACAGACCACTGTGACATCACTGGGATTTGAACTCAGGATGTTGAACACTTAGACAGTTGTTCCACTCAGTGGTTTGAAAGAATATTTTAAAAAATACATATTGAAAATAATAATTATAAAAATAACCATCTGAGCATCAGGAACTTTTCATTTTTTTCTGGACACAAACATTTTAGATGTGAGGCAGCATTCACTTTTTTAGTGGGTTAAACCTAAACTGTACTGTTGAGATACAGTACATACATTGGAATGTATTAAGGTAAAACTAAGCTGTTAACACCAAAGAGTGCAGTGAGTTCATTTTAAGTGATTTGGTTTATTTTTTACAGTGCAAGTATAATGGTGTGAGAAAAGAAACTGTTCTGGAGTGTTCTTGTTGTTTAGTCCTAATTTGGCTGAATATTATACCTATGAACTAGAGCCCCTTGTTCAGCTTTATTATAAGCCAGTCCTGGAGGGCTATAACATTCAATATTTAACATGTCTAACACACCTGACTCAAGTTACACATAATTATCAAGCCCTTCATATATGTTAAAGGTTCAAAACATACCCAGCCCATGTAGTCCATATATATATATATATGACCATATTATATATAGTAATATATAGTATGGTCAGTGTGTAAAAGAACCCTTTTAATTTGTTGGTTTTATGAAGATTATTTATGTTTGCCCATTCACGTAGATGTTATGATTGTCTTGAGTGTTGACTATGGTGGTCCCTCTGCCAAGTTTGGTTGCCCTTACTTCATCCTTAGGACCCTCGAGGTTCCAGTTCTCTGGTTACAGTGTTGAGCTAGCAATCTAAGTCATATCATTAGGCGTTTAACTACTGCAGTGATAGCCCCTCATTGTGTCAGGCATTTTAGAATGCATATCCTTAAAAAGAAAAAAGTCCTGAGGGTTACCCCAGTAAAACCTGACTATTTCCAACCCTGAATACAACTGTAGTATTGCTTCCATCAGTTTATGGCTGCTGCAGTGGTAAGTGTAGAGAAACTTTCTTTCACTGAAACCGGTTAACTGCACACCATTTTCAGCACACCAGAAGCATGTGGCTGATGATATTTAAATCATGACAACCTAAACCATTTTTCACACATCTAGATACACTCTAAATCACACACTCTAATATCACACACACTAATATTTCATTGTACCACCTTTAGCTTTGATTATGCCCTGCATTTGCTATGGCATTGTTATTGACAACCTTATATAATGTCACAACATAGGATACTCCGGTCATTCAGTACATCCAGGTAGGTTAGCACCCCCAGATCATAACACTGCTTCCAGAGGCTTGTGCAGTGGGCGCATCACTTTATGCATTTTTTTCTTACCCTGACACATCCATCACTCTGAAATAGGGTCCAAAGTACAATCTCTATCAAATAAGTCTCAATAACAAGTGGTTTTCCTAAGGCCACACAGCTGTTTAGTCCCAATCCACAAACTTGACAATTCACCACTGTCATGGCGGGTTTAATAATGGACTGGAAAGTAATTCCGGTCATTTCAGTAATCTCTTTAGTTGTTTTCTTGGTGCAGGCCAATTTTTTCCCCCAATATGGTTCTTTAAGTTGCATCAGTTAAAATAAATAATATACACAAAAAATAGTTGGATTGCAATGCTATTCGAAGGGAAGATGAAGGTTACCAGAAACAATAAATGATGATAACATTAGACTGTTATAGGCAATGTTTATTGAGCTACACATACAGAACTAGTGTCTCTTAGTGTGGCATCTCAGCATGGAGTTGTAGAAGTTCCTAATGGTGTCTTGCAATAATGCAACTTGAATATTCTCATTTGTCGGTTCTCTCTCTCTGTGCCACTGCTGCCAACAGCACTACCGGTATGGCTTCTTCTATCCAATGCCATATCCCTTTCAACTCTTCCAACTGCTCAACTCTTGAACTCTTCTTTGAAGCATATTTCACTTGCAAAGGATGCTACCAACACAACATCATGAGTCAGAATGGAAAGCACACACAACAGGACGACCTTATATAGTCAGTCGGGTGCAGTAATAAGGCCTGTCCTTGCTTACATCACATTAAGTCACGGAAGTAAGTATCTATTTAAAGGATTGTTAGTACTTGCTTATTTGAATCCAAGTGTCAGCTTACGGCCAAACATTTTTTTGGACGCGTACTTCTCCTCTTCCTCTAATAGGGTTCATGCAGAACTTTGCATTATGATTTAAACAGAAAATTAGACCTGCTTCCATTTCCATAAAGTCAAATGCATTACAGCCTATACAAGGTAGGAAGACGAAAGACATATACAGACGGAATGCAGACACAAATGGTTGTAAATACACATTACCTTATTATATACTTCACGTGTGGTTGCTCTAGCATGAAGACTGGAGTCAGGTTGGATTTAGAAGAGTATCAGAATGGGAGGATGGAAGGGTGAATAAAAATAAAGAAAAATGGTAGAATCAGATAGGTCAGGGCTGTCAGTATCTTGAGCACTAGCCTAATGCTGGTTGATGCTTCATTCAAAGCTTGTTTACCTTAATAATGGACAGAGCGGTCAGACAAATGCCTGTCAATGGGCAAATAAAGGGACAAACGAAAAAATCTATTGGTTTCTCTCTGATCCTGATTCTATCTTCCTTCAGTCACTGAAAGGAAATCAATAAGGTCAAGTCAGTCAGTGGTAAAATGGGAGAATAAAGAATGAAGATCAGATAGGAGAGAACTATCATTAAAATAATAACAGTATTCTGAAGTTTTGTGGCAGGTTTTGTGGTTCTAGCTTTAAATTGTAGAAGTAGGAACAGGTTTTTAAATGACTATTAACAGATAGTAGGAAAGCAAAGGTAAATATGTATGATAATAGAAAGGACCTAACAATAAGAAGATCCAACTCAGATCATGTAAATGTAAAATATGAATTAAATTTACCAATAATAACTTGTAAATTATGAATCTTTTTGATCTGGTTACTAATACATTAAATCCAGTGTAAAGAGCAAGAACATCTTCTATACCAAGTCTTTCATGCAATTTCTCTCCTATTAAAACATGAAGAAAAATGTTACATTCACGTAGAACCCCCCTCCCAGCCTGTTCCCATGCTTGAAGGAATTTTATTATGCAGGAGAGGGCAGTGTTTGTATGTGGACTTTATACTAATAGCAGCCCTTTGGACATTAGCTGAGGAAAATGCTGTTTACTTCCTCTAAAGTAGGCATACGTACATGACATGTTACCTTAATACAATGCTAGTTTCTCCAGTTCACTAAATTGTACATCATTTCAGTAGTCAGCAGCAGCAATGTATGACATTTATTGCGAAGGATCAAATAATTATGGTTACTGGCAAATCTCCTGGACATGTAAGGATTGGAAGTTAATTCAGCGTTGAGGAATTACTCTTCAACATACAGAAATGCAAATGGACTGATTTTTCCCGTACACATATCTGATAATTGGTCTGCCTAATAGTAATAATTAATAATAATTAATAATTTGTCTTTTTAAATCTCCTGAAGAAAAATATGAAGGTTTGTGCCATTTACGTGAGTTTCCGGTCTTTAACTACTTAGCACTCCTTGTTTCGTTATCAAAATGTTGGAATATATGACAACGTTGAAAATCACAAAGCCTTTAAACTATCAAAAGTGAAAAAATTCAGTTGTGCAATCCCACCCAAACAGATATGGGTGGGATTGCACAACTTGTTATATTTCTGAAATCTTCAGACTTTCTACCTAACCTTGCTAAACAATTCAATTCTGTTGAATTAATGGCACTGATTAAAAGTATTAACCTTCAAACACTAATCTCCAAGATAGCTAAATGAATGCATATGTGTGCCTTTGAGTATGTTTATATTTCCAGCATCTGGCAAATGCACGATTCCAGAGTGACTTACAAAAGTGCTTTGCATTTGTTCAGAAAATGTATTTTTGCTAGCACAATATAGGTTAGGATCCAAACTACCCTTGAGCTCAGCCACAGCCAGAACAAAGCCTATTACTGATACCTAGAAAAAAAAACAGCATAAGTGCAATACCAAGCTATACCAAACCTGAATTTTAATGGACCACTGATTTTTCAGAATTTGGGCCCCTTAGTTCCAGTTAAGGGTAATATTAATGCTACTTCACACAAATACTTTTTGAGACAATAATATGCTTTCAAATTAACAGCGTCTCCTGTTTCAGCATGACTGTGTCCCTGTGCATGAACCAAGATCTATAAAGACATGGTTTGATGAGTTGGCATACAGGAGCTCCAGTGGCCTGCACAGAGCCCCTATATAGTGTACTTGAGAGGAATATGTTTTCTGTTGTATTATGACAGGTTTCTTTTGTTTCCCTGATTTTCAACTCACATTCTGATCTTTGTTGGTTTGTAATCTCTGTAGTATATTTCTAGGTCTATGAATAGATATTCTCCCTAGATACTAATTCGTGAAATTATAGCAAGGCTGCATGTGCTATATCACACACACACACACACACAGACACACACACACACACTTCTGTAATATAGACTGTGTGGGAGCTTAAATGATGGCAATTTGCTCCATTTGTGTGGCTGTAAGGGATTGGTTGACATAGAAGTGCTGATGATGGGGTGTAAGCGTTAGGTTCCGATGGACCCATCCACCCTGACGCCCTGATTATGGGTAATTTACCCCTACTGTGGTGGCATGGGATCCTACCCACGCTCCCTGAGTGTCTGTGTGAGGGGAAGAGAATTACTCCTCACTGATTCAGTATTGCTGTTAGCATAGGGGTAATTTCTATAGTCACATGGAAACTCATAAATTCACAAATTGTCCTCAGTCACTGAATCACTAGCCACGTTTACATGCAGTCTGATAATACATAAATAATCAGAGGAATAGATTGCCTCTACCTATATGCCTTAATCGAAATACACTAGTCTGATCGAGACCATTACAAACATAATCTCCGTCCGATTGAACAAGGTAGGTAATTTTGTAAATAATCTGGTAAAAAAAAGAATGACAGGCATGTAAATGCCTGTATCTGATTAGATTACCAATTAGAAAGCTTAAATATGTTTTTCGCATGTGCATTTGCATTTGCATCATGGCGGAAGTTTATAGCTTTCAACATGACGTGAGGCAGAAATTGATCTGCAGAGGAAACAACGTTTATGCTTCAAACTTTAAAAGACTTAGCAGGATTCATGGCCATAAACCTAGCGATAATGAGCAGCGTAGACATGTATATGTGCAAATGCATGATAACGGGTTTACACAAACTATAAAGCTAATCAAAAACAGATGGAAATTTCTCAAATTGGCAATATTACTTAAGCTAAGTCCCTAAATGGTAAAAGTGATGGGACTGGCATCCACCTTGTGTGTCTCAAAATGCAGGATAGCAGGACATAATGTCTTCCCATTGCCCCATCTTTAATAAGGGCATGAAAAGTATATTTTTCAGAGTCTACCATCATTTTAAAGCAATCAAAAACACAAGCCAACTGAAAAAACTGGAAACAAAAAAAACACACTGCTGCTCGTCTTACTCTGACTTGCCTCACGTGATACTTGTTATCTTGGTAACGTTTTGTTATCATTTTGGGTCTGATACTGAAAAGAGAAAAAATTGCTGACATTTTTGCCATGCGTTTGTCATTTGTCATTGTTGTCGGTTGGTTGTCACCAGGGGCATAGCCACTGGTAGGTGTGTGTGGTGTAGACTGATCACAGGCCTACCCAATCAAATAGGGTATTTATTAAGATTTCTGTGAGTGCTGTATTATAGTCAATTAAAATCATTATGTTTACTGTATCATTTATAAATGTGCAGGACATAGTCCAATCGACCAATCCCAATCAGAGAATTTATTGGCATGCATGTCGCAGATCTATTCTGCATAGAATATATATCTATAAATTACGCATTCATATGTATGTGTGCACATGCACAACACAACACAGATCTTCTTTGTGCTATACTCATGACCCATACTTGTGTGCCTTGGCAGTACAGAGCTTGGGTTCAAGTGCTAAGAGCATTTTTGACACTCCTCAATAAATCATTTATATGTTCAACAGGCTTTAAACGAATGCATCATTTACCAGTATTCTATTCTTCTCACACTATCTTCAAATGTATATGCTTTGTATGTTAGGTGATAAATCTCTTGGGCTGTGTTCAGATATTATGTACAATATTTGTGTGAAAGAGGCCTATGGGTATTACTCTTTGTCTTGCATGTTTCTCATGTTAATGATCTACTCACACTTACACATATGCTGACTCCAATTAGCGGTCACTGTATAGTCTATTATGAGGACACAAGTTTCTGCCAAGTGGGCACTAAAGCTGATAAGAAGTGGGCTAAAATTATTAGAAGCTGAAGAAGCTGACGTTTACTTTTCTTACTGCCTATTTCATCATTTTGTGCATCTTTTTGTTTTGTTTTTGTTAGTTTTCTTCCAATTTAGACAAAAGAGGCTACAGAAATGTGTAGAACCGAGTTTGATTATTTATTTTCCCCATTTTATGTCTCTCTTCTTCTTCTCTCTATTTCCTCCTCCTTGCCCCATGGAGACTCTCACAAGCATCCCAACCATCGTTCAATAAAATATGCCGAATCCTACTTTCCCCAAGATGCGGCACATTCTCATCGTTCCTTTCCACTGCAATTCCTTCTGCTGCATTACAGGCCTCTAAGTGAACTCTGCTTTTATCAATACTGCATTATGTGTTACAATCAATAAACAGCTTAATCACAGAGTGTGGCATTTCTACCCCGCTGCTGCACATTGAACAGTTCATTAGCAGACACCAGTATGCTCTGTGGTGCTGAAACAAACACACACACACACACACACACACACACAGGACCTTTTCAACCCTCCCCCTTTCCAGAGAACATTAATCTTCATTTATTGTGTGATGTCCCCTGCTATCAAATTGAATTATTGCGTTTGAGCCACACCCCCGACCACACCCTGCAGGCATTAGCATGCTTCAAGCTTAGGTTCAGTACACAATGCTGACTTAGCCGCAAGCACTGCACATGTGGCTTGTTACAAGAAGACAGGACAAGAAGTTGCACGTCTCACTGAACTTCAGTAACTCAGACTAAAAAAGATGAAAAGTCCATCTGTGCTGGAGTTCTCTGTTATGCAATAGGATATGCTGCCTTGTTTGCAATTAAAACTGCAGGTAGCCTTCAGATGTCTACATTAGATTACAACATGAAGACACACCAGTGTGTTTGTGGCAGTACAGATAAGTACAGGGAACACGACACCTCTAAATAAGGCTGGGTGATAGTACTGTACTGTAAAATGTACTGCAATATATGTGTATGTTCCGTATCATTTGATATCAGTTATCAAGAATACTTTTGTGTTTCTTGTTTCTCAGTTTTAATTATGAATAGCATTATAAATCTTGAACAGTACAAATAACTTAATTGCTTTACTTTTTATTTAAGAACCTAATCTAACTAATTCCATATTCCAGAGAATATGTACATTTTTTGCCAGAATTTCTTCATTCCAAAAGTGCGAGTAATTACAGACACTCTACTGACACTCTGCAGCTGTGGGGTGACTAATTTGTCACCTTATCCACTAAGAACTTCCATGCAAACAGACATAGGTGCAACTTCGTAATTAACAAATGAGCTGTGCAATAAAAAAAAGAAGAAACAATTCATACTACAGCACTAAACAGCATGAAAATAGTGCATCACCATTAGAATATATATATACTGATAATACACTGATGAATGCACTTGTAATGGTGATGCACTATTTCCATCCTGTTTAGTGCTGTTTATATATATATATATATATATATATATATAGCAATATATATATATGCAGCAATAGGTTTGATTGACTTATTTTCTTGAAAAAATTTCTCTAATTTTGAGAAAATGCTTAATTATTTTGAGAAAATAAGATATTTCAACATTCTAAATAAAAATTCAGACAGTTTATTTCTGTTTCAGAAGACGCTTGTTTAGTGTTTTGAGCTGAGCTTGAGCACATCTGCAGTGCCGGTTAATTTGATATTGTAAAATACTTGTCCTTTACTGAGAGCTTGATTGGGAACAATATGATTTTTTTGACTTGAGATAAGTGTGTCCTCTTGGCTGCGCACAATAAGTAAAAAATGTCTGTAATATGTCTGTAAAAAAGGCTACAATGTGCCAAAAACAATGCTACAAAAGATTAGGAAAGAAAGCGATCAAATAATTATTTAGACAAGACTTCCTTTTAAGACCCTGATTGCAAAATACACTCACAAAATTAGAGCATATTAAGAAGAAATTTAAAACACTGTTTTACTAAAATGAATACTAAATGAAGCTCAGTTTTTAATTGTCACCAAGTTAAGAATAACATGGCACGGCAGGCATTTACAATTTTTTATTGTTTTGGTTAAGATTGAAAATTTATTAATGAAAGTGTTAAACTCTGTCTCTCAGCAACAGCAAATACTGTTTTTTACATTAAATGCACACTATTTACTATCAGTCCTAGTAATTTAGAATATATGCTTAACTTTACAATCTCAACATTTTGTGCTTTGAGAAGGAAATGGCTATAATGCAAATGCAACGAGGAACAAGTGCAGCGACTTCTCATTTCATCTTATTATAATATCATATTATAAGAGCTGATGTCCTGTCAAGGGTTTACTGGTTTATATGTGCCTTTGTTGGTTTCTTCCCCCATCTAATTTGCTTCCTTGTTTCATGTGCCTTTGTGTTCCCTGTTCCATGTGTAACTATGTGGATTTCAGCTCCTCCTTTGTCCTGTCCTTACCTAGTTCCTGGTCCCGCCCCTTAAGTGTTTACCCCTTCCTTTGATTTGTTTTGTTAGCCAGTATTGATTGTGTGCATGGTGTTCCTGTGGCCCTGCTTGTGGTTTCTTTTCTGGCTTCTAGCTTTAGAGTTTCATTGTTCTCATAGTCGGTTTGTTTATTTTAGTTCTTAGTGTTTTCTATTTCAGTTTTTTTGATGGATGCTTGTACCACTTCTCTGCCTGCCTGTTATATGGATGGTCCCAGCAAAGACTTTAATAACTACCTCTTATTTGTTCCCTGTCTCCTGCCAACTTTCATGTTATATGCCTATTTTATGATCAACTAATCTAACCTTAATCTAAATAATTTAACTGGCCTGTCACTTACCAGTCTGTTCAGCTAATCTCTGCTAATGGACTAATGTAGCAACGGCACAATTCTGTAGGAACAGAAGGGTATAATAATTTTATTGGGATGCAGACATGTAGCACACTATAGTAATATATTAGTAGGAAGGAGGTGTCAGATTGGAATGCTATCGGTGTGTGTCTTCTTCTGTGCATTGCTACCAACAGCGTGTTATGGCAATGTGGTATGGCAAGTGGTATGGCGCCCAATACGTTTTGTTTTCCTGTGGCACCTTCATGCTTTCTAGTGGTAAATAATTATGCCTGGAATATATTAAGAACCCCTGGTTTAGAACACAGAATGACTTACTGTAAATTTTAAAAGTGAAAAATTGTACTGTGTAGCTAAATGCTGGGACTCCCAGTTCAGATAGCAATCTGAAATGGCTGTGGGAGTGCACGGCCTATTAGTAGGAAGGAGGAACTGATATGGCCAATATTTATTGAGCCACACTTAAAGAAGTAGCATCTCTCAGTATGGCATCAGCCCGCCATGTTCGCTAATACAACATGCCAGATGTCTCGGCATGAAGTTGTAGAGGTTCCTAATGGTGTCCTGTGATAATCCATGCCATGAAGTTTAAATTTTCCCATGCAGTTCCTGCTGATTTTGTGGTAGGGTTACAGGTGGAGTGATGCCAGGCCTTCTGGACATGTGATGTGTGACAACAAACCATTCATCTTGGCGCTGACCATGTTGCCTTTACATATGGATTCGTTGGTTGTCTTCACAACAAAAGCAGAACTTGAAGATGACCCCCTGCCATTCTGAATCACTCCAAAACAGTCTGGCACGACACCATTGCAGTCTTTGGTGACGTTGATGTGGTGTAAAGGGCAGTCGTCAAACAGTCTGCGTGCATATGTAGTCCCGCGTTGTGCAGCCATCTGCCAATGGTGCTGACAATAACAGGATGACTCACAGAGGGTATCACTGTTTGTTGAATGTCCACAATCGTGGCTGTCTGTGATTCTGTGACTCATGTAGTTCTCCCAAATGCTTCATGTTGCTGGTGTGTGTCTTCTGTCCATTGCCACCAACAGCATGTTATGGTAGTATCCGCCCAAGTGGTATGGCGCCCAATACGTCAATAAGATCGTCCCGCTTCCCGGAGCCCTACAATGCGACCCCTCTCCCCTGAACTCTTCTCTGAGGCATACTTCGCTTGCAAAGGATGCTACCAGCACAGCAGCACCAGTCAAAATGGAAAGCATGCATGACAGGATGACCTTATATAGTCAGCAATACAGCAATAAGGCCCATCCGTGCTTACGTCACATGCACGGCAGAGTGTGAAACTTGAATCATTCGCATGTCTCACGATGCATATATATATATATATATATATATATATATATATATGAGTTTACTCTTCAAACACCTTGGTACTGGATGGTGAAGCACCCTGAATCTGAGGAGGTCCTTATTTCATGCTGCGCTATGGATATGATAAGGCAGAGGAAACTGCTTCATCTTGCCACTATACAGCATTAATTCTCAGTGCGAATGCTTCATGTTTCTCTGTTTGAGACCATGAAATGTCTGCTCTCTTTTGAGGATTATGTCAGATATCTGTGCGCATTTCCTTTTTTTTCGTCGTCTGTGTGATAAAGTAGGTGCTTGCGTGTGTATATGCACGGGTGTGTTGTGTGCGTATGCATGTGCACGTAATCGCTCTGGTCTTAGTCTCGAGGCACAGGAGCTGGATGTGACCCACTTTTCCTCTGTGCTGCTCTACTAGAGATGCACACACACACATATACACATCACACAAAACACTAACATCAGAGAGAGTGAGGGAGAGAGGAGAGAGAGAGATAGGGGGCGGATGACTATACACGGCCAATACTGCATCACTCTCTTCTGATTCAGAAATCAATCCCCCATCTCTTGTTCTTCTCACTAGTAAGCTGTAGGCTGGATATGTAATCGTCCATAGTAGTGGAATAAAATCATAAATCTCAAAATGGCTCTGGCCCTATATGCATCTATATTTATGTGCATATCAGTTAAAAAAAAGATGGCAGGGTTGTTGTGATGTCAGTATATGCGGCACTTGTATATAAATGTATATAAATAGGCCATAGCTTCTGTCTAATAGAGCTTGTTTTTAACGAATAAGTCAACAATCACAAGTAAGTAGGCCTTATAGAGGATCTTCATGGAAATTAGCCTTCATAATGTACACATGTACACTAGTAGCACTGCAAATATACATTCATACATATATTCGGTAAGTGCATCAAACGACAAGCCAAAAATACTAACAGAGTGTTCTGTTAATGCTATAAGTCCAAACAATTGGTAATGATTATCTATATAATGGGAAGCTTAATGAATGAGAGAAGAAGTATATTTCATCGCTAGAGAATTAAAGAAAGAGCAAGGGACGTATAGAACAAGGAGTGTATGAGAGAGAGAGAGGAAGAAAGAGTGGGAAGCAGTCTCTAAGCTCTTTTTGGAGAGCATTAGCGTTACCTGATGAGTAGTAAAAGTCTACATTTGTCATCCTGACACAGTGCTGGCCCCCTCAGAGGCATGCTGCTGTTTAAGCATAGCACTGATATATTATACAGAGGAGTGCATTCATGACAGCTATACCTCTGTACCCATCCAATCATGCTTTAGAACATACTAATATACTGATCTTAGACATTACTAATGTATGTATTCTTATCTATATGGAAACTACCGGTTTGTCTGTATGCTTGCTTATTTCTTGTTATTTTTTTTCATGGTAATTCATCACAAGTCAGACTATGTATGGTTTTGTTTGTCTGTGTGTATGCGGGGCAGACTAAAATCAACTGTCCTTGTTGTAGTACGTCTTGCTTCCATGGAATTTATTTACCCTAATTTCCGTGACACAAGACATAAAGCAACTGTAATGAAACCATAATGTCCTTTAATGTGCATCTGACTTACTCACATGCACACGTGTCTTTTAACATTCGTTTGGCTAAGCAAAGATTATCAATAAGGTTCCTCTTGTTTTGCCTCTGCTGCAGTCTGAGGCATAAATAAGCTTAATTTTATTCCCCTCCTCTCTCAGTCTTGCAGGATGGGTGTACTGCAGAAACCAAATGATCTAGGCCACTCCAACCAACTCTCTTAATTATCCCCATGCTTATAATGAACGGCACAGAGAAAGCTCTGGAACATGAGAATAAAAGCACAGATACATGGAATCCACAATGGAAATAAAATAGACAAGTACAATAATTCATCTGACCCACTTTACTTTAGGCCATACTGTGAAAAAGAGATATTTTTGTGTGTAGTGGCACATGCTAGTGTTGGTGACTTGCACTTTAGAATTAAAGGAATGTTTTGGTGTTACATTAGATTTCCAAATATTTCCACAAAGCCCAGATGTAGTCATCAAGCCAAGACACTTGTTGGTGTCCAATTTTTTTCTTTATTTTAGTGCCAGAGCTGCAAGTCTAACAAACAGTCCAAGAACATAAGAACGTTCTTGAACGTCTCTGAATGTGTCTGAGAGCTTTTTACAGCATGCTCAAACCACACTGAGGTCTTCATTAAGACTGAACAGACTTGTTGATGTGGTTTAGGACAGGGTTTTCAACCACTTGTGCGAGGACCACCGCTGAGCACTGAAATGATCCTGTCGTTGGTCCTTAGGCCTATACTAAGAGGAGGCCAGTGATCTGTAGTGGGCCGTTGATGGCTCTTTGGCAGAAAAGATCAATGGAAAAACAATTGACTTAAAAGCTGTATAAAATTTAGAAAACCAACATTGTTACAAACCCATTATTACAATCCCTGTAATAACAGTGCCATTTGACATTTAAACCAAATAGGTGAGTTTTGTTTTCCTGTGGCCCTTCATGCTTTCTAGTGGTAAATAATTATGCCTGGAATATATTAAGAACCCCTGGTTTAGAACACAGAATGAGTTACTGTAAATTATAAAAGTGAAAAACTGTACTTTGTGGCTAAATGCTGTGACACTCAGTTCAGATAGCAATCTGAAATGGCGATAGGAGTGTATCTATATTCTCAAAGTCATATGTTCACTATCAACACTCAATATGACACATAGGAGACCTATGAAAGGGCCCCTAAGGTTATGGGTTGGGTTCCTAGGTTTACATGATGAGATTTTTAAAACTGGGGATTGACCATGCTTGAGCTTGTACAGTTGCTTGTCAATGAGCAAATTAAGGGCTCTGGGTACACAGAACCCTGGAAACAAAGAGAAGCCCCCTTGCCTGCATGCATCATTCAGCTACACAGTAAAGTTTTGTGCATTTCTATAGTGTACAGTAAGTCATGCTGTGTCCTTAACCACATTCACTAGTCTGCACAACCTTAATAAAGGCCTGGCAGCTTGAGTATATTGAGGGAAATTTGGGCGCATGTTTGCACAGAAGATTTGGTTGACTATTGATTTCTTTTGCTTGTTAGTAATGTTAGGCCCTTAAGTCCAGTGCCAAATTAAATGACTTGATTACATCTTGAGGAAGTGGAAAATCGTGTACATTAGATTATGTGGTAATGGTCTCCACTACATGAAGGAGCTTTGGCGAAAGTTGCATTTTGTGATGAATCATGAGTGCAAATTTTACTGAGTTTCCTGAACTAGAAGGCTGTAGGAATATTCAGTGCCAGCTGACTGAAGGGAGTGTGGGGTGGGGGTTGTAACTACAATGTAGCATTTTCAGTCCTCATCACTGATTTGTGGTGCCAATTTCTAGAGCAAAAGCAATGATTTAATGTCCTAAAATAGCGGTGGTGAACCACATAAGGAGTGATCGTGTCTAATAACGTGCCTATCACAAAGCCACTCGGCTGTAGTGAAAGCAGGCTTGGCGACAATATGCTACATCATTACTCTACCTTTCCCTTCATCTCCCTCTCCCTCCCTCTCTCTCTCTATCCCTCCTCGCTCCCCTTGTTCTCTTAACTCATCTCTCTCTATATATATACACACCCTTTTTCTGTGTCAGATCTCCTCTTTGATTAAACCACATAATTTTTGCATCTCTCCCCACCTCACTTTTCCAAGTGCCAAATCCAAGCAGCACCTCCCCGGCGTCTTCATTGCAGCTTTCCCTAACAGTTCAGGTCCATCAAGACGGCATCGAAGGGATGACAAGATTATGTCCTGAGTTTACGTAGCTGATAATTTTGGAGCTGGTTTGGGTTCACGTGACAACAGTGGCTAATGGCGGAAGTAGCCTGAACCGCTTATATAAAGAGCTGTGAGAGGATTGAGGCAAGCTCATAACTTCTCCTGTGTT
Source organism: Semaprochilodus insignis (assembly GCA_034552555.1). NCBI lineage: Eukaryota > Metazoa > Chordata > Actinopteri > Characiformes > Prochilodontidae > Semaprochilodus > Semaprochilodus insignis. The sequence goes on from CM067480.1 coordinate 10,971,603, forward strand.
TTTTTTCCCTCGTTTTTTCTGCTTCAGGCAGCCTCGACACCTGCTGCATTATTGATGAGGAGCAAGAGAGAGAGAAATAGGGCAGAAGAGAATGAACTAGATTCCCTGTGTTCATTCAGCTTGTTACATAAATGATTGAGGAAAGGAGGAGGCTGAGGGGGAAGAGGAAGAGGGCTGACACTCCTTTTTATTTCATTTTTTTAAATTGATACATTGTTGTATTTATTTATACGTCACAGCTTTTAGAGCAATCTGGACTCTTGGCTGCTGAGATTATCACTAATAGATGTGATGCGCTAAGCTTTGTGCCCTGGTATAAATTACATATTAGCTTTATATAATTGAGCAAGGAGTGTTTGTTTATAGGCACTTCAGCATAATCAGTGTTCTTACTCTTGATCAAGAGGTGAAAGATCAGAACGTTGATTATTAGTCATGGAGCACATTGCTTTTCTCTATAGAAAACTGGTTAACATGTCATATGGAGACACAATTGCATGTCAGAACACACAATGGTTAGATGCTGGCCCACAAGCCTGTTTTGACTCCTTAGCATGCTAAACCAGCTGAATGCCACAAAGCAAGACTGTTACAGCTAGTCTGAGGATAAGGCCTTGTTTTGTATTCTCTGTAATTCATTATGAAGCTATGAGCCAACCGATGACCTTTCTGAGACTGTGCTCTCTTATTCACACCACACACACAGACACAAACATTAATCTTCATCTCAAAACGAACCTTTATGAGAACACTGTGTGATTATTCAAGAAGCTGTAGCACAGATAAATGAATTGAATAAGTGCAATTACGACTTGTTGCCTCTGATTAGAGGTTAAAAATGTCTGTCATTGTTTAGCAATGAACTTTGTGTAATGAAGCGTGTCTTGTGAGGGCTAGCTACAGCAAAGAAATCATGAGCAAAGAATGGCCACTGTGTTAGATTTTTATATAGAAATTCCACAAATGAACTCTCGATAAGGCACACCTTTAAATTGAAAACAATTCCTGGTGACTATGTCATGAAGCTGATTGAGAGAATACCAAGAGTGTGAAAGGTGTTGTCAAACAACTTTGAAGAATCTAAGATCTTCGGTCTTGGTATAGACGACCAACGAAGCCGTGTGTGGACGCACTGTGGTCAGCACCAAGATGAACGGTTTGTTGTCACATGTCACATGTCCAGAAGGCCTGGTGTCACTTCACCTCCACAGCTACAGCAAAATCTTCAGGAACTGTGCGAGAATATTCAAGCTGCATGGAATGGATTATCTCAGGACACCATTAGGAACCTCTACAACTCCATGCTGAGACATCTGACATGTTGCATTAGCATACATTGTGGGCTGACGCCATACTGAGAGACACTTCTGTATGTGTAGCTCAATAACTATTGGCCATATCAGTCTAAATTTATCATCATTTATCATCATTTATTGTTCCTGGTAACCTTTATCTTCATTCCCAATAGTATTGATCAGATATTCACACATTCAGTAGTTTTACACTTGGGTAACATTTGTTTCTAAACATGACATTAAACAAAATGGGCAAAAATGAGAATTAGTCTTAGTATATATTTTAGAGCATATGACAATATATCTATTACAGTGTGTGTGTGTTTCTCTAACGTGTTCTCTTTTTCGTGTCTGATCTATTCGCTCCAATGCTTCTAATTGGGATGAAATCTAAAAAAGTTGAGGTCAGAGGTCACCTGTAGGCTATGTGGAGCCATCATTAGAGACCTGTGAGGTCGAGTCCCACAGGCTTTCTGCTCCTGTCTCCACATGAAGAGATTTATGTCCCATCTAATCCATTCTGACATGCCCCAGCATCATCCAGAATATTATATTAACTAGGACTACAGCATCAGGCATTTTGGCATCGAGTGCAGGGTTGAAGTGTGCCCCCAGGGAGGCCACTTGGCTTAGAGTGATAGCTAATGTGTAGCTAGCCACTGTATCTCTAATTGCTTTGATGCTTGCTTGCTCAGTGTAAACCCAACTACGAGTGAATGCATAATGTTTGTTCTGGCACACTCCACAACATTTGATCCTCTTATACAATTGATTTCAGAATCCACTTTATCTGCATTTTACACCTTTCTCATTATTGCAGCTTTTTGTCCTCTGCGGGTGTCTTTAGGTATCTACTTCAACATCTAATTACCATCATTAAGTGTATATCTGGTAAAATATCTTTTTTGGATGAGATTTTGAGGTGACTTCCAATATTTGAAGTCGGATTAATGTGATGTTTTGTGTTTAAACATTTAATGCTTCAGCTGTCTAGTGAAAGACTTGGAGTTGCAGAGCTGAATTTGTAGTTTCTCAGTAAGTAAACAGAAAAGAGAATGTTTTATTTGCTCATAAATCTATAATAAAAGGCTCTAAATGACCATCTGTCTTTGTGGGCTGTGTTCCTCTCACTGCTGGTGCCAGTGTGAAGATTGACACTTTGAAAAAAATGACTTTCCTCTTAAATTCATGAGCCCAGTAGTGACGTATATTGTGGAATGAGGGCCTAGGATGAAAACAGTGATTACTGAGTTTATATTTTGTTGATCAGCAATAGGTGGAAAAAGCAAGAGTTGTTTTTCCAGTTCTTTAGGGAATTATAAGGGTACCTCATTCTTCTCTTTCTTTAGTGGAGTTAATATATGGCAGAGGTCATTAATCTCAGGAGTAAGAAGCAGGTAGTAAAGGTTATGTGTTCATCACTGGCTGAGTCTATGATCTCTTCAGTCTCTCTGGGCCTGTACCAGGTTATTTGAAATCCAAAGTTAATTTAATTTCTATATTAATCTCATTAAAAGGAAGCCCACGATTATTTCACCTGCACACAGATATTAACACATTAAGGAGGTCGAGGAGGATACTGGCTCTAGTAGATGCACATAAGAACACCCTTCGACTGGGAGTTATTTTAGAGGTGTCCACCTAGAACTGCTCTGAGGGACAGAGGAGGACAGATAATAAAGAGATAGGGCAGGCCTCCCGGCACAATTTCTGGGACACATCCCCTGACCATGCAGAGACAGGAATGACATGAGTGAGGGAAGAACGAAGGCAGAGGTAAAGAAAGAGCATCAACAGGAGCAAGCAGTGAGGTGTGAAGGATTTTTTTGGGGTCTGGGTTAGATGAAGTCTCAGGGGTTCAGAATTTGGTAACATGGTTCTGATTAATGAAAAGATTACACAGATCGGCATAGGTGGCTTTTTTTACTTTGTTGAAATATCGCTTTGTCTGTCTGTAGAGATGTGCAGTGTAATAATGTCTCCAATATTCAACTGACAGCACATCAACAGACCATTGCAGCTGCAATCATCAGTAACCTTTCAAAGATACTTTAACTATACGAGTGCATTACAAAACCTGAATAGATGCACTTACATATAGTCATATGCAAAGTTTGGGCACCCCTGGTCAAAATACATAAATTGTAGATTTTCTAAGTTATGGTATGTATGCATTTCTAAAAGAGAACACATTTCTGCACTACCACTAGGAAGGCCTTGTGGTAGGCATGGCCGTAGCTACATAAGAGAACACAGGATATATCACATATCTCAGTTCATTAGATTAAATGTAGAAACAGTGGCAAAGATATAGCATTTTATTTGTTTTCTATGAGTGCTGTCATTGAATTTTGGCCAGTCAAAATGTTACAAGCTCCACTTTTCTTTCTCAATCCTTCATCACTGCTTAGAAACCATTTCTTTTTGCACCTACTTCAAGCCTTTCAGTTGTTATCAGCACCTGTCCTTTATTAGCCTGAGGACACAAGTTTTTTCAAAGTTTTGCGAGTTTTTATGATATTCAATGCAGAAAAACCAATCAAACTACAGTTACAGTTAGACTTCAGAACAGCTGTGCCTTTGCCATAGACATTTTTGCCTGCCATCTTTACCTCTGTACAAGATGCTATCGTTTGATTTACTATATTAGTAATAGTATAGTGTGTTCAGCTGAAAATTAATATTTAAATATATAGTTAAACGATTAATTGAATAAAGTTAAACAGGATAACAAATCAGTTTATGGAACAGTAATAACAGTTTATCAAAGAATATAGGGATGGAAAAAGGTGTAAATTAAAATGAATTTGTTTACATGCACTTAATAATCTGATAAATTAGATTTTGTCAGTAATTCTCTGAAAGGGTTTATATGCAGTTTGATAATCAGTTAATGGGAAAACTCCATCTGAACTTTAATTTTTCAAGCGATGTTTACCGATTTATGTTCATTGTCAATTCTTGTTTCAATATCTGATGTTCACCAGAGGTGGTTCTCCTTTTCAGGCTTGATTCCTCTCTTGTAACATTTCTTGGTTCCACTGTCATTCTTATCACCCTCCCTCTGTCAGTATTGTCTGTCTATACAAGGCTACAATGCTATCTTTGTGCTAAAATGCATTTACCTCACATCTTTGCTCTCAAAGCAATGTCCTCATTTCCCTTTCAGTTTTACAAAACCAACACAGACATGATATCATTCTTTGCTTTACTTGATGACATCACATGTTTTCCAAGTGAAGCAAAGCTAAATTCCATTTAACAGGTTAAGGTTAGTCTTATGCAACAGAATGAACACACTCTATTGCAATATTCATGCATGTCTCAGAGAGCTTTGCTGCTGTTGCTGCTTTGCATGTGTCTGAACAAGATTTAACCCTTTAAGAACCCTTTAAGACGAAGTCATACTTTATGTCCTTGAACTCATGTGCTTGATGTGGTATGATTTTGCTGCTAGGTGGAATGATGTCTATGAAGTCCTAGCTGCTTACCCCCAAAAGCAGGGCGATATACTATAAATGTTTATTTCAAGTCGACAAATTGATTTGTAATGGCTAGATATTTTTTTGCTAACTGTAAATGTTTTCTTAATATAATTTTTAATGACTTCCTTTTACCTTATATGTGAGATTTTTCTGCTCAATAAGCTGTAGTTGGCCTTGTTTTTGGAAATTGTCAGGCTTCCATTATGTACGCGTCGCAAACTCATTTGTATGGCAATTCTTGATATTCAAGCACTGAACAGAGACTCTCTCCACTTCATTACTCTTAATATGATGACTGCTATTCAACTGACAAACCCTTCATTTAGCTGGTCTATTCTCTGGGCTTAACAGACATGATGAATGTGCCTTTTGAACTGGAATATAGACAGCTATTAGATGAGCATTATGTGAATATTAAAGGGACATTACTGCTCTTACTGATTATGACCAGTCAGACTTCTGGAACAATCTGTAGAAGTGGGGTTTTGAGTGACAGCTGATTCGTCATGCCTCATGGAATGTTCCTCTTCAGTAACTTGGGACAATTAGACCCTTGCCTGTCAATTAATATGTTTAGTAAGAGTGATAAATGATGCATTGTGTGTGGTTTTATTTGTGTGTGTGTATGTGTGCAGGAAGGGAAAGAGGAAAAGAGAGACAGATGCAGTAGATAATAAGGAATGGGTCTAACCTATAACCTAATGATGCATGTACATCATAGTGTTAGCAGGGAAACCATATTTTTTTAAATCACAATTAATTATTGATTTAAATGTTATTCTCTGTGTTATTTTAAAATATAGCAAAAGAACTAATTAAACATATTTAGATGACTTTTAAGAATTTCATAGCAAGTGCAAAACAGTGTGACTTAAAAGTCTTACTTTTAGACATCATGAGTTCTGTTGTGATGTTTGGCTCCAAAGCAAATTCACAGTAGAATCCACCTGATTGGCACCTGATTGGTTCCAACCACATCACCTGCAATGAGTTCAAGTAGAATCTCATGAAAAGTCCTGGCTAACTCTAACTAAGGTGTTGGAAGAGAATGTATTATCATTTGCAAGAGAGTTTCATCAAACTGACCCTCGCACAGGTTCTTTGTTATACCCTATACGATTCTCTACAAATTCAGTCTGCCCCACAGAAAATCAGATTAACATAAAACCAATTAATCCATTAATTAGTCTGCTTTAATCACACCATTTGTGGTATACTTTGAAATGATTAATTAATTAATTAATTAATTATTAATTATTTATTCTGTAATTAATGAAGGGTGATTAATAGCAAGGTTTTGATGTGCGGTGACGGAGACCAGAGTCATGTAATTAAAAGACTGGTATGCCAGCTTAAAAAAATACTTAACATATTCTTACCCTGAAATCTTTACATATGCAGATGAAGTCTAGTCCTGGAATTATTACACTGGTCGGTGTGCTTTCGTAGTGTAAGTGGTACAAGAATTAGTCCAAGCACACTCTAAAAATCTTTGTAGTCATGGTAACAGTGTTTTATATTTTGTTTGATGTTGTAGAATTCAAGTTCAGTCTCTTATCTGACTGTCTTATCTCATTCTCATCATCGTTTTGACTGGGTCTCATTTCGTTCTTTGGGTGAAATGGACTTGGTCATTGTTCTCAAGACCAGCCAAGTGCAATGCCTCTGTCTAAGGTAACTGGAAACTAAATGTTTTTGTCATTACTAAATATCAAGAACAAACACACTTTGAAACAGAATAAAACTGAGCATTCTCTACATGTTTAAATAATATCTGTTCGCTGTCAGTTGAGCATCTATTTCCTTGCCTTTAACTGGGTATTATTTGGTTTGTGGATGTTCATTGGTCCAACATTCAGACATCCCCTGAGGCCAGATCAGAAATGTATTATTATTTTGTTTTAATTTAATAATAAAAATGGACTTGTGTTGTGTAGAAAACCAGCACCAAAAACATGCAAACATTTTTTTGCATTCTCTGTTAGTAAAAATCAGAGCGAGACCCAGGCAGCCATGATGGTGTTGCAGCAGTTTGTAATTGGGACTTTAAATCATGAAGGAATTACATTAGGGTTTTGAAAACAGGCCATAATGTGCATTTTAGCAGACTCCAAAAAAACCTGCTTACATTGACTTCATTTTTTTAAATTTAATTTCCGCTATTATATGTCCACTTGTTTATCATTCAAGTGTGTATGAACATCTGTGGGTAGTAACCTTTAATTTGTTCATTACAGTTACTGAAGTGAAGTATTAATGGATGTTTAACCATTTATGTTTAGTTCCGTGTCATGCCTGCTGGTTCTCCTCTCACCTCCGATCTCCCGGACTCCATTTCCCAAAACCCACCACCCGATGACATCACTGTCACATGTCCGCCATCTCCCAGTCCCGTTCTGTTTTCTAGATCTAAATCACCTGAATATTGACACCTGTTGTTAATACGGTGTGTTTGTACAAATACTCCTCTCTCCCACTGACCCATTGCGAAGTATTGCCACTCTGTGCGTACTGAGCGGTTCTCCCTGTTGTTATTCTTGTGAGCTTCTCTGCTTTGACTCTCTTTTGACTTTCTGGTTTACTCTTTTGTGCTTTCCCTTTTGATACTGTTGCTGGTCTGGTTGTTTGCCTGGTTTTGACTTCTGCCTGTTTTCTTACTCTGACTCAGTCCTTGCCCCTTGCTTATGTCAGCTTTGATCTTGTTGCTGCTGTGTTGTACTACCAGTCTGTTTAACAAACATCGCTTTGCTTTTAGCTCAGCGCGCGTCACAATCTGTCTGCCCATCAACACATTCCTAATTCCCTGTTAAATGTTTCTGTTGGTTCAGTACCGGAGTCACTTTGACATTGCTGACAACACTTCTCACTTTAAAGGTAGAAAAATGTTTTAGTCCCAAAATTTGAAGAACTGAGCCTAACAAACTTCAGCTTCAGTTCTTATAGATGTTGAATGCCCTTAGATATTGCGCTGCAATTTTACAAAAAATTTTTTTGGACCTGATGGTTTTTTAAGTTTTCAGTGGCTGCTTTTACTTCTACACCAGTCATTATCTAATTGCAGTAGCAATACTTTTTATTGAGTATGAATTTTTGCTTCCTATCTCTGTGTGTCAGCATGAATTAGAAAGAGTATGCCTCTAGCCTATATGCCATTGTGTGTCCAAGCTGACTCGAGGTGATCATATTTCTGCTAATTAGCATTTTCAGTTTCGTCTCTTTGTCAGAGGTCATCCCAATGCTGGACTGATATATTCACTGAAAGACCACAATGCTTTTCCGAAGGGCAACTTGGGAGCGTGTGACACATATAATGAAGTAACAACCACAATTTAAATGCAGATTCACACCATTAATCTCGCTGTCCTTCACTGCCTCACATTTACTCACTTACTCAATCTCTTGCTTGAATCTTCTCTCTGAATGCTGAAAACTGGCTATGCTGTGATAACAGCATACAATTAGTACAGTGAAGGGGGCCTTCTCTTTAGCTCTGGTCACTTTACAGGCATGGGAAGTGGCAAAGATTTGTTTTGTTTTATTCCCAGAGTAAATACAAAAATCAGAACATATGGTAAATCAAGTTGAGCCCCTTTCATAAGCACACACGTGTTACCATGTCTTAGATGTGAATCTTGTTGGAGTTACTGAATAATTTTGAGCTTTTAGTTAAAAAATTATATGCTGACAATAATTAAGTACCTTGTAAGGAAGAGCGCTTGTAAACCACAACCACTGCCACACTTGATTGCTCCAATGTGGTACTGCTTTGTGGCAACTGCTGCTAAGTTGGAATAAATTTTATAGGTGGTTTGCGAATCATGTTACGTCACTGCGTTGCTGTGATGGGAGCTACAGATGGCAAACTCTCAAAATGCCTATGTTTTGCACCACTTATGGTTGCTCAAAATTGATCTAACAGAGAAACCCTGATGAATACAAAAAGTTGTTGATGATAAGGGGAAAAATGCAAGAAATTGCCCAAAAATGCCTGCCAAAATGGCTTGTGAAACCTTGTCTACACTCAGGACAAGGCTGAAGTCAGGTTCCAAGTCAGCAGGTTTTTGTTTTAATTTGAGTGTTACTGATGTCATTTGTAGCTAATGTTTTAATCTATTACCAGTGTACACTCAAGGATAAACTGTCCAAAATACAGTATTCTCTCCTCATGACTGCACAAAACTGAATTCCACTTCTTATTCACTAGTTTTCCCTTTTCCCTTTAAATTGTGCAGCAGGTCCCAGAATATAACTGCTGTACCATTTAAGCTGGAAAAAAGTTATAGCAAATAAGAATCTGACCTTATCTTTGTGTGTTTGAAAGGAGCGGAGTATTGTATTATGCACAGTTGATCAGTGGTTGTGCACTGGGGATAGAATTAAAACCTATGTTAAATAATCAGCTATAATATTAATGTTGGCATTGAATGTTTGTCGCTGGGTTAATCTACTAATATTATCTTGATAACTAGACAAAAACTACATTCTACATACAAAACTACATAACCTACATAACCAGATGGTCAGACTTTTTCTTACATGTATGAAAAATAAAAGTAATGATATGAATAGCATGCTCAGTTTTGAAAAAGCATAGTCGTCTGCTGCAGTTTCTCATTAGACTAATTGCCAGTGTTTTTGCAAGCTTGTTCAACCATGTGACTGTAATCAGAATGGCCAGTTCAGAATTCATTGTGTGTATGTATTAATTTATTTATTTTTACATTATCCTTCACTATGAATGTGGAAGTCATTGTGGTTCTCATCCAGTGTGAGCAACTTGATGATATTCAGTACTTCTAGCTAAATATGGACAATGGTAAGCTTAAATAAAGGTTTGCACTAATTGTAGGGAGCCTGTAAACATCTACTACTTGCACACTGTCAAATTGTACTCTGATTATACTGATTTCAATCTATCCAAACAGTGTAACATGTTTTTTAAACTGCAACAGTTTTAATAACACTTTACATAACACAAACTAAAATTGGGTTTCACTGGGTTTTCTTTTCCAGGTATGTTTGAGTCTTCTTACTCTTCCTTGTTTAATAAAATAAAACCATTTGTAGTATGGGTTTTCATCTTATTTATTTATTTATGAGCAAAAATGGAACTTGTAAAGTGAATGTGGCCCATGCAGTCTATACAATAACTACTTTCTTCACCTTTCCTCTTCAGACTCTGCTGTTTTGCAGGATTTTGTTTCACTTTATAAGTTCCAAGCTGTCAGCAGTGATTCAGACTTTATTCTCTCACACTTTCCACCTACACACAGGCCCTCATGTAGCTACACTGCAGATAAGAACAGAGATACATGTGCAGTCAACTGGCCTTTTACATCCCAGAATAGACTGGTAACTACAGCGACTACATCTGTGTGAGGATGTGTTGGTGTGAGTAGGTTAATATCCTCTCCACCTTCCTATCTCACTCTTTCTGTGTAACTGTGCATAATTTGTGGTCCCCTGAGATGACCCTTATAAAGCCAGCCCCTCTCTCTCTCTCTCTTTTCTTTTTTTTCTTTTTTTTTATTTCCAAACTAGATGTGGCCTCATCATGTTGCCCATAACGATCGGGCATAATTTGATGATAAGAGGTAACCGTGGTGATGACATGACCCTCTCAACTCTATCCCATAATTACAATCCAACCTCCAGCATGCAGCACTTGCTCACAAACAGTGTTTGATTTTTTTCACTCTCTTAATTATTTTTTAATTACCAGCCTCTACATGAGAGAGAGAGAGAGAGAGAGAGAGAAACCACTGAACGCAGGAGCACACTTTCCAGGTAATTATCGCATTCTCTTGCAAGTAAATAGTTGACTAGTCAGGTGAGCTACATGTGTATGAGGTTAAACAGTCTGTGTGGTACATTCTTATGGTGTATAGTGCATTAAATGTCAATTAATTTGAGCATTGTATTGTCACACGTCTCAACAGCTATAAAATGTACCTATTACTGAAAATAAAAGGACAAATGTGTGGAAACTAGTTCACATTCTTTGTGAAAAACAGATTGCTCATGTCATTTTGACATTTTTGTAGTTGCTGTCATTTAACACAAAAACACACACACAAAAAAAGGTTTAAGAAAGAAGTAAAGGGAAAATTTATAGGACCTCTTAAACAATGTGTCATACTTTGTTGTGCACCACATTTTATAATGTACTTATCAGATAGATCAGGTGGGCACCAGAAATTATTTGGTGGCAACTACATATTCTCAGGCAGTTTGATTTCTTAGTGCAACATCCAAATAGATGGTAGCGGAAGCATTTGTGGGCGGCACACAGGAGCAGGGCTATACGAGTGAGGATGAAAATCTCCATGACAACAATAAGCCGCTGGTCTAGGCCTATGCATAGAGACTAGTGTGCGTCATTCTTTACCAGCAGCAAACCCAAACCCCATGTGTTGAGCTACATTTAGAATTTACTTTTGTTCAAAATGCAACTAAGATTACTATTTAATGCTAGGAGTCACTGGGCTGGCATAGGTTCAACTGAGGTCTTTCTCTGTCTCTTTCTCTCTCGCTGTCTCTCTCTCTCTCTCTCTCTCTCTCTCTGTCTCTTTCACTCTGTCCCTCTCACTTTCACCCACCCCCGCACTCACACAATCACTCTCACCTTCAGTCTCCTCCACACCTCTGACTTCTGGTGTTTTTTCTTTCCTTAGAAAAGTGAAGTCCAAGGTTAGCACCAGCTGAAAAATGTGCTGAATTTAATTTAGCCAATTTACTTCTTCATAGCCATTGTTCCGAGGTTGAATACCATATGTACATTTAGAATGTGTTGTGAATTTTAAGTGATTTGTATTTTGCAATTGTTTGAAAGATCACACTGAAAATATTTGATATAGGTTTTGTTGACTTGCCATCAAACTAACATTAACATGATGACAAATTTGTCACTTTGTTTCAAACTAACTTCGGTAGCCGCAACAACATAGTCCAGCTTGATATGATACATAGAAACTCAGAGTTACATAGTGACTGATCGAGTCAGAACGTGTGGCAAGACTGAAACAAGACTGACAACATATTCTTTTTTACATATGAAATTCAATTCTATGTAGTTAATTGTGCATTAATTACTGTATATTATACATTACATATATTCATTTGTAAAATATAACTAAACCCCTAAAACTTTGAATTATTATTATTTTATATTCTCAGTTCTACTTTGTATTGTAACTAGAAGCTGCTTCTCTAAAACATATTCAGAATCACTACCTGAAATCAACGGAATATAAACCAAACAGCACATAACCATTTTTGTTTATCAAAAGGTCAATAAATGTTTGAATTTTGCAGCCAATGAACATCAAGAAACAAATATTATCCAGTTAAGCATCATGGAAAGGATCAATTATATCATCAACTGGCAGGAAATTTTATGTGAAGAATGCTATTTTTTAGTCTGTTTTAATGTTTTATTGATATTCAATAATAAAAGGAAAACAAAAGTCTTACTACTCTCAGATTGGGAAATTGCACTCGACTGGTTAAGAATGAGATCAGTTTTACGTTCTCCAGACTAAATTACACTAGCAGTGACTCTACATAAAGTGAGATATGTAAGCTTGCCCAACCTTGCAACAGCTGCTATGGAAGAAGACATGTTTGGGCTGTGCATGGCTAGGTAAATTGAGTTTTGGTGTAATGTATTTTATTCTTGTGAAAATGATGAGTTAAGTAAATTCAATTCGATGAACAAACAGCCCCTTAAGTTAAAGCTAAGTTACTCTGGCGTTGACATACTCAAATATACCAACCACGCCATATGGTCACAAAACGACTGAGCCAGGAGTAAAGGGAGAGAGACGGGAATTAAGAAATTAACAGCCGTTTCTCTTTTGACTACCCTTTATTATTTCTGTTTTGGGCACACTGTGAAAAAATGGCAGTTAACTCACTTTAATAGAGTAACTTTTAAGCAGCCAGCTGCCTCTAAGTGACTTCAAGATTATGTGGTAGTGTGTGAGATTTGGTGCTGAGGGTTGCCTACAGGTCTCAGATGGCAGTGTGTGTGTGTGTGTGTGTGTGTGTGTCTATTTATGCTTGGAGTTGGACAGAGTGTGGACCAGGATTGAGTGTGTGTAGACAGGGCCATTTTTCACTTGTTCCTCTCTCTCTGTGCCCAAGTCTCTGATCATTTACTGAGACGTGGAAGGACACAGAGCTTTCTTCCTTCAGATACTGAGAGACATAACAGTGAAATTAAACTGGGACAAAGTGCAAGATAAATATTGACATTGATGTCAAAGAAAAACACTGATCACTTAATGCTTCATGAAATGGAAAAAGGAAATGAGGAAAATGTTCTCGTCTCAGTGGTCATTAAAATGACCACTAGTTACTATTATACTATTACTAGTTATTATTTGTTCTGAAATGGTACGGTCTTTCAAGGTTTCTGCATAATTTAATTGGCAAAATGTAAACAAACTCCCTCAGAGTTGTTTGATGTAATATGTGCTAAACTTAACAATTCTGCTTAATTGCATGGTTGAATATAAACAAAGGTATTCCAAGTGATTTCATGTGATTTTAGAGATACTCAGATTTTTTTAAGTGGTGGTTATGGGAGCCGGGATCTCTGATGTCTGCAGCACATTTTTTAATACTATCCAAAACCATCAGTCAACCTATATGTCTTCTATATGAGTTTTATATGTGATCTTGATAATGGTAGAATACTGGTAAATCTGAAAAAATGTCCTTTGCAGAATATTTCACTTTCACCAATCCTCACCTGTCCTTTTCTGACATCAATGGATTAAAAAAAATACATTTTAGGCAAAAAATCATATTTAAGAACTATCGTAGAACAGCATCTCAGACATCAGGCAGTTTATCTAAAACCATTTAGGGCATTGAACTACTCTGACATCTGATTCCTATCACCACCACAGTGAACAATTGTGAGTCACTTTTCTCTAAAACAGAGCGTTTTACGCCAAACCACTTTGAATGACTTGGCATCTTAACTATTTAATTTTTCAAAATAGTACACCACAGCAGTGGTGCCAGACATCTGAAACATTTCATTGCTCTGACAGCTACCCCACAGGAAAGTTGCTCAAATGTTGCTTGTTTATGGCTCATGGAACCTAATGGCATTCAAACATTCAACACCAAGGAGACATTATGAACTTCTGACCCAAATAAAAAGTATAGTACTCATAGGATCAAAACTGAGAATGCCCTTTTTTTTTGGTATAACAGATGATGAGTTCCTGTCTTTAGCTAAGCTGCAGATACATACGGGCGTTATTAACTTGTCAAATCTGAGCACAATGTGTGACTATTGAGCTATCTATTAAAACTCAAAAGACACATGTGAGATTACTGGGCTCTTGTTCTCAGGAGAAATATCCGATCAGCAAGAGACTTAAGCAAAAGGCATTTTTGTCTTTCCATCTGATTCATTACTGTCATAGCAAATCTACAGCTGTATTATAGAGATTTGATTTTCCTTTCCTTTGAGAAAGAATACAAGTTATGGTTACGAAACGCAGCCTAAGACAATAATGCCAAAGACATTGTTAGTTAGGCAAAATAGTACCCAGTTATTTTTTTCAGATTTGTTATTATTTTTACCTTTATTAATGTTACATATACTAACTCAGAAGACATGTGTAGATTCTCTGGTCATTTTAGATAGTAACTAAAAAGGCTGTAATTGTGCTGTAGGTACCACGTCCCTTGGTTCCTACCATTGTGAAATAATCTGACTCTACAAATTCCTTTGTTGACGTCTTCATGAACTGAATGACTGAAATATAGAGACACGTTAAACAGGCTTAAACAGACAGTAAAAATCTATATTTAAAATATTCTATTTTTCTGCTTATGGTTACAATGAGAAGTTATTTTTTAAGTTATTCTCTTTATGGTTTAATTTCATTGTTTCCTGTTGGTTTAGGAGCTGGATTTCTTTACTAGTGCTTACTCCTCTCACTTTTGAACATAAAAAATAGCACCAAAATAGCACGTAACTTATATCAGTACATGCTGAATAAACTAAGAGTGTTCTACTGCAGATCTAGGTACCTGATATTTCCTATTGTGCTCTAGCTGTTTTTGCTAGGCTACTTTTGCTTGTAAAATGATTTATCAGTTCAGTAAAGATTAGTTTAGATGAACAAAATTTTGCATCAGTTCAAACCTCAAAACCCATTTTCATTAAATTCTGTGCTGCTGCACTTTTGATGATTTACTTGAATGTTTATTTCAATGAAGTGACAATACTTTTACTTTAGTAAATCTTTAGGCCACCCATTTTAGAGGACTGTAACTGAATGACCTTTCTGTCCATAGGGAATAAAGGGTAACAGAACACAAGCAGTTTGTCTTTGTGTGTATGTGCGTCTGAATTGACACTGGTTTACAAGGCTTTTAATGACAGTGCTACACATTTCCGGTTTTGCGGAGGAGAGAGGCGATGGACTTTTGACACGGTAGTAACTATAGCAACCTTCTTCTTCTGCTTGCAATGATGCAGTGCTGTTTTTAATGTTTCTGAGTGAAACATGGCCAACAAACTCTCTGCGTGACACCGGACACGAGTTATGACCCAAATCTGGACTGAGGGCAGGCGTTACAGAGCAGTAACCAAGGGCATGGATCAAAGGGGTCATCCATCTTCAGCTAGCACAGAGTCTACATTGGTTTCCGGGACACCCTGCTGTCAGACTGGCCTAATGTTCTCGCCACTTGACATTGAAAAACCTTTATAATCCTCAGGATAAAAAGGATATTATAGATTGAAGTCGTATTACCTATGTGAAATGTAGATAGGCTAATAAATTTGAGCATGTATGAGAGCAGCATGTCTGAGTGTTTAGGCCCATTAACCAGATGAAACGGAATCAGCTCCAGGCTATGGGTAAGTACTGTAAGTACTCTCAATGCAGCCTTTGGTTAGCCTTCATTTGACAAATGACCAGAACCATGGTGACTGGTGTGTCCTGTTTCAAAAAGTCATTCAGTGTTATAAGTACAAAGGAAAATGGAAAATGGCACTATTTATGACTTGCCATTTTGGCAATTATAAGCAACTGCTGTGCTATTCTTATGTGGGAGCTGTGAACAGTACTATAATGTGATGAATGTTTGGCTTCAGAAAACAAAAAGGTGCTTAAATTCATAGCCAGCTCATTATGCATTATGATTTGAAGAATGAAGGACATTTACACTCAAAGTAAAATGAATTAGGTTAAAGGTGTGGCGTGCTCATGTCCATCAATTAGGGTTATGCCATTTTCTCTTTTTAAAGATTCATTTAAGGCACTCACATAAAGATGAATGCTCCCTATGCTCCATATTATTACTGGTACATGTACATTAAACATACACTCTAGACTCCACATGCCATAATGCCATCTTTTTATTTTTAAGAGCAGGTTGTTGAAGTGTTGTCTGTAAATGCCTGTGTTTTGATTCTTTGTACCATAGGACAAATGGTGTTATGAGGGTCTGGACAATCGATTTTCTCTTTCTGTTGGTGATAACGGCCTGTAGCAGCATGGTAGCATTCCAGATCAACGTGCTTAACCTACAGAGACAGAAAGAGAGGTGGTAATGGTGAGAAAAAGACCTATCTTTCTTTACTGCCTTTTATATGGCCCTGTGCAAGCCATAAAGTAAAGCCTACATGGCTCAGTGCATTACCTTCCCTTCCTTAAGCTGACCGAGTTGGCGTCCTATTTCTGTAGCACAGCACAACAAATAGAAGCTTTAGAAGAGAGGAAATCTATGAGTGAAATGTGGTATGTGCTAAATCACTAGGATTTCCCACTGCCTTTGAAAAAAGAGGCTGTTCAAACAGTAGCTGTATGGGCTGAATGACATGCTTAGCTTTATCTGTAGTGGTCTTATAACAGTAAATTGTCAAAGTTGATTAATTGTCGACAACACTGATGGAAAAAAACTGGCTTAATACATAAAACCAAAAGTGCTCTTCTGTGTAATGTTCATGAAAAATCCAATTGGGCCAGTGCAGTGCCTATTCATTAATTAACAAGGTGCACAACGATGAGGTCAAAAATACTGTACTGTTCATTCGTACCTCATTAAACCAATATCAAAAGATCACAAAAAAGATGCAAAGTGAAAAGAAACAAATAAACAAAGTATAAAAACAAACAAACAACAAATCAGCCACTGTTTCCATCTTACAGTGACCTGTTCTGAGAACCTTCTTTTTTTGCTTTTTTTGTGTAGTACTCTTTTTCATCTCATTACCTATTGTGTGCTGCCATTATATGCTGGCCCCACTTGCTGGAAAATTAGCTGGAAAACATATGGCAGATTATGGCTAGAATTAGAATCTACAGGAAGGCAGATCTCCGGGACCAGGATTGATGTTCATACCTTAGCACGAATGTGATATGGCAAGTAAGTTACTGGCTCACACTACCTCCAGCGAGCTTCTGGGGTGTCACCATGTGAGTGCTCATGCATGGAAGTTCATGGTAGGTAAGGGCCTTCCAAAAAAGTACTGATTATTGTTGATAAATGTTGTTTTTCATTATTTTAAGATGTATATATGTATTATTTCTGATTTTCTGTGTCAGGGGTGTGGTGCTCTTAGTTCTTATGTCAATGTTGTTTACGAGGTTAGTCTGGAGCTCTGTCGTGAGTGATGCAACAGAGGATAGGCCATTTCTTTGTGCAATGTTCTTTAACAGTTGGCGGCCGTGCTCTGTGAGTTTAGATTGCATGATTCTGTGCTTGATTTTATATACCTGTTAATAATTTAGCCATGGCTGAAAGACCTGAACTCAGTAATTAGGAAGGGTGCCCATGTATCGTTGGCTATACAGTGTACACTGACAGAATACAATACACTGGAGAATGTGAGGGGTTATATGGCTTCTATTGTTTCATTTAAAAAAAAGCTTTTTCCACAGATGGAACTGATAGAGGAAGTGTGGGTAAAATGTGAGGATTACTACAAAAGGAATAATAATTCTAATAGTTGATTAATCAATAATAGTCACTGAATTATAGAAATGATCACATTCAAAACATTGTTGCCAGTGAGATTCTACATTAATCCATATTCATGGATTCTGTGCTTGATATATCCATATAAAATACATAGCTTTATTTCACTCAGTGCCTTTCTGCGTTTTGCACTTTCATGGCTTTTTGACTTTATCATAAACACTTTCCTACTCCTGTCCAGCATGTCCGCTGCGGGTCAGTGAGCCTGTGCTTGGGTGTGAGTTTGGTCAGATAGGAGGTCTTGTTCAGGCTGGCTTCCACTGATGTTAATCAGGCATAATGTTGCTAAGGTTAAACTGTGTCATCCCCTACAGCCCCCCAAAATCCCAGTTCTAGCCCAGTCTGTGGTTCATGATCTCTCTGGCGCGCTGTTAGATATGAGGCACCTGCCCCTGCCAAAGGAGAAACACACACACACACACACACACACACACACACACAAATGTACACTCTGGGCATCTCTGGTGGAAGACTCATCTGGAAGAAAAACAGTCACACTGTGAAATCAGTGAGCCGAATCCACACCAGCTGATGTGTGTTTGGTGAGGAGAGCAAAACAGTCCATTTGTTCATCAGTTCTCTTAAGCAACTTTGTGGAATGCCGAAAGCCTTTCTCTGTTTTTTTTTTTTTTTTTTTTTTAAATGACGTATCTGTAAAGATGGGAGTGTATTGTGTATTTTAACAGCTTTTAGAATACTTCCTTCAGTAAAAGTAGACTTTGAAGACATACCCTGTAAGAATAAAGCAGTAGGGTAAAGCTGATTTGCCTTTTATTCATTTAACTCAAAGCTCTGATTTGCTGGTTTAAAATTAACATGTTGAAAACAAACACAGGCAGAAAAATAAATTGAACTTTGACATCAACACAGTGTAACACAAAGTACATTAAAGTAGCTACACACTATGGAACTTTGGGTTTAAAATGATCTGCTTCAACCAGAAAACTTAAAGTTGTCTATAATCGTCTTATAGATGTGGAACCTGATGTTGGCTTCCTGTTCGACAGCTTGTTGGTGATTTTTTGTTCCACCTTAAATGGTGCCACAGCTACATTCTGATCCTCGAGCATTTGATTAAGAAGCTGGCGAAGAGGAAGACAATTTCCACTTTGTTTGAAAATTAACACTTACTATACCTATTCTGAATTCCCTAAAATGGTCTGCTGGTGCCTGTTCAAGCTGTAGCCTTTAAGATGGAGCAGAACATTTGATTAAGAATGTGGTAAATAGGAAGCCAATTCATCCTCGTTTGAAGATAAACATCAGCCGTGCCTGCTGACAGATGATTAGAAACGGCATGAAAAATACCAGCGTCTGCCATTGCTATTGATGTTGTCGTTTCTGCTAGGCTGGAACTTTTTTGGAGCATCATTCGGGGTGAATGACAATCAGGACTGTTATGCAACCGACTGGGATTTCAAAAACAAGATTTGTATTTTAACAGCCTTTTCTTCTATTTTGCCTATTTTCACCACATAAATAGCTCCTTGACACATACTTTTAAGACCTAGAGCACTCACAATGAAAATACGGACAGAAACACCTGTGGATTTTTCAGATCTTTAGTAATGATTTCATCTAACATGGTTACTTTGTCTAAATTTTTAATAATCTCTTTAGTTTTGAAACTCATTTTATGCTTCCTCATTTGAAACTAATTATCTGTTCGCATATATAATTTCCTCCAAAATATCCTCACAACTAATAACTTTTTTTGGAATGGCTGTAAATTACGTAAATAAAGCGAGAGGGCCCTTGACTTTTGCATAGTACTGCATATAAATCGTCATATAGTGTAATGCTGATTGTGCAAGCTGATTTTTAATATTGAAACAGAACAAAATACAGACTGAAGATGACCTTACAGAAATATACTGCTAATTAAACATTTAAAGTTTCAGTGGTAATTTTGATTTTCACTATTACTTTTTTAAGTTACATTTTAATACTACTCTTTTCACAGCTTTTACCATCTCTTTTCATTTAATAAGAAAAAAAAACATTTACTGACTAAGTTGTAGATTTTCATTTTGTTTGCATGACAAATCACCCGTTTGGAAAAGAAAACAAATGGACAAGTTGCTTTTTATTGTTACTCTATCAATAATAAGCCCTTACTGCTTTGAATTTGGTGTGCTACTGCAGTGCAGCCAACAATAAAAAGAACATTTTGCCTTTATGTAATGATACAAAACACTGTAGTACAAAGAAAAGTCAATATCCATGTGTTGATACGTTTTACTATGCCCATTGTTGACAAGCATGTGTACCAGCTGTTCTAGTGGCAACTTTTAGTAAGTTGAAGGGCAAAGATATTATAAAACTGATTTTATTAACATAAAATAATTACAAATCTGGTATATCTAACAACACTCCAGGTTTATCAAGTGTATCTTGACATGAAGTGAAGATTTGCCTCTCTAGGCAACTACTAAGAGCACAGAATATATTTTGGTTTGAGTAATGGAGAAGGTGGGGTAAAATGTGTGGGGTATGGCATTATGCCAAGGTCAGTTCTTGCGTGTTGCATTTGTCAGTTGTTCCATCATTTTGTGGTTTTTACAAAGAAAAATGGCAAGCTCTAAAGGCTGCTTTACACAGTAAAATCTGATGGTTACATGAAGCAATTCAAAAATAATCAAAGTTGCACACAGCACATTTAATTACTCCACTGGTTAGCCAATTTAGCAGATCATATGTTTTGATACATCATATTGTTTTGATTCATCATATTGTACTCACAATAACATCTAGAAACACTTTTTATCTGCCTAAGGTTCTTTACTATGTAAGGTTCTTTTATCTGTTGTAAACACACTAAGCCTTTGAAAATAAGTGTCTATTACAGTTATAGTCTATTTAAAACCTCTTTCATCCTGTTCTACAAACATTGCGGACTCATTCCCACCTTTTGTAATAATTGTCGTCATTTATCACAAACATTACGATAGCTAGGTGTTTGCAGACTTTTGACGGGTAGTGTATGTGTCTCACATAAGAAGCAGTCTGAAAATATATAGATATTTTTATGTATGTGCCATATTGACTGCTGAGATCCAGAAAATATCATGTATATTTAAAGAAGCCTATTCAACCTGCTGATTCATCTGCATTTACCACACTTTTAAAATTCATAGCTTCACCAACTGCGTCAGAAGGCATAGATGTATCTTGTAATTATGAACCTTTGAGTGTAGGAATGCAAGTGAATGCTGAGTGGTAGAGGCCTTATTGTGCATGGTGTAGGTGGGCCAGCTTTTGGGATTATTTGTACTTTTTGCGTACTTGTTAGTGATGGTAATCGTGTTTTACATGTCATTTCACTCAGACAATTCAGCCAGTTCAGATTTCATATCTCACCAAAGCTTTTATTTAGATACTAGCATACACGTCCTCAAGTTGTTAGCATTTCAATATGCTCTATTGTTCACTACTTATCAAAAGCACTCTAGCCCCTAATAATTGTAGAGGTGTATAGAAAGTTCTGGATATTTAAGGACACACAGTTTGACAGGAACTGAGAGCTTTATATAGATTCACATTAATCTAGTGGCCTTCAGAAATGCCTTTGATTAACCCACATAACCAGAATAAGATAATTACCTTTGCTCTTTTTCTGACTAATTCTCTGTGGGTGTCCCACTGTGGGCCGAAAGAAAGAGAAAGAGACCAAGAGAGCGAAACAGTGAGAGTTCATTATGTATCACTTATTAATGTGTTATTACCTAATGAAGTCATATCATTTCTGTAACAATTCAAGTTATTTTATAGATTTTGCTCTGAATATTAATGAAATGTCTTACAACAGAAAGGACGGTAAAGATAAAGCACACAAAACAAAAAACAAACAAATAAACCATGTAAACAAGCAAACAAAACCTGTGGATTGCAACTGCGACAGAGACAACAGAATTAATAATGAATGTTTGAATTAGCACCTGTGCTATCACAGTGGATTACAGAAGTGGAGGGGTGGGCGGGCCTGACTGATTGACAAGCATTATGCTTACAGAGCCGTTCCTCTGCCTAATAACATGCACATCAAAGTGCCTTTGATCATAGCATACATACCCAGGCATGCGCAAATAGACACACATACATGCACCGAGTAGTGAGCAGGAGGCAAGACGAAAGAATGTCGATCATTATTAGCACAGAAGGTTGACTTATTTGTTTGCTATTGCGGTGTCTTAAATGAACGCACGATTGCCATTAGGCTTTACATCATATTAGATATAAAACTACATTACGGCGTTTGCAGCCTCTGCTTGATCTCCATGACAACATGATAAACAGAGCTGCTATTAGATTATGGTGATGAACTGCAGTCATGATTTCACATTATGATGTATAATAATGCCATGTACTGCAATGTACTCTCTTTCTGTAACAACCAAGTACTTAGGTTCAAATCATACATACATTCAACAGCATATAATCATATTAGCAGCACAAGCATAGCTCATATTCACAGCCACTGTAGCCTACGTGCATCACATAGCCAGAGATCGAGCAAAGTTTAAAAGAATAGTCTGTTGACAATTGACAACATTTTTATCCCAAATACAGTCGGTCAGTCAAGACATGTTTGGTGTCCACAGTTTGCTTCTCAGGTTTATTAAGCTAATGTGACTAGCAAGTAAAGAAGCTAATGTAGACCTATTATACAGTTGAGTCACATTATTATGACCATAATATCCAGAGTAACCACCGTGTGCAGCACAGACAGCAGCTAGACAGGCTGGGAGTGATTCAGTAAGGTCCTGGTAGGATGTCACAGGTATCTAGAGCCATGCTGACTGCAGTGCATCCCACAGCTGCTGGAGGGTGCATGGGGGAGGATACATAGAGCAAACACGACACTTGTGTAGGGGCCAGGGTAGTACTTGGAAGCCTTGGTCATGTTCTTCCAACCAGTGTCGGACATTTGTAGCTGTGTGACACGTCGCATTGTCTTACTGGAATATCCCATCCGCCCCTGGGCACACAATCAGCATATATAGATGGGCATGGTCTGCAAGTATAGCTTCATACCCAAATTGGTTAAGAATGCCTTCCACATGGATGAGTGGTTCCAGAGAATGCCACAAATACTGTGTATGCTGTGTATGTTGCAGTTGCTTTTTTGCAGTCCTTAGTAAATAAACATAAGTGGTTGTTTAGTAGTGATGGGGTGGAGCTTTTTAGCATCCCTTGCAATTTTGTCAGTTTTTATTCTAATTTGCTATTTAATTTCATCTAAATATTATATTTTTTGGTATTTCCACCATGATGATGTTTGGTTGGTATAGTGTAGTGGGCAACACCTCTGCCCTACATTCAACTCCTGCCTGGGCAAGCACCATACAATATACTAATAGGAGTCCTTGGGTAAGACTCCTAACGCTACAAAAACATTTTAAATTCTACAAACTGAAAAAAAAAATATTATCAAATTGTAAGTCACTCTGCGTAAAAGCATCTGCCAAATGCCATAAATGTGTTTTAGTCAAGTAATTAATTCTGTAATGTGATAAAATACAGGATTTTTGGCTGTTTTAGTCTTAACACATAACAGCTGGTTTAAATGCATGTAACTGCTAATCTGCGATGTTCAGTTCATGGTATAACTGGTAAACCGGTCTATGCTTTAGCATTATTCTTGGATACTGCTCAAGCACACTGGTACCTGAAATTAGCCAAGTAGTTCTGTGGTCTTTGCCAATGCATTAAAGTAAAAGTAAAAGCATTAAAATTGTCTTAAATGTTAGAGGGAGGTTTCTAAATGGTACTTACACCAGCTTTATGCAATTGTCTACGTTTGAGATGATCACATCTTGGCCAGTTCATTTTAAAAGAGCTATAATCAGTATTTCTCTTATTGTCTTTCTGCAAGCTATGCTTTAAGTGGAGGCAGTTGTCCTGTTTGTCCCCATCCCAGACTCAGTCTTTTGAAACCCTATAATATACTTAAAGGGAAAAAAAGAAAAAGAAGAAAAAAAAACAACAACGAAAGACTGTAAAATCAAAGAGCAGTGAAAAACGGGACCCTCTAAAAATAAAATCCTTCCCATGAGAAAAGGTTTTAAATAGCTGGCATATAAGCTCACGTCTCCTTCCCTTATAGTCTAATTTCCGCTACCATCCTGTTACTCTTCTGACCCAGAGACAGACAGGTGGATGTGTGAATTCAAAAAGAAAGAGAGCACGAGTACAAAGCTTTTAAAAATTAATCATCTTCTCAGTGCTGGGAAGTTATGAAATTGAACCAAAGTGCTCTTCAAAATAAAACCCACTAAATATTTTTTTCTTTTTTTCTTTGAAAAAGAAAAAAGAATTTACTGTAAAAGAGAACAAGTCAAGCATATCATGTAATTAAATAGCAGAAGTGCCTACCAACCAAATGTGTGAAATTACTGTTTTGTTTTTGTGTGGTTTATTCATGGTTTCTAATTCCATACGTGGAGACATGGTTTTATGAGATCATTTCAGAAAGATTTGTACATGGCTGAGCAGGTGTGCTCTGTTCACGCTGGGTTAAGACTGCAGTTACAGCCACATATTTCATTCAGCAGGAGGACAGTAAAATGCTGCTTGTCAGAAGGCGGATGGCTCAGCCTCTTCAGGAAATTGCCACTTGAGCAAATTTGTTGGCTAAAATATTAACTTGATGTGAGGCCCCCACTTACTATGATATGAAAAGGACTAAATCTGGCTTTCTTAAAATGGCTCATATCCTTTTATTTATTATTATCTATTTTTAAAAGATGAATGCAGTTTGTAAACAGTGGTTGGTATAGTATAGTGTAGAGAATGATACCACTGCCCTCCATCATGCTACACTAACAAGAGTCCTTAGGCCTAAATCATAATGCTACATTCTCCTTCTCCTTTAAACAGTAAATCACTCTGGATAAAAAAAATATTTTAAGAACAATGAATAAATGTAAATGTAAACATACTGCAATACTGCAATATTGCAAAAATAGCTTGTTTTGATTTGATCAGTGCTGTGATGTCACAGCCCTTTTAAGGCCCTGTGAGCTTTTTTAAATGAAAGAGTTTAATGTACATCAATTTAATGTGTTTAAATGTATAGTTTCAAAGCATGCCGTTAACTCATGAATCCTTACATGAAGCCACATCTCAGTCTTAAAGACAGAGTAACAAAAACAGCCCTTTTAATTTGAAAGATTTAAGAGTGGTCGGGAAAAGGTATTATTAAAGTGTAACATATCGAAGTGTACTGAAAATGTATAATATAGCCCACTTAAAGATATATGATTATTTTCAGTAAATCTCTGATGTCTATATAGAAAGTATACGACTTGGGGCAAAAAATTACTAGATGACGTTTAACAAACCCATTTACACCCTATGACTTGCCCCTTTATTTATGTGAGCTCATAAATATTTCGATGAGCTCTGCTCTGATTGGCTGGTTTACAGCCAGGCGGCATGTTAAAATAGACAAAATGAAATGAAATACTGTGCAGATATGCTCATTGTTCATACTACTCGGTTATTACTTACTGGGAGCTTCTTAGTAGCTAACACTTAGCTGTTTATTAATGTTTATTAGTTTGTGGTTTCTGGGTCAAGGTTCCATCAGTTATTTAAGATAATTTGTGCAAAGTATGGGTTTAATCTGGATGGAGTGTGTACCCTAATTACACTTGTAATTTATTCCCTATCTGTGTCCCCATTTAACAAATCACCCTTTATCCACTCCATGCATAATCACATGCCTTTCAAATGCGGACTCTGCAGTTTCCATGCTTATTATTTTCTCATGCTTGTGCAGTGTAATGGCTCATTATGGAACATTTTGAAAAGCTGATTGACTCTTGGAGTAGGGGAATGTCTTTTGTCATAGGTCCATTGTGGCAATGATTCAGTCTGATAATGCTGCATATAGGGATGTAATATGAAGTGTTAGTTATTTTGTGGTTTTATTAATACTTATCTGTGTCTGAAATCTAAAAGATGACTGATTTATGACATCAGCAGAGAAAACTGAGTGGGCTGCTGATACTGGAAGTTATAACAACACTCAGATGGCTAACTGTAGGAGTACAATTTTCCCCTCAGGCAGAGAGAGAGAGATAAAGAATGAGAGAGAGACGTGTGTATACGTGCATGCACAGGCAAGAGAGGATGGAAAACAGAGGAAGAGAGAAAGAAAAACTGAATACATGTGTGTTTTTGAGTATGTGTGTGTGTGTGTCCTTTTTCAGTGAGCTTTTCTTTTGCTGTGAACCTCCTCATCGTTATGCAACTCACAGAGTGAGAGACTCACCCTGGACAGGACAGCAAAGTGATTGGGAAAACACACATACACACACACTCACAGAGCAGGGCTTCAGGCCTGTCTCTTTTGTAAACCCACTGACACAGACGCCCACAGACACACACACACACACGTACACTATTGCACTCCAAACCAGACCTGGGTCAAAAGCATACTTTGTATATTGTAAATGATGTCAAATGTTCATCATGTCAACACCTTGTAACCTTGTAACTATGGCTGAGAATTGCTTTGCTGTTCCAACTGAAATGTTTGGTCTGATCGGGAATGGTGTGCTTGTATACAGCTTTTTGATCCGACTTAAAGATTTCAGTAAAAAATCCCCAAAATTTCCTATTAAGAAGGAATGGGGTGGAAAACTACATGTCTATTTACTGTACCTCTGTTAGACTGACAGACACTGTTTCACTTACACTATCTCAGGATACCTGAGCATGAATTCAGTGTTGTTCTGACTCGCACCTGTCTGTTTGTCTCCTTTTGCCATCCCTTCCTCCCATTCAGTCCCACTATTTTTTTGCCTTACCCAAACTTTATTGTTTGCTTTAACCTACAGTCACCAGACTACATGTACTCACTCAGATCCCCAAACTCTAATCCACAGACATACTGACAAGCACCTTTCTATGTGTTGTTTATTCATCCCTTGTTCCTCTTATAGCAACCACAGCTTAGCAACAGCCTAGCAGGAAATGTGAACCATTCATTCATTATGGTATTCTTGTTTTTATCTACACCCTTTATAACCACCAGCTGCCCTTTATATTGTCTGAACATTTATTGAGTAATGGATTAACAGAAATAGTCCAGTCAAAACCTTGATTAATACTGATTTAAAATGAATTAAAATAAAATTAATTCTTAACCTGTACATATAACACCAATAGAGCAAATGTCCTATTGTTCCAGGCTTTTGAAGGGTGTGTTGGCACTTTCTTTATACCCTTTCCAGCTTCTTAACTGAATGTTTTGTTCCACCTTAAATGCTACAGCTTCTACAAGAAGCAGAATGTGATTGCAGTATCAATAAGATAAAATGGAAAATCTTAAATGTTTAATTAATAGGATTCTGGACAGCTTTAATTCAAACTTATTAGTGTGCTCTGCACATTGCACTCCGGTAGTTGCATGTGATTTTATCCACTGTTAGCGGTTGGAGCAGATCATCTAAAACTGAAGGTTTCATAGTGAACTCATAACTGTCATTGTTAGATCGAAAGCAAGTAGTAGCTGGTACTGGTAATTTTAGCTAATAGTTAGGCTCTGAGTAACTAGCA
>CM067480.1:11003959-11038062 GCA_034552555.1 Semaprochilodus insignis
ATAGGAATACAGATCCAAGCCAGGTAACAACTTGTGGGAAAGATGTGGCCAGATGTGGCTTTGGTTTGGGTTTTCTGGTGAAATCTAGGTGGATATGTAAGAGTGTTTTCGGTGGGATTCAGGCGATGCGGTGTTTGTGTTTGCGCGCGCGTGTACAGGAGAGCCGAACCCGCTGTGATGGCACGAGCCGCACACACACACACTGCAGTCACTAAAAGGGGGAGAGAAAGACTGTGGGTGCCTGTGAGAGTGTGTAGTGTGTGTGCTCGTGTTAACTGCATATGAAACACACCAATACAGAGATGCCTGATGATGACACACTAATGTAACCGCTCTCAGTTTGAAACCTCGCCACATACTCTGCTGTTCACATTCTGTTATTATTAAGATAATGACATTTGTAACGTGACGAGCATTACTCCGACCGTTGTCATCTTTTATCAGATTTGTATCAAACGCTTTCGAAGCATTGTTTGGAAGCAGACAGTAAGGCAGGAGCTGACAGGCAGAGGATCAATCTTGTAATAGACAATGAATATCCCATTCTTTTTATATTAGCTCTTTAAATAAGCTCCTGACCACCAGCAGGTTTCTGCCCCTTACTCTCTTGCACTGAACGCCTCTCGGAAACAGCGTGGAATTCTTATAGCGCAGATATGCGTAGATACTCCAGAGAAAGTAGATGGAAACCTGATCAGATTGGTTTTGACAGCGTAATTGACTTCTCTTACAGAAGCTGTCACTCACTCAGGTTGGGGAAGTGGAAAGGAACCCTCCTCCTCTTTTTCTTCCTCCCCCTTCCTCCTTATCCCCCTTTTCTGTAGTCCCGCAGCGCTTTTATTATTTTTTCCACACCCGATTCTGGCAAATGCCGCCCCTACTGCATTTGGACTGGCCAACAGATCATTTTCATCAGCGCTATGCCAGTCTTTGTACAGGAAGAGGGCCACTAGTAGCCTGTCCTACCGCAGGAGGTGGATCTTATTAGCCAATCCCAGCACAGAAGGTGGGGCTTAACGGAAAACAGGTGTGAAAAAGACTACCAGTTAGTTTGCCTACAGTTAGTTTGGAGATGAGCTGCTTTTCCGCTGTCAGCTTTCTAGATAGAAAGTGTTGCGTGAGCCATCACCAGTGGAACAGATGCCTTTTTAAACTGTGCCAAAAAGCCATGTCTGCTGGCTTGTGGGCTACTGCTGGGGGCAATGGGACACGGACGCAGTCAGCAAATAGGCAAGAAAATGTTGCATCCAAATGTGGGTTTGATGTAGGTTGGATGTGAGAGCAACAGTATCAGTAAGAAGAAACACAACAGCATGTTTCGGATTTACTGGAGACTTCTTAACCTGTAGATCCAGATAATACAGTTAGCTTCTGATTTTCCTCCTTTTTTCAGTTTGTGCGAAAAAACATTTTTCAGTTTTAATTTTCAGCAGATAAAGATGGCTTTCTATCTAATTAATTCAAACCAAAAGATTTGTTGAATCATCTAACTGCAATGCTGAGAAACAGCGCAATGTCTAAGATTTCCATTTATCAAATCCACTTCAACCATAAACCAAGCTGGAAAGATATTTCTCATAGTCATCCCTCTGTTGGTCTTTTATATCAAGGCTCTTGACTTGGGTGTCTGGTTCTAGGAGGTAAAAAAATGTAATTGGAATAGTTGCATAAAGGTAGCATACGCTTTAAAAAGGTTATTCATGCTCACACATCTCATTTATAAGAATAGTTTTTTGAGAACCGTCCATAGGAAAAATTGAAGGTTTTTGATACCTAATCTTATGTGGTATACCAAGAAGGAACTTCAGCCTGAACTTGGGTGGTTGCATGGATAATGGATATAATATCACACTAACTCTGTCTCAGATTATTGCAAATTCTTAAATGTCATTATTATAATAAGCATTCAGACTGAAAAGAAGAATCAATTCAGAAAGGCAAACAGGCAAACAGGAACCCCATCAGAACCAAATTAACAAATGGCAAAGAATGATGACACAAGCTCAAACATTTGCTTGTGAGAAATATTTTATCACTGAGGGCAGTGCCACACACTGCAGAGTCTTAGAAAAGGCCTAAAGCCCTTCTTGAGTTAAAATGGGTGTTACAGCAGGGAAGACACTGAAATGTGCAGAACAAGGACAAGCATATGGTACAGAATGTATGGTGCATGCGGTTTGAAAACCATAGCCTTCATAAGTAACATGTTCCTGGAGACTTGAGAATTTGCACGTCTAGTCAAGTGGAGCTAATAAATACCTGACTGCAGACCAATGCTCCAAGTACATTTTCGTCCTTTCTTGAACACAATATGTATGTTTCATGACTCCTAAGAGGCACAACTGCACAACTGTCCTATCGCCAGGAGATGACTCCCAGCAGGGCCATAGCCAGTTTTTGGCCAAGAGGATGAAGTATTGTTCCATGTCTCACCCTCCCAGACTGGGAGAGGGGCATCATATGATAGTGGAAGGCCTAGGTAAAAGGAATGACAATGACCTAGTTACGGGGAAAACTAAACAGGTGAGGCTAAAATGCAGTGCTAAAAATGTTTAATGAAACTAAATAAATTATCAAATGGTGACAATTAAATTCATCCCTTTTCCCTGGCTCTATGTGAGGGAGGAATCTAGCTGACTAGGGGTTTTGCAATTAAGAAAGGAGTCTGTGACTGCATTTAGACAGCAGATTACACTGACTGTGATTCTTTTCCTTCTCTGGTAGGTGAGTTTAAAAACAGTGTCAGCATATGACCCTTGAGAAATATGGAAAAAAATACTGCACCATTATATGAATGTGGGTCAAATTACATTTACAGAATTGAGAAAATGCCTACTTGTTGTTTTGTACTCAAGAATAGGAGAGAATGCGTATGTAGAGTATATGGGATATGCATGAAGATTAAAGCTGTAACTGGTAGTACATTTTACATTCGAAGGTGCTGGAAATTATATAATTAGTATGACAGAAGCAATTCTTTTCATGGCGGAAATGACTAATATAAAACGACTGTTACTTTAATCATGGGAGCAACTAATAGGATTCCAAAATAAAAAAAATATATAGAAAATTATTTCATGTTGATCATAGCGGTGCTGATGCTAGTTTCAATAGCAGCGTAATGTTTGGTTTAACATTTTCAGATTTACCAATATATTCTTTGGCATATTGTAAAGTTTTTTTCAGCGGTATCCCAGGCATGGTTATAGATGTTAGGCTATTCAGAATCAACTGGGTGAACCATTTTGCTTGAATTTGTTCTGCATCATTCTGGTGGTCCACCTTGCCTAATAGTACAGTCACTATGTGTCCATTAACCCCCCTCACTTGTCTTTAAACAATGTTGCCTCAACTTTTTAAATAAAAACGTTGCACCACCAGGTCCTAGTCCACAACAACAGAACAGCCTTGCTTAGTTTAATCATATTAAACTGTATGTGGGTTATTTAGTGATTGCTGCAGTACGTTCTGCTGCACTTCTCAGCAGAACACAATTTATGGAACAGTCTTTCCAACATATCTAAATTTGCCTCCACTCGTTCTTGATCACTAGAGACGGCACAGATTCAGTGGTCGATGTTGGCTGGATACCATCAGAAAAAGCTTTATTAGATACTGGAGAGAAACAAAAAATTTATCTGATCCAATTATGTAATTAATATAGCTGGAAATATCACAGAATAGCTTGTAACATAAATTCAAGAAAATTAGGTCATGTGATAACAGTAGCTACATATAGACCAGTGAGCAGGTGGCCAACTGCTAAAGTAGATTTGACATATCTTTTATTTTAAATGGTCTAATTTTGCAAACATTTTCCCTGTAGATTGTACTTTTTTCTTTAACTAAATGAATGCTTACCAATCTAGCAACTCTTTGAGCATCAGTGAGAGGTGGTGGAGAGCAGAAACAGCCTCTTTTTAAACATCTTAAACATGAAAGCAACCCCTAGCTACTCCAAACTGATTCATATCAGCATACTTGCAAAACCATGTTGGCATGCCCTCATTTATTCTCTGAAAAAAAATGGAATTGAGAGGCTCCTAGCTAGTTAGCTAGAAATCCGGAGAAGTAAGCAGTTTAATTGAATGGAGCATGGAGTTGCTCCAATCAGTCGCTGGAACTGGCAAGGCTGACAGCTGCATATCACAGGTCAGAACCTAGTATTTGGTGTGATAAAAACATTTTTACCTACAAAAGTGCTTGGGTTCATTCAGAACAGTAGTAAATCTTGGCAAAACTGGGTTATTTCATGTTTGTGTATTTTGTCTGTAGTTTTGTTTGAACATTTGGACTTCAATAAAAAAAGACATTTCAGTAGACAGGACCCTTTATGCTTATTTTCATAAATTATGGAGTCTACAAGAATAGATACACATTATATTTCTCATATTGTACAGGTGTATTACACCTCTTTCTGAAAAGTTTTGTTATAGCTCTTCTGTCTTTAAACCCTGCCCTCCCAATAAGCCCAGTGTGCTGTGATTGGTTCCCATTCTGTCCAACCACATTGGTCACACACCAAAGTGGCATCCTGCTCCAGCCCCGACATCACTGTGGTTGGTCTTACAATGGCATCAGTTCTGTTTATCAATTTGAGCCAGAATCTGATCCTGAAAGTCTGGCGGAAGTCTGAATCCACCTGAGCTAAACTGGATTTTTGACTTCTTTAGCTCTCTGTGCATTGTGTGAGAGTGTGCCATGCTTCCCAGGATGGAGGCAATAAGGTTTATGTTATGAGATGATGTCACCTTGTTACAGAGAAAAGGTAACTTTAATGAGGTGTTTAAGGTAGCTTGATAAAAGTGGTTTCTGTGGGAGAGAGTTTCTCCCTCTGGCATGTACTCTGGGCTTTATAACTTTGCAAACCGCTGACATGCACAAAAAGGAAAAGGAAACACTGAAATACATACTAGAATTAATATTTTTTTGATACTGGATCAGTATCAGTGTTGAGGTGACCAGAATAAGTGTTTTAGTATTAATATCAATATCAGAAAATAATATATTTGAGACTTCATTGTGCTGTAGTATTGGTGTATTAGTTGTCTGACTGTACAGTTGTATGTATTGTGATGTTGTTTAAGTACCCATCGTTCTGTGTGTAAGCATGTTTGTAGGTGTGTGCTTCTGTCCTACGTGTATGACATGAGCTGCATTGCTTTTCAGGGCTAATGAAACTCCTGAGGCCAAGGGGTTTCTGAGGGACCACTTTACTGTATACAGTGTCAATAATGTGTGTATGTATGTGTAATGTGAATATGTGGCAGGAAAGCTCTCATTATACAGCTTGTGCTCCAACACCATTTAAGTTCAGAGTGAGAGAGAGAGAGGAAAAGAGAGAGCGTTAAAATGATGGCTAAATGATGGAAACAATAAACTAATTTCTTGCTGTCTTGTCAATGCTGAAGGTTGTTGTGAGTATAGAGGGGGTCAGTTCTCTTGGCAGTTCTCAACTGGGTAATGAGGGGTTCCTGCGGTCAGCGAAGTGAGATTGGGAATGGCCCCTGCCCAGAAGAACATTGATCCACTGCTGAGAAGAATAGATATTGACTGACAATCCAAGAAAAAAGCCATTGATTGGATGTCTGTTGCAAGAAATGGGAATTCTGTAAGTCTTGTGTCAAAGGCAGGCTGCCTTTAGAGGAAGCCTGCTTCTCAAAGTAGAAGTGAGGCAGCCTTGAGAACATGTGTGTTTAGTTATGCTGAACTAGTGGACATCAGGTGGCAAATTTTTGGAGACTTCAAGGTTCTTTACCAGTCGGTTATTAAAAAAAAAAAAAAACATTCTGCATTCTGTATGATACTGAATTTTGTGTTTCTATTTGTTCTGCACAGCGTGCATTCTATATAGACACAAATATACTTAAACCCATAGTTATGAATGCACATACATTGACTCACACCTCACTGCTCTTGTTTGTTGATGAAGCCTGACAAGTAATCTGTTTGCCAGTATTTTGGCTCGGGCCTCCTTCTCACTGTCACTTTCTCTTTTACTGAGAGCTGACAAACTGTCAGAGGCCTGACTGATTTCCTCTGAATAGTATTGAAGCTTTTTTGTGCCTGTGTGCTTGTGTGTGTGTGAGAGAGAAAGAGAGAAAAGTGTGTGTATGTGTAACCAATTTTGTCTGGGTGCATTTAGGAAGACTATTCAGCTTGCTTCTTGTGTGTTTAAAGCCCTGATCAGGGACATGCCGCCATTGCACCGTCATATTTAAATGTGGGCCAATTATTTTTTTTAAACAGGTTTGTGTCAAGAAGCGATATTGTGATTTTATGTCTGTCTGTGTGTTGACTTAAACACTAGTCAAGCGAGGAGGTCTAGAGATGACAGTTCATCTGTCGCTGCACAGTTTTCATCATACAGTAGTCTTTCAGCAGTGGTCACAGCATGCTGCCCACAAGACGCTGTTAGCAGGATAGTTTAGTGGACTGTTTTCAGGCCAGCAGTGACCCTTAAGTGTTTACGAACTCCATCAGCACTGTCTGATCCACTCGCACCAGCACAACACACACTAACACACTACCACCACACACATCGGTGTCACTGCAGTGCTGACAATGATCCACCACCCAAATAGTACCTGTTCTGTGGTGGTCCTGTGGGGGTCCAGGCCATTGAAGAATAGGGTAAAAGGGGACTAACAAAGTATGAAGAGAAACAGGTGATCTATCTGTATTAGTAGAACTGCAAAGTGCACCTCTATGGTAAGTGGAGCTGATAAATGGACAATGAGTGCAGGACAGTTCAAGTGACCCTTATAACATCATAATGTATAGCATTTGATACACTCTATTGCAGGTCATGTAGATTAGACGACATTAGAGCACTGGTATATGATACAATATAATGTTGAAGCCAAAATTAATCTCAGAGCCAATTGAGTGTGTGAGCTCAATGACTATCGAAGTAATTGATTTAGGCATATTTAGACAAAATATTTTTTTTCCAGACATGTGGGTGTTCATACTAGGTACCAAATGAGCTATGAGACATGTAACAAGCCTTCAAAATGTTACCTGTAACTGCACAAATGTTGTTAGACTCAGTATTACCTTTGAGGAGTTTGGTAGAGATAAACAATGAGTGTGGCCTAAATTGTGTTAGACTGTCACTGAACAATTTAATATGTTGACCTAAGTGCAAAATATATTTTGCCCAGGAGTGTGAAAGAATGTGTGTGTGTGTTTGTGTGTGTGTGTGTGTGTGTGTGTGTGTGTGTACGCACTGTACACATGGCTTTGTTTTCCCTGATATTTCTATCACTGCAGTAACTAGACATCTCATTGGTCAGCTCCAGATACAGCAGGTCACACAGGGAAATGCCTAATTGGCTGCTGGAAGTGTGGCAGTTGTACTGTGGTTGAGAAATGTGTTAAAATAGTTGCACTGTTAGAGACAGGTCACCTTCTCAGTCTGAAGTGTCTATGGGGAGTAACCTCATTGTCATTGTCTGAATCTTTGCTGGGTAAGCTTTTAATCACAGTGTCATGCAGGCTCTTATTTAGGTGAGGAGTGTGTATGTGTGTATCCTTTGTCAGTGAACATGCTTGCACCTGATTTCACCATTTTTGGTTCAACTCTCTCAGAGTGAACGGAGGAGAACGCCAGTATTTTTTCTAAATTTCTGCCTTGATAGAGATGATTAAATATGTAGACAGTCATTAGTCATTAGTGTGTTTGACGTGATATGATCATGGCTACTGAGTAGAATTGGTGGTGATATGAACCTAGGGTCATATTGCAGAAACTTTGTACATTTTTGTCTTAAATTAAGATTTTACTGGTCAAGCTAAATCACAGAAAGCTATAACATCAAACAATTAGAAATGCTGCTTGTTTCCTGCAATGTTGTTTTTATAATAGTTGTGAGTTAAGATTTTTTTAACCAGTAATGGTACTGCAGGGTGTTATTATTAAAAACAGCAACCAAATCATTTTAATATTATTGACATAATTCCCAAAACACATCTAGATTTACATCTAGATTTACCGTTTTTTTTTTTAACCACTGTTTGTGGTGTAGACAGCGTGTCCTCTGGGTCTGTTCACCATCAATGGAAAGAAATTGGAGATGGAAAGTTCACTAGAAACCACCATTTCATATCAAACCACTCTGAATGACCTTGTTTACATCTGAAAGAATGAATTATGCAGTTTTAAAAAAAAATGGTGAAATTCTTTTTGAAGGTTCATTGTTGCATTGTAGAGTAACTTGATGGTGATAGGAACTAGTGGCTGCATGTTTACAACGCATGTAGGTTATATTTTTATTTACTATCCAAAACCAGCAGTAAATCTACAAGTGCCTTCTAAACTTTAATATGCACCATTGATCATGACTAAATAGTGCTAAATATGTTTTGTAGGCAGACTGTTTTGCCTTACAGTACTTTGCATGTACCTCTCCACCAGGAATGGATTTAAGAAAATGCAAAACTATCATAGCATGTCATAGTGTATAATAGAACACAGTGTCTCAGGCAACATACAACATAAGATTAAGTATTTATTGTAATAACGTCCTGTGAGAAGGATTTTAAAGGCATTTAGAAGCCATACTACAGAAACATCCTAACTCTGTAATCTCATCTGTTTGGTCACAAACAGTAGCTATTACAGAAGAGCAGACTCTAAGTATGTAATCTTTTGTTCTGTGAGTTCTGTAATAGCTACTGTCCTAAATTCAGGACCAAAGCATCCTTACTGAGCAACATTTCCTAAATAATGTTCTAACTTTAGGACAGCCCGAAAGCTGTAACTGTCTGTTTGTTATTGTTTTATACAGATACAATCTGCATAATTCAGTATAACTAGCCATATGACATTTTAACAACTTACTTACAATTTAGAATCATTCTAGCTGATTTTCATATTACATAAAGATGTGTCTTAATTTACATTTTTATCTTGTAATCTTATCTTGTTATCTTGTCAAAATAACTGGAAGTTAGGAGTGACAGTGCTCCCTGCTGTTTCTGAGAAGGTCACTGTTCTGCAGTTTTTAGCTTCTATTTCTGAAATGCTTTAGCTGGTGTGCGAGCTGACCTGTGTTACTCCTCCTGATAAACAGCCACAAGATTAACCTCTTTATTATTCAAAGTCATCATTGTAATATTATATCTGAGGAGTTTCCATCATCATTAACACAAAGGTAATAGGGATGGATAGTGGAGATTTTTAAAATGCAGCGATAGAAAGAAAGAAAAAATGTGACATCATTATGCTGGTAATGAACTATGCTGACTGTCACAGTTGCCTTAAAACAGAAAAGAACAGTTAAAACAGAACTTTGGACATCAATGGGGATAGGATTTAATACATTATTATTTAGTTTGCATTCTTCTGTAATATTGTTTTCTTATCTAGAGCTAGAATAAATATATAATGTAAAAAATATATATATATAAATGATACTAAAATGATAAGATAAGATTTCTGAATTAGAGTTCTGACTTAGTAAGTTTCTCTAAAACTGCATATGTCACATGAAACCCTTTTTGAATGACGGTATAATTTTTACGGAATATTTTGTATTTTTTAATTTACCCAAAAATATGCATTAAATGTATTTACAGAGCATTGGGAGTGGAGCAAGACAAACACAGTACCCAGCTACTAAGACCATAACTAGTGCAAAATTGAATGGAGCAGTTTGAGTAAGTATAAAACAAAGAAAAATAAGCCATTAGGACTCAGCAACAGGTGTTTATGGTTGGACCCGGAGAAACGCTTTATAGCATTACCCTCTGAACAATCTTGCCACATACCTCTGTGCATGTGTGTCAGTGGGTGTTTAGCCGTGTTATGAATGACGGAATGTCTTAAAAAATTAAAAGGTGCAGGAAAAAGACCTGGTAGACCACCAAAATGGTTATCATCAAAAAAATAAAAACACGTTTCCCAGACAGAATAGAAGCTAATAAAGGTTGGTGTTGGTGAAAATTGGTGAAAATAAATTATATAATACACGATACTGGCATAATGTTGACATCCAGTCAGCTAATTGTTACCTTGCAGTTTATGCAATAACTATGCACTGGTTATTGTTTACAGACTCTTCATAATTAGCCTAAAGCTTTATACAATACAAACAGTTGTTCAGTACTGACAATGTCCATGACGTGCTCAGAAAAATATTGTGACGTAATTTACCACATAAGAATACATTTTTGTTTTACTGCTAGGACAGCATCATCCCACAATTTAGTTAATCATCATTAGAAGACAGCATGGCTAGTGAAAGCCATGTCAACTGCAGTGGATTATGGAGAGGCGCTCAGTGAAAGGTGAGGCGCCGCAACTCAGGATCCAAATTGAAGTGGAGCCAGCAAAGAAGCCCAACTCCAAAGGAACCCTCAGGCTAACTGCTTGTTAACTTCTGGCTTTTATTCCCCCACTCACCCCATTTCGTTTTCTGCATTACAAGATTTCATTCATGGGTTTTGATATTTTCTTTCATCTTCTGCCTTCACATTGCTTAGCATTTTTTGCTGAGGACTCTTTGTTTTGCCACCTGTGCACCTGTATTTGTTTATGCATGTGTTTTTGTGTGTGTTTGGGTGGTTGGAGGGGTACACATCACTAAATGATTAATCACCATCAGTACAGAGGCGCATTGAGGGATAGGCCCAGGGGTTCCTTGTTAACCAGATCAGTGAAGTGTGAAGAGTGTGAGAGTGGCTTACATACACACACCAAAGGACTCACAAACACACACGCATGCATGTACACACCCAGGGTTCAGCTCCTGTTAAAATGTGCTTTTCTATAATTCTGCTAACATCTTCTAAATATGCTTTAATAATATTACAGTAGGTTTTGTTTCTAAAGTATACCGTTATCATTGTTAACAATTATACAAACTAAAGCTTGTAAATAAATAACTGAGCCTTCTTGCTTTACCTATGGATTTTATAACAATGCTCAACCCACATTTGAGTTTTGCATGAGTGTAAACCAGCTACAACAAATTTAATATTACATGGCTACAATGACCAATGCTATGTAATGGTGCACCTTTAAAACTGGCAAGAACAGCCCATATCATGGAAAGTGTGTTTCATGGCGTTTCAGCTCAGGCTGCTTTAGGAATTAAGCACAATAAAGATGTCATTTATATACAGCAGGTTTGAAAGCACATCAAAAACAAAGGTTACCAATGGTTTTCAAGTTTATAAATCTCACCAAAAAAAGTAATTGTACTTCAGAGAAGATAAAAATCAATTACAAATAGCAACAAAAATAATGGAAAAAAAGCAAAAATGTATTTGTGTATATGTGTCGTTTGTGTGCTGGGTTGTGGGGCTGGGGGGGGTGGTTGTTGGCATCTACCGTGAACTGGAGATGTATTGCTGTAAGTGACCTACCTACCCAGCTTCCCAGCCATTGTAGTTGTAACAATAATAGTTGACCATCACTTCCAATCCCTGGATAAGCCCTGCCCTGCAAGGTCTTGTAGTTTCTCATAATGGGTTTGCTAATTAGCCAATGAGGTGAAGCGGATGTGATGGATATGGAGGAAAAACACTACACTCTGCGGTGCAGTGATCCATAAGCACTGTTACCAAGAACCATTGGTCAAAAATGTTAATTCCATCGCTTTCTGCGATTCAGTTAACCTTGCACTGTCCGCTCCACCACATGAGAGCACACACGCACACACACACACACACACACACACGCACACTGTTAGCCTGTAGCATTGTTGATATGTGGCAGATTGGAGCATGCCTTTGGCTAGCTTGAGGAAGCTGCAATTGGCACACTAAATAATGTAGGCCAGCAAAAGGCTCTCTCTATCTGTCTCCGTCTCTCTCTCTCTCTCACCCTCACTTTCTCTCTCCCTCTCCTTGTCATCCTCTGTGCACTGTCATATAGATTGCTCTCAATGTGGACCCTGTCTGCTGCTTCACGGTCTCTGCTTTAAGAGTCTGATTGCCATTGACTATGCATGTGTGTGTGTGTGTGTTTCAAAGTGGTGTGTGTGTATGTGTAAAAGCGAGAGTTCATAATGCAGGGATGTTCCTCTAGAGGGACTGTTCTATTTACTGCATGGTAAATGTGTTCACTGTCAGGCCCGGGGCTGTGGAGAGTTTAAATTGGATTAAAACATAAAATCACCACATCAATCACCCACAGCTGCGTCTGCCAACATGCCTGTGTGCACGTGTGGATGTGTTTGTGTGTGTGTGCATGAAGATGTGAGAAGGTTATTATATCTTGTATGTTTTTTGGCTTGGGCTTTTGGCACCAATTCCTTTTTTTTTTTTTTTGCTTTGAGGAAGATGTACAATTAAGTCCAGTTTGTACTTTTTATTAGACATACAGCGATTTTTAGGCTGGAGCTCTAGCTACAGTTTTATTATTTGTTTTGTTATGTTTTTGTTTCTTTACAAATTTTAGCAACAACTTTTTTAGTAGTTCTTTTATAGCTGAGGTCAGTACTGTTTTTGCTCCTTGCACCGGAGTGACATCAATTTTTTAGTTGAAAGTTGCAGGAAAGTAATTAAAAGTTAATACTTAACGGTAAACACCTGAAGATACAAATAGGCATAAGTTAAGTTATAAATACATAGATGTCGCATGGTCTATTCTCTCTCTATCTTAGGCAGTTCACCATGTTAGATCAGTTTACTGCTTGTAAACAAATGTACTGAGACATGAGACTTGAGTTCTCATGATTAAAATGGCCATAACCTATGTGTTACACGACCAGTTTTCATTACATTTGTTTTCTTATAATGTTCAGCTGTTTAAGCATGTTGCTGATTATTCAGATGTATAATTTCCATGGTGCTATATTCGTATTGCATCTCAGTTTCCAACAAAATATAAAGAAGGAAGCAATAGTTTTTACAGTATACAATATTTACAGTCAAATGGTAAATGGTAAAGGAGCTCAGTCAGGTTGTTATAATGAACAACTCCACGCACATCTAACATTTTCTACTGTTTAACTTTGCAAATTTTATAACTGTAAATAATGTCATTATTTTAACCACAAGAAATTTTGTTATATAATAATATATGTTAATTTAATATTTTTATAACAAATATGCAGATTTATGAATATGCATTCTTATGCAACTTGTAGATGCTGTCCTGCTTCCCGTTTCCCTGACAACTTGCAGTGTGAAGTTTCTGCAGCATGGAGAAAGCATGCAAGCTGCGACATATCAACACTAGAATAAATGCATGCATGTTTAATTTAACATCTATTAAAAAATGACAGGTGAAGTATAGTCAAAAGATATAGTTTTTAAGAGTTTGTGTTCCTTATATGTCAACCTGGAACATTGTGTAACCTGGACCACATGTCTTAAATTCATCTCCAGTGACCACATATGATCAGGTTTTATGACTGGAGGAGGGTGAATACCCACATTTCCAATATCAGTCTCTCGCTGTGTTTGTGGTTGGAGTCCTTGTGTGTATTAATGTTACCCTTTAACGTTTACACTATAAAGGTTATGGTTTAGATGACTTAGGTTGTGTGTTAATGCCAGGTGTAAGGAGGGCCTAAGATTGTGATTATGACTATTTATGGTATAGAAACCCACACAACAGTTTCAAGTTGACTTCAGAAAAAAATACAGTATAATAAAAAAGTAGCATCTGGACCCTTAAACCTCTTTGGGTATCAATTTAATACAAGGGTGAATGCCAGAATGTTTTGTGTATTTTAGTTGGTATCAGAGGATGCAAGCGTCTATTAATTTGTCTTGGCTATTTACGAACAAAATCATTTACTACTGTGTTATTCATCATTCTTTCTTCAGTCTTCGGCTTCTTCAACTACCCTTAGGTATCGTGTGGGTGAGTGATGATAAGGTCCCTAAAGTGACTGCCAGCTAGAGCGAACATATACAGAGATAGAGAGAGAGAAAGAGAGAGGGAGAGAGAGATAAACCCTGTAGAGCTCCTGTACTCATTAAGAGTTCTTAAACAATCTGCTCTTTGAATTTTCGGCTACACGTTTGATTGCCATACAGTGTAGTCATTTTTTCCTTTTGAAGTCAACTGACCTAGAATCCTTGCACAAATGGATCTAGTGCAGCTTTTCGGTGTAATTCTTCTTTAACTTCACTTATGACAACTGAAATAAGATAAAGAAGAAAAACATTTGATGCTTCTAAACAAATGCTCCTAAACATTTTAGCGATATTACACCATTTGGGAATCACCATTTGTTGCTTACCATACCTCACCAGATGTTTCAAGATGATGGCATTTTAAAAACTCTGACTTGGCTTTAGTTGTGTTATCCCTGCTAAACAGCCTGTACTGGTTCATATGGTTTCATGTTGGTGCATCATGCTTGGACTTTGATAACTACTATTTGTAAATGGTCCCTAAACTCTTATGAGTTTCAGCAGTCCACAGATATCCATGAGTTAATTTCACACAAAACTGGGTTGTTATATATATGTCAATCAGAGGAGGATGGTTTCCTTTCTTGAACCTTGGTTCCTCTCAAGTTGTAAAAAGTTTTATACATATAAATGTTGATTGATTGATTGATTGATTGATACACCAGCAGTGTCTCTCAGTATGGTGTCAGGCTGCCATGTTTGCTAATGTAACATGCATTCATAATTTTCGACATGGAGTTGTAGAGGTTCCTAATGGTATCCTGCAATAATCCATCCCATGTAGCTTGAATATTCTCACCCAAATTCTGCAGATTTGCAGTAGGGGTGGAGGTGGAGTGACACCAGGCTTTCTGGACATGCGACGCATGACAACAAACCGTTCATTATGCCGTCAACCATGAAGCCTCCAAACACGGATTTGTTGATCATCAATAACCCGATGCTATACAGAGTCACTCCATGACACGTAAACAGGTTATACACATTAACATTTTGCATCTGTTCATCTGTTTTGCATGTTCAGTTTATCCTCTAAGCCTCAGAACCTGGCACGTTGCATACTCCCTTGGCATGTGGTATAAAGGAAGTTGTATGGTTGCTTTAGGGTAAGTCAGTGTTGAACCTAGAACGCTTTGCAGAACAGAAATTGCAGAACAGCTTGTAACTTGAATTTATCAAACATGATACAGTGGCATCATAGACCAAACCTTGTAACACATTTTACAGTTTGAAAATATCGGTTCCTGTTTTCATTGTGAACATTTTGCTGCAAAGGGACTAATAAAAATGACAATTTATAATAAATTAAATGTGGTATATTAAAATTAAGGAAAAATTAAGAACAAGTTTCTTTAACTTGTCTTTAACTAAAAATGATTAACTGCACAAA
This sequence comes from Semaprochilodus insignis, assembly GCA_034552555.1. NCBI lineage: Eukaryota > Metazoa > Chordata > Actinopteri > Characiformes > Prochilodontidae > Semaprochilodus > Semaprochilodus insignis. The sequence continues at coordinate 11,019,228 of CM067480.1, forward strand.
TCCTTCTTGCGTTTATACCAGATTTATTTCAAAACGTTTTCCATTGACTGACCAATGTAAAATCAGCTGAGGAATCTATCAGGTCTTCCATTAAGTCTCATGGAAGCTTCCATCCTCAAATTGTTTCAAATGATGAAATAGGTGTGTGTATTTCCTCTGTCCTCCCACATTTTTCACGTTTCAGTTCTTAGAAAGACAACTACAAAAAGTAATGCAGTGAGACAGAAAACACTATTAATGTTTATTTTGGGTCTTATGGGCTGCAGTTGCTTGTATCTTGATTACATTGCGTAAACTGTGAATTATTGTAGCTGTTGCCTCAGATTGTTTAAATTATTTTCCATAGTTCATGCAACTTAATAGACTCATAGTCTTTGCTATCTTTACACTTAACACACATAAATGCAAACACACATACATTCTAAATTTAATCTACTCAATATATTATTATAGAACAGTCTGAAATAAATGTTTTTGGTAAAATTGCCTCATTTTGCCTCATACTTTACAATTTCTGATCAAATCTCTGTAAACAATTTGATGTCTAGTCAGTAACATGTACAACCCCAATTCCAAAAAAAGTTGGGATGTTGTATAAAATGTAGATAAATGTAAATGAATACAGAATGCAATGATTTTCAAATCTCAAAGACCCATATTTATTTCACTATAGAATGAGATGTTGAAAGTGATTAGGTTGTTTAGAACTTGTGGTACTAATAAAAACAGCTGGTGGAGCAATCTGAAACTCCCTTACATGACTGGGTATAAAAAGAGCATTTTAGAGAGACAGAGTCTCTTAGAAGCAATGATGGACAGGGATTCACCAATCTGCAAAAAACTATATCTAACATTTGTGTAACTATTTCAGAAAAATGTTCCTCTTCATAAAATTGTAAAAAATTGGGATATCCCACCATCTACAGTACATAATATCATCACAAGATTCAGAGAATCTTGAGATATTCCTGTATGCAAGGGTCAAGGCCAATGGTCCATACTGGATGCTGGTCTGATATGATGATTGTACTGGAAATCAATGCATGGGCTCAGTAACACGTCCAGAAATCGTTGTCTGAAAAGAGTTTGCTGCGCGATCCACAAATGCAAGCTGTATCTGCAAAAGAGAAGCCATACATCAACACAATCTAGAAACACTGCCGTGTTCTCTGGGCCAAAGCTCATTTAAAGGAACTAAAATGGAAAACTGTTCTGTGGTCAGATGAATCAAAAATGTTCATTCTTTTTGGAAACCATGGACGCCGTGTGCTGCAACCTCAAGAGGAGAGGGACCATCCAGCTCAATTTCAGGGCACAGTTCAAAAGCCTGCATCTCTGATGGTATGGGGTTGCATTAGTCCCTATGGTGTGGGCAGCTTACATATCTTGAAAGGCACTATAAATGCTGAACAGGATATAGAAGTTTTAGAACAACATATGTTTTCATCCACACATCATCTCTTTCAGGGAAGGCCTTGCATATTTCAGCAAGACAATGCTAAACTACATACTGCATCTATCACAAAAGCATGACTTTGCAGAAAAAATAGCCTGGGTGCCGAGCTGGCCTGCCTTTCACTGATAGAAAATATTTGCTGTATAATGAAATGAAAAGTCTGGCAAAGAACACCCAGGACTAAAGAGCAGCTAGAATCCTACATCAGACAGAAACATTCCTCCCCCAAAACTCCAACAATTGGTCTCCTTACTTCCCAGAAAAGAAGAGGGGATGCTACACAATTGTAGACATGGCTTTGTCCCAACTTTTAGAGATGCCTTGCTGCCATTAAGTTCTAAATGAGTTAATAATTTTCATGAAATGGTAAAATATCTCAATTTCAATATCTCATATGTGTTCTGTGTTCTACTGTGAAGAAAATATGGGTCTGTGAGATTTGCTATTCATTATATTCTGTTTTTATTGGGGTTGTACATTTACATTGCATATGTAAATTAATATAAAATAACACACAATATTAATATAGTAAGTAATTCTATTTTTGAGTAGTAGTGTAAGGGTTTGTAATTTGCAATGTGAAAGTTTTTACATATTTTACTTACTCTCTTAAAAGTAAAAAAAATAGTTTCCTTTGAAATATATGTTTGTATTAGTTGTAGTAGTGGTTCTCCTCTGGCTAATTTAAAAGTGCATACAGGACTGCATACGGGCATTCATGAAATTACCTTTCAACAAAAAGCTGCATTCCAACCATTATCATTTTAAGCCAGGATTTTGCTGTTTTTTTCTGGTATTCAGCATATGTCAAGATGCAAAAGTGATTTCTATATGGTATCCCTCCCAAGGACACCTTTATTGACACATTTATATTGAAGTATATTTTTAAGTATATGGCAAGAATGCTTTAATTCCATTATGTAAAGCCAATTTTAGAGCAAATAGAAGGCTTCCTATGGTAAAAGTTAGGACCTATAATACCCCCAGTGCTGTGTAGCATTGTCAGGACTTAAAGTGTGGACTGAGATCACTCAGTCTCAAATCCTCATGCAGCAGCATAAGCGATGAAATGGTTGCTTAATGACAGAGCATAGATCCTGCCGTCCTTTCTTTCCAGTGACCTGGTTGGGTCTGTTACCAAGAACTCAGCATGACGCAGCAGAGCTTCTAAAGCCCGTGCTTTCATCACGCGCACGTCTCAAAGATTTGTGTGCAAAACGAGTCGACTCTGGCATGTCCTTGTCTGAGCCTTCTTGTATTCCACAGCTGAAAAGCTCACTTCCTGTTCCCAATAAAACCCTTCAGGAAAGCAGATTTGTCTTCCAGTGCAGTGCGGCAAGTTGGTGGAAAGGTGCTATCTGAACGATACATAACCCATCTCGCTGTCTTTCTTTCTTTCCTCTTTCTGTCTTTCTTCCTTTTCTTAACCCCCACCCACCCACCCCCCCACCCTTCTCTCTCTCTCTCTTTCTCACTTTCTGCAGGTTGGAAAAGGTGAAGATGACAGGTCTTATTCCTGTGCTGCTCCTGCTCACGAGTCTTTCTATGTCGTTCACTCTGAAAGTGGTGTCTAAGAGAGGTTCAGGTAGGCCCTGTTTTCTCTCTCTCTCTCTCTCTCTCTCTCTCTCTCTCTCTCGCTCGCTCTCCCCTCTCCTGCTGCTGTCAGTCACGATTTTAGCACCCCCACCATAATAGTCTAACAGTAGATTTAATTTACGATGATCAAAGCAATGGCATTAGAAAGGATTTACTGGGCATAATTAATGTGTTAAATGTTAATTTAATGGTGCAATGATGTGTGTGAGCGCATGCATGTATTTAACTCTTTGTGGGAACTGAATATATTGCATCAGTGAATTTTTTCAGGCTTTCAGTTTGCTTTGTTTTGATGATTTAATTGATGGAATATATTTTTAAAATACAGTTTATTTACTTGGAAACGATGTACACTCTTTGTTTTAAATGTTCAATTTTAGAAACGCTTGTTTTAAAGGGAAAAATATCTATGAACAGAAAAAGTTTGTTGGGGAAGGGGGATTTTGTAGGCTAGTCAACTTTAATATTGAGTGATCTCAATATATATATGCGTATGCTCTGAATCATTTGAGTCATGTCATTTGCCTAACTGTGCAAGCTCTGCGTGGAGCACACAGAAATTTGAGGTTTTGATGTAAAATGATATTTTTTCATATGAAAGAGCAAACTGTGCTTCTCATCTCTCAGCATCTTCCTGCACCTCATTATCTGGAGTACATGGTGGCCTTGGCACTCATTTCATGCTTCTTTTCCCCCTCATCCACTCACCCCAACACACATTCACCCATAAACACACTCTGGCAACAGTGTAACACCTCTAACAGATGGCAGGCTCTGCTCTCTTCCAGACCTGTGCTCTGCTGCAAAGTTGTTTGGTTTTATATATTTTCAGGAATTTATTGGAAATTTTTTTTTTTTTTCACAAAATTTAAAGGAATATAGATATATTTTATATATGTGTTTTTCCTATACATGACACATCTGCACCATATAGTCCATTACCTTAGACAATAATAAACTACTTACTTTTGTATACTAAGAAAAAAAGACAAAAACCTGTGGAATAAAACCTGCCCATTGTTTTCTAATATAAGCATGTTTTAAGTCAAACATGTTCTCTGTTTTGTATGTAAAACTACATACTTAAATAAACTGATCATTCTACCAAATCTGCTAACTCATTTCAGACTTCTGACTGACTTGGACTTTAGACCTTTGCTTTGAATGGCTCTTGAAAACTTTAAATATGTCTATTTTGTTTAAATAAATGATTGAACATTCCATTTTGTCACTACAAAAAAAACCTGACTTCAAAGATTGAACTTTGAAAGTATGAAAATATTTCTGCATATTTCAATGAAAAACTTGATTTTGTATAAAAACAAGTGCGTGTGAATGTGCGTATACGTGTGTGTGTGTGCTTTTGTGCTGCAAGCAGACACACCACCTCACACTCCAAGCACAAACTCTTAGAACATCAAGGACTTCTCTGACAGGTCTTCAAAGACTTTATTGTGCAGATTGGTCAGGGTCATGCTCTGATTGGTGCTTTTTGTGATAAGTGGATGGAAAGTCACGCTCTGATTGGCTCTTTCATGGCAGGTTGTGTGGAAGTGGATGTGGAGTGCATGGCAACCACTATTTAGAGATTTAAGTAATGGAACGCTGCTCAGGCACTTCTCAAAGAAGTAGAATTGCTTAGAGGAAAAAGGAGGAGACACACACCCCTCACAATACACTCCTCACTCCTCTCATACTTATTTATCCTTATATTCTTGCACTTTTTCACATAGAGTTTTCCTTTACTTTTTCACATTTTTTTCCTATGCTGTCAGTTGGATTGGTATTCTTCAGTAACTTGTCAATAAATTTTGTTGAAATAAGAATATATATATCTAAGAGATACCATTGATTTTCTAAGAGGTAACATTTGTTTTTGTGATGTGAACATCTACATGCTTAAATGAGGGTTAGAGGGAACTTTTCACTCATGCTTACTTACCCCAATAAGTCTACCGTCCCATCCACAGTTTCTAATGGTTCTCCCAAGACATTCTTGTTATCAGATCTTTTTGGGCCCCACCTGTCTACATTTAAATGTCTGCTGTAGAGACTTTTCAGAAAAGTAGATTTCTGTGGCAAAGAGGAGGTTAAACTCCCTGTTGATACCCTTGATTGTAGAAGAAACGGTCAATGGGCAGATGTTTACAAACTTGTAGACATGTAGAGTCACTTCAGACAAGTCTGATTCAAGTCTGAAGTCTCCGGGATGTGCGTTAGGTCCTAACTAAGGAAAACTTCCGTCTGAGGTGCGCAACTTAAGTGCTACATACAGTAAATGCTGTGTTTAATGGAAAGAAACAAGTCAACATGACTGCGAGAGACTGTAGCAAAACTGACTGGCACATATGGAAGATTGAAATTAAAGGTTTTATTCATTTACTGCATTGTGGTTGGTGATCCTGATTTACAGGTGAGGTGAAAGTCAGGTTAACAAGCAAGATGAGAAGTTGGGTTCAACATGCTACTTGAGTGTGACTGTAGTCCACTGGTGGACAGTAACTAAGTGAATGTAATTAGTTACTGTACTTAAGTAGTTTTTCAGTGTATCTGTACTTTACTGAAGTATTTCCATTTTGGACGACTTTTTACTTTAACTCCACTACATTTCAAAGTCTAATATCTTACTTTTTACTCCACTACATTGTGCAAAATGTGTAGTTCCTTTTGGCTTATGTGTACATAAAAACGTAACATGTCAAAATGAAGCAAGCTTTTTCATGGATTCTTGGCACCCATGGAAATGCCCATTTCAGGCCTACACTACATCCAAGACCACCTGGAGGCAGGATAGGGTTAATGCCAAAACTGACTTTACAATCACACATCAGTGAACAGATAAAACATAGTGTTCCTGACTTTGTGGGTAAATAGACCACAATATAGAAGTATGTACACATGCACTTTAAGCAAGTTTTTGTTTAACTTAAACTTGTAACTAATTTGCAAATAAATCTAAAGAAATTGGGTATCTCTACTTTAACTTAGGTACATGGTGTTTGTACTTCGTCCGAAATGCTGGTTTACATCCCAGGCTCTAGTGTATATACACTGATATATCTAAGGCATATCTGACTTTGGTTAAAACTGAGAAATAATAAGAAATAAAAAAAGTCATATTAATAAGTAATAACAATTAGTATTAAATAATATGTTAAAACAATGATTAGTTCCACAGTCTTAGCAAAGCACAATGCAAGAGACTAAAATATTTTAGTGTGAGTCTGTAGACCCTTAAGCTGAATATCTACTGATGGAAGTGATATGTTTGCATACATTAGCAAGAGAATAAGCACCAGTGCATGAGTGTCAGGAAGTATAAGACAGAAACTGTAATTAAAAGCAGACTGACACTCTTCCACAACACATACACACGTTATATATGTCCATCCCATCTCATTAACTCCACTGCAGTATCCCAATCTCTCTTCCATCCTTGCTGTCCCCCTTTTTTCTAAATGCTAATGATGGATTAGCTGGTGCTCCGGCCTTGGGATTTTCTTTTATTCTCTCCCTTCTTCCAGTGCTTTCTCTCAGGTCCTTTTCTTTATGCTTCCCTTCACGTCACTCTGACCTGTAGACCTTCTCGCTTTCCTTCAGGATTGAAAGACCCCAAACACAACACACAAGTGTACAATCCCCCTTTTTCTTTCTTCTTTCAAGTTGAATTTTCCTATTTAACACTTCAAATGTGTTCAAAAAAGGGGGGAAGGAAAGATCACTCCTCCTTCATTGGTCTTCAGAGCCACCTGCTTGGCCGATGAGCCTCCTCAGATTCCCGCCACCATGGTGATGGAGGTGAGTGGGCGAGAGGTATGGGAAAAGATTTGGGGCCAACAGTGGACTCATTGTCACAGAAAAAACTTGTTCCGCAGGGGTCAACAGTGGTCAGGTCGAGGTCGAGGGAAGGGTAGCGAGAGTGAGGAGAGCCAGGGTTTGTGGCAGCAGGGTGTTACCATGGAGATGTCCTCAGTTTCCCTTATATATTCATATTGAGACAAAGTGGAAGTACATGGGCGCATTCAAATTAAGATTTTTGTGATTAGAGCTTGCAGGAAAGCTGAATGTTCTGAAACTTGCTTATCGAGAGAATTTAATAGATCAGCAGGAGGCCACTGCTGTGAAATGAAAGCTTTAACTACAGCAACACACATATCACAGACAGAGTGTAGTGTTGCACAGGCATCTGCACTCAAGCTCCAAAATACACATACATAGTTTCGTGTCATCTCTGTCATTCTCAGATTCTCTCTCCCCCTCCTCTCTCTCTTTCTATCTCCAGACTGTCTCTTTTTCTTCTCTCTTTTTCTGTCTTCCATTTTCTTTTCTCTCTCTTTCTCTTTCTGTCTGCCTTTCTCTGTGTCTCTAGACTGTCTTTATTCATCGTCCGCTGTCTTTATTCATCGTCCTCTCTCTTTCTGTCTTTGCGTCTCTCTGTCTATCTCTCTTTTATTCTCTAACTTTTTGCTCTTTTATCTATCTATATTTCATTCTCTCTCTAATCTTGCTCTCTCTTTTTTGGGAATGCCTCTCTCTATCTCTTTTTGTTGTCTCTTCTGTGTCTCTCTTCCCTTTTTTCTGTCTCTCTGTCTCTTTCTGTCTCTTCTTTCTTATTCTCTTTCTTTCTTTTTTTATCTCTCTCTTTATCATTTTCTATCACTCTCTCAATTCTTTCTCTCTCTCTTCCTCTCTGTCTCTCACACACAAAAAACATACATTTCTGTTTGCACATTTCTCCTCTCACACTGATTTTACTTTATCTTCCTATTTCTGTGACTTATTCTCTCCGTCTTGTTCTCTGTTTTCTCTTTATCTCTCTTTCTGTCTCTGTTTTATTCCCTTTGTTTATATATCTCTTGACTGTCTGTCCTTCTCTCTATCTCCCCATGTATTTTATTCAATCTATCTTTCTCTATTTTCTGTTTTGTAAGAGATATAGATAGAAAGAAAAAATGAAGTTTTTTTCTCTCAACACACTTTCTTTTTTTCTTTCTATCTATATCTCTTTTCTCTCTCTCTTTCTCTCTCTCTCTTTTTTCTCTCTCTCTCTATCTCTTTCTCTCTTCCTCACTCTCTTTACAGAGAGCAGTAAAAAATGGAAATGTACTGCAGTCTTTATGGGTATGGGTGATTGGATTTGTACGGCATTGAGCCAGTGTGAGCCACTCACACATATGCACACACACACACACATTCACACACAGCCCCATATGCAAACCGAAAGAGAATCTGTAACTCAAAACCAACATGGCAGTTTTATTGGTGCGGTTGAATGTCTAAGCCAAACAACCATTTTGGGCTGCACATACTATCGGCTTTCTTTATTTGGCCTTGGACTGCATGAAGGAGAAAAAGGAAAATATGCATAGAAACCATAAACAGTATCACTACTTTAACCCTTACAAGTCTCAGTGATCACAGATGATACCAAATGCATGAAATATTTTCACATTTCTGTTCATAAGTAGATGTACAGTGCCGCTTAAAAGAGTGTGAACCCTTTATCATTTTGTGAAGTTAAAATATGACCAGACCTTCATTTGACACAAAATATATAGATTTTCATTATAGAACAAAGTAATCTAACATTAAATGTCTTTGTAATGTTAGAAGTATTCTAAATGTTAGAAGTATTCTAACATTAAATTTGTATTGGCTGCTTTCAGGAACTGTTGCGACCAATGTACGCATCAAATAATGGTGAACTTCAAACAAATTGTTCTTATAACTCGTGACTAGCCCTGCACACTGAATTGGGTGAAGCTTGGCCCATTCCTTCTTATGGAACTAATTCAGTTTCTAGTATGAATGTGATGACTGCTTCAGCCATTCCAAAATGCAATATTTCTTCTACTTCTGGGATAACTGGTGTTTTTAGGGTCATTGTCTTTCTGTTCATAGATGGATGACCCAACATTCTTTTATAGTCCGAATTCATCTCCTTTAAATGATGGCAAACTGTCCTTGTTCAATAGCAGCAAAACAGATCCCAGCTATGATACTGCCACCGCTAGTCTTACGTTGGAATGCAGTGATCTGTTTTGCCAAACATATCATCTTTCATTTAAATCATCAATATCTATTTTTGCTTTTTATCTCCACATGATATTATTTCAGTCATCTTCTGGCTTGTCGATCTTTATGAAACTTTAAACAGGCCGGAATGTTTTTCCAGCAGAGTAGTGGCTTTCTGCATGCTATCATTTCATACATATTATTCTTGTTGAGTGTTTGCCTGATTACTTATGGACACTGAATTTAGCCAGTGTAAGAGAGCCCTGCAGATCCTTAGATGTTTATCTGGGGATCTTTGTGATCTCTCAGAATATTCTATGCACTGCTCTCACTTCTGGAAAGGGTAACAAGGGTGCTGAATTTTCTCGTTCTGCCTGACAGTAGATCAGTGAAGGCCAAACTCATCACAAATAGTTTTAGCTTGTCTTCTGATCATATTTTAGGTCACGTTTACATAGAAATGCACCAAATGACAAAGGGTTCACAAAGTTTCAGGCAGCACTGTATTTTATCATTATGTGAATTTGAGGTGAAGTTACTTTTATGATAAATGTGTATAGCCTTTATAGTGTGGAAAAAAGTTGACATTTTAATTGAAATTATATCTATAGTATAGACATGAAGGTAAATCCAATGTAAAAATACTTCATTACTAAAACTGAACACATTATATATATATATATTTTTTTTTATTCAGTTCACATACATAATGTAACAAAACAATACCAGACATCTAAAGTTTACACAGTAGCAATGGAGTAGACTCAATCAACAGCATTAAATTGAAGTGTAAGCTCTGCTGAAGTGGATGATCTGGTGTGCCTCTGAATTCAAACCATTGAGTCTTTTACGCAGTTACTGAAGCTGCATCTGGGCTAAATAGGTCAACTCTGAGACGATTCACTTTAGACCAAAATTCAGTTTCTGGGAAAATTTGAACTGCAGTGAAACATTTTTCTTGAAAGTTATCGAGATGTCAAATACTTGCTTATTATGACGTGCATTGTCTTTACCGTTTTACCCACAGCTGACTGCAGTCTTTCTATTTTCTCTCTCTTTGTTTTTGAAGGCTGTGACATTTAATTATGTGCAGTTCTGACTGAGTGAGTGACTTTTCATATCAATAAAATGGGCAGTATTTCCTGACATTTCATATCAGCTTATGCACACACACACACACACACACACACACACACACACACAAATCTGTTTGTCTGTGTGACTGTCTCTCATTCTCTCACTCTTTAACTCACACACACACTCACACACACTTACACACACACACACACACATCAGGATCAGCACATCAGCAATAAAAGCTGAATTTAACAGTGGTTTTGGGAAAACAAGTATTCAGACACTTTTTTGGTTATTTTATATATTTCCAGTACATACTTCCACTTCTTTCAGGATTGGATTCTAGATCAAACTGATATGGAGAACCGATGCTATTGTAAGAATGACCACAAAAACGTCTTTAAAAAACACATCTTTAATATATCTCTAAAAACTGTAATAGTTATAATAGGCTGTCTTACACCATAAACATAACAGTAGTCTAACTTCACACAAATTTAGCCATACAGCCATACATCCCTAGTTTCAGGAAGATTCTCTATGGCATTTCAGCCAATATGAAACAGGTTACTGGATACAGGGCAGCTCCCTGGTAGCTAAAAATGTGAAAGAATAATGAGAAAATGGGAAAGAAATGGAGGTTGAGAGATTGAGAACTGACAACAAATATAAGCCAGCAAAGCACTATATACAATCAAATAAAGTAATTTGTGAATAATTTGAATTTTCAACATGTTGACACTGGTGTCATTCACATTTTATTTAATCTATTTATTCCCATCATAGAGATCAGGCTGTGAAGCCAGCTCTCGAGTTGATTACAGTTTCCTGCTGTTACCAGAAATACACTCACATTAATGAGTTAATCTTTAAAGTAATAATGGTCAAGAACATTGCATACACGTTAAATACAGTACAAATGCAAGACATTGTACCAAGCTTATTAAGACCTTAAAGGTTATTAATGGGTAACTATTTGTGCAATTCATACATACCCTGGTACTCCTTTGAAATGAGCTTGTTCTCATCACCCAATGTGAAAGAGAGAGAGAGACAAAGAAAGAGAAGAGAAAGGGTGAATAGAGAGAGAAATCGAAGGGTAGCAGAACCCCAGGGAGGGAATGACCTCCAATTAGTGACAGTAACATGATAACTCATGGCCAGCAGGGCTAGATTAGCATATTTCATAATTGATTATGGACAAGCGTTGAAGGACGAATATTTATTCAGAGCTCGTTAAGGCCAATTTGAAGGAGAATTAAGGAGGAAATGGCTTGAAACCAAACCTGTACTTTCCTTCTGTAATTTCCCTCTCCATGTTCAATACTTAATTATGGATTTTGTAAATTGTGTATATGACAACTTTGCAGAGTAAAACAAACCTCATAGTGCTGAAAAAATTGAGAACATCCTTGAGGGCAGCTTTCTCAGATACACTGTAAATTATTGAAACAGCAATAGTGTGGCTTTAATTGGAAATATATGACCTTTATACTTCTTCATTGTCTTGGTACAGCTGTTTTACTACCAGCTCTAACAACATTAAATGCATCATGCTTATTGTTTAAAGTAAAATAAAAATAGGCTGTAAGAGTTTAACTTAAACATAAATACATGTGCACTGGCTGTCTTATCTGGAATAATGAGACACATTACACCTCTACACTGCTTTTCCTTCTGGATATGTGGACTGGCAATCCAGGAGAAAAAGCAGCGTAGATGATGATGAGTGAAGGCCTGTCTCATTATTCCACAAATCTTTTTGGTAGCTCAATATTATATCTTGAAATTCAAATAGGCTGCAAAATTCAAATTCTGCATCATATACAGTGGGATTTTATTGATTTTAACTGCTCAAATATACAGTTTGTTCCCAAGACTCTGTTGTCTTTCTTATAGTAGCTAAAATCATCACTGAAACTCATGCCAGTCTTTTGTTTACATGAAAAATGGAACGAATATTAAAATCTTCATATTGAGCAGCCAAATCTGATTTGACTGACACGGTTCTAAGCCGTGTGCAGCCCTAGTTCCTTACTTCTGTGCCTGTGACAGTGCGTTTTCCTCCATGTTTATATTCTTAAACTAGCAACTGCATAACTTGTATGTATTTTAGCACAACAGTAAAGCAGCGGTGGTCCTCATGCACATTGATCCTTATCGTTGCTGGGGAATTGAATTTCTACAAAAATATTTTGCTGTGACCCAGTCTCATCCACTGGATGACTCAGGACTTCAAACACACTGTACTGGCCATAAAAGGGGTTATAGAGGAGATATTGTTTGCACAGTAAGAGCGAGCAGTCATTATTTCAAATAGAAGAATTAGCAATTACTTAAATAGGAACAAAGCTAATGAGAATGCAGAAAAAAATACTTAAGCTAATGGTTTATAGAGTTCTTTCTCTCTCTCTCTCTCGCTCTCTCTTGCTGTCTCTCTCTTTCTCTCTCTCTTTTCTCTCTCTCTCTCTCTGACTCTCTTTCTCACTCTCTGATTTATGGCTCTTGTTCACTCTCTCTGTGTATATCTCTCTCGCTTTCCATCTTTTTCTGTCTGTGGCGCCATCTCTGTCTTTGTCTGTATCCCTCTCTTTCTGTTTCTGCTTCTCTCTGTATCTGGCTGTGACTCTGTCTCTCTGTCACTCTCTCTCTCTCCCTCTGTAGGTTTAATGCATCATGCAGAACATTGTAGTCAAAGGTAACGAGGGAATATGACTGCTGTTTGGAGCTGTATATGCTGTCTGTGTGTGTGTATGTGTGTGTGCAAGAGAGAGAGTGTCATTTGAGAGGGAGAGCAAGAGAGAGTCATTTGATCTATAACAGGATTATTCCTCTTCTTCTCTATTTTATTTATTTAATATTCAGTTTTTTTGCTTTCAGCTTTTGGCCGTCATTTAAAAATGTACTCGATATGTGTTTATAGCGTGTTTGTATGGTGTTATCTATGCTGAGCTTCAATGGGCCTTTTGGTAAGAAGGTTTTAATATGGTTAACGTCTCTAATTTGCTTAAATGTGTGTAGTGACCTAGACATAGTGCAGAGTCTGGAGTCTTCTTAATTTTACTTTTTTTGTTTACATTTTTTTCATGTGTTGCTTTAATTGCATACAAGGATAATATCTGTCAAAACTAAACCAAGTGCATCTAGTGCATTTAAGTGGCATATTACCTTCTGTATCTGTTAGTGTGCCTTTATGTACTATGTTGAAGGGTTACCCAACACCTGACCCATTCACTGCAGTCAACCTAAACTCAATATACCTGCTGTTTTGGATTGGTGCATTCTAGAATTCAGTTGCTATTCACTCTATGTATTCACACTATTCTGTTTTCTAGGCTATTTTATGCATCGCTTTAAGGGAATTTTCATAAGAACATAAATACAAAACCTTGCTAATAAATACAAAGCATAACTTGCTAGCATATTGTTTTAGGTTTTTAACTAGCCATTACATTTATCACCACAATTAACATAAATTATTTACTAGCCATCTCAACTAGGAATCAAATTGATTTACGGTAAATGCTAACGTTATTGTCACCTTGTGTCAGGTCCACTCTGTGGACTGAATGATATTGATATTGTAGTTAGGTTATTGTGACTAGTTGACTGTACAGAGTTTAACAATCTAACAATTTAACAACTAACAATCAGGTGTGTTAGAGACAGGACATGCACAAGGCAGTGTATAGCACAGATTATGAAACACTAGCCTAGTAGACCAACAGGCTGCGGTGGCTGAAATCTGTGAGTCAAATTTATGCAGGTACAAAATACTGCAGGTTTTTTGGGTCACTTTTGTCCCTGCAGCTATCAAAGGTTCATACTGTTTTCAGACTGTTCTTTGTAGTTTCACTATTGCAACTTTTCTCTTGGTTTGCTCTGTTTATAACTTCATATGTGTTGTATTAGTGTCACAAATGTATATACAGTATAAATGTATAAATAATCTAAAATAATATGTAATGTCTAACTCTAAACCTAACCTTACATAAGGTAGTTTACATATTTCATAGTATATACATGTTTATATAAATCCTCATGTGGTTGAATAGAAAAAGCTTGATGAAAAGAGTTGCACATCACATAAAATTGCCGAAATTTGCCTGCCAAATAGTGATTTCCTTTCTTGACGTAATTACAGTTTTTACAGATAAAATTGTGAATATTTTTAAAGCAAATATAGTTGCCTAAATAGGAATATACTAAAGTCATATCAGTGAAATTTTTTTTCATGCTTGTCCATTTAAGAGGGAGGATGATGTAAAAGGACATATACAAGTGTGGCTGATTACATATTTCACTTGATTTTCTAAAGTTTAAGCAAGCTAGGATGGTTGATTTGGTATGGATTTTTGTTTGCCTTTTAAAACCAGCCATGAATTAGTGTTAAGCTCTCAAAGTAGCAGCAGACACAGCTGGCACAAGGCCTCAAACATGTACTGAAAGGTCATGTACCATCAGACATAACTCCATTTAAACTCTAGGGACCGAATGTAGATATGGAAGCATACATAATGCAGATATTCTTGTTATACATGTTAATATGTGTTATTTTCTTTTTGTCACATGCTCCTTTTTTGGCTGCAGTATTTACACCCCTATAAAAATATTTTGTTGGGAAAAAACTTTATTCACTTTATGAATTTATGAATTTAACACTGCTACCTCTTTGTCTCTGAACTTTAATTTTCTGTTTCTGCATAATTTTACTGCTTCTTTCTAACCCAGTGCCTCAAATAAGAGAGCAGTTAGTGGGTGGTTTTTAGCATAGTTTGCATAATAAGCTGCAGTTTTAGCAACAGTACTCAGGTTGTGATTAATCATAGTGTGCATAAACATAAAAGTGAGATGGCGATCATAACATAAAAGTGTGTCAACACAATGAGGAATCAGCAAAAAGCAGTTAGAAAAAAAGTTTATGTTTAATTTTACAGTACATTGACTAGCAGGAAGGGGTGGGGTCAAAAATTGCTTGGGGCCTGCAGTAGGCTAGAATAACAAAACAGCTACGGAAGCTGCTTAGCACTGAAGATTTCTATGTAGACTCACTCAATAAAAGGGAATATAACAGAGATGTTTATTCTCTTGTATAGAGCTGACGGAAACTGTCCTTATTTCCATAAGTTGAATATAACAGTTTCAGCTATTTGCTTGAATTGCATGAAAATGGATGGAAACCTGTCTAGGTGGGTTAGCTCTGGTTTTCTCAGTTTTTCCTACCAAAACAGGACATTTGTCCTGGAAATGTACAAACCCAAACTCTTTCCTAATTACTGTCTCAATTTTGTGCTGCTTGTATTTAGTGGTTTTACTCCACTAAAAGCTGAAGCCATGTGTTTATCTGCCTGATTAATGGACTCACGCTCTCTTCGGCAGGATACACTCTGCGAGATGAGTGCCCAGGTACTATTGTATTTCCATAAATAACACAGAGTGTTGTGTGCACATTTCAGCTGTGTGTGTGTGTGTGTGTGTGTGTGTGTGTGTGTGTGCCCGCGCTACTGTGATTATTTTTCATTAATACTGTGAGTGTGTGTGCTTCTTTACATGTGCTTTCTACTTGCACTGTGTGTAGGTTGGGGGGTATTGGATCATTGTGGATTAGCAATAATCCTGGCCAGAGAGATTCCCCAAAGGAGAAGCAAAGAACACAGCTTTTTAATGCAAACATTTCTCTCTCTCTCTCTCTCTCTTTCTTGCCCCCCCCCCCCCCCCCACTCTCTTTCAAACCATTCCCTGTTCACAGGGATATGAAACTGCATTTTACGTTTTAACCTCTATAAGGTCTACTGCAACAAATACAGCATGGAAGAAATGGTTCAGCCCAAGTTATGCTCCATTGTGATTAATTCAAATGCACACACATTTTCAGTATATTTCAGTTTCAACTAAATTGAAGCATGCTAAGCCCCTCATAGTCCTTCAAAATAAAATTCCTGGACCAAGTAAGAACACAGTATCTAGCTACAAAAAGCATTTAAATTATAGTTTTGATACTAAATACAATGAATGTGTCTGATGTCACAATATTAATACTAAACAAAAAAATAAATAAAATCAAATATTTGTTCATGCATGCCTTTAAAAAAGTAAAGATTAGATGACAAGGAGGTAGAAAAACCTGGTGAGGTAATGCTTACTGTTTCTCAGCTTTTCAGTACACAAAGAATGTGCTAGTTCAGATGGAAGTAGTGGGTTATTTCATTTACTTATTTTTGTGCAATAGTGACCAGTGCTTTTGTAATGTTATATTTTGTTAGTTAGATTTCTGTTTAAACACAAAAATTATCTGTACTTATGTTATATCCAGGCAGAGACATACTATTTTAATATCGTCACTGTGATATCTGACAGCTTTATGGAACATTGTACTTTATGTCAATATCGTGCAGCCCTACTTTCTTTTATGATGTCATCAGTGGTAAAAGACTAGAAGCAGCAAAGAATTTGATATCATAGGGAGGAATACATTTGAAAAATGTTTATTATTGTATCAAAAATAGCCAAGAGAAATGTGTAGGTTTTTGGGCTGAATGAGTAATTTAAGCTTACTCTTTGAATGTACAAATAATATTACAAGTAACCATACAGAGGATGCTAATGAGGACTCTTGTATGGACAGTGGACAACGCCAACATATAAGTTCGTCCAATTTTTTTTTCTGTTTCTGAACATTCTAGATGGACACAAAAGCTAGAGTAGTTGGCTAAGGTAATATTGAACTGCACCAGAACTGGCTGCACTGCTCTTCTCTATAGCAGCATGTTCACATGAAGGCTTTTGTGTTTTATAGACGTAAAGCATGTAATATCAGTATAAATATATATGTACAGCGTGTTTACAAGCTTAAGGCTAATTATAATTAAGAGTATTAAATGATTAAGGTACTTAATCACATAAGTTTATATAGTTATAAATGATGAATTGTTGTTATTGAGTGGACTTTTGTTTTTAATTTCATTGTTTTTTTAATACACAATTTTCTCCTGAATTTGGTTCTTGCACATTCCATCTGACTTCACAACATGTATTTGAATTGCCGCTTACACAATGCTTGTAGCGTATTTTGCCAGAAATTTTAACAACCTTCCCAACTGAAGCTATGATGTGTGTTGGGTTGCATTGATCCTTGTTTTAGCTGTGGTTAATGCTTGTGTTGAAGTCCCTAATTAAAAATCAATAGAACTTGTTCAAAAACACTAAAAGGATTCTACTGTCACTTTTCTAGGACAGTAGTCCAGTGTCTCTATTTGTCCATTCTGCTGGGAGCAAATTGGAATGGTTCTTATTTGCACCTAAAGCCATTTAGTCAATTTGTTTTGTGCTTTGTTTAGTGGATCTGCATCTCTCTCGTAGATACTCTGCCTGTCCCTTTTTTCATTAATTGTAGCGTTTCATAGCTATACGACTGGACAAAATAGGCTTCATGAACACGAAATAACCTAACTCAGGGTGAATATGAAAATAAGGTTAAAAGTTTCTAATTTTCATTACTAATGTCTTGTGAAACCAACAGTGTCTGAATTTTTCAACTCCCTTATGATGGTACACCTTGATCCAGTACCGCTACGAAACATTTTTAACGGGACCTGAATTTTGGCTATTGTGGCCAGTAATTTGATGTATCCATAATCTTACGCAAGCACAGTCCAGCATATAATGCCTTTAGTAGTAACGTTACAAATATTAGTGGTATTGCTGGCATCAGTCCTGTAGTTTGCTTTAAAACCTTATACTCAACATTCTTCCTTTATCACAAGATGGATAAATCACAAACATTGAACAGCTATTTTTGATCAGGGAGGTCATTCAGCATTACAATACTGTGATTTCACTGAATTCAGTATTAAAATACTGTGCTCTAGTACCCTTGCATACCTAGTTTGGCCCAGGCTGTGCTCCGTTGTCATACACATACTCAAACACACACAAGCGTGCACACAGGACTGAGTAAGGCATGATTTGGCCTGGGTTGTGTTTCATTGTGATGAAAACACCACACACACACACAAACCTCTATACAGAGAGGCACAGTGAGGGGCAACAGATGCTAATCCCTCTTTATTCAGTTTTTGTACAAATACAAACAAAAGGATTAAAATGTGTGAATTCTTAATTACAAGGGAGTTATTTACTCTAACAACCCGCAGTGGAAAAATAACAGAGCTGGATTGGTACTTCAGTATCCACTCCAGGCTAGGAAATGTGTCGTTTCTTCAGTTCTTCACAGCCAAACATATATTCTAGCTTTAATCTAGCTACTCCTGTGTCACTCTGTGCTGCCTTAGCGCATATGTAATCTTCCACAGTGCTCCAGTTAAAGCCTCTCTAGGTGTGGAATTGCTCTGTACACAGCATAGAGGCAGAGCAGTGCTGTAATCCTGCTGAGTGTGATAAGCAGTGAATCTGGAGTTTATTCAACGATAAAGACTGTTAGTGAAGGTCGAAGAGAGAAGAGAACAGAAACCTCTGATAAGGGAAAGTCTCAAAGTGTATGTGTGCATGTGTCTGTTCATACTACTATTGTTCTGATTATACACTCTGCTTCCAACGCTTCCTGTAGTCTTCTGTACGTTAGAAGTGCAGGATTCTGAGAAGTGTGAATGTTTCATTACACTTACATAAGATCCACTCCAGAGACGAACGACCTCCTTAACATTCATTTAGTGCAGAGAGAGGGGTGGGGGG
>CM067480.1:11038132-11058037 GCA_034552555.1 Semaprochilodus insignis
GGGGGGAACGATGGGGGAGGGAGAAAGAGGGAAAAGAGAAGTGGGGAAGAGAAAAAGGGGGAAGGGGAGAGAGGGTAGAATTGAGAGAGAAAAGGGTTGGGGAGTCTTAGAGATGAGAAATGGGAATGGTGAGAAAGAGAGTGAGACAGGGGTGAAGGTATAGCAAGGAAATGTGAATGTTTCAGTGCCCAACACAGAAAGCTGGCCTGTCGTCACCTCACTGCTGTCTCAGATCTTCTGTGAATAGCTGAAGACTTGAGATGACAGCTGACACACGCATACGTTAAGGGAAATGACTCCATACTAACCTCAGTGGCCAGCTGCAGGCTTCTCCAGTAATAGTGAGATAGCTTGCAAACACTGAAAATCCTAAGAGTGCTGTAGCAAAGAATGTTACTGTAATAGTGGTAATCAGAAATTAGCATTACTATAACAGTGTAATCAGATAAGGAAGGTATTTATAAAATGAAGGTTCATATATTAAAAGCTGCAATGAAATAGTAGCTAATGGTTATGATTATACTGATGATTATATATAAGTATGCTTGTGATGGTACAGTTGCTTTTGTGTGTTCTTGCTTTGAGCATCTTAGTGGTTAAACCTCTCCTTGTTAATTAATGACAATATTTATCTTATGAGATCTGAATATTTTTTTTTTTACCAAATATCTTGTCCATCTGTGGTTGCAAAATCTAGTGCTATTCTTGCATGCATCCACCTGCAAAACCCAGTGCTGATCTTGCCGCTCATGCATACTTCAACCAATTGCTGGCACAGACCTGCATACAAGGCTTGTGATACTTACTCAGAATATGCTCCCAGCTTCCTGATCCGTCACACCTCTATAATCCCAGCTGTAAAAATAAATGTTTGAAAGCTGGAAAATAGACAAAATATTTTAAGTATTTTTAAAATTCGTAATTTTGCAAATTCGTACATGACAATACAAAGGTTTTGCGCTGTGTTACACCACTGTGTTGACAGATAAGCACCAATTTTATCTGTATACACATCGTTTTACCTGTGTCAGTATTATTAGTTAATAACACTACAAAGCATCTATAAATCAGCCAAAATGAATGAAAGCCAGAACTGAAAGCAATTTTTTTGTTCATAAAACAGTTTATAAGCGACTTAGTGATGGTTGTATAGCTATACCGTGTTTATGCCATGGAAGTTATATAGCTACACTATGTCCACTTTTACAAGTGTCAAATAATCTGACTATTTAAACTTGACCCGCCCATAATCTATGATACCCACCTGCACAAACCCGTAACCTGTTGCCTGTGTGTCCACTGTGACCTCAAAATTAATCATGGCCACAGATTATTTTGCAGGACCCTTAGATGACCCCATCCCTACTGAAAGCTGCTACTTATACTACTGTTACATTATTTTTTGAAAAAAGTATTTGGTATTCATTTCCTGCCCAAGTACACATGCTGCACTAAACTGTTATAGTCCATAGGCAGGACTTTTTCTAAGATCTCTGTAACATGATTAAACTGTAATTCACTTTACATAAGAGTACTGTACTAAACACCCTCAGAATCATTCTAAACACATCACTCTGTTGGCAGTGTCATTTGCTTGCTTTGCTCACTTGCCTTCCCCTTCTCCTGCTCCCTGATTTGCTATGCAGACCAACCAATCAGTGAACTCTCACCACCAACACATGCTAATGCCACAAACCTTTTGACACGTTGCAGTCAGCCATAGATGCTCAAAGAGGGTTTAACAGTGGCCGGCACTAGGCCCTTGGAAGTAAAAATGAGGACACAGAGAGAGAGAGCGTTTGTGAGTGAGAAAGGGGGTGAGAGAGATGCTGAGGGAGAGAGACAAAGAGAAAGAGAGAGAGTGCTGTGCAGAGGGGTAGAAAAGGGAATCATGGAGTTCAGCACAGCTTGATTTCATTTTGTTTCTGTTATTTATTACCTAGATAATACCCTAGGGAGGCTTTAGTGTCACTCAGTGAAAGAATTATGGGATTTCATTTTATTTAATATTTATGTATTTATTTATTTTTTGCTGAAGACTACGTGCCCCGCACATAAAATATATGTGCCCTACCTAAGAGAGGTGGAGATTACACATTACTTTTCATCTTTGTTCTTGTTCCTTGTTTCTCATCCCAATTCAAAGATTTATTGGCCTGAAAAAATGGCTATTTGTATTGTCAAAACAACATATACACATATACAAGTAAAGAAAATATGCCCTGCTCTCTCTGTTTCTTTCTTTATCTCTGTCTCTCTCTTCCCTCCCTCTGTCTCCCTCTCTCTCTCTCTCTCTCTGTTTTAAAGGTCACTGCTTCCCGTACCTGCAGGTTGCCATGTAAATTACACCTGACAGGAGAGCACATGGGTTGCTTCGACATCGCAAATCCCCATGACCTGAGGGGTTGTTACAAAATGTGTGGCTAATTTTGTGTGTGTATGAGTGTTTCCATAGGGGAGGGGTGGGGAGAAAGTGTACATATGTATACATGTGTATGTACTATCACAAGTTCCCAGGCATTGTGTCTAGAGGCTGTGGGTTACAGTGGGTGTTCATTTGAGTCATTTTTCAGGGCCAGTGCTTTGGTCACTAATGTGTGCTTTTCATCTCTCCTTTCATACATTTGTGAAATGCATTTCCATCTTTCTCTTTCTTTCTGATCAGCACCATGGGCAGTGATCAGCCAGATTTCAGCACCATGGAAAGCTCCATTCATGGTGATGACATATGGGGAAGTGCCCAGAGTTCGCTTGTGTCACATTCTGATGCCCGTGTGACATTTTAGACAATGTTGTTTGTGTACACTGACGCAACTCAGATGCAATACTACATAGTAGGTGTGTATATGTGTGTGTGTGTGTGTGTGTGTGTGTGTGTGTGTTTGTATATTTTTAAGGAAAAAAGTACCCTGACTGAAAATCAGATAAAAAACATGGCTAGCCTACAATCTCAGAACCAAAAAATGGCTCCAACTTTGTAAAGAGCATTATGCAAAATGCTCTATACAATTATGCAAAATTTCTCTTTGATTACTGAAATGTAAATTAGGCTTAAGTTTGGGGTCAATCTTAGACTGTTATTTTATATATGGGTACATTATACACTGCAAAATACAGGTACATTTTCCACAAAAATAAGAGGGAATACCTTTACTCCCGTAACAGAATTGAGCATATATGATGTACATACATTTTCTTCACTTTATAAACAGAACATTCCTCAACTTTGCAGTTTTATCCATAAAAAAAATCATTTATATTTCCTTCATCTTACATCTTTTGCATCATAACACAACCAGTACAACAAAAACTGTAGAATATGCTGATGCAGAGGTAGTTAACATTGCTGTAAAAAGTCAATCTTTCAGTCAGGCTGCGTCCACCTACTTCCGTATTACACAGTACACAAAAGCAGAAGGCGAGAATGGCTGATGTGTCTGAAAACAAAGAATTCATCAACTAGTATGCGGAAATTCCCTGGATAACCTACTGAGACATTTTGAAGTATGCGACTGCAGCATGAGCTGTGGAGGTGAAGTTAGAAAAATGTTGGAAAGCAGGGAGTAGGCTGTGTAAAGCCAGAAAAATAAAAATGAAAAATATTAAGATTATGTATAACACCAAGTACTGTTATGAGTTGCTTTGTGGAGAGCAACAATTTGTCTGTTTTTTGAAGTGTTAACAGTGTAACTTTGTTTGAGACTGGCAGTGAATGCACATTGAGGTAATACAAGTTTGTATTATATTAGGTAGTTACTTACTCAGGCAAGCTACCTGTCATACTGGTAGTAAAGAACTGTATCTCATGTGAATGGGGCTTCTAATGAATATCAGGATTTTTACAGTGGTGGCGCGACGTCTCATGTCAAAGAATGTTGGTAAGATTTCAGATGTAGTGTGTCTGAGGTTGTGTGGTTACTACACACTCATGCACTAAAAAAGCCTACTGTTTTGCCCGGTTGAGCAGAATAAAGTTTTGTACATACTTTCTAAGTCTGCATTTTCTGACACAGTTAAAAGAATATATAAGGAAGCATGTTTTCTAACTTAATAGCTACTTTAATTATCTTCTCTTCACTTGATCCTTACAGCAATGTTCCAACTTTTAGTGTAAAGAAGAGTAGAGGCTGTTACTGCAACAAAGGGGAGGCTAACTCCCGAGTACTTTTACTTCATTTCCTTAATGTTTAAATGTTGTTGAAAGGGTGTCTACAAACTTTTAGATGTGAGCTTGTGTGTGAGTGAGTAATGATGAGTGTGTGTGTGCTTACGTGTGAGAATTCTGTATGCCTGTTATAGAGGTATATGCAAATTTTATTTGCATTTGTTCGAAATCGCCAGGAGTATACTGTGTGTTAGCAGTGATTTGTGAAGCTGCAGAACAACTTTTATGCTAGTTCATCTTTGTCAGTCCT
The DNA here is from genome assembly GCA_034552555.1 of Semaprochilodus insignis. Taxonomy (NCBI): domain Eukaryota; kingdom Metazoa; phylum Chordata; class Actinopteri; order Characiformes; family Prochilodontidae; genus Semaprochilodus; species Semaprochilodus insignis. The sequence goes on from CM067480.1 coordinate 11,042,548, forward strand.
GTGTAGCCTCCCATTACAGTCTTGAACACACTAGTAAAGTATAAATCCTGATCCTTTTAGCCCCTAGTTCACATGTTCTGTATTTAGAAACTAAGCTGCAAAAACAGATTTTTTGTAGATGTGCAGATTTCCATCTCATACTCCCTGTACTAGACCCTTTATGCTGTTAACAGTCTTAGTAAGCAGTATGTAAGATTTGCTGTGGTATTTATTCCAAAGCAGTTGAATTTGGCAAGATTTATGAAAAGCAGTAGTATAGATTGCAGAAGCATGCTACATTACAACACATCTATACGAGGGAAAAAAGCAGTGAAAGGAGAGAGAGTGTATGAATGACATTTTGTCTTCTGTGACAAAAGAGCCTGTTCTATAATGGGTTTTGCTTAATTTGAACTGAATTGGAAAGTTATTAGAGAGCCCGATTTAGCAGTTTGTGAATTTGGTCAAGGGCATTGCAGCGAACCTGGATCTCAGAGTACTGTTTGGAAAGGATGCTATTTAACTACTGGTGCTGAACTGCAGGAAGGAAAAAAGCTGTTGTTTCTGATTTTGTATAAGAAGTTGCATGCATACGTTCCAGATCTGCACCCATGCAACATATAAAAATTAGCTCCCTGGTCATGAAAATGTTTGGGTGGCCATTAATTTCTATGGCTTGTTAGAAACGTTCGTCTTGACATTCTAGTGCTAAAGCAAATAAACAAAGTTTCACACACAAACATGTTTTGGCTGAATGGTGAAGTCAGGGGAAGTGGAAGATTGTGTAAACTCTAGAAACATTAGAAAGATCAAAGTGTCTGAAAAAGTTCAAATAAATAAAAAGATTTTTAAAAAAATTGGATTGATTTTTAAGCATGTTCCGGTGTCTGTGGTTACACACAGATCGTTGGCATATATGTAGTTCTGAAAAACAGCGAAGGAAAAGGTAGGCAAATCATAAACACACTACTAAGGTACAAATCCTGATCCTTTTCAACCCCTAGTTCACATATTATCCTTATAGAAACTGTATAGGCTGCATTTTAAATTCATTTTATGTCACTAAAAGACATGTATTACGGCTTGTTTGGTACATAAACCCACACACATATCATAAACACTGAAAAACTTTATACTTCTGTGGCCAGACGGCCAGGTTGTGCTTGTTCTTGCTGGATAATGCTACAAGACATTGATGATTGTTTTTTTTGTTTTTTTTTCAGTAGTACTTTAAAAATTGTTAAATATTATGCTTTCAGTCAAAGAACAAAAAAAGCTGAACCTTATGTCAATAAAAACCATATTGTTAATAAATATGATAAATATGTGAATACAGCAAAAAAACAGAGGTAGAGAGGAAAGTCCTTGTGAGCATGTTAAAGACAACTATAGCCTCAGATTTTTGAGTAACTAAAAAAATCATAAATGACAGCCAAAGTGCAAAGTAGTACACACCCCTACTACCTGTACAAAGACATATTAATTAGAAAACTGTACACAAACACATTGTTTGGTGTTTTGTCACATAAACTTGGATTCTTTTGCAGGTGTTGGCTTATTACAAATATGAAGCCGGCAGCACATTTTAAGTTAAGGGGTTCTTCATTTTTGTATATTCCACCTTAATAATATGGCCCATCACAGATGTGCAGATTACCCACTATGCCTCACCCTGGCTTTTGAACTTTACTCTGTTAACAGTTTTTATTCCTTTGTGAGCCTGAGTCAAGAGAAGTCAGCAGCGTTTCTGGACAAAGTTGACATATGGCTTCAGCCATGTATAGTATAGTCTTAACTTGTGTTTGTGGATGCAGTAACAGTGTTTTACAATGGCTTCACCCATACAAGGACTAGGCTTTTCTTGTATTTTCCTTTTACACTCAGGCATGATTGCATTACCTGAACATTTAACAGCATTCTTAATGTCAAGCAATTAGGCAGCAAGTTAAGAATTAGTCGGTTATTTACTAAAAACAGTGAAGTTGATAAGATAAACCATTATTACCTTGTACTTTTCATTTAAATACATGTCAAAGTAGTGTTTTTTTATTTGCATTTTGCATATCATACCAAATTCTTAGGCACTGGTTTGGCACTATAAAAAAGATTGGATTCATAGCATTGGATGACCAACTTTTCTTAGTTGTTAAGGATGCTGGATTTCATGGCACATTCTGTTATTTACATTTATTGGTTAATTTAAATAAGTTTGTTTTATGTAAACTGTTTTTATTTATTTTATTGTTTTATTATTTGTTTTATTTTGAATGTCACTCACCATTTGAAGACCCATTTTAACAACCAAAATAAATCTGTAATATGTTTACTCTGCAAAATAGTTAAAAGGAAACCAACCTAAGAATTTTCATTTGGGTGCGCCACTAATGAATATTGTGCTTGTTTTATTGATAGTAGTCAGTTATTAACAATAAGTAAGTCAATTGTAATTGCTTCAGTAATCCTGGTGAAGTTAAATTGCTGTTTGAAACTGTTGAATGCCGCTCATCTATCAATTTTGTCATCATCTGTGCTCATGATCTCCTGAGAGCGCACACACACACACACACATAAACATCCTAACTCATAATGCTTAATTGCAACAGCGAAGCACAATTAGTTTGAGTGCAATTAGCAGAAGGGGTTAAATCCTTTATTGCTGTAGCAGCACCGATTCAGAATACACAATGACTCATGCTGTCTTAATTTCTCTCAATAATTATGATTACCCTTCCTATTAATTAATTTTGCACTGTGTGTTTGGTTAAAGGGGAGGATTGCCCAAAATTCTTAATTAGAACGGTGTTCTCTGATTTAGGACAGTCATGCCACCGCAAATGCATGTTACAGTTCCTGAATTCTGCATTTATTCTCACCAATGTAAAGTAAGCTTGAGGGTTACATCATCTCAGCAGCCATCAAGGAACAGTGTTGACACACTGCTATTTTCAACTGCAATTTGACCTTTGCTTCATTCTTACTTACAGAGGCCCTGTGCATTGATCACTGGTGCATTTTCTCTTGTACATTTTCACACTTCTTTCTTTAAAAGGCCAAAGGAATTTGATTTAAAAATGTCTTTCTTTCAAGCTTATATCATCCCCATGTTCTGTCCTACATGTCTTGTATCTAACCTGACAAGCAGCCTTTTTCTTCAGCTTTGGAAAACAATAAAGGCAAGGCAAGGTTATTTGTATAGCTCCTTTCATACAGAGTGGCAGTTCAAAGTGCTTCTCACAAACACAGTAAAATAAAACATTGAATAATATTAAATAATAAATCTTATGATGTCCTGAGATCTAGCAACTCTGAAAGACATAGCCTTATAAAGTTTTTACACTTACAGTTTGCACTGCTTTCAAAGGTTTTAAACCCTTTGTCATAATATTTTTTATTTTATACATAGTAGTAATAAATACAAATACTATCTATGCAAATTAAAAGAAGGTATCTAAAAGAACATATGTCATGGGTAATTTAGTTAGATTTTTTAAATAAAAGTTTAGTAAGTTGAAAAATGAACTATTCAGTACTAGTAGTCTATACAGTTTATATAGGGGAATTAAACTGTTTTTTTTTATGTATGTCTGTCATAAAGGCACAGTAACCAAAAAAAAAAAAATCTGATTATTTTTAAGGAATAAAGAAAGCTTAAAAATGGTTGTATAAAATTAGTTGCACTAATTTTACACACTAGTACACTAACAGTTTGCATTTTTAAATTTCATTTTTAAATCACTTTAAAAGTGCTTAAGATTAATACCTTTTTAAATACAAGTACCCACACATCTTTGAACTTCCAACACTCGCTGAACAATTAAGCCCAACGTGGCAGAAGATCAAAAGTTACAACCCCATCAGTGGGCTTAAATGGGTTAGAGTTAACAATCAATTTAAATGTCTGGTAAAAAACATAATCAATTCAATACAGGTCCGTGTTGTTTGAACTATATAAGCTTTCCAGGGCAAATACATTAAAATATGTTTATCATTTTCATATATAATATATATATTATTAATGAAAAGAGAACATGAAACATGTAAAATTTAAAATTACTGTTTTACCACGAGGAACACAAAATATCAAAGCAATAAACATATTTTATCTGCATGATATCTATGTATGATTTTGATTAATTTTGAGAAATGTAGCACAACTGTACAGCTCTTGGTAAAGGTTTCAGTGCTCTGTAACAGGGTTCCTAAGTCCAATCCTAATAGCAAACAGTTCTGTGTGATAATTCAGAGCATTTCTTCTCTCTCTCTCTCTCTCTCTCTCTCTCTCTCTCTCTCTCTCTGTAGTGGACGGCTGTACAGACTGGTCTGTGGACTATCTGAAGTACCGTGTACTGCATGGTGAACCAGTGAGAATCAAGTGTGCTCTGTTTTACGGCTACATCCGGGCAAATTATTCTCAGGCTCAGAGTGTTGGTCTGAGTCTGATGTGGTACAGGAGCTCAGGGCTGGGTCATGGAGACTTTGAGGAGCCAATCACTTTCGACGGTCTGCGCATGAGCAAAGAGGAGGATGCCATTTGGTTCAGACCCGCAGAGCTACAGGATGCTGGCCTATACTCCTGTGTACTCAGGTTAGAGTGCAGTACACATACATATATGCATGTGCATATACACATACACATGCATAGATACTTGGGGGAACAAGTTCTTGAACCAGCACTTGTTATGCAAGTAAGTAGAATAAAGTGAACTAACAAGGTAGCTGGATTAGTATTACATTGGGAGGTACTGTAAATTGAGCGATTTGATCCAAGAGATCTATGAAAATCCATGATTTTAAAATCTATGATTTTATTTATGTACGAAACTGCAACATGCATAGTTTTCTGCTAAATATGCTAAAATTTAATTACTGAGTGAATTATCTTCTGTACTTCAGAATACTCCATCAGTATTAACAAATCCTGGTAATAGGCATTGGCACCTTAGTTGTTTTGGCACCTGAAGGACAAAGAAGCTCAACTTCATTAAAAAACAGCAATACTGTAATCTAAAACATTTTTGGTGATGGGCTAATTATGAGGAGAAGCTAAATTAAATATCCAAAGGTAGCTCTAACATGGCAAAGCAGTTTGTCCTGTTAGGTGGTATTTGATTAGTTGAAGAAGCTTTTTTTTTTTTTTTACTTTTCTGCCTTCTATTAACTGGACTGTTTTTTTTTTTTAAATCTGTTTCTGTTGTTTGTTTGGATCTGCTAAATTCAAAGCTTTACTAATGTGAAAAGATCAAAGCCCTTAACAAATTGCCTTACTAGGTGTGGTCCACTTGGAAGGTGCTTAAAGTGGATAGTAAGTGTACACAGTGTTTAATAACTCACTTGTACCAGCACAGCACTCAGTAATATGTCGTTACCATGTAGGTGTCACTGCAGAGCTGAGTAGAGATGAAACAGTTATCTGTATTATCACAATATTGTAAACTGTGCTGAACATGTTCAAAAAGTACTGAAGACCACTTTTTGCTTGCATAAATATTACAATACTAATGTAGCCAATACCTAAACATATAAAGAATTTAACATAATATCAGATTTGCAGTAACCTTAAATGTGGCACCATGAGGCCATGAGATGGGGCATTCAAACTTTTAATTTTATTTCAATTTTATTTATTTATTTTAAAATTTTAATTCAGTACAGATTCAGCTTAATATCACTACTTTCCCCAGTACGCCTGATTTATTTCATTTTCAATCGACAGCAGTTCCTATTTGAGTAGACAGGTTTGTCATTCAAGTTGAGGAATGTTTTCAGTGATATGCACGAGGACTTCCATCTTTTCCATCGGTTCCACTCTATAGGTCTACTAAATAATGAAGTATGCAGCTACAAATGGTGGTGTTTAGGAACTACAAAGATGTACCATGTACCATATTGCATGGTGGTGTGAGGAAATCACACAAGTGTGCAAAATGTTATAGAAGGTTATCATAACTTGGACTAGTAAGGAGTGGTGTATACAACTTTAGAACCTTACAATGTAGAATGTTCAGTAGCCAAACAATGTATATTTCTGTTGCTTTGTGAGCTTTAGATTTTGGTCATATACTCCTGAACATATTACAGAGTCCTTCTGTTTAAACAAAACTGGGTTCTATATAGGGTATGTTTAATACAGTTTCAGACTGTTTACTTCATGTAGACTCTTATGCCTCACCCCACCTATTAGTATTGCGTTCTGCAATCAATATAAAGAACACTTTTTTGTGCATAAATACAGAATTCATATATATTAAGTGTGCCTATATACTGTGTAAGAATTGTACTGTGACTTTGGCTGTGGCTCAGTCAGTTGGTACTGATCCTTTTTATAATTAATATTTTGATACATCACACCCTTGATTGTTGGCTTGCTGTTTATTGATTAATCACTGAATAATGACGGTTGGTTATCTATCCAAAGAAATTTCCAAAATCTGCATTCCCAGCAGACACGTAAACGAATACATGCACTTACATACACTGATGTTGAGTTAAGATTATTTTGTTTCTGAATGAAGTCTGTGCAGTTTCTCATAACTGCTGTGCACATGTGTGTCAGTTGGTGGGTGTTACTGAGCTCAGAGCCAGTAAAAGTGTGAGTGAGTTCTGGTAAAGACAGCAGAGGACAGAGAGAAAGCTCTGTCATCCATCAATCACACACTGACACCCTGACACTATCCCACAATGCTGCAGGCCACAGGCACACATATTAAACAGCCGTGGAGCTCTCAGAGGCTCTCATTGGCTCAGGTGTCTGTCTGCTTAAGGTTAAATCTGATAATCTGCTCATCATGCCAACATTTGCATCAGTGAATGTCACATTCACATCCAGTCCATATTTGTAGTATCTCTCTAAGCCTTTTATTTATGATTTTCTTTGAGGCTTGCTTGTTTAATATGTGTTTTATGCATCAGCTGGCACTACTTCTGAAATATAACTATCCTGCAAAAATGCTGCATTCACTAAATCAGCAATTATATACATTTAGCTTGCTAACTGGACCTTGCAGTAATAAGCAGGAGCCCTGGGTTCCGGCAGAAATCATGTAATGCCTCACATATTTCTTACGAGCACCAGTAGGGCTGTCTAAATCATTTTAGTAATTATATAACCTCTTGGGGTTTTGGTCAATAAATGGCCAAAAAAAGCCAAAAAGAGTCTTAACTGCACAATAGCAATCTAATCTTTACTCAACTAGAAAGTCTTTAAACAGACTTTATTAATATTTCTATTCAAATTTTGATGACTCATTATTTGAAGTGCTACATAAAATAGATACTCAACAGACTTTCAACAACAGCATATCAATACTGTATTAACAATGAAGCATCTGACAACATTCAGTAGACTACCAAAAGACTGTTAATTACTGTGTACAGAAGATTTACAAATAATCTGCTGAATTCAGTTGTTTTTAACTTTATTTAGAATGGCCAAGTTCTTATCTGTATATGTTAACCTGACAAGTCACTGAACATGTAACAGGCATCTCAACATCTTAAGCAAGCTTTTGTAGACATACTGCTGACAACACCCTGTAACTGAACTTTAACTGGGTTGAGTTTTTGTTAAAGTTAGGATCAGGATTAGGTTTTGGGTTGAGGTTAAGGTTAGGGCTAACATTAGGGCCAGGATGAGGGTTAGGATTGGGTTTTGGGTTGAGGTTAAGGGTTGGGTTAGTACTAGGACCAGGGTGAGGATTGGGTTTTGGGTTGAGGTTAGGGTTAGTATTAGGGCCAGGATGAAGGTTAGGATTAGGTTTTGGGTTGAGATTAGGGTTAAAGTAAAGTTAGGATTAGAGCCGGGGTGAGGGTTGGATTAGGTTTTGGTTTGAGGTTAAAGTTAGGGTTAGGATTAGGGTGAGGGACTAGGGTTAGGTTTTGGGTTAAGGTTAGGATTAAGGTGAGGATGGGGGTTAAGATTAGGTTTAGAGTTGGTGTTAAATTAAGGGTTAGGATTAGGGTGAGGGACTAGGGTTATGATGAGGTTTTGGGTTCAAGTTGGGGTTAGGGTTAGGATAAGGTTTTGGGTTCAAGTTGGGGTTAGGGTTAGGATAAGGTTTTAGGTTGAGTTTAAGATAAGAGCTAGGGTTAGGGTTGGGCTTTGGGTAAGGTTAGGTTTTGCTTAAAGGAAGTAACATCTTAAGTTACTTAAGTTAACATATCATCAATATGTCTACTTAATGTAAACAAATGTCAATAGTACATCTTCAAGTTTTTTACTTTAGTATATTCAGAAGCTTCACTACTGCTACTTCACTAATATGTTGTTGATGTTTTACTGATACACTTCTAAGAGTTTATTAATCATCTACAAAGGACCATTCCAAATAAAGTGCCACCCAGTTTTTTGCATTCGACATTCAAGATGTATTTTTCCAAGTGAAAATAAGTTAACACATCCAAAATAATACTTCCTACAGAGAGCAACCTTAAATATGTTATTTGTTATTCACATTTTAATGCAATTTTTATTTGCATTAAGTTTACATTGAGTTTAATATGCTGAAGAAACAATACACTTTTTACTGATTTGAATGGCTTTAATAATGTGCATATGTGCTTAGCACTTGCACAGTGCACAGTAGTGCGTGTATTAACAAAAACTCTTTTTGTGTAAACACAGGGTATTAGGTAATACATATAAATTAGTGTATCAATCTTTGTTTCTTGCTGTAAGACAGACAAATAAAACTTTCAATGTAATCATGGACAAAAAAACTCTGAAGTCTCTAAAGTGAATTTTAATCTACAATGAATAATTGAGTCTAACTGAGCAATCTTTGGTCTAACAGCCAGGCCAATTCATGGAAGAAATGTCCATACACTAACACATACCCTAATGGACTATGGACTATATGTGTGTATATATATATATACTTCCTGCAGGTCCAACTTAGGCATGACAGCTCCTCATGCACAAATGCATGAGGTGAGGTGCTGGTATGTATGGTTTTTGCTCAAAAATATATATCATTGCATTCCCAAAAGAGTAAGAGAAAAAAAAGTGTTCTGAAGTTAAAAGTAAGAAAAATTCAATTCAATTCTGAACCATTTCTATTTGTCCATTCACCATTAAATGTACAAACAATGAAAAGGGCAGCATTTTTAGATAGTTTGAGAAATATAAGAAACCTATTTTTATGACAGCAATTTGGACTACCTTTAATATTGCTTGTGTACATGTGTACACGTGTACTGTCTGTATGATAGTTATGCTGGCTTAATTCACTAAAGAACTAAGTTTTTCCTAAAATGATTTTCTGTTAAGTGCTCCAATTACATATATTTGGAATTCACACTATAAATATAATTAAGCAGATTTTAATAAAAGCAAAGCAGGTTCTCCTGTTTCTGAGGTACTTTGAGAATGTTAAGTTCAAGCACTTGGGACAGTAGACAGACTCTCTTGCAGACAGTATACTGATGACGTTTTGAGATACAAGCTTGAACAACAGTTTTCATCAACACAACAGAAATAAAAACACTAATTTTAGTAATAGTTTAGGAGCAATAAAATGGATTTTGTTGATGTGTTTTGACAGCTCCTCTCCAAATAAAAAATACCTATAATTATCTATGGTCTTTTGAAAAGTAGAAGCCAGAGTAAAATGAGAGAGAGGTGGAGACAGAAAACAGAAAGAGGAGAAGAGAGATGAAGACAGATAGAGTGGGGGAAAAGAAGTGAGAGAGAGCAGACAAGAAGTGCATTGTATAAGTTTAAAATCAGAGGGTTCTTGCTGTGTGGTCAGAATGAACAGTCTGTATCCTTGGTAATTCAGTAAAAGGTGGGAGGTCACAACATTATCTAGATTTCATCAGTAGCTATCAAAGTGCATGCCCTCAGACAGAAGCTGCTCTAATGGGCTTTTAATGGACTTACATTAATGAAATAAGGTGTGTGTGTGCGTGTGTGTGCATGCCTGTGTGTGCGTGTGTGTGTGTGTGTGTGTGTGTGTGTGTGAGTGTGCCTGTTGAAGACTGAGAAGAAGAGAATATAAGAGGAGGAGGAGGAGGAGAAAGGAGGATACAGGTTACTGTATTAAATGTGTTATTATGTTCCCTACCACCAAGCTAATGATGCAGATGAGATCTCAAGGCCAGATACACATACATGTGAAGGCACTGCTCAACTAACTAGACACAAAAGCAATATGCACTCACAACATTTAATTTGTTAAAGCTACGGCTCACAAACGCATACATTTACCTGATAACTGTACCAGAGATGAGGCTTATTTATACTTGCATATTTATACTAGCATATTTATACTTGCACATATAGACTGACATACTGTTATCTTCATCCATATTGTATATCTGTAGTGTATGTATATATGCATATATATTCTATGCCCTGTATATACCCTGCATCTCTCATCTACCTCAGCCTTACCATAGTGCTATATGGAAATGTGTACATCTGGATATATCATAGGTTTTATTCATAACTTTATATTACTGTTATATAAATATATATAATTTATAATGTATATTTGGATAAACAGAGATTTTGTGTTATTAGTATTGTATATATTTATTGTCTATGTATATTTTTTGTATCTAAGTACTGTAAGGGACTTTGCACCTAAGTTTTTCACTCACCTTCACACCTGTGAAAATGTGACGTGACAATAAAAGTGATTTGATTTGATTTGATTTGATTTGAGAGGATGTACCTTCATGCAGATACCTTCATGCAGGGCCTAGTTTGCCACACCTGCTCCAGCTAATCGACCTCTTCCCAAGTCCATGGCTGAATTAGCTGTATAGAGTTACTTAAGGGACGTGGCAGCTTATTGGAAACAGGTTGGAAATCAATTTTGCAGGAAAGTAAAGTCAACACTTAGTTTGAGCCTTGGAAATACATTAACACATTAAATACATAAGGACAGCAGTCAGTGACATCACCAACAACTTCCACATGGCATGGTGAAGGCATCACAATCCACCATTTTAGACTATGAGAACAGTAGTATAGAGGTAAAACCAGATTGGAATTTGCAAAGAAATACAGAAATGTGTCACAAACGTTCTGAAACACGTTGTTTTTTTTTGTTTGTTTTTTTTTTTACTCATAAGATGAATATTCACTTTTGGAAAAGTAAAGGAATGGCCAAAGTGTGGAGAAATTGATTCACACCAAACCATACAAGCTCATTAGTCAAGCACTGTGGAGGTAGTGCCATGGCTTGGGGCTTACACGGCTGCTTCTGGAACAAGCTAACCAATCTTTTTTGATGATGTAACTCATGATGATAGCAGGAGAATGCATGCAAAAAGTCTATAGAAACATTCTGACTGCCAACTTACAGGAATGCATCCAGTCTAATTGGGAGAGACAATGATTCTAAACATATTGCCAACACAAAAAAGAACTTCTTTAGTGGAATTAAAAAGAGGAAGGTTTTAGATTGACAAAGTCAGTCACCAGTCACCCACATGCACTTTATGAGCAGACCCTCACTTAGCTTAAGTTATTGGTTCATTAGCGTGGGAGCACATGCTGGGTTTGCATCACATGGTATCAAGTGGTATCCGATGCTGTAACAGGCCGATTCTTTATATCAGTATCGCTGTCAAGTATCTCTAAACCCAGTCTACATCTTTGAACCCTAACTGGCTTTGCCATTTCAGTACTTTAAGAGGAGACTGTACGTAAGCTTATAGACGTATGCTTTGACTAGCATCACACTCACGCACCTACACAGAGTTAGGCTTATTGTGCTCTCTTTGACTCCTGGACACAGGTGTAAAATACAGTATTTGAGTTTGTACTTTTGTTTATCTTTTACTAATATATATATTTTTAAAAAGGGTTTAGCTGATATTTTCTGACATTTTCTTTACATGGCATATATATATCAGTTTTTAGACTTGTGCAGTTTCTTACATTAAATGCATGATTTTTATTGCTGAATGTGTCCTATTTCTGCCTAAACCCTTGTGGAAAAGTCTAAGTAGATCTGCCCCCCGTTGTTCAGCTGTAAAGCAGTAGATTGGTTACGGTGCTAGCATGGCCAACTTGGCCTCATAGCCACCAATTACATAGTCTACCATGGGGCCTACTAACTTTTGCTCATTATTAGCCATGATAGTGTGCACAGTTAGCGTTTCTTTATCTAGCCAGTAATTTGCCACTCAATCAGCAAAGTCATGTTTAATCATCTGAAATCAGTGATACAAAATGTCATTAATGTAATTCCTTTTCGGGCTGGTTTCAAATGGAAAAATTATTTAACAGCTGGGGAAAGTGTCTGCACTGCATCAGCTGCAAATTTGGAGCAATTATCACACTGATTGTGCTATTTCATTTTCTCATTCAGCGGGAACCCTCAGAGTGAAGCGTATGCGAATCAGGCTGTGCTTTGCCAGTGCAGAGTGTGAGTGTGTTTCTGTCTGGCCCTAACAGGAACTCAACATTCTGTATGAAAGTGTCCATGAATCTGCTGGTGGCTGATAATGACACGGCGGCCTGTTATAACACCAAACTGCGCTATTCAGAGAAGGCCGAACTGGGCAAGAGCAAAGACATCACCTGCCCTGATATCCAGGATTACATCCAACCTGGCCAGACACCACAGATAATGTGGTACAAGGTAGCGTGCGTGTGTGTGTGTATATTTGCCTTCTGGCTGTCAGTGTTCTTTCTGTGTTTGTTTGATAAAGCTATTGTATTTATACTGTTATATTGTTCTCTCGCTAAGCATTGTGCCCTTCTATGCTTCCCTATTGCTCTCTTTCTCTCTCTCACTTTCTTACTCTCTCGCACTCTTTCAGGAGTGTGGTGTGTGGCAGTGGAGAGAGAGTATATTGCAGTCTGCAGACAGTTTGTCCATCCAAGAAGTGACAGAGGATGACATTGGGAACTACACTTGTGAGTTGCCTTTCGGAGGCTTCCTGGTGCGGAGGACCACTTACCTGAGTGTGACAGGTAATGCTTTGTGTGCGCGTTTGTGTGTATGTGTATGTATGTGTCCATTCAGAAAAGTTCAGTCAAAAGGAGTGTTAAAGGAGCAGTGTGTAAGATTTAGATCTATTATAAGAAATAGTCTTAATTTATTTAATTGCTAGTCAAAAAAGTCCATGTTATTCATTTTTCAGGAGATATTTATAAGTAGATTAGATACACACTCATTGCCAAAAAAATAACGCACCAGTAAGAAATTGTTGGAATTTAATTACACTTTATATGTGTGAAGGTAATTATGATATACAAGTGATTACAGTATTAGAACAAAAGGATAAGTTTATTGGGGAAAACTGTACAATTGAAAGTAGGCTCTACCAACCTTTTGGGCCACCTCTAGCCTGGATACAAGATGAGATGCGGTTGGACTTGGAGGCATACAGGTCCTGTATGGCATCCTGCAGCACATTTGCCCACAGATGTTGCAGCTGGGCCTGTAGATTCTGCAGACAAATAGGTTGCCGAAGCTGGTGTCCATAAATGCTCATTTGGCGATAAATCTGGCGCAGGCCAAGGAATTTTTCAGTCTGGTGGAGAAATTCCTGGGAAACCCTTGCCACGTGTGGGTAAGCATTATCCTGCTTGGCAGTTGAAAGCCCTGCCATGGGAGGCAACACATATGGTTGGAGGATGTCCTGCACATATCGCTGAGCTGTTAGTGCCCCTTATATAACTACTAGGTGTGACAGACTATCGTATGCAATGGCTCCCCAGATCATCACATCAGCAGTTGGGGCCGTGTGTTGCTCCACAGCAAAGGCAGGATTGAAGTGTTCACCACAAGGCCTCCATACTCAAACCTGACTGTTGTTGGATCCCAAACAGACCCTGGATTCATTGCTGAAGACAATATGGTTGTAGTACATAGCAGTCCAGGTTTCTCGTTCACGACACCACTGCAAACGAAGGTAGCAGTGGCTGGCTGTCAATGGCAGGACACATAATGGGTGCCATGACACCAAATTTCCTTCTGCCAAGTGCCTGGAAATGGTCCGGGCAGAGACAGTGGGGTGTAATAAGAGTGCCACCTGAGTCTGGATGGTGATAAGGAAACTGTGGGAGCTGCTCATGCTTGTCAGCATAACAAATGATCTTCTCTACTGGTGGTCTGTCTGGACCATTCAGAGCCTGTTCGCCATGTATGCGTGCCATCATGTAACCACGCTTACCACACCTCCTAACAGCTTGGCCAGAGCAGCATAGATGGCGGGCGATTTGTCAACACGACCATCCTGCTTCTCTCAGTCCAGTGATGTGCCACATCTGGGTGTTTTATTTATTTATTTATTTATTTTTCAGTTTGTGTAATATTGCAGTTTCATTCTATTTTATGCAAAATGTACTCATAAATTGAAATTAAAAAAAGAATATTAAAACTGACCTATTATGGCACAGCATGAACAAAAACAGAATTACAGAGTATGTTATATTTTCTTGATTGCCTAAGGTTTGGCCTATTTCTATATTTGATTGTGCTTGTACATATGGGGTCGTATGAGAAATCCAAGATTTGAACCATTCCTTCTGTTGTCAGTAAGGGTAGGGCTTATGGCTAGTTAGAAGAAAGTAGGTGCACAGTGTAGAACTGATTAATATATATCATGTACTGAGCTTTCCTCATATCCAGGCTGGTTAGTAAAGAGTTCTCAGTCTAATGTTAACTGCAGTGATGAAGCACTTCATTACAAAGCAGTGGCAGCCCTGCCAACCCACTTTACTGCGTGCGCACACACACACTTAACCTCCATTATTCCTGTGACCTTACAGCTGCTTAACCACACACACACACATATGCATTCACATGCACATGGCTAAACATACAGCCCAACCTTATCTGTGCCATCCATTAAATCTAAATTTATGTTGATAATAACTGTTCAGTTAATACAGTTTTAATTAAAATCACGACTTTGCCCTGTTGAGGTTAGTGAATCGTCAGCACTCAGCCAGTGTGTTCTATTGTAGCATGTTCCCTGCATCAAAAGTGATCGCTCCAACATTACTCAGCAAATGAGCTGTGGAACAAATCACAGAGAACTACTGATGTGTGTTCTGGGTTTGCACTGGCCACTCGCAGATGTTCCTTTTGAGTGTCCTGATGATTCACAGCCGTTCACATGCTCTGCTTTAATGTTATTCTGTGTGGGGACTGTGTATACAAATGTGCAGTCCCTGTTAACTGTCCTCACATTAAGCAAATAGTTAGATTTTGTCCTAATCAGAAAGTCAAGAAAAGCTTTGACCCTTAGAATTCTAGAGTTATTACTGTCGTTTAGCTGTATTGATTAAAAGTAATGACAAAATTGCATTATTATTTACATCAATTACATGGCATGGCATAGTGGATTACATTTACATTTTGCAAAGACACGTTCAAATTTTCACCTCCAAGTTTCTTTAAAGTGAAAAAAAGGACCAACAATGAGGATGTTTTTTCTTTTCATTAAATAATGTAAACACAGCACAGCTAGCACAAGTAGGTAGGGAGCATATGTATACAAAAAACAAAGAAATGGATTCATTATACATTATATATATATATATATA
>CM067480.1:11058425-11097799 GCA_034552555.1 Semaprochilodus insignis
CTCCAAACATCATTTTGCTCATCCTTACATGGGGCATCAGGAAATTGTATATTTCAGTTTTTCAATTGTGCCCTCAGACTGTGAAAACTAGCATTATGTGATCTAGCATATAAAAATCCCATTTGTAATCATATCAGTATCCTTTTTCAAGATTTTTATGAAAAATAAGGAAAATAATTTCTGTATTCTTTCTGAGCTGCTGAAACACTTGTGCAGGTTCACACTGTGTTTCTAATTTTGATAATATGTGCACTGGGTGTCTTAATTAGTATATTACACAACTCAACTAAGATCTATGTGACATGTTCGATGTGTTTGGCAAACATGGTATTATAAGGCTATAACATCAATATAAAACAAACTGAGCATTACAAGTTCATTCACAGCCAGATTCTATACAAACTGTGGCTCTTCTGTGAGAGGGGATTTTCTAACATGTCCCATTCCTAGCAAACTACAGAATCCAGGACTCTAATAAAGTAGCTATCAGATGCTGTAAACATCCCCGTTGAGTTATTTGCTTTGGCCACTCAGAATCAACTCTTGGCAGCTGCATGAATCCTGGGCACAGAAATAGTTGCTGAGACTTTTTCTTCACTTGGGTAACTGAAACATTTATGTGATGTCTTCACAAATCACTTAGCATAGTTCAGGTATTAGCACCAATACTTATGCAACATCATCAAACTGTCAGTATTTCACTTTTTGTCCATTATTTCAAACAGCTTGGCAAATAAATCATCCAAGGTAGACATTATAACTTTCTTCAGGCAACAGAATGTAGCTGCTGCACCCTTTCAAATGGAATACAATGTGTAAAATAAAATTACAGAAGCCATTCCTAATGCTGCATGTATTTTATGCAAAATGTAACTATAGGCATTCATTGTGATAATACTGTAATAAGTTACATAAAATCCTTATTTCTAAAGCGGCTTTTTATTGGGAGGTGTCATTCCCAAGCTTTAACTCCTAAATTTCAATTTCACTTGTGAAAATAATACCTTTAGAGGAGCAGTGTGTAACTTCTAGTGGTGGGGTTATGTATTGCAACCTACTGAATCTTTTTCCGACAAAGACATTCACCAGCTTCTTGTTTGAATTTCCCCATTCCACCTTAAATAGTGCTGCAGTTACATTCTGGCGCATGAGACATAATAATAACTGCTGTGCCATTTAAGATGGGAACATGCAAACAAGAAGCTTAAGAATGAAAAGCTGAATGCCCAATTCAAACCGAATTCAAGCTGCTGCTTCATCATAAAAGCATAAAACACATAAAAGGCACACTCTACAGTTACTATGTCTTCGTTAGCAACATTGTGGCCCTATGTGGCAGCCTTTATTGGAAGATGACCTACTTCTATGCAGATTTGAAGGGTTCAACAAAAACACGATTGGTACAGGTAATTTATACACTAATAAAAACATAGCTTTGTGTACTACACCGATCAGCCATAATATTAAAACCACTTCCTTGTGTCTATACCCCTGTTCATTTTGTCACTTCCACTTACCATATAGGAGTTTTTAAGCACCGTGTCCACTCACTGTTTGCTCTATTAGAAACTACCTTATTGGTCCATCCTGTAGATGTGAAGTCAGAGACAACACACCTGATTACTTACCAGCTTATTAACAAGCCCTTTCAAGGTTGCAGTGGGGTGTGTCAAAGGAGGGAATATACTAAAATGTTTAAGGGTGCCTCCAGGACCAGGCTTAAGAAACTCTGCTCTAGTCCTTCATCAGTGGACACAGGACGTGGGAGCCCTCATGTTAAAGAACAGGGTGAAAGGGGATAAACAATCTATGCAGAGAAACAGATGGACTACAGCCTGTTGCAGGTAACTGGAGCTTATAAAACTGACAATGAATGTAGAAACAAGGAGGTAGTTTTAATGTTATGGCTAATTGATTTATATTTTATTTCTTATAATTGATCTAAATCTTACACAGTGCTCCTTTAATACTCCTTAAATGTTTTTTACATTGTGTAATAATTTTTTTGCTTTTTAAAAACTGTTTTTAAAAGATCTTTTTGATTTGATATTTAAATTTAAAGGCACAAATGCTATCCCACGTTTTCATGTCACTATTGAAACAAAGAGTATTAGTCTGTAGACAGAACCTTATTTCAGTCACACCCCTGAAGTGAGTGAGACTGCATCCCTGTCTTTCATATCCACATGGTGAGCAGTTAGATCCCATTGCTAGGGATGATCCACCACCCTAATACTATCTGAACAGCACTGGTCAGCAATGACAGTCTGGCATGACATTCTGGCAGTCTTTGGCGATGTTGACGTGGTGTGAAGGGCATTCGTCATAACGGTCTGCGTGCATGTAGTCCTGCTTCATGCAGCTGCCTGCCAATGGTGCTGGCACTAACAGCATGACTCATGGAGGGCATCATTGCTTGCTGAATGTCCACAATAGTGGCTGCTGGGTCAGTCAGGTACAGCGATAAGGCCCGACCTCGCTTACAAACATGTATTCAAACATCTTGTTTAGTTCCATATAGAAGACAAATAAACCATATGCAGCAGCTATGTAAGAAAACATCCAGCACAGCAATACAGTTGATTAGCCCACTATGACGACTCTGTAGTGAAAACAGAAAAATAACAGACATTAAGAAGATTGAATTATAGTCTCAACTAACACATATAGATGTCACTGTTGCAGAAGCAGCAATAGTAAATATTAACAAAATGGTCCTAACTTGGTAGAGCGCTTTTGTGTTTTGAAACTGAAAAAGCGAAACAATTTCTGTTTGTTTTTTGTGGTTAATTTTAGCATTAGACTCATTTGTGTGCACTTGTGTTTTTATCTAAAGAACAAAAAAAGAATACTGAAATGTTAATGAAATATATAGAAGTTTTCAAAATTAAGAAGAGAATTTGGGTTGATTTCAACTTTAGTTTTAAACTAGTTCAGTTCTTTACTGTTTTTTGGCACTTAGCATGCTGATTTTATCGTCAATTGCAAGAGCGATGTCTTAAATGTGGGTCTGAAAGTATCAACCACCAAGATCACATCCCCTGTTTTTTCTGGCTGTTGAAACACTATTGAATCAGTTTGGAATGATTTGGGGGACAGTCATATTTTGAGTCATATCTCATTTCTGTAAAATTTGCAGTCACATGTTCCTGCTTAGGGTGACACAGTGGCACAATGAGCCACGCTGTCACCTCACAGCAAGAAGGGCCTGATTTTGTCCGATTTCCTTTCTATGTGGAGTTTGCATGTTCTCCCCATGTCTGTGTGGGTTTCCTCCCACAGTCCAAAGACATGCTGTCAGGCAAATTGGAGATGCTAAATTGCCCCTAGCTGTAAGTGAATGTGT
This sequence comes from Semaprochilodus insignis, assembly GCA_034552555.1. Classification (NCBI taxonomy): domain Eukaryota; kingdom Metazoa; phylum Chordata; class Actinopteri; order Characiformes; family Prochilodontidae; genus Semaprochilodus; species Semaprochilodus insignis. Next base: position 11,061,772 of record CM067480.1, read on the forward strand.
ATGTCTGCCCTGCTATGCACTGATGGCCTGTCCAGAGTGTTTCCTGTCTTCCGCCCAATGATAGGGATAGGAGTCTTCTGCGCTGGGATAGGCTTCATCATCCATCATGACCCAGAAAGATAAGTGGCTCAGAAAGTGAATGACTGTTCCAGCTTTGCATAGGATTAAGTGACAGCGGGGTTGGTTGGTTGAGTTCTCTGCCATATATGACAGGTATACTATAGTCCTAATGTCAATGGTAAAATGTTTTTTTGGAAGAAAAGAGATCCTCCCTTCTAGTAAGCTGGCTACATCTCTGATAAGTGTTTGTGGGACTGTGTGTGTGCTTGTGTGTATTTGTGTGTATTTGTAACTGCAAGTGTGTGTTTGTTCAGAATATTGATATTATTGGGAAAAATGAGCATAAACAGAGATGGTTGAGCCTGTCTGAAGTCTTTGAATGGTTATTGTTTTGAGTAGTGGGGTGTCCTGCAATATCTTAGCACCAACACACCACCACACACACATGATTATAGAATAGAAATGACACAGAGCATCACTCATTCTTCTGACCCATTTCACAAACTCTTTCACATGCCTACGCACATGAACACATACTAAACAATTCATAAAATTTTCACTCTCTTTTAATGTTGCATAAGGTCCAGCAATGATATGATAAATTCTTTCAGCAGTTCTGAAGCAGAGTTGAGAGAAGTTGTGGAAATGTAGTCAAAATAAATAAAAACAAAAATTGCAATAAATCATTCATAATGAAAACCGTAGCTGTAAGTAGATGAAACATCACTGGGCTAAGAAAACAGAAGTGAGAAGACTTAAGTAAAGAATGGTGATTTGTCGGTAATGAGGAGAATGTTAAGCCTGCTTACTTGTGAGCTCTACACCAGTGCAACGTGAGTGTTAAGAGTCTAATTGCTGCTCATGGAGCTTTGCATGAGCTGCACTCGCAAAGACTTTGACGCCAATGTACTTACAAGCTTTTCCGTGTGAAAGCTATTTCGGATTACACAATGTGGTTTCCATGGCCACCTGTGTGGTGTCCATGCCAACAGCAGATTGGGACCAAGCGCCGTTGCGTGTGATGTATGGGTGTGTGTGTGTGAGAGAGAGAGAGAAAATGTGTGTGTGTGTGTGTGTGAGACCGAGAGGGGGCTGTGGAGGTGTGCCAGGGGTGATGCCAACCTTTCTCAGCTAACCGCCACCCCCCACCCCACACACAGTCACACACACACACACCTGTACCCACCTGTGCCCACGCTACTGAATCACCATGGAAACAGGGAATAGAGAAGAAGCACTTTGATTCCAGCTGGAGCAGCAAGAGGCTAAATCAGTGACAGTCGCAGGGCCAGGACACAAACTTTAAAGTTTATACAGTAAAATTTAGACATCTATCCCCCAAACGTTCACACATAGAGTTGTGCATTTATTTGAGTGGTCTGGGACTGAATCAACGTGATTTTTCCCAGAGACTTTTTTTCTTCAGAAAATTGGCATGTTAGGATTCTTTCTCACTCTGAACACACACACACACACCATCAAGTCAAGGATTATTTCTATAGCGCCTTTTACAATAGCAGCTTTACAAAGAATCCAGGTCCAAACCCCCAGCGAACAAGCCATGTTGTGATAGTGGCAAGTGGCAATCCATCCTCCTCTGGTTCACACTGGATAGAAAAACAAGCACAAAAGCAATATAAAAAGGATCATAATTTACAATAATATGCAATATTGAATAGAATAACGGATAACGGTTAGAGTCCTATGAGAATAACAATAATATACAGACTTGAAAGTCTGAATGAATACTGTAAGTAGTTTGTCACAGTAAAAAAAACACTCATATCCATTAATGCTGCTAAAAGCCTATGGTGATGCTCTATTAATAAGAATAAGAAAAGCCTTCAGTGTTTTGTGGGGCAGAGGATGAAATGTCTGATTAGTTTGTAAAGCAGTTAATGACAAAATAATGACAAAAAAAGATCATCGGATGGGTCAGCGGCATGCAGCCTTCCTCATAGCATAGGACAGGATGAACTTCCATGGTAGGTAAACTGGTCAGATTTGCAGGTAAATAGTGGGCACCCAGTCAAAGCAGATAAAGCAGCAGCATCAGGCCGCACAAGATGAGCAGTAGTTCTGCAGCAGGCAGATACAGGAGGGGTAGTAGTTCCGCATCAGACCACACAGATTGTGCAGGAATTCCACATCAGACCACATAGGATGGGCAGCAGTTCAGGTCAGGTAATGAAAAACATTCATAACAAAGACATGAGAGCTCCCTGAGAAGTCTGCTCCCCTCCACCCCACCATCAGTAAACTGAGTGAATGTGTAAGAGCAACAGGATGACAGCACCAGTATTTTCAGTTTATCATAATACTCTTTGTCAGTCCACCCCCGGATCTGCACCTTTTATCATGCCAACTAAGTATACATGTTGGTTCATAATATGAGATAACTTCACTAAGGTACTGAGAAGCGAGGCTGTTTAGAGTTTTGTGATGTCTGTAAAAAGAATTTTGTACTCAATGTGGAATTTAACTGGCAACCAATCTAAGGTAGATAAAACTGGGCTGATATAATGAAATTTTCTAGTTCTTGTAAGACTGCAGTGTTCTGGACTAACTGAAGCTTGTTAAGGCTTTTGCTGGAACAACCAGAAAGTAGGGCATAGCTTTTCTGCATGCTGTAGAGACAGTGCTTTTCTTAGTTTAGCAATAATGCATAGATGTAGGACAGCTATTCTAGTAATATTAGTAATATGTTAATTAAATTCAAGATCAGGATCAGTCGTGACACCAAGGCTTTTTACAGATGTACCTGGTACGATTGAGAAGCTATTAAGATTAAGCGTTAATTCAGACAGTTTGTTTTCAGCAGCTTTTAGAACAAGAAGAAGAACTTCTGTTTTGTTGAGTAGGAGGAAGTTACTTGACATCCAGTCTTTAATGTCTTTTACACAATACTCTGCCTTATTAAGTTGAAATTTGTCCTCTGGTTTGGCTGAAATATACAATTGTGTGCCATCAGCACAGCAGTGGACATGACATGTTTTCTGATAATGGCATCTAGTGATGGCTTATATAGGGCAAACAATATAGGTCCTAAGACAGAGCCCCGTGGAAAACCATGCTTCATTTTTGTGTGAACACATGATTCACCATTTACATTTGCAAACTGATTACAATCATTTAGGTGACATCTATCTATGTTTACACCAAAGGTTAAAATTAAATCAGGAGTGACTGCAGTAATGAGAGGGCTTCATTATATTTTGAGTGAAACGAAAATAGTCTAAAAACCTTTTTATTTGAGAGTGCAAATAAGCTATATAAAAAGTTAGCAAGTTGCTGTAAGAATTTGGTGAAGAATTTGACAAACACTTCTGCCCAGAGAAGACAAGAAAACTGCAAATGCAAAGATGAGGAAAAATAAAACAACAAATTTAAAAACCCAAGCATAATCATCTTGGCATATTGACATAAAGGCAATCCATTTATCCATGAGCCATTTATGTCTTACCTACAATGATGCATGTAATAATGACAACAGAGTTTTTTACATTTGTTTTCAGCTTTGGATAAGTAGAAAATGACATAGTTTAGGAAACTACAGATCTACTCTGAAATGGAAAGAGTTACATCTTTTAACCACAACTGGCACATGATAAGCAATGAGAGAAAAGAGGCTAAGGAAAACACGACGTTTGACGAAGCATGTAATTATTTGACTAGCTGTAATGCAGTGACTACATACACAGAAAACAAATTAAATTTCATTACAAATTCAACTTCAAATAATATTATTTCCACAATTAATTAGGTAGGGCTGTGGTCACCCTGTAGAGATGCACCTGTGGTAGTGTAAAAACTGTAATATCCAGTATCAGATTGGATGCTGTTGTGGCAAGATACACACAGTCGAGCTGAATTTGATATTTGATTCTCTCTAAGTAAGCTTTTTTTCTGTCCACCTTATATGCTATAGCAGTTGCCTGCTAGGGCCTGAACGTGCATTAGAATGTAACTGCTACATAAATCATTTAGGGTAAAATGAGATATAAGAAGCTTCAGCTTTATCTGTCCACTCTAAGACCCTGTCTGGGTCAAATTACCTGAGATGATGTAAGTGTATACATGAGCTCACAGTAACTGGCCCAAGGTGTTTAACACTACTGTTGTTTAATGATAAATTATCACTTGGAGTGGTGATGTTGAAAGACTTATGCCAGTATGTATTTGGGACATTCATATTGATGATGGGGTCTTGGTACATGAGTGTCTGTGCGTGTGCATGTGATGATTAAATGCACTTTTGCTGATGATGATTCAAGCTTGTGTGGGTTTGCAATTTCCCATGGTGCACTGGGGTTGCGATCACACATCCCGTACACATGCTCCCAACACCATGCATCTGTCAAGCCTAATCAGGACAAGGTGTGTGTGTGTGTGTGTGTGCGTGCATGAGTGTGTGAGTCTTTGCCCCTAATCAGCACGGAGTGTTATGTAATCATAATTAATTAAGGCTTAATTACAGAGGCTGCTAAATGATAGTGAGACTGCTAAATTCTCTTTAAGCTTCCAAGTGCATAAGCACACACCACACAGCACAGACAAGGGTGTGCACACACACACACACACACACACACACACACATATATACACACATCGCAAACCACATTTGCATACCTGCAACACACATTTCTCTGTTTTATCTCTCAACCTTGTTCAAGGTTTTTTCACTTTCATCCTCCTATATCTCCATTTTCACTCCCATATCTATGTATTTTCAAGGACACACACATAAGTAATTCTCCATATAAATATCTTGGCTGTCACAGTAAAATAGGTCTGCAGAATCAGTATGCTTTTCTAAAGTGGAACATATCCACTGCTGTCTGCCACACTGTACTCCACGAATATACTCTCATGTCTTTTGAAGCATCAAATCTGCCCTATTTTTCTCCAGCCTATAATGTAGCTAAAGGAAGGTCTCTTCTTTTTTGCTTAGCTTCTTTTTTGCTTGGCTGCCAATCAGGCTGTAAATATATCCAAGCCACAGTATGTTTCTAAGTGTTTTGACAATGTATGTAGTATACATACAAAATAGTCTGTAAATGAAAACAGAATTAACCCTTCAAAGTTTAAAGTTAACTAATTGTCTAATTGCGTATTTAAATTACATAGTAGCCCAAATAATTACAACTTAAATTTAATTTACAATGTATGTTGGAACTAATCTGTTGAAAAGTTCATATTCATACCCTTCATGAAATTCTAATCACAATAAAGTGCCTACTTATAAATAAAATACTACACAATAAAATACTACTTATGTCGAAAAATGTCTCAAGTTTAGATTGTTTCTAATTGTTTAATAAGCTACTAGTGAAAAATAATTAATAGAAAATGACATACTTTTTTAAACTGATGATAACTGCAACTTCTTAAGGACTAAAACTGGTTAGAAGGTTGGGTTTACAAGTTTAAAAATAATTATTACATACTATAATTATTGCATACACAATACATATGAGACATGCAGTAATAGTACATATGGATAGTATACATATGCTACCATATACACTCAAGCAATTTAATTTTATAAGCAATATAGAATCACATTGGTTTCACATAAAGGTGTAACATTTTTTATTTCATATTTCTTTTTAATAATTTGAAAGAAAGAAAGAAAGAAAGAAAATACAATATTTTGTAAATACAAAATAATTGTAAATACAAAATATATAATTGTATATAATAATATATAATTGTTGTAAAATAACATCTTGAAATATTGAAAAAACATCTAAAAAAATCTTTTGGTGTCTAGTTTATAATAATTATATTTACGTTGTGTTAGGTTATCATTTTATCTTAAATAACACAAATTATTGATAGAACTAGTGAATCCAACCTAGTAGTGTAAATGGCACATATGGGAGATATTTTATTACATTTACTTGCCGAAAGATATTTGATACAGACAGCTTATTGTTTTGTCTGCAATTGGACACAGTTAGGCAGCAAAGTGCATAAGAGAAGAATAACTTACTAACTTGGGTATTAGGTTGTTACATATACATATTTGAATAATACATACGGGATGCTTGTATAACCCTACGTCCTGACAAAGAATAAAAACAATCCTGTTGGCACATGTAGAAGTATGTGGGTGTATACAAGTGTATGTGTGTTTTGTCATGGTGTGTGTGGTTGGGTGAGTATGTGCCGACCCCTAATGGAAAAGCATTGTACCAACTTGCAGGGGTCACATGTATTATTTATGCAGCACCGCGCACACACTGCAGGGACCTGTGTAACACACACCTGAGAATGAGAGTGAGAGCGAGCAAGGGAGTTTATTTCTGTGTCTGTGCGCTTGTGTGTCAGAAAGAAAGAGAAAAAGAGCTGTGAATCTCAGAAGGAGTGTGTGTACCTTAACACTTCTCCTACACTCAGTCTGTCAATATATAACTCACACACTGTATTAACTGTGCTCACAGTGTGTGTGTGTGAGTGTGTGTGGGATGAGGGGGGTTGAGGGGTTTGGGTTGGTTGTTTTGGTCTGGTCTGGCTTTTATCAGGTCTGATACTGATCTTTCATATTGGGTTAGTAGATTTCCCGTGTCCGTGTGGGTGTATCTGTGTGTGTGTGTGTGTGTGTGTGTGTGTTTGTGTGTGTGTATGTCTGTGTTTGTATGAAAAATGTATTATCATCAAAGAAAACTAAAACTAGCACTAGCAATAACATACTTATTAACTGAACACAGCATTAATAAAAATATGTTGAGAAAGACATTATTTAGAAATTTTTTCTGTGCATGGAATACGGATTAGCAGTGGGTTCCTTCTATATCAAAACTTAATGCAACATTAGGTAGGAATTTTATCATAAAAGAACAGCTACGAAAACATTTTGATGACACACTGACTTATAATAGGGAGAACGACCTCTTTGTCATCGGGTAAGAATGCCTGCTATAGCACTTTGTAACTTGGGGGATAGTGCACAAGACCTCTTTATGGCACCACGTCAAACTCCAACAACTATGGGCCTTAAGCTTCAGCAGTATTCCCAGCATGGAGATCATTGCAGAGGCTGTAAAAAGACAGAAACGAACATTGCCGGAGAAATTAAGGAGGAGAAAAAGAGAGTGGCCAAGCAAGAAACCAGAGTAATCTTATTGGTGAGAGCTATAAGAGATAAAAGAATGCAAGACAGTTTCAAGACAGTTAACAGGAAAACAATGAAAATCTGAGAGTGTGCTGTGTGTATACAGCCCTGGCAGTGTTAATTATGAAAGATTACAATGTAGGTTCTAACCTTATCTTTGTCATCCCTGTCTCATGAAGTTTTGCAGTTTTTCCGGACAAAGACCTCAGTCTTTGTCAGTGTGTTAAGACAGTGTGGGCTCATCAGCAAATGCACATGTACAGCTGTCCTTGAGGGGGACTTGAAGCACAATTTGTATTTATGTTAGTGGCACTCTGTAACTGTAGGGGACCACAAGAGCATAAAATACTGATACTTGCATAAGGCTGCTTTAAATTCCTTTTGTTATCAGATATCTGAAATGAGTTACCATTGTATTAATTTCAAAACAAAATGACAGTCATTTGACCTGCAATTTATACCCTGGTTTCTGTCAAAATACAAAACAAAAGTTAAGATGAAACCAAAACTCAACTAAAATGTTCTTTTTTGTGGAAAATATAAACAAACAACTTCCATTGTATTTTAAATCTAAAACTAACCCAAGACTGAAAAATAATGACTATTAATTAACACTAACAAGAACCCTGATGCATGCACTCTGTGAGTAGGGGTGTGGGGTTATGTGTGTGTGTGTGTGTGTGTGTGTGTGTGTGTGTGTGCACTATAGGGGCAGCATTCACATAGCAACACCCACAAGATATAAAAAAAAAAAACTAAAAGACCATGTTGCTCTCTTTTTTTTTCTCTGAGGTAGATTCAGCCCTGCTGTGTTTAGCTGCTCTCCCACAGTGCTCGCCTGCACTCCTCTTCCTTTCTCTCTTTCTCTTGCATGGCATCCTTACATCACACTTCTGAGCAGGCATGCACAACTACCCCAGCTATGTGAGCACACAGATGAAAACACTCTTGCTAGCCTTCCTCCTCAGACGATCAAAACATGTCTCCTCTTCTACTTATAAATGCAGATGTGATTTCAATTGAAAGCTTGCAAACATAGCAGAAGCTCTTGACCTTTTTTAATGAGCTGCAAGTGAGAGATACTTAAACAAATTTTAAAAAGTGACAAGTTGATGCATATCAACTGACCAGTGGCCAGTAAAGGGGAGTCGACCAGAAAAAAAAAACTGCCAAAACTCTCCTCTGATAAGCATCTATTTACACAGGTCACCATGGCAATTATTCCATGGCTACATGCCGTTGTTGGTCATGCTCTGCTATGAGGCACGGGAGGACCCACTTTTGCATCCCCCACATGTATATACAGCATAATTCTGCTTGAATAACCTACAGACTTATTCAGTATCCTACAGTATCCTCCTCTCCTTGAGGTCCACTTATAATGCTTTGAATGTATGTAACAAAAGTAAACAGCTTATTTTCAAATGACCTGTTCCGACCTCGTTTTATCTTATCTTATTATTTATTATTAAACAGGCTGTTTGTCAGCGTGCCTTTACTGTTGTAATGTCCTTTAGACTGATTGAATAAAAATAGTGCCTTGTCCAAAAAGCTGTCTGTACTAAAGACTCTTTATAATCTGTTTTCATATATTGACATTTGGGTAGTGAGTGGTATGTTTTGAATGTTTACATATTACAGCCAACTCTTTTTATTTCAAAAGGGAAAGGAGATTTTTGTTCTTTTTGTTTCATGAAATGGGCACTTTAATTCTTTAAAGAAAGATCATAACTAAAAGAGGCTTCCTAAAATAATGACTCCTAGATAGAAAACTTTGGCAAGCATGAGACTCAATGTGAGTGTGTGTGTGTGTGTTACATGAGGACAGGACGAGGAGACAGGATGCAAGTGCAAGTATTTAATGACAATCTAACAGGAGCAAAACAAAAACACTAGGAAAACAAAGAAACAAAACACCACTGAGGGACAGGGAAACAGAAAAAACTAACAGAGACAAAACACCAAGCAAGAACAAACGGCACAACAGGGAGTATAAAACAACAAGGGCTAACGAGAAACACCTGGGAAGGGGCAGAGCTACAAACAAGGGACAGGTGAGGGGCCTGACAAGGGGGCGGAGACAGGAGGAGCAACAACCAAAACAAACAGAAGCACATGGCACGGGACAACAAAAGGCACATGGAAATGACAAGACAAAAACGGAAAACTGAGAAAAACAGGGGCTAGACTAGACAGGATGTGACAATGTGCTTCTGGCTGAAGCCTTTGCATGGTAAGCGTGAGCTGTGGGTCAGTGCTGAGATGAGAATATATTCCAGTGGTGTAATTCATTAATTTGCTGTTTGCCGTCCGGCACTCGGCCGGAATAATCCAGCGGGAAGGGCCAGTGCACTTTCTGCCGACAAGGAAAATTGGATTTTGGATGAGCGATCGCACGGCTTAAAGCTCTACCAGCGGCCTGTCTGTTAAACACACTCCACATCACACACTCTCCGCTTACAGGCAGTTTGTAGTTATGAGCAGCACTCATATAAACACACCTTTAATCCACTCTCTCTGTTTCCTCTCACTCTATATTATTTTCTAACTCTCTCCCTCTCTCTTTTACCCACACACAGATGAATATACAAGGCAAGAAGCAGGGTCTTGTATTAACATGAGTAATCATGTGCTTGAATGAGTTATTCAAATAATACATAAATATGCACCCAACAGCCACTTCATTAGAAACACCTCCTTGTATCCACATTTATTGTCCGTTTTATCAGCTCTACTTCTTATGTAGGTGCACTTTGTAGGTTTAAAATTACAGACTTGCTGCACACTTTGTTTCTCCCTGTTATTCAGTGGTACGGACCCCACTGGACCACCACAGTATTATTTGGGCGGTGGATCATTCCCAGCACTTAATTGACACTAATGTGGTGGTGGTGTGTTAGTGTGTGTTCTGCTGATGTGAGTGGATCAGACACAGCAGTGCTGCTGGAGTTTTTAAACATCAGTGTCACTGCTGGACTAAGAATAGTCCACCAGTCAGCAACATCCAGCCAACAGCGTCCTGTGGGCAGCATCCTGTGACCATTGATAGAGGATGACCAGCACAAACTACTCAGCTACAGATGACTTCAGCAACACTACTGTGTCTGATCCATATGTACCAGCGCAACACACACTAACATACCACAACCACGTCAGTGTTGCTGCAGTGCTGATAATGATCCACCACCCAGATAATACCTGCTCTGTGGTGATCTTGTGGAGGTCCTGACCACTTAAGAACAGGGTAAAGGGGGCTGACAGCACATGCAGAGGAACAGATGGACTACAGTCTGTAATTGTAGAACTACAAAATGCTATATATGGTAAGTAGAGCTGTTAAAATGTTAAATAGAGCTGTTAAAATGTTAAATGAGTGTAGATACATGGAGCCTACCTAATGAAGTGGCTGGTGGGTGTATGTCTCAAAGGAAAGGGAGAGAGAGAATAAAGACAGAGACGGAAAGAGAGAAATGGTATTAGAGAGAAAAGATGAATAAAGAAAGGGGGCAAGGGAGTGAGAAATTTAGAAACAGAAAGAGAGAAATTAAGAGACAGAAACACAGAGAAGAGGAATAAACTGCAATTTGCAACCTGCCTACACAAAAAGGACAGATTCAAGAAGGGCCTATAGTATGTGACAGTGTGTGTATGAGAGAGAGAGAAAAATGTTTACATCTGTGTGTAGTGCATGTGTGTATGCTGTACTTTGACAGTTTCCTATTAAATCTAGTGATACCAATGAGGCAGAGATTTGATGCTGTTAAATCTAACTCTCTGTGTGTGTTTCTTACAGCTCCTCTAACTGAAGACCCTCCAAAGATCCTGTTCCCTTCCGAAAACAAATTTCTCAACTTGGACCTGCAAATGGGTAAGAGTAACCATTTAGTCCAGCGGTGTCCAGTCTTATGTGAAAAGGGCCGGTGTGCGTGCCGGTTTTCATTCCAGACAAACTGGAGGTATACCTGATACCACTTGTTTAATCGGTTGGTCTCAGTCTTCCAACAACTGATCCTGTGAGTTCAAGCTTTGTTGGAATTGTTTTCCTGTTTTCCTGCAATCTTATAGGCTGGACCCTGCTGTTTTAGTCAGTATGTGTGTTTATGTGCAAGAGGAAGAGTAAGAAGTAAAGGTTGGGTGAACATTTATTGGCAAAGAGATTGATATTGATTGATATTTGTGGGAAATGTGTGGAAAATGTTACCAATGTTAGCAAACAGGTGACATTTTTGCACTGAAATCTCTGCTTCCAGTTCGTTTATTAAAAGGCTATGTGTTGGGATGCTGGGTAGCAACTTATTTTTGTATCTCACAAATACGCTTGAACTTGTCATGATACAAGATACTTAACTATAAGATACTAAAATATGCTGATGACAGGGTTACAACATGACAACCGGAAACATAACTACAGGGCATATTTGTGCTAATGCAGCCAAAACAATGCTAAAGACGTTTGGATTGTGCAGTTAAAACATAGGGGTATTTAGAACCGCAGTACTGTCAAATTTATATTCCATCTTTGTAATAAACTGTCAGATATAGTGTGTACATTGAAACTTTGTGTCCTGGAAAAGCTAGTAATGTACTGTTCAAGTAGCTGTAGATTAGCCTAATAACAGCTCCACATGCTACAGTATGGGTTTCTGGCAAAATGCCCCACTAACACAAGTTTAGAGGACAGGGACTGAAATCTGAGGGATTGAACTTGTGCTGCTGTGTGTGGAGCTGTTAGCTAAGCTTTGCTCCACTGTAAGTAAATAAGTAATATACTGTTTGTCCAAATGGTCATTTTTGTCACAATGTTTTGTCTTGTAATGACAGAAGTAAAAATGTATTCAAGCTCCCATCTATCTTGAAAACATCTAAGTTCACTTTTCTTTTGGTCATTATTTAGCTAGCTAGGTGTTTATATTGGTTGAATTGCTGTTGAAACATAGCTAGCATGTTGGGTGATGTGGTGACTGGTGTGGTGACATTCCAGCTATCTTGAAAACATCTAAGTTCTTTAAAAGTATTTCACTTTTCAATAATTTTGTGGGCCAGATGAGATTTTGGCCTTGTGTTTGGCACAGGGGAAATACATCATCAAATGCTGTGGTCCTTCAAAAATAAGTAATAATGACGCTGCTGAGATTTGTTGTAAGAAAACCAGGCATAAATAGTTAGATGGCACAGCCAGTCATCAATCAGTGTCAGTTGTTAATCCTTAATAATTCTCAACACTCAAAAATGATTAAGGGCAACATTACAGAATTCAGCCTTCACCTGTGTACTGTGAGAGAATGATGAAAGCAGGCTTTGGTGTAGGGAGATGGCTTTAAGGTTTTCTTGTTTCGTTTTCCAAAGAATTCACTTTTGCTGACATTTTCCGTTTTCCCTACCATTTCTGTTACTATTGTTGCTGTTTTTGTTACTATTGTTGCTGGTAATCATTGCAAAAATCCAGGCAATTCCAAGAAGTCACTTACTGTTTTTGCGGTTGTAGGTGGGTGAAGATGATAACTCAAATGACCTTATCAGAAAATGCAACTTAAACCTCAGTCATTAAATGTTTATATTTCTTAAATACAAATGATAACATTTCTATGGTGGGCAGGAGGGAATAAAAGCTAAGTGATTAACTAGCTTTTAGAAATTTCTAGCAATAGAAAGATTAAACAGCAAAAAAACCAAAACAAAAACAAAACAAAACAAAACAAAACAAAAAAACATCTTTTAACATGTAATGGGACGTTCACTGTCACTACTGTTAAGATGTGCAATAACACAAAGGTATCCAAACAAGTTTTTAAGCAAGACAGAGGCAACAAAAAGCTGCAAAACATCTAACAGTTGTCAAAACAACCATTCTCGCAACCAAAATACTAACAAAATCTTAAGCTGTCAACCAGTTGCATGATGCTCCAATATCAGTTACATGAAGTAAACTAGATTTCCTAAGTGAATCTGTAGTTGTCTGACTGATTGCAATGCTGCCTATTTTTGGCAGCATTCACAAAACTTTTCCAAACACACTGCGTGCATTACCAGGATTACCCCAGGTTAATACAAACAACGGCTCCTGTAAGCTTCTGCTTTGATGGAACGAAAACCTGCAGCCACGTAGGCCCCTTGCACATTAGACGGGCATCGCTGTTTCTGTATGTGTGTGTATGTGTGAGAGAAAGAGAAAGAGTGAGGCACACAAAGGTAAACGTTGAACATTTAAAAAAGTGGCTTATACAGATAACTATACAGATTATGGCAAATGTGTCTACATAGCATACAGTTGAGTTTTTTCAAATGAAAACATTCCCAGTTCTTTTATTAAAAGGCATGTGTGGGGCACTGGGTAGCAGTTTGTTTGTTCTTTTCACAAATACGCTTGACTTGTCATGTTCCTGTATACTCAAATATGCTGATGGCATAGCGACAGGAAAAATAGCTACAGGACACTGCATGCATTACCATGTGCTACTATGGCTGGCCTAGTGCAGCACCATGACCTTACATTTGCAGAATGTGCTGTAGGCTGAGGTGCGTTCAGAAGATGCTGCATTTCATGCACACTCTATACAACAGAGTAATACAACTATGCATGGTTTTCCTATGAAAATGGTTACTGAGTTTGAATTTGATGCTTCTATGCCATACAGAAAATGTAAAGCAATTTATTATCCAGTTTATTATTCATCATTGTTTTTATGGTTTGAAATGTTTAAAACTTTTGAGATACTTTATTACTTTAACATAAAAAATGCTTAATCACTTACCGCTCCAACCTGCACTCAGAATGGGGCAGAAAACATAGTAGCACACAGAAAGCTTCTACAGACTGAAAAGGATATTGTTGCCAGTGGGGACATGCGTGCAGGGGAATGCCCATCAGGTTAATTAGAATTATTTTAGATTTAAAAACACTCTTTTGTTTTCCTAATACAGTTACCATTTGATGTTTTTTTCCAACAATACTATGCTCTCATTACATGTAGAATTTGACTTACCAGAAGCAGTGTGTGTGTTTGTGTGTGTGTATGTGTGTGTGTGAATGAACTTTATAAAATGAAACAACGGTATATTTTCCCAACAATAGATGCTTCATATAATGCACAAACATTTAGGTTATTCTGTATGGAGCAGCAGAGTGTATGTATGTGAGTGTGTATGCGTGTACACGTGTGTGTTGGACGGAGGAAAGTCTGTTGGCTTGGCTGGGAGTCAGCGTGTGTGTGTGTTGGCTGCAGGAGCAGATTGGAGCATATTGAGCAGGCTCTGGCCATGTTGTGGCTTCAGAGCGAACGGAGAAAACAGGACAGTACCTGGGTCAGAGAAGGGCAACACACATGTGACAAACTGACACTCTGAGCTGAGTCTGTGAGGTGTGTCTGACTGTGTCTGCCTGTACACAAGTGCCCTGAATCTGTCCCCTCTCTCCCTTTCTCTCGCTCCTTTTCTTTCTCTCTCTCTCTCTCTCACTCTCTCTCTCTTTCTCTCCCCTCACTCTTTCTTTTCTCTCTCCTTCATCTGTTCTCTTAACTTCTCTTCCTACATGCTTTCTTGTTTTTTTCTCTTTCCCCTCTCACTCACTCTCTTCCTCTTTTTCTGTTTGTTTGTCTGTCTCTCTCTCACAGTCCTTCTGTCTCCTCCTTACCACTCTCACTTCCTCTCATTGTAACCTCTTTCTCTCCCTCCCTTTTCTCTTTTCTCTCCCCATTTCTCCCGCTCTCTTCACTCCCAGTTTTTGTCTTTCTCTTATAACTTTCATATTTCAGTATTTTTTCAGTTCTTCCTTTCTCAGTTTGTCTTTCACCTACTCTTTTCTACATTTTTACTGTCTCTCCTTCCATAACTTTCAATAGCATTTTCACCTCTTTAATTTTCTTCAGTCCTCTGTTTTCCTCTCTCTCTCTCTCTCTCTCTCTCTCTCTCTCTCTCTCTCTCTCTCACTCCCTTCCTTGCTTCCTCCATCCTTCCCTCTGACACACACACACATATGCTGTACCTGTCTAAGATAAGAATAGTTGCACGCCACGGCTGACATCTAATTACCCAGAGGAACGAATTAAAGAGAAGAACAGAGAGAGAGGAAGAGAAAGACATCAGAGTAAAAAAGGCAGGACAGAATTAGAGAATAAATGAGGCAGCTCTGTAGTACAGTAGGGCATTGAGAGTTGTGTGAATGTATGAGTCAGTTGTGTAATGCTGATCGGATCAGGTAAAAGCATCTTTGCCTGTGTAATGCTGCAGTTAAACCTTCCTTCCAACCTTCCATCCGTCGCTGTAAGGCTAATAGATTGGCATTATGTAATAAAACATTGCACTGAGTGCCTCTTTGTTAAGGAGTGAAAAATGAGCCTTGGAGATAAGTCTCTTTTTTTTCTTCTCCTGACTGCCAGGGGGAACAGATGATAAGATGAAAGGGTGGAATGATGGTGGGATGAGTGAAGGAGAAAGAGATGAAGAGAATGCGCTTTGGCTGAACCCACTGTAGCATTATTAGTGGTAGCCAGCAAAAGACATACACAAACACAAGCAGTCTGTAAATTGCCCTCAAAACCGGTGTTAGAAAACCACTCGGTAAAAAATGTTACACACAAACACACATATGGTGTATTTGGAAAAGAAAGATGGATTATACAAACCAATTCAATATCAACAGTCATTTAAATCAGCACATGCACAAACCAATCTATCACTTATGTTCATTATGCGCTTCTTATCCATTCAAACTAGAAATAACGCTGATCAAATGATTGAATAATATTTCATTCTAACTGTTCAGTTAAATGTGTCTTGGCTGACCAACTGCAATTATTGTAGGCATAGGAAAGTGTAGTTTGGTTTCGGTTTAGCAGTTACACCATCTAAATGGAGATTCATTGAAGACTGCAAATTATAATGCAAGTAATGTTTTTTTCAGCAACATGTTTGTGCAGTGAAATGGAACACTTTGGTGAAAATGGTAGAAGGAAAAAGTAAGATAAAAGATAAAACTGTAGACTGATAGACCGTTACAAGTAAGCATTTAAACCCAATGAAATCTAGAACTAATATTATCATTAGTTTATTATTGTCATTTAGCTTAAAACGTTCCAAAATTAACTATATTTTCAACAAAAGTTAAGCAATAATAGTTTTGATGGCATGTCAAAGATGTATATGTTTTGTGTTGCATCTACTGATAATACTGAAAATCTACTGATAATATCTAATGTCACTCTTATATCAACTAACATCACTTTCTACCTCTAGAGGAAATAATGAGTCACTGTAGCATTAAGTTGAATCAGTCCAACATAAGAGGATAAAGAAGTAGCACTGTCCTAATGATGTTTTCTAATCTCGTCAATCATGTTGAAGGCTCTGTTAGATCAATTAAGGACAGTTAGATCATGAAAGGAAGAGTATACAAAATGATTACTGAAATAATAAATAGAAATTTACAGTGTGCAAGGCCTCCTAAGTAATGTAAAAGGTCTATGCTTTGGCCTCATTGCAGGATAGGATGGTCCTCTCCTCTCCAGTTGATGTACAGAATTAGCAGTTAGCGTTGTCCAAGCAAAGACAACTTGAATTTATTGTCACTGGTAATAACAGTACCTTCTGTGTAACCAGGGGAATTATAAAGAAATATTTTGATTTAAAACTAACTGGAATGCTTGTAATACTCAGTGTGGCATCTGTTTAAGAGGCTAGTCCGTTTGGTTGTAAAGTCACAAGCAGGAAAAGTCCTAAGCACATGAACAGTAAGGAAACAGCTGGAAAATAAAACATAATTTTATGTGATATTTGAGCCAGTAGCTATACAATATTTACACTTTGGCCTGATTTTCACAAAGTAAAATATGTTTTTAAAACATTATTTTGGTTTTTAGTTTCAGCTATATAGGTATATTTTCATTCCATCCCAGCCTGGTCTTGCAGAAATATCTGCCTGGAGGCTGAGTTGACAAATTTGCCTATAAGGACACTGTATAATTCAGAGGCTAACAGAAGCCATAATGTACCCACCTCCAAAATCTCAACTATGTCTGAATCTGTGGGGCTGTATATTAAGCATATGCTTTTTGGTCATTCAGTAGCATTATGGGTGGGACAAGACCCAAACAATACTTGACCCATAACAGGAAATATCACAAAATCGAATGTAGCTGTTCATGCATTGACAGGAAGATATTAATTCACCCGTCTTTCTACAATAACAATGAAGTGAGCATTAGTTCCGGAGAGAGAGAGGAAAACACAAGAAACTTCCTCATAGCAGATGCATTCACTTTACGTGCAAGCATATTGGCAAATATCTATTGGAACATCTGCGCATGGGCCAGCATATGTTCAGATATGCAGATGCAAAAGTATAACGCAGCAGCAGCTGAAACAATTCAATATATAGCACTACAGAACTACAGCAGCAGTGTACTGGGGGTCAGTCACTCAAATGCAGAAACACACACAGTACAAGATCTCAGCCATGGAACAGAAATAACACAGAGGGAGGGAAAGACAGACAGACAGACAGACAGACAGACAGACAGGCAGAATAGTGCTGGTGAGGGGAAGAGAGATATGAGGAAGGTGAGGAACAGAAGAAATGGAAAAAAAAGGTAAGTTTGCGTTTTGAACAGAAGCCATTTTCTGTCAGGTTGAGGCAAAGACGAGAGAGCAGAAAATAGACCAAACGAAAGAGTGCACGTAGAGGAGTGAGGGAGGTCATGTTCAAATAAGAGCCACACTTGTTTGAACTGAACTGAGTGTAAATTCAATTAAACCGGATTGAGCTCTTCTCGGTTTCCTCCTGTCGGAAGTTCAGAGATGACAATTCACAAACTCACATGCACACATCAGGAGAGAATGTGTGTTTGCAGAGGTATTCAAAGGACACTTCTTAATATTAATCACACTTTCCAAAAATAATACGGTTGTTGCTAGGCAACGCCCAGGCCTCCTTGGGCGATGAAGGAATTTCTCTAAATAAACAGGGTTTCCTGTACAATGATATCTGCCATAACGTTACTGGAAGCAGAAACGTACTATGCATGAACTGATACATTCATTTCAGTTTGGATGGTTGAATAGTGCCTGACAGTATAAAAACTAACTAGTTTAAAATAGTAATAGACATTTACAATACAAGATGTATATGCTCAACGCTGCGTGTTAAACACAATGTCTAGTGTTACCCTGCTCATGTAATGTAACTTTCATAACTTTCATAATTATTTTGAGGAAGAATAGGCCCACCCAACCCCTGCAGCAGACCATTTTAAACTAATTGGGTATAGCTTGCAGCCTAGAACTGCACTGAATGCTGTAATACATATAAATTAAGTGTGCAGTGACAAATTGAGTGAATATAAAGTACAATGTTTGAAAACAACTCAAACATGTAATATGTCAGCATATTGAATTTGGTACATTGTGTTATCTGTGATTATTTCATATCAGTACAGTGGACTGTGAGTGGACTCATACTTTAAGAACTGAACATACTTTATGAATGAACAGGTACCAGACGATGGCTAGACAGTACTAACATTAACATGGTTACACAGCCTGTCCTCTAGAGTATATATAAAAAAAACCCTTAATCTAAAAATGAATGACTACTAGATCATGTATGCATATTACATTATTTTGTTGCCCCCCCTCTGTCCTTTTTGTGCCAGCTGTCACCTCCCCTGCTGTCTCTATTGCTTACATGGCCAGTTCATGTCCTCTCTCAGCTGCGTCAGGTCCTTTACATTTTCTTCTACTCTCTGTTGCTGCAACATTTATTATATTACTTTAATTGTAAATATATCTGTATCTATATAGAATGCAACAGAATCCCTAATCAGGATTGAAACTATAAGGAAAATGCATGCAGTAGTAGAATAATACTTACCAAGCATGATCTGCTAATGTGTAAATAATACAAAGCTGCAGTTGACCTTTTTAATTTACTAGTAAATAACATTTAAATTAATAGTAATTAACAAGACGTATAATTCAACCCTTATAAAGTAAGTTAGCTGACCTAACTAGCTAGTGTATGCACCATCTTTTAACCAACATTTAACGAGTTACATGTTGCACTGCATTGTTGTTTGGGTTTTTTTCTAGCAAAATAAATGCCAACATTAGCTAGCCTAACAATAAACTGAAACAAGTGAAAGAAAATTGGCCACCATTTGTGCTGCTGACGGTTGCTGAGTGTACAACACAGTTTGAAACAGACATAAGATAAAAGTGAAAAATGGCAATTATACCTCAGTTAATTCCGACCCCAACATAACTGGGTGAGAGACATTCTACGAGTTGCAATATTACACCATAATGGCACTCTGACAGAAGCTCTTCAACCACTATCCATAACAAAGCAGAAACGTTACTTGTAATAAATATACAAGTAAAAAACTGCCAAAATAAATGTACTATATTCCATTTGTTGTTGAACCGAAGGCTAAATGATAGAGAGTTCACGCTGTTATTTGCACGGCCTCCAAACCCGCATACAAGTACACGCAGCACGGACACCTTGGGTTTAAAAAGGAGTGACAAATTAGCAGTACGCCTACTAGATAGGTCGGTAGGGTACATTTTATGGTTTGAGACACAGAATTAAATCAGCCAATCGGTGGTGGAAAATTTTAATACAGAGTATAATGGGAAAATGTGTAGTTCAGCTCCTCAAAAAGGTAAGTTCTTAACAACTTCAGTTAACATAACCTGTAACATCGTCTAGTGTTTCGTCTGCTTGTTTTGTTCCATGCTCAGCAATATATACAGTATATGTTCTTATTATTTACATACTTTATGTAAAGGTTACTAGTCTGATAGCTTGAACCTAGTCCATGGCCAGTAAGACCAGAATGGGAATTCCAGATGAACAGGTATACTAGATTAACTTGTATGTCATCACTATCATCATTTTAGTTTTTTAAAGGAAATCTTTTTTTATTGATTTTTTTTTCATAATTACACTTAATCGGTATGTAAATGCTTATTGTTCTGCTAGAGGATTTGGCAGTGCTTTAGCTATATATGGCCATGCCAGTAAAGCTCACTAAATTCAGAAAGATAGAGTGATTGAGCAGTGGTAGAGAGATAAGAGCAAATCCCTTGTTTCTTTGAGGGGTGCAAGCTGTTCTCTCTAGTGTGTATGTGTGTAGGGTCCCATGAGGCCGCAACTCTAATCAAGCACACACACTCCTGTTAGAGCGGCATGACCTTTGAGGCGTTGGCAGTTTCAGGCTGACCTTTAAGAGTGAGTGTGTGTGCGGGCTGGAGTAATGTTCACCATAATGGAGGATAATGTGGACGCTGTTGGCGCTGTGTTTGTGTGTGTGTTTGAGAGAGAGAGCGTTTCTTTCCATCATACTCTTCTAATGTTCTCTCCTGCATATTCTCTTATAGTTTCTCTTTCTTTCTTTCTCTCTTTCTCTCCCTACCAATCATTTCCTTGCTATCACCTCCTTCTTCAACTTTCTTCTCATCTTCATCATTCCATCTCTCACTCTCACTCACTCACTCATGTCCTTCTCTGAAATTTCTCTCTCTTTTTCTTTGTTTCCTTTTCTTTCCCTTCAGTCTTTCTCTCTCATTCTCACACTTTCTCTCTCTACTGTTATATCTCAGTTTGTATATTGCACATCCGTATGTATTTCTACACAAGCATAGTGCACACAAAAGCATCCTTTGTTTGAAATTTTTTAACAAAAATTATTTTTTTCTTTCTGTAACCTTTTCTGATCGTTCAGTGTTGCACCTTATGGATTTTCTTTAACATGACTTTAACATTTTTTGCTGTTTTTCCTCACCTGTTCCACCTCCTCAGTACTTGGGCAACACTGATCAGCATCAATTAGTGTAGATTTTGCACATTAATAGTTCAAGCTATTTTTTTTTTAAGTTTTTTGTTTAAGTAAAACACAGCGCTGCTGAGTCAGTCATCCAGAAAATTTTGAGCATTGCACATGGATGAACAAACTGCCATTTCTTATTTTTGTGTCCTGTCCTTGTCCCAATGAACAATCAAATCATATCAGATCAAGGCCTGCCATCAAACTTCTACATACAGCCTTTTTGTTTGGGTTTCCTTTTTTTAAGTAGTTTAGAGCGGCTGTGGAGTAAAGAAAAATGTCAGAAATTTTACTGCAATTGTCCTCCACATACTCAGCAGCCTCAATTTGTGCTGTCTTTACATTTTGATCATTAATTACTCTTTACTTATAAATATACATATATGCCTGTTCATCACACATAGACGCTATGCACTCCTAGGCCTCCCAGTGTCATTGTAGTTCCAACACCCAAAAAATGTCTGCTCCGTGGTTGTCCTGTGGGGGTCCAAGAAAGTGCGGCTATAAGTTAAGAGGAGCTGATTAAATGAACATTGAGTGTAGATAACAAGGAGTTGCCTTTAATGATATTAAATACATGCCATGGTCTGTCTTGCAGAAAAGTAGTTTTTAAATTGCTATTTTTTACCTGTAAGCATAGCAGCATGTCACTGACAGCTGACTCTATCAAAATTGTTTATTATTCATATGAACTTGGCCAATCAAATAATTCTGTTCATTTTAAAAATAATGTTGTAATTTGACTTCTCCTTGACTATTAAGGCAACTTGGAATACAGTGGAATGAGTGAGTACATGCATAGAATTATCATTAGAAGTCAGTATACAGAAATAGCCCAGTAGAAAAATAAGTATATGTGGATGAATATGTTGCCTTAATGTAAGGTGTTACCATAAAACACCCATTTCGCTGGACTGTCTGCAGATGAGTCAATAACTGCTGTCATTCAAACCAGAAGGTGCATGTTATGTACTGTTGTTCTTGCCATTGTTGTTGTGGTTTGATTGGCCTTGCTGCAAATGAGGTTTTTGTCTCAGCTGGACCTCCCATACAGCCTGCACACAAACCCATATAGCCTGCTCGCAAAGGCAGGATACAAAAAATGAACCACCAGCTCTGTTACAACTGACTCAATCAGTGGAACATATCTGGAACACAATGATGGAGTGATATGAGTCAAATCTCCTACTTCACACATGACAACTGGGTTTGATGAGGGAGAACGAGAGAGAGAGAGAGAGAGAGTGAGAGAGAGAGGGAGCAAAAGACAGAGATATAAAGCAGGTGAAAGAGATGAAAGAGAGAGGGGTAAAAGCTGTGGGTTGAATACCTAAGGGAAAAGACCCACTGATGTGCTTATATTACACTGACTTTAGATTCATTTTGGAGATTGAAGCTGATTCTCTAGGGAAATGAAGCCTGTGGGTGAGTGTGTGGGGATGGGGGGAGCATCATCTGTTCTTTGATTCCAGCTATCGAGAATAGCTGGAGGGTACTTAGTAAAGAGTGCAGTGTGTGTGTGTGTGTGTGTGTAGGGGAGCAAGAGAGTTTTTGAATGTGAAGTAGGCTGCTCCTTTGTTCCCCATTCACCTGGCCAATACTCAGGTTATTATGGCTGTGCTGAAGTTGTGTAAGGGCCACTGAGACAGGGTCTCTATTATGTCATCAGAATGGAGGGATCAGCGGAGGACAGAGGAAGAAAAGCAGAGCAGAAAAGTACCAAACTCTTACAAAGGTTTGATCTTTATAGCTAATTAAAGTTCCGAATTGGACAGTAGGGGCTGAGAAACAATCGGAGAGACAAGTGGAAAGAGGGTAAGCAAAGAAAGAGAAAAGAATCAAGCAAAAGGCCACCGTGTTTTTTTGGCACATATCGCTGTTGTTGCAGCAAAATGTACTTCTCTTTCTCCATTTTCTCCCCCTGCACACCCTCCTCTGATCCCTTCTCTCTCATGTTTCTCTCTCTCTCTCTCTCTCTCTCTCTTTCACCCCACTCTCTTATGTGCATACTTGTTTAGTGCATAAGTGTGTGGCTGGTGTGTGTGTGTGTTTAAGGGAAAATGTCAGTTTTCATATTGAGTTTGCTCAGTCAGTGCAGCTCTGTGCTGTGTAGGTAAATGGGGGACGAGCACACGGCAAACTCTTTAGCAAACAGAAAACCACTCACATATCTGTCTCACACACACACACACACACACACACACACACACACACACACACACCATATCCACAGTAAAATACATTCTCATTAAGGAGTTTGAGCTCCCCCTGATGGTAGGATGCTGTGCATGTGTAATTAGATTCGATGCAGTGCTCTTAACTGCCCAAGTGATTCTTGAGTGTCTTAAACCATAAAATTACTCAGCAGTCCCCACCAAGACAGGATGCCACAATGGCTGTTTCTTGTGTTATTATGGTAAAGACAATTATCTGTTTTTGTGATGGAGAATACTGGTCCAATAGAGGAGAGAGGAGAAGAAGGGAAAAAGAAAAGAAAGAAAAGAGAAGAAAAGACAAAAAGAGAGAAGAAAATGGAGTTTAAAGTGAGAAGAGTGGGATAGATATGCGAAGTAAAAGAAGATAAAAGCTAGTGAAGAGAATTGAGTAGAAGAAGGGAGAAAAGTAGAAAAAGGGAACAGAAGGAGATAAGGGGAGATAAAGAGAATGAAAGACAAGATTACAAAAAAGAAGGAAATTGTTGAGAAGAAATGGAATATAAGAAGAGAAAAATGGAATAGAAAAGGAGAACAGAAGAAAAGTAAAGAGGAAAGAAGGCATACAACAGAGTCAAAATGGAGAGAAGGGAGAATGAGAAATGAAATAAGAAGAACAGTAAGGAAGTGGAATAAAAAGGCAAGTGAATAGAAGGGATGTGAAATTAAGGTAATTGAAGGTAATTGAAGTGGAAAAAGAGAAGAAGAAAATACTGAAGAAAAGAATTAGAGGTTTAATGAGCATGTGTAGTTGTCAGAGGCCTGAACAGTGCTGTAAATGATAGTGACAGGTTAGTGCCTGATTGGCTGAGCAAGGGAAGTGCATGCTGGTTCTATACTGTACACACTGATACTAATGACATCACTGTTGACGCACAACAGCTGCACTAGGGAGGCGAGCTACCATGCGTGCATGTGATTATGTGTGTGGGTTTCTCAATCAGACTCACAGACAAGCCATTTTGTTGTATCCAAAGTCACAACAATCATATTCATAGAATGTAATGTTTAGACATGTAGGTTCCCAATCCTGGTGCTGCCCTGCCCATTTTAGTGTTTCCCATGCTCCCAACACATCCATTTCTACTCAGGAAAGGGGTACTCCAGGACCATGGTTGGCAACCTCTGATTTAGACCAATGTTATGGACATGTTTGTAATAAATGCGCATTAAAACGTACAGTAACCATAATAAGAAAAAAATTGAGTGAAGTTAAAAATGTCTTAATGCTATGGAATTAATGCAATCCAGTGCCGTTTTAATGCCTTTTGTAAAAACTGTTAAATCTTTGTAACTTTTTATTATTCTTTTAAAAGCCACTGTCCCAATGTCCTTTCATTTTTACT
This sequence comes from Semaprochilodus insignis, assembly GCA_034552555.1. Lineage (NCBI taxonomy): Eukaryota > Metazoa > Chordata > Actinopteri > Characiformes > Prochilodontidae > Semaprochilodus > Semaprochilodus insignis. Next base: position 11,086,328 of record CM067480.1, read on the forward strand.
TAATAAGATGTCATTATATTAAGGTATTAGGAATATTTGAAGAGTTTCATTCTTAAATGCCATAGAATTATTTGTACACAAGAATAATAGCTGACAAATAATGGAAAATGTTTTTATTTCTCTAATAAAAGTGGGATTAATCATAATATAGCACTAAATATGTATTGCATGTGTAGAATCAACTCCCAGCAAAGTAAAATCATGAAGACAAAAAATAGCTTAAAAGTCGAAAATCTAACCTGAGCTTTCAAGTCTGATTTAGACCACAATCATTTATTTTTTTCATTAAGCTGAAAGTTCTGTTATGATAGAAGGGTCACTCTGGATTTTCCTTTGGCTCATCATTTGGATTCATGTACATCACCATGCTGAAGGCATGTGGTCATTTGCTCAGCATATGAATGTGGTCTAAATTAGACTTGAAAGCCCAGGTTTGATTTTCTTTTCCTGGCTTAGACATCAGACGTGTGAGGGAAAAATCTAATTTACCAGTCTAAAAGATATCTTCTGTGCTGCCTATTTAATGATCCGCAGACTTGACCTTGTTAGATGAGGGTGTAGCACCTGAGCTCATCAGATATGAAGTGTAGACATCTCCACACTACTACTGTCCAATATTAGTACATTCAGGACAGAGTGAGAAATACAGCAGGCTTAGACCATATTTAATATTTAGTTATTATCATCATGTTGTTATACTATTTAAATGTATTTACAAGAACATGTTTAATTACATAATTAAGTGTGTAAGCAAATTAATTCCACACTCCAGGACACAATTTTTATATACACAACAGGATTATAGACACAGGAACACCAAAGAGCTGTGTCCTAAGTCCTATGCTGTATAAGCTGTTTACCCATGACTGTGTTGCCTCTCACAGTGACACCACCATCATCAAATTTGCTGATGATACCACTGTCATGGGACTGATCACTGGGGGTGATGAGACGGCTTATAGGATGGAGGTGGCAAAATTGGTGGCATGGCGTCAGGTCAACAATCTTTCTTTAAATGTTGATGTTGCAGAGCAGCACAAACCCCTGCTTATTTATCAGAGGGCAAAAGAGAGAGTGAGCACCTTCAAATTCACCGTCAACATCACTGAAGATCTTACTTGGTCACACAACACAACTGGTCAAAGGCACAGCAATGCATTTCCTGCAAAGACTCAAGAAAACTGGCATGCCAAACAGAATTCTGAGGAAATTCTACAGAAGCATTATTGAAAGCATTCTCCCCAGCTCCATCACAGTCTGGTTTGGAAACTGCTTCTACCAGGACCGCAAGTGTCTGCAACGGGTGGTCAGGACAGCCCAGTCAATCGTAGGAATGGCTCTTTCACCACTAGAGGACATTTACCACTCCAGAATCCTCAGGAGGGCCCACAAGGTCATCAAGGACAAAACTCATCCTCAGCAGAACCTCTTCCTACTTCTCCCATCTGGCAGACGATACAGGAGTGTCTACCCCGAGGTCATCAGAGCTCTGAACACCTCACTTCCTCCAACAGTCATTCTACCTCGCCTACCTCAGAACATCACAGACTGCTTAACTGCACAGACTGCACTTTTTCTACATTTTCTGGTGATTCAATGTATCACTTCTATATAAGGTGTATTATGTTTATACTGCATTATGTACACTATGTTTATGATATATGTATACTTAATAAGGATACTTGAATCTATATTTGACTGCTATTGCACAGTTCTGTCATTTATTTACACTAATACTGCATACTGTACAAATGTTCTCCTATACCTTTAAGACTTATATAGCATATATTGTACATTTTCCTAATTTATATACATACATATCTATTTCCCTCTAGTCCCTCTAGTAGAGATGGTGTGACTTTTCTAGGATAACTACTTTAGCTGATGTTAGGTCCAGAAACAGTCAAAATATATTTAATGACAAACTAACATATTGGAACATGTTCCACAGAGGAAACAACATGAGAAAACGAGTCCTGATCAACATTTAATTTTATACCAGTTAGGTATAATTTACCTTACATTTGAAGATGCAGATTCTGGTACTCATCTAACATGAAAAGAATTGATTTTCCCCTTTCTAAATAGTAAAACATGTTTTCAGATGTCTTCCTCTGCTTGCTGCTATATTTACTAATGATTCAGATTTTTCAGTCTATTTTGTGCTATTTTGTACTATTTTGACATTTTTTCCTTACTCATGGTCAACTGGATATCATTAACACTTGCAGTTGAAGGAACCTTTTATGGGCTTCATCTTGACTTTATAGTAGCACCTCCATTCTGCATGCTCCTGATAGATAAATGGGCTTCGATGTAGACTGCTGAGTGTGATCTGATTGGCCGGAATGTTAACCGTGTCCTTTGCTGCCCTATGCAGGAGCGGCAGTGAACCTCACATGCCGTGCGTTCTTTGGCTACAGTGGTGACGTCAGCCCACTGGTATACTGGATGAAGGGGGAGAAGTTCATTGAGGACATGGACCAGAGCCGCATTCGAGAGAGCGACATCAGGTAAGCGACATCATATGTGTCCTGGGGATAGCACACAAAGCTAATACATTTGCCGCCTGGAGATGACTGGAGATGAAACATTGAAAGGAATAGGGAAATTAAATAATAAGAAGAAGACACATGACTAGGTTTTCTTCATGTTGTTAGACACCATATAATAAAAAAAAAACTAGAGTGATCACTGAAAAAGTGAATTCATACAAATGTGAGCTGGAAAATGCTTTGTGCTTTAAAGCTGACAAAACAGAAATGTCTAATGTCTCTCCAGAAGAATATGATAAGGTGTTGTGTGATGTCTTTGCTAAACAACAGTGAGGATTGTTATGATCTCAGAGTCACTATTGACTTGCCAGTTTTCATATTCTCAGCTAATTTTTTAAACCCAATACTGGTGATGGACCACACACACACACATATATATAATAAACATATTACTATATTTTCATATTACACTGTAAATAGTCATCATCAGTAAGTCACTCCATAATAGTTTGGCATGAACTGTACTTTTGTATGTACTACAAGACATTAGAAATTTGAAAAATGTCTCAGTAGGCTAATTAGTTCATAAAACTACTGTTTGTTTTCTTTTTTTTTCTTTCTTTCTTTTTTGTATGTGTTTAAGGATTAAGGATTAACATTTGCAAAAGGACCATTTTACATTTTAAAAAACCTAAAGTACTCTACATAACAACTTTTAAATAAATAAATGAATAAATGAATGAATGAATGAATGAATGAAACAATATTCTGGTGTTGTTTTATACTCAGTTAACATTAAAAAGCTCAGCCCAGGTATATATTAGCAAGTATTACTAGCAAACGAAAACATTTCATGCCCCTGCACATAAATTTAAAATTTTTACTCAAATTTATAGATTCATCAAAAATGTACTAGGTGCTATTAAAAAATTGTATTTCAGCTTTCATACAGAAATTACACTCATCATCAAAAAAAAATAAAAAATACTTGCACCCACACTTCCTGTTGATTTTAGGTAGGGATGGAGTGACACCAGGCCTTGTGGACATGTGACAACAAACTGTTCATTATGCTGTGCCTTTACACGTGGATTCGTAGGTTGTCTCCACCAAAACAAAAGCTGGACTCACTGAAAATCATTCGCTGCCATTCTGAGTCACTCCATGACAGTCTGGCATGACACCATTGCAGTCCTTGGTGACGTTGATGTGGTGTTGAGGGGAGTCATCTTAACAGTAGTCCTGCATCATGGAGCCATCTGCCAATGGTGCTGGCATCACTGGATGACTCATGGATGGCATCACTGCTCGCTGAACGTCTACAATCGTGGCTGTTGGGTCAATCGTGCATATCGGACAAATGATTCATCAGTTCTCTCTCTCTGTGGTTCGCGTAGGCCTCTCAGATCCTTCATGACGCTGGTGAGTGCCGTCTTCCATCCACTGCCGCCAACATTGTCCTATGGTAATATCCGCACAACCGGTATGGTGCACAATACGCTAATAAGACCATCCCGTTTCCCAGAGCCCTACTTTGTGACCTCTCTTGAACTCTTCCTATTGCTCGGATTGGTTTCGAACTCTTCTCCGAGGCATACTTCACATACTTTACAATAGATGCTACCAACACAACAGCACAAATCAGAATGAAAAGCGAGCACAACAGGATGATCTTATATAGTCAGTCAGGTACAGCGATAAGGCCCATTCTTGCTCACATCACATGCGTGGCCAAACATAAAACTTTAATCATTCTCATGTCTCATGATGTCAAACCTATCCAGTTTCATTCCTGTCCATTGATTTCTTCTGGGTGCAACTTTTTTTTTGAATGATGAGTGTATTTGCGGTTATAATTTGTGATCAAGTGTCTAAAAGGTTCTGTATTAACTAATACTCTTTGTATTTTGATATTCAAACACAACTGTACACCTGGATTTAAAAGGCTGAGACAAAAAAAAAACAGCACAGGTTGCTGAAAGTTTAAATCTAGCTCAATATGGGATTGGCCACACTTTCCACATCTCCACGCGTTTTCTTCCCCTGTTTTGTGTGGCCTCACTCAAATACATATACATTCCACAGATTTCCATGCACACAGAATGGAAACTGCATATGTAGGCTCATGTGTTTTGTACATAACATGCAGGCAGAATGCATCCAGATTGCATCTGTAAATGGCGCGGAAGGTTTAGTACATCAAGCCCTATCTTGTTTTTAACATATGTTTAGATAGTGTACTCCAAAGTAGGGCAAATGCTGGGCAGACCATAAACTGTATACATTTTAATTTATATTAATCAAGGCATCAAAACAGTATATTAACACCTTAGGGAATCTCTTGCTCTCTGCTCTCACTCTCTCTCTACTGCTCTCTCACGCACGCCCCCCCCCCACCAACCCCCCACTCCTCCTTTCTGTCCCTCTCTCTCTCTCTGATCTGAAAACTGAAGAACTCTTGAATAATTCACTATAATATCTCATGCTGAGTGCACGGTATATCAATAATGCAGCTGATCAGCTATGCACACTGAGTGTGGATGAGAGTGGCTTCTCAAGGGCCATGTACACAAAACACTCACATACACATAGTAAAAGAACAGTGTGGATCACTTAACCATGGGGAACAGAAATGGTTCATTTCATCTGTTAACGAAAAAGCTCACTTTCAGACCCTTATGCTACAAAGCTCACTTATGGGGATTAGATGCTTCTGTCTTAACGCTCCAATTATTGCTGAATCAGAATTTGCTGTCCTAGCATTAGCTCTGAGTTTACCCATCCAGGGCATAGTGAACATATGCAGGATTTGTTCTCAAGAACTTTTGTGGTTTTGCCATTACCTGTGACTCACTACACAGGATGTGCTGCTTCTTTCTGTGGTTAGAACAGGCTACTACAATTCAGTTTCATCTTTGCTATTCACCATTGCTAGACATTTTCTTCTTTTTTAATTCACTGTAAAGTAGCATACTGGAAAACACCACTGTCCCCTCATGATGGGACAGCCAATAGCTCCTATGCTGCATTCAATTACCACTGTTAAATATTTACACAAAATCATTTAAATGAATTTTATTTGTATAAACTATTGTAATAATTCAAACGTTATATCTGATTAAGCTGTTGTCTAAGTTTGTGGACATCTGCTCTTTCAGCATGTATTGTTCAGTCAAGCGTAATAATAAGTAATCCACACCCCCACCCCTATATCTGCTCTGTATTTGATGTTGGAACATTTGCTGCTACGATTTGATTGCATTCTGCTACAGTAGCATTAGTGAGGTTGTACTGGTGATGCATGATTAATTCTGGATCATAAACACCACTCCATCTTATCCCAAATCTAATGTTTCTCCCTCACTCCAGACAATGCAGTCCCACTGCTCCATAGACCAGTGCTGGAGGGGCTTTCTACCCCTCTAGCCGAGGTTTAGGATTGGACACTGCCTATTGCAAGATATGTCAGCATAGGTGCACTTTAAAATAGCTGATTTCACAGATTAGAGAAGATTTTTTGTTGAACTACAAATGAAAATTGAAAGTACCCAAATTAAACGCCTAAACAAGTTACTTTAAGATAAGAAATAAAGATGTCCTAGAAAACTGTAACTCGTATTGAAATCATGAAATAATTTCTATTGAAATAAACTTCAGTTATGCGATTCATACATTAAACAGTGGTCACGTCTATATGCACACATCTATATAGGGAATTCCACCATTTATTTTTTGTTTTCCCCTTTAATAAACCCTTTCCCCTTTAATAAACTTTCGTGTGGATTTAGATGTTCTGAACAAATTCTGATTTTAAAAATGATCAAGGTTGATTGCAGTTTTATCTCACATTAAAATATTTTATGGAGAACAGTTTCAAATGACTTTATTATTCTGCAAAATCATGAATGTGCTCAGAAACTTAGCTATGTGTTATGTGCAAGAGGGAACGTTTTATTGGAAAATGGATAGTTCTGCTATTATCAAAGTTATCACTGAATAATTCAGCAATTCTCTGTCCTTGCAACACTGAACATAAATCTTGGTAATTTTTTAAGATGCTCAAAAGATTGTTTGCTGGTCTCTGATGTTTTTGGCTTCTTTGGTTAGAGAAAACTGTTCTGAAAAATGGTGACAACATATCTTTCTGGCCCCTAAGTGACCACTATGTTAAATTAGATTAATCAGGAACTGTACATTTTCAGTTACAGCCAATTGACAAACCAGTGGGTTGTGTGAGGTTGCATATACTTCCAACCTGGGTGGCAACAACCATAACAAACAATAATTAATGACTTGCAAAGAGGTTTTCCTTAGCAGAAACAGAATCAATTCAACATCGATTGTGTTCAGTTAATGCAGGGAAATGTGGGTGTAAAATTAGATTAATAACGCAAACGAATACATTTGCCATTAATTATGGACCGGCAAAGTCAGCGTTTTGCAAGGTTTCATAATCAAATTATTCAGCCGTGTGAAGGTTTCAAGTTAATGCCTCGTAACTGTGAGCCAAACAATGGTGTTCAACAGAGTGTAAGGGAAGACCCTGACCTATTAAAAACCCTTGTAAAAATGATTTTGGTTAGCTGAAACAGTGCAAAATAACCTCCCATATGCTTCCAAAGGACAAAAAACTGCATCCAGGTTCATGTTTCACATAAATGTATGTCATCAGGATATTCTGTGAAAGAAGAATAGAACAGTATTTTATGTATACACAAAAATAGGCATAAAATTGCTGTTACCCTTAATTACTAGTTAGCCTTATTGCTAGTATCCTGGCTATGTTCTTCTGCATGACAGAGAGAAAGAGAGAGAAGGAGAGAGAGAGAGCAAGCGAGAGAGAGAGAGAGAGAGAGAGAGAGAGAGAGAGAATGTATAAAGCAGTGAAAAGCAATGACAGTTTTCCAATGAGCATGGAAGAGTACAATGGTATCAAGTGAGTTATAATATTGCATATGTTCCATAAGAACCTATACAACTATTGCAGAATATTGCGTCACAGCATTAGAGGCATATTACAGTTTCTAAAAGCAATTTAGCTTGCTTGTTTCGCTGTCCTATTTTTTGCACTGTATTATAAGAAGCACATATTTTACTACAACCCCAAATCAGAAAAAGCTGATTTGAAAAAGAGACAGTATGGAAAATGCAATTAAAAAATGCAGTGCTTCGTTTGCTTTGACTTTTATTTCATTTCAGACAATATGAACCCAATATATTTCATGTTTTATTCTAATTTCATTTGTTAAGATGATCATTTCAGGCCTGCAACAGATTCCAAAAAAAAGCTGAGATAGTAAAGCATACCATACAGTCATTCCTTCTGTCATTGCTGTCATTCCTTCTCACAACACTTTGGCACTGAGCATACCAAGTGATGAAGAGGTGTTACTTTGTCCCATTCTTCCTGCAAACAAATCTTAAGGTGTGCAGCGGTACAGGGTTGTCATTGTCGCATTTTTGATTAAAAAATTCTCCACACATTCTCTATTGGGGACAGGTTAGAACTGCAAGCAGGCCATTCCAGTACCTGTACACTCTTCTTCCATAGCCATGACTTTGTAATGTGTGCAGCAAGTGGTTTGAATTGTCTTGTTGAAAAATTTGTTTATTATCTTTTTGAAGGCAGCATATGTTGCTCTAAGATCTCAAAGTATTGTTCTGCATTAAAACTGTCATCACAGAAGTACTCCACATCCATTTCCTCCCAAAATGATCTAGAATACTGATTCGTCTGACCACAAAACACATTTCCACTGTATGATGGTCCATCCCAGATGCCTTCAAGCACAGAAAAGTCAAAGCCGTTTCTGCACAGGGTTAACAAAAGCTCCTGTTTTGCACAGTAAAGTTTTAAGTGGCAATATTCTAGTACTTGGTAAAGGTATCCCAAAATAATACCTCACCCATATGGTTATATCAGCAATTGTTGAATGAAGGGATCAGACATTACAGGTGTTCAGCTTAGGCTTCCATCCTTAACGCACTAAATTTCCTCCCTATTCCTTTAATGGTGCAATGTATTATAGAGGGAGAAATGTACAAACCCCTTTCCAAACATTCTTTAAGGAACATAATCAATAATCAATAATTGTCTCACACATAGGTGAGTAAAAGATGGCCTCATTCCCAAAACACATAAAGATGACACATTTCTTTAACATTTAAAGCAATATTGCTTTTTCATTTCTATTTTTTTGCAGTTACAAAATAGCTAAAAAGGAAGAGCAAACATTTGGGCACCCTTCATGGTCAATACCTAGTAAGACCCCCTTTGACAAGTATCACCACATTTAAACGCCTTTTGTAGGCTGCATACAGTCTTTCAGTTCTTGTTTGGGGGATTAAGGCTTCTAGTTCAGTAAGATTCTTGGTGTGTCTTGTATGCACTGCACTTTGGTAATTTATCCACTGATTCTCAGTGATGTTAAGGTCAGTGGATTCGAAGGCCATGGCAAAACCTTCAGTTGGCACCTCTTAAGGTAGTCCACTGTGGATTTTGAGGTGTGTTTAGGATCACTATCCTATTGTAGAAGCCATCCTTTTTTTACCTTCAACTTTTTAACAAATGGTGTGATGATCTTCCATCTACCAGAGAAATGTTGGCTGCAACACAAGCCCAAAGCTAGATCGATCCACTGCTGTTCTTGACCCTTGGAAATGTGTTCCTTATTATATTCTCAAATAAATACCTTTGTTTATTGTAGGCAACTTCATCAGTCCACAGCATTTGTTTCCAAATTCTCCAAGGCTTGTTTCAGTCAAATAGGATTTTGATTTGTCATTCTATCAGTCCTGTGAGCAGAGTGGTTTCTTAGTCTTCCAGGCCTCCACCATTTCTGTTAAGTACCATTTTTAATTACAATAGGAACTGAGGAACAGGCAACCTAAAAACGCTTTGCTAACTTCTTATAGCTTTCTCCTGCTTTGTCGGCATCAGTGCTAGGCAGCTGTGTAGAGAAGCCCCTTGTTGGGATGAGGTTTAAGGAGTCAGAGTATTTATAAAGCTTTGACATTTGCATGACTTGGTCTCTCCTAACAATGTTTGTGAACTCACTATAGCTAATTAAGACCTGAGACCTTGGAAAAAGTTCAAATCTCAAATTTCTTTTGCATGCTACTCTATTCCTTTTTCATTCTCAAATTGAGCTAAACAAAAGTAGTGCGCTACTCTGGCTTAAAATTTTGAAAAGAATGTTTCATGTTTTTCTTTCTGCCTTTCGGAGATCAGCTCATCTTCTACTCATCTAACTATTCACAGTAACGGAAATTAACCAGAAGTGCCCAACCTTTTGCATTACATTGTATAAAATTTTGTATGTATGTGTGTTTTGAATCTTTTTGTTCACAGGACCATTAGAGAGCACCTGGGAGAGCAGGAAATGTCCATCACTTTGACAATAGACTCGTTAGAAGAGGGAGACCTCGGTAATTACTCTTGCTATGCTGAGAATGGGAATGGACGGCGACAGGCCAGCATCCAGATCAGCAAACAAGGTATTTACACACATAAGCATAGCACATGCACGATGTACACACATGCAGTATTGCAGTGATAAATAAACAGCAGCAGATTTCCTTCTCTCTTTCCTCCGGGGCTCTTTCAGGCATACATTAGCATCTAAAGTTGCCTTTTAAAACAAACAGCTTTGAAAGCGCCTCATCTCCTCCTCATATGGCAGTTCAGAGGAAGAGACAGCATCAGGAGATCAGAAATACTTCTTTCTCAACTTGTCTCCAAACACGCAGATAGGCATGCACACACACAAATTCACTCATACGTACATATACACACACCACCCATCCCTTTTCCCTCATCAAAATACACTCTCCATTTCCTACGTTTAAAGGCACTGCAGTGCTTCACACCCTGTAAGCTGTGTTGGTGTGTTCTGTGCCTTTATGTTTATTCAGTTCTGGCACAATGCGGAGTACATTTTGGAGTGATTTCGAATACTAATAAATTATGAGCATCTTTTGTTCCATTTTGGTGATTAGAATTATTGTATCTTTGAATTCAGGTATTTGCAGGCAACAATATAAGCAAAAGGTGTGAAACCATTTGGTTACCTTTTATAGTAACACTCATGAGATAATTATGAACAGTGTTGTAACATTCCAAAACAGTTACATAATGGCATTTAAAAAATGCATTAACTACGTTACTTAATGTGTAATGGCCCTATAATGTAACAAGTTGGAAACGCATTCAGTGATTCTTATTGTATACCTACAATAAATTTTTACTCCAATATGTGCAGTACTGTGTAAATGTCAGTGGCCACCCTTCACTTATTTAATTTCCAGTCAAAACAGTGATTAATTATTCAGTGTCAGGAAAAAAAAAAACATTTAACAGAGCTTTTACATTGTTGTTTTGCCTGACTTTCTCTTTGCTTATTCAAGTGAATTCTCTCGTATCTAATTTTCTCAGAAATATCTCATGCACATTGACTGGAATTAAAAAAACAAATGAGGGGTGGTCTCTGACTTTGCACTACACTGTATATAATACAGTATGTATGGATCATATGCATCCATAGCAGGGTAGCAAAAAATATTATTTTGATAATTAATTAATTATGGTAATGAATTATGTAATAATCAAATAATTGGCCTAAATGTGGCAAGAGCTGTAACTGTAAATGTTTGGAAGTGGTCTAACACACTGGGGTACTTTTCACATTATGTGCTTTGTTTACTCATGCTCATAGTTCAGTGCTAATTTTGGGTTAAGTCATAAGCAATAGCTAAAATTAAATTATTATTATGTTGTAGTTATTTGGGCTGCAGTATCATTTAAGCAGTTTAGCATTTTAATGTGGTAGCTACATTTCAAGGATGAGGCATATTTTCAGTCACTACATACAGGGGTTGGACAATGAAACTGAAACACCTGTCATTTTAGTGTGGGAGGTTTCATGGCTAAATTGGACCAGCCTGGTGGCCAATCTTCATTAATTGCACATTGCACCAG
>CM067480.1:11102162-11144150 GCA_034552555.1 Semaprochilodus insignis
CATATATATAGTGACTGAAAATATGCTTTTTGCCTGTTAAACACTGATAATTAACAAGAAAGTGATATGGCTTCAAACATTCTAATGACTGATGTTAGTAATTGAACATGATGTGCTTTAGGGGAACAGTAACTCACCTTGACAAATCACTAAACAGTGGGAATCACGCATCCCCAGGAAGTAGTTCGGTTTGTCAGATCATGCCATGGAGGGAGGCTGAAGTTGACTTCGTATTAAAATTTTTATAATGGAGCAGCTGTTACGTTCTTGTACCTATAATAAGATGTAAATTTGTTGGACGTCAAATCTAAAATGTAGATCAGCGGTATCAAATCTTATCTTCAGTGGACTGGTGAGGCTGCAGGTCATCATACTAAACAGGAGCTTACACTACAGGAGCCCTACTAGAGCCCTCAGTTGCAGCCCCCAAACAGCTGCTAATGTGAGCTCCTGCTTTGTTGGAATGAAAACTTTCAGCCACTGTGGCCCTTTGCAGTTAATACTGAACTTCTCTGACATAAATGAAAAATCAACTTCAAATATATTAGTCTGTGCTGTTTAATTGTTAATATTACTGATCATGTCAAATAATTGTTTCATCCCTTATTCATATTACAGTGACTGTTGTTCATACAGTTTATTATGGTCAAATCTGTGTAAATGACAATACTTGCGCATGCATGTAGGTGATAATGTAAACTTGTTAAAATATTACTGCACTGTTCATGAATGTGCTATACATGTTTCATGTACATTTAGTTATTATAAAGTGTTACTAAATATTTCTGTTGCACCTAAATGCTAACTCTGCATTTATTCTCTCTTTTCACCCTCAGTTGAGCTGATGTACACAGTTGAACTGGCTGGGGGGCTGGGGGCTATCTTGCTCCTGCTGGTTTTGCTGCTGTGTGTGTATAAATGCTACAGGATTGAGCTCCTGCTTTGCTACAGACATCATTTTGGAGGAGAAGATACTGATGGAGGTAAATAATACAGGCTATGTATTCTTCACAGTGAGGCAACAGCGCGCCCCAGTGGAGACGTTAGACATAACACCTCAGTGAAATAAAATTAGAAATAAAACTTGTTGGTAAAAATGTTTGTTTATGTTTGTGTTATTTAAAATACAGTTGGGAGCATTGCATGCAGTGAGCTGGAGTTTTCCATTGTTTTTTGTGCCAAGATGTTATCACATTTTTAATATACTTAAATATAAATTTTTTTATATTAATATTTTATAATTTATATACATTTTATCGTCTTAATGCTTGAGCTGTTCTATTTCTCACAGATCATAAGGAGTATGATGCATACCTGTCCTACAGTAAAGTGGAACTAGATCAGTGGGGCCAAGAGCTTCAGGAGGAGGAACGTTTCGCTCTTGAGATCCTTCCTGACGTTCTGGAGAAACATTATGGCTACAAACTCTTTATCCCAGACAGGGACCTGATCCCTACCAGCAGTAAGTGCAGTGCATCTGTCTGTCTGTCCGCCTGTTTGTCTGTCTGTCTATATGTCTGTCCATATGTCTTTCAGTGTTGAGGCATATAAATGCAAAAAAGAATAAAAAATGCAAAACAGTCAGAGACAGATGAGGAGCAAATCTAAAATAGCCTGGCAATGCCACAAATGTCTTAGAATGATTAAACCTCTGAAAGTACTCCAGCTTTTGGAAAAAGGACTAATGGAATAATGTGCATATTGCTGTGTTTGATTAAAGTGGCCAACCGAGTGTTTACTTGCCAGATACCTGCCGCTGAGACAAGGCCTGAGTCATTTTCTTTTAGAAAGTTTATAAAGTAAAAGCTTTAGTAAATAAACAAATAACAATAGTGCACTATTCCTAGTCAACACCTAGCTGAACGTTTGCTAAATGTAGGCATGGCACAGCATTGATAAAACTATATATAATACAGAGACATATAATGGAGCATTGCAGAATTTGGCCACAGATCAGGTTTGTATAGGCGGGAGGCTGTAGGCTCTGAAGGCTCAGCTGTATGTACCACAATCAGAGAAATAAAAAATACTGTGAGGGCGTACAGGAACAAAGTATATGCATATTTATCAGCTTAACTCATTTATGTGGCCTATGGGGTCATGTTGCCCATTGCTGTGACTGCAAATGATTGAAATTTCATATGTATCAGTTCATACATGATTACCCAAACACTCAAGCTACACGTGTCATTTAATGTATGTGTACATTGATAATGATACTAATGGTAACTTTGCGGTAAAAGTGTCCTTATTTGTGACACAGTGAAACTAAGTACCACAGAGAAAGAAACTCCCAAGTCTCTCCAAACTCTCTACTGTGGTGAAGAGTCTTCCAGCTCAATCAAAGTCTACTACTGCAATGAAGAGTCTCAGAGATCACAGCCCAGTCAGAAGTTTATGGTGAAAAGTGTCCCTTTTTTTGCAACCCAGTCACACCATGCTACCACAGAACATAGTCACCCAACTCGTGGGCCAATCAGACTTTGCTATAGAGGTACAGAGGTACACAATCAAACTGTTCTTTTTTCTGCTACTGTGAAAGTCTCTCTGCTGTTCTTTAGGACATGATGGCACACTCCTGGGGCTGTACGGAATGTTCAAATATATATATATATTTCTGTACTGAAGTAGTTTTGACCACAGTTACCCAGTGTCTTCCTTGAATTTGTTAACAATGCTTCTTTACAAGCCATTTCTTAATGGGTATCACAGAATAAGGAAGGAAAAGTAAATACTTTGTGGTCTGTTTTTAACAATTTGAGAGGGCAGCAAGTAACCACTTGATCACCTCCTCCTCTTTGAGACTGACAATCTAAGTTGTAAAATATATGAAAGAAAGGCTAAATGTGATGTCACCTTCATCAGTGCATGTTATGTTTGTAGGCTGTGTATGCTGTATTGTTCACTGTGTATGTCAGATGCTTGTCTTGTGAGTGTGTGTGTTTGTGTGTGTGTGTTTGTTCATATTGTTGTCTGAAAACTCAATGTTTATGTTTAGGTCTCAGCAGTGAGCATTACCAGGATGACACACAGCTTCTTAGAGGTACAGTCCCTTTAACACACATGCACATACACACACACATGCACGTAGACCTTAGGCTATGCACATTACACAGTGAGTGTTGTGTCTTAAATGTGGTTGTGTGATTTGTCCTTAAAAGTTATTTGTCCTTTGTCCTTATGTCCATGTGCACTCTGCTATATCGCAGTAACATTTTATATTAAGGAACACATCTTGGGAAATAATTCAGATCTTATTTTTGGTCAGAAAACCCCTAATTAGATGGTGTATTCACTATGAATTAAGTTTTTTATTATAAATTGTATTAGTTTATAATTAGTTTATAATTGGTGATTTGTTATGTGAAAATCTCATTAGGAATTGTAATAATGCTCAATAAACATTTGGTTAAGCCTTTTATGGAAATAATTGGGCATGATTTGTCTTCTAAATGCTCATTTTAATAAACATGAAACAGTCAGCATTTGGTTTCTATAGGTTCTAGGTAGAATCAAGTGATTTCTGGAGTTTATTGCGTTAGAGTTTAATAATACAGGTAGGTCACTAATACATGAAAATGCATTCCATATTCTACAGTGCAGTTTTAGTTATCCCTAATCAGATATGAAAGATTTTCATTAAGTGAATTAGTATCACATAATTACAAGTTTAGTTACAAGTTTAATATATATTTATTAGTACTTTGTATTAATATTTTGAACTTCAGATTGTATACTTCACTAATATTTCAGTGTGTGTTCCACTACAGTTGTGAATGACTAAACCTCACAGTTTTAAGTAATAAACTGCAGTTAAGCTTTAAACACTACTTAGAAATTATAGAAATCTGCCAAGTATACACTAATAAAATGTAAAATTGTCCAGTATATATGTAAATTTAGTTTACATTATTTTGTCTAAATTGTAAGTATGCTCAATAATTTGCATAATAATGTCTAAACTAATGTTTAGTGTGTATTACCTTAAGGTGCACCCATTGCTGGCATAAGCATTTAACACACACATCTTTCATAACCTTCATAGAAAAGCACCATGCTCAGTGTCAACTAGAGGGGTATAAAGACCCACCAACCCACAGTATTGGAATGTGACCCAGTGAAACTGTGTTCTCTGGACTGATGGAGATCTTGTGATGCAGAACTTATCTTCCAACATCAGTATCCAAGCTCACTAATGCTGTCATGGCTGAATGCAATTAAATCCTCACAGCAATTTTCAATCTAGTATAAAGTCTTCCCAGAAGAGTAGCTGTTGTTAAACAGCTGTTGTTATGCCTTTCTACAATGTAATGTAGCACAATGTTACGTGCAATGTAATGTACTTAACATTACAGTGCGGCTTTACAAATATCGGATTGCATTTGATTTGATATCGTTTACATCCTTAATTCCATGTGTCCATTTCTCCGCAGCATACATCGAAGATGTGGCTCGCTGTGTGGAGATGAGCAAGCGGCTGATCATCGTGCTGACTCCAGGCTACGTGCTGCGACGCGGGTGGAGCATCTTTGAGATGGAGTCGCGGCTTCGCGGCTCTTTAGCATCCGGGGAAGTCAAGGTCATACTGATTGAATGCGCTGAGTTGCGTGGCCTAATTAACTATCAGGAGGTGGAGGAGCTAAAGCAGTCCATCAAGGCGCTGACGGTGGTGCGCTGGGGAGGTCCCCCTAGCAACAAGCCCGGATCACGTTTCTGGAAGCGACTGCGCTATGCCATGCCCTGTCGCCGGCCGCCACTGCGCCGCACACTGGCCAACCCTGCAGCAGATGCAGGTGAACCAGGGCCCTTCGCCGATCTGCAGGCTGTCTCTGCTGTATCTGTGGCGACAGCGGCCGTAGCTCCGGCCCGTCCCGAGCTGCGGACGGCTCTGCGCAGCTCCTACCGCTCACACTCGCTAGCACGCCAGAAGCATGCGCACTTCCGAAGTTACGACTACGAGCTACCACTTGCGGCTGGAGCCACGCTGCCTCCACCATCGCAACAGCACACCTACTGCAACCTGCCCCTCACGCTGCTCAATGGCCAGCGGCCCACAGTCACTGGCCCCAAGGGCCTGCGCCAGCACAGCCTGGACGAGCCGCATGCAAACAACAACGCCATGCTGCCGCTGCTGCCGCGGGAAACCAGCATCTCCAGTGTCATCTGGTGACCAAAGCGCAACAGGGCTCCTGGCTATTGAAGCTGAGCCAAAACATCATAGGGCCTGTATAGGCGGCCGGGCTGGACTGAGTGCACAGGCTGGGGTCACTCTGCGTCCGGTTTTTAGTCCTGTTGGAATTGCTGATCTCTTACTCAATCCACTTTGAAGTGAACTGAACTAAAGCAGTGAGGGATTATCAAATAGTGCCGTATCAACTTTATCGGGGACAAACTGAGACGCACGCAGCCAAATCATGTGAACGGAAACAGGGTCTTGTGCAGACGTCTACAGCTTTTTCACGTAGCATCTTCGTCTCCCCGTCTCTGTGTTCCTGCATTTTGTTTGTTTTGTTCTTTAGTTAAAAGAATTATTGTCTTAGGTCTAATTACCTTTTTTTTACTGTACTACTCAGCTTGCAGTTGATTTGCCTCACAATGCTTTCTTTTCAGGAGCATTTTTTAATTCAGGCTTGGCCAAATGAACTGTTGCCCTTTTGATTTCACCTGCAAGTTGCTATATACATGTGTATCTAAGCGTCCGTTTCTTTTGGCTTCTCTACGGTGTTTTTATGGTTTCAATTAGACAATTTGACAGTTTGTATGAAGGAGAAAAAATCACAGTATATGCAAACAGTGTGGGGCCTGGGAGGGCCACTCAAGGAGGTTCGAGAGTGGTGCTATCCTGTTGTAGCAGGCTAACTCCTGCTTGGCATTTTATATGGATAAGAGTTGGAGGAGTGGAGCCCATCCTCAAATAATAAAGGGTATTTTAAGAAACAAAAAAATCTATTTTTATAAGTGAAGAGCTGTTTCTCTCTGATATCACAGCATCTCCTGGACAGCTGGGTACAAGACTTGTGTGTTTTGGGGTATTTTATACATTTTTATTGCTACATTGTTTTGTTTGTACAACCTACAATAAAAAATAACAATGTCCTCAAATTAATTTAGGAAACAGTAGTCCAGTACTTTTCTTATGGTTGGGTTAAACCTACTGAAGTACTTAAAAGTTTATTCTTTCCTCTTTTTTTTTGTATAACTCCTGAAGTCAAGTTTTAAAGGACTTTAAATTGTGTGAAGGTTTTAAGTATGCATAGAGGATTGACATGTATTCTGATTTGGATATTTATATTATTNACCTGTTGACATCACTTGTTTAAAATCACATATTTATTTAATATTTTTACCTCAGTACTAGCCCAACGTTTGGGATGTTGCAGGCCTGAAATGGAATCCAGCAACCCAACTACCTGCCCACTGGATCCCATCCTATCCACACTGCTCCAGTCAATCTCCCTGGACCTGCTACCCTTCATCACATCCCTCATAAATAGTTCCCTGTCATCAGGTCATGTTGCACAGGCATTCAAGACTGCCAGAGTGGTTCCCATCCTGAAGAAACCCTCACTGGATACCTCGGACATCAGCAGCTACAGACCGGTATCACTTCTTTCTTTTCTCTCTAAAACACTTGAATGTGCAGTTTACAATCAACTCTCCTCTTTTCTCTCCCAGAACCACCTTCAGGACATCAACCAGTCCGGCTTCAAACCAGCGCTATCAACTGTAACTGCCCTCATGCAGTGACTGAGAGGCTTCAGACAGCAAGATCAGTCAAACTGTCATCGGTTCTTATTCTGCTTGACCTGTCTGCAGCCTTCAACACAGTGAACCACAGGATCCTCCTGTCAGTCCTCACTGATCTTGGAATCACTGGCACTGCATGGAAGTGGTTTGAGTCCTATCTGGAGGACCGTCATTATCAGGTAACATGGAAAGGGTCCACGTCTGCTCAACGCAGGTTCTCTCCACCGGTGTCCCTCAAGGCTTGGTGTTTGGTCCTCTTCTCTTTACACTCATTCCCTTGGAAAAGTAATTACCTCTCACGACTTTTCTTATCATTGCTATGCTGATGACACTCAACTCATGTTTTCCTTCCCATCATCTGACACACAGGTATGCAATCGCATCTCAGCGAGCCTGACGGACATCTGCTCATGGATGACAGCTCACCACCTTAAGATCAATCCCAGCAATACTGAGCTGCTGTTCATCCCCAGCACTACAGGTCCTCACCATGATCTTGCTATCTCATTCGGGAACTCCTTGATCACCCCGACTGAAGATGCAAGAAGCCTTGGTGTGATTCTGGATGGCCAGTTATCGTTCTCAGCTCATATTGCAAACCTGACTCGGTCATGCTGATTCCTCCTCTACAACATCCGGAGGATATGACCCTTCCTCTCTCAGGAGGCCACCCAGCTGCTTGTCCAGTCTCTGGTCATTTCAAGGCTAGACTACTGCAACTCGCTCTTGGCTGGTTTTCCTCTACGGGCCATCAGGCCCTTGCATCTGGTCCAGAATGCAGCAGCTTGACTCATCTTCAATCTTCCTAAGTTTACCCATGTGACTCCACTGCTGCTCTCCCTTCACTGGCTTCCTGTAGCTGCCCGCATCAGATTTAAAACTCTGATGCTTGCCTACAAAGCCAAGAATGGACCAGCCCCTCCCTACCTTATGGCAATGGTTAAGAGTCGATCTGTACCTCAAGCCCTTTGAGCTTCAAGTACAGCTCGGCTCGACCCACCATCCATGAAAACGCATGGAAGACAAGTGTCCAGACTCTTCTCTGTCCTGGCTCCCAGATGGTGGAATGAACTCTCACTGGCTGTCCAAACAGCTGAGTCTCTCGCAATCTTCAAGTGCAGGCTGAAGACCCATCTCTTTGTAAAGCACTTAAGTGAGTGAGCACTAGAAGATGCGTATGCTGAAATACTTTGTTTTTGCACTTATAGTTGTGCATGTTGAAATACTTTGTTTTGCACTTATACTCACCATAACCTTTCTTCTCTCTAGGTATGAGCACTGGGTTGGGTTGCCAGGTAGTGCACTTATGATATATATGTCTGTGTATTATCCTCTCTAGGTAGCAGCACTGGCCCTTGTTCGGGCAGTGTCTGAGCTCAGGGTGAGTTTTAGACTCCTAACCTACTTATACTAGCTGGGAAACACTAAGCATGGTTGTAAGTCGCTCTGGATAAGAGCGTCTGCTAAATGCCGTAAATGTAAATGGAGGGATGGATGTATATTAACAAATGAAATGAAGCTGCCCAGACGACAAAACATGAAATATCTTTCTCATTTTCTATTTTTTCACGTTTTGTATTTGCATTTCCCATACTGTCCCAGCTCTCTCTGCTTTGGGGTTTTATTTTTAAAAAATGTTATTTTAAGGCGGTATGCTAATTATGTAAATTGTAGGATTATGTATGTTACTTTTTTTAAACGACCTTATAAACTCAAAAAGTCATACATTTATAAAAGAAACAAAATAAACATTTCACAGAAACATTTATTCTAGTTACAATATTATACACAATTACAATATTAACACACTTTGTCCATAAAAGTACTCTATCTAAGCAGAAGAATGTGACATTGGATGGATCATAATGGCAGAGCTGGGTAGTTACTGTGACAACTTTGTTTTGTTTGCAAAGTAAAATGTTTATGGATTCTTGTGTATTTTTAAATGATACATTTTCTTCACCAAATATATTGATGGGGGAAGGAATTTACTTTTTACTCTGTTACATTTTAATCATTAAATATTTAACATTTATTTTTTTTGGCATGTATTTTCATAGTTGTAGTGAAGATACAGCATCTGTATTGTTTTGAGATCAGTCAAAACTCTGATTTTTTAAATGTATCAAGACCAAGTCCAAAATAAAAACATTTCCTGTGACCTCATTTAAAATTTCCCTTTTACAGGTTAACAAAGTTTAAAAGGTTTGTGTTTAGCTTAACTAGTTTCTTTGACAACCTCCTATCAGGTTTTCAAGCCCATCACAACACTGAGACAGAGCTAGTAAACAACACTGACTTTGACACAAACTCAGCCAAAATATCTGCTCTGATGCTTTTGGGTGCTATGAACACAGTTCACCACAAAATACTTATGGACAGATTGGAAGTACTTTCCGAACAGGCCAAAAATGGTTCAGTTACAACACAGCCCAAACCCCATTGTGGAGCACCTCAGAGAGCAGGGTAAGTCAAATTCTTGACTTACATGATCCTCAGTGCTGTCTCCACTGTGCCAAGCACAGGGTAATTTTTCTCTGACTTACTTAAGGCCATTTTAAACATATAAATATGTCTCTCTTTCTCAGAGTCATAGAAAGAAACCCAACCTTCCTCCATATCTAGATACACTCCTATCGTGGAGAGTTCCAGGTGATTGAGTTTGGTGACAGGGTCATCAGAGAGCCTTACTTTCATTTTATTTAGATTTCCTGTTATTGTTTTATTTTAAGGATTTTATTTATGTTTAAGCACTGTTGTGTGTAATTTCCTTATGCTCTTTATATTTTTATTAATGAAGATGACTTTGAATTGTTATCTGCTTTCTGTCTGCTGGATTATTTGAGTTTCAATGAGTTATAGATAGAAAGGTCAACAAGAAAAAGTCATGTCACACTGCTTTTCTCTCTTTAGGAATCAGTGCGTCTTAGAGAGGAATATAAAGCTGTGTTACAGGATCTGTGCAAACAGTGGAAGAAAGGGCAGCTGATCAGCATACTCCCAATTGTGGACTTTCTCATCAAGAGTATACTACAGGAAAACAAGAATGAGGTACATGTAGACATGTGTTTGTAAACAAGTGTTTGAAGAGTAAATCACAAAAGCAAATGATGTCTATACATATATGAAATGTCTATACATTTTGTGGGTGCTCATTTAATATTTTTGTTTCACCTTAGGAATCAATCCTTAAACAGTGGTTTAGAACTGAAAGCGTGTTTAAGAAAGCAGGTGAGAAAATGTGCTGGTTTGCACTGATGTGCAATACTCAAATCATTTTTAAATCATCCCAATTTCTAAAATTCCACAATGATGTGTGAGTTCTCTATGATGCAGAGAACTTTTTGATCAACACGTTTGTGAGATTCTAAGGTCTTTTCAAAAGAAATAACAGGGGGCTTGTATATCCCTATACCAGGTCAGTTTCTTCTTGATTTACTTTAGTTCACTGTTTGTTTGCTGCTCTCTCCTTTACCATTTGACTGACCAATTCAGTCATGTTTTTCAGTGTGGAACTGCCTCACAAGACATTCAGGTATTGCAATTTGAGATTTTACAAAGCATTTATATGAGTAAATGATAACATTTGAAGTGCATTAGAATTCAATATTAGAATGTCAACGCTTGATAAATATGCTTTTCATTCTACTCCTCTTTCTTTTGGAAACAATGTTGTTGCATCCTCTTTGTGTTGATTACAGTTCTTTTTGTTTTAAAGCTGAAATTATTCTGGATTCAAATACCGCAAATCCTGATCTTAAGCTGCTCTGTGCGAACGAAGACCCATGAAGAATCCAGACCTAATCCCTGGTCGTAATATCAAATAAAGCGTTCTGTATGATGGTATGATGGTTGGACATGTGTCCAGGCTAAACAGGGCTACACAATAGACAGACATTATTGGGAGGTAGGTAAGGTTGAAATGTGATTGGATAACAGGGGTAGTTAAGGAATCTGCTCCACGACATGGTTATGTTAAAATGAACAAAACTGCAGGATACCGGATGCTGCATCTGCAGCTCGGCTCTCTGATGACTCTGACTGACCCTGTCACTGAACTCAATCACCTGGCACTGTCTAAGATAGGAGTGTATCTAGATATGGAGGAAGGTCAGGTTTCTTTATATGATTCTGAGAACAAGAGACATATTTATACATTTAAAATGGCCTTAAGTCAGAGAAAAATGACCCTGTGTTTGGCACAGTGGAGACAGACAGAGCACTGAGGATCATGTAAGTCTGGCAATAATTTGACTTACCCTGCTCTCTGACTTGACCATTACAGTAAATTTTTCGAGTTCTCAGTCTTCTCTGTCTAAATGGCTATTGACTTATTGCTTGCCATTTGAATATAAGCTGTTAAATCATTTTCACTCCATGTTTGACTTCACTGTCATTTCATGGAGATACTATAATTGAATTGAGCTTTACTGCAGAGACTTACAGATTTTCAGCAGTCCCTTATTTAACAGGCTTCAGCTGGACAGTGAATATCAAGTTTGTTGTAATTTGACTGTAATCAGCTATGTAGCAAGGCTTTTAACAAAAGGCTTGTTACTCTATGGCCTTCAAACTCTGTTTATGGACTAGACAATGGATAACCTTCATCAAAGATATCCTTAAAGAGGTGGGATGAACCTGTACAGCTGCAGCTGTATCTTACCATCTAAAGCAACCTACTTTGCACACTAATTTAATGTGGTTCCACTGCACATGATGTGGAATAATCTACTCCTCCAACTAGTGCTTCACCACAAAGGCTTTACTTTCATAATGGAAAACATGGAAACATTTTTCCTTGGAATGCTGGACCATGCTTCACTATCTGGCACTGTTAGGGATGGATGGATGAATGTGTAGATGATCTAAATGGTGTAGTCTAAAGAAAAAGAGTTCCTGTCAGTATGTTAAACAATATATGATATTGCTTAAATCACTGATGACCTTATGATTTAAGAATTTAGAATTATTCTGGATTCAATTGCTAACTGCGTAGATGAGCATACTGAGACTGTTATATTACATTTGATGGATTTCTGACAAAGACTGATATCATTTTATGTCACTGATGTTGTCTTAATACCAGAGGTGTCAACCTATAATCTCTGTAAATATCAGGATGTTCACACATACAAAAAAAGTTTTTGATTACATTAGCTCACAGTGCACAGACAGCAAAAGTACAAAATACACATTCCTATCTCTCTCTCACACACACACACACTATACCTTACATACCTGTAAACCTTATATTGTGTTCTGTTGGGTATGAAACCAATGGAAAAGCCATTTTATTGATGCACGTGATTTCTGGCTATAGAATGCTTTAGAATTACAGTGTGTTTTATACATTTACTTTGATGTTCATTTCATTGCAGACAGTATGAAACCAAGATATGTCATGTTCTGTCAACATATATTCAACATCATTTCATTTGTTAATATACATCCCTTCCTGCAATTGGGCACTGTAACACATTCTCAAGAGGTAAATTAGGGCTCGTAATAAGTTTTGGGAATGTGCTGGTGACTATCTTGTCATATGTTGAAGTCCTGGGCGATCTCATGAAATAGATGTGGGAAGGACAGCTTTCAGATCAGCAGCCTTGTGGACTTCTGGTAACAGCAGGTCTCCCTCAGAGCCACAGTGCCGGATCTGTAACGATGAGGTTTCTTCATGTTGCCGGTGGTAGCCTTGGTAGCGAGCCAGGCTCTCGGGCTACCTTCATGTCTCTAACATCATCATCAGCCTAATGTCTTGCTTGTTATCTCCTTTCACTCATCTTATACACAGCCTACAAAAAAAGGCCTGAACGCCTAGCCATGCACCCAATTGTCCCTTACTGTTTTGTTGCTTACCCAACTACATCTCAAGCTTCAAACATAGCCCTGTGTATGTAGAGGACTTCACTTTAAGCCTGTGGGCTAGCTTCAAATCATCAATATTTAACTCTAAAAACTAACTATAACCTTACTGTTGCTTATTTTACTACTATACAAGCCGGGGCCCTAGCTTTAAAGCTCCTTTAAAGTGACTAACCTAAAGCCTGACTACTAGGCTTAATTTGTCCACATTACAAGCCTGAGTCTTAGCTCTAAGCCTACTCCTGTTTGTCAGTGTCCCAGACCTACACCATAAGCTGTAGGCTTAGCTCTCTAGATAGGTTTTACTTTGACATCGATACTTCAACATGAATGAAAAAGTCAGGCTCTCTGCCTACCTTCATGTCTCTAACATCATCATCAGCCTAATGTCTTGCCCGTTACCTCCTTTCACCATCTTATACATGGCCTACAAATAAAGGCCTGGATGCCTAGCCGTGTACCTCATTGTTCCTGATCAGGTGCCAAAGGTCTTGCTCTAAATGTGTAATTTACTGAGACTACATTAAAAGCCTCAGGTCTACCTGCGAGCAGCCTTTTGCTTAATATATAGGATATTATCAAGGCTTTTGATAGTCGAAGAATTAGTGTTTCGGGGTTAGAATTATCACATGCTTGTAGGGGGCCCTTTTTCGATTCCTAGCAAATGCAATGATCTAAATAAAAAATATGTTTTTGCACGGAAGGTGAGTTTTTATAGAACAATGTCATCAACAGCTTACAACAACAATTACCACTGAAAAACTCTTTGAATGTGCTTAATTGTTCATGTCATAGGCTTGCGTGTCATTAGATTATCTACATCAGAGATATAATTTAAACAACAGTTTACTTAATACTTTTAAACAATTTCAACTGAATTGTACTTTATAGAATTCTTTCCCATTGACTTCTCACATCATCTCTTTGCATACTGTATTATTCTTCATGTTGTCTCCACCTTGGCCTGAACAATATTGCTTGCGGCAAGTTAAATATCATGGACATGAACATTGCCAGTAGGTGGCATGTACAAATACACCCTCACCAGTTGCAAAAGCTGCCTGTTTGTCACAATGCATCGGTGTGATATAATCATTCAAGTACAATAAAAAGCTTGAATAGGAAGAGATATTCAAATTTTTGCTTGCAAGGCAAGAGACCCAGGTACGAATCTCGGCCAAAACAATAGTGCAAGGCTTTTGACTTTGGCCAATGTTGGCCAGCTGACGTCAAGCCAACATTGAGTTTTAATGTCAACCCGATATTCATTTTTAACCAAAATTCACCATCTGTCCAACGCTGGAGGTTCACATCAACTGACATTAACCCGATTTTCCCTTTCAATCAAAATTCAAAGTCTGTCCAACTTTGTAGGTTGATATTAAGTCAAGGTTGAGTTTTGACATTAACTCAAGTTTCATTTTCAACCAAAAGTCAATGTCTGTCCGATACTGGAGGTTGACGTCAAGCAAACATTTGGTTTTGACAATCACCCAGTTTTCATTTTTATTCAAAATTCTAAGTCTGTTCAATGCTGTAGGTTGACATCAAGCCAGTGTTAGGCTCAAATCAAAATAAGATATGCATCCAAAAAAATGTCAGGTAGACATCAAGTTCCAACATTAAATAGGAACACAATATTAAACAGTAGTGGGCAGTAGATGCGGCACACGCTGAGCATTTGGATGCCTTATTCAAGAATACTTCAGCTGTGGACAGGAAGAGTCTGGCAAAATGGCTAAAACTAAAGTTAACGTAAGTACATTTTTTAATTTTGTTTAAGTCTCCCCTACACAATGTTTTAAGTGGCTGAAAACAGATTTGAGGAGATTTGAAACCCGTTTTCAGTGTCCATGTGGACAAAGATTTCTTTGAATGTGGAGATTTTTTTTTTTTTCACAAAACATCCAAATCAAGACAATTGACAGCAAGCACCAATAAAACATTTACTTATTTATTTCAGTAAGACAACTTAAAACATGTTTCAAATAGACAATAAAACAGAACATTCACTCTGCACCATGTAGTTGTTTAAAATACCATTTCACTGTTTGCTGTATCTAATAAAGAAAGCTCACTATTCCAAGAATGCTAAGTCACTCACATTAAGTTTATTCCGCACCCATTGGATGGGTTTCACAAGCTGATTTGTTGTTCTTGTCAGGCTCAACAGTTTCCTGATACACCAGGCTTGAAACTCAATCACAGTCAAAATGCTGTCCAGGGTAAACAAATGTACAATGTACAAATGTACAGCGCTTTTAAGAATTTATTATAGTATGTTGAGCAAGCGGACAGACTTGACTGTTTAATTGTTTGGTAACCGTATCTGTTGCATCAGTGTGACACATAAACATCGATGCGTGTGTGTGTGTGTGTGTGTGTGTGTGTGTGTGTGTGTGTGTGTTTATGTGCGTTCAAACATGTGCATGGTTCTGCCTTGTGCGCTACTCCTCCTAAGCTGTAGGGGGTAGCATGTTGCAGTTTGTCAGGCATTCCTCCGGCTCTGCACGGACGCCAACTCCTGAAAACTCCATTTCCCAGAACACCTCGGGACATCTTGCACGAAGCCGGCAGGCTATCTCACTCGGTCTTACCCGATTACTGATTGTTATATAGGCCAAACGCCAGTAGTATGGCCTATATGAGCAGTTTTCTTTTCGACTTCGTCTCTGGATCTCCCGTTATAGTTATGTTTATCCTGTTACCGACCTTTTGCATGTTACCGAGTACGCCTTTGGGTTGTGTTTTTGTAATAGACCTGTTAAGCCTCATCTGCACGCGACTTTGGCCCGAAACTTACAGTCTACCAAATAAATGCCTGTGTTCAGCGCCTAACAGTGCAGGAGCATCGTAAGAGAGTCGAACCATCAGTCGGGGACATGCCAATCGACTGAGATTCTTCAAGTCGAGTGGTAGAGAAGTGTTTCTTTCAGTCAGACATACGTTACTATGACTCATTAGTAAGGGGCGTCATAAATATATATTATATTCTATATTCACGTCAATGTGGTCGAAATCATCACTGAAACTTGAATGGCCAAATCTGATTTGAGTGAAATTTCACTGAAAGTCGCATATTCCGGCCTAGGGTGTGGGAAAATTTCAGTTTTAGAAATGAACAGTCAGACAGATAGACAAGACCTTTGGCGGTTAACTTAATAAAATATATAAATTATATTTGGTTTGCATTCCTGAGTTCATATTGTGTGGAATCACATTGAATGTATGGAAGCAAACCTGTATCCTATAATCGTGGAAAATTTTGAGCTATCAAAAATGATCGTTTTGTTGACAAAAAAAATCAATGTAGGGCCGTATCGTGCTGAATCTTGCCATTTACACTCCTAATAAGGCTAGTATGTAAAGCAGAACTTTTAATACCGCTTCTGCCAAAAATCACCAACACAGCATGTTTGAATCAGATATAAATTGTGGTGTATTGGTCTTTTATTTTATTCTTTAGGATATTCTTCACTCTGGAATAAACATGTAGCAGTCCTAATCTCTGGATTAGTATTATAGAGAAGTACAACAACTGTCACACCATTGTTTTGTCAGTCTGT
Source organism: Semaprochilodus insignis (assembly GCA_034552555.1). Classification (NCBI taxonomy): domain Eukaryota; kingdom Metazoa; phylum Chordata; class Actinopteri; order Characiformes; family Prochilodontidae; genus Semaprochilodus; species Semaprochilodus insignis. The sequence goes on from CM067480.1 coordinate 11,118,341, forward strand.
CAATCAACGATCAATCTGTCTTCAACTTCTGGGTCCATTGGTGCTGAGGACATGCTGTTGCAGTATTAGAAAGTAGCAATCTGCAGCATAAATAGGAGCTTTAACACTTTGATGCACAAGTCCCTAATGCACAGCATTACACATATTCACTTCCTAAGTTATTTGAAGCATGAGTATTTCTTTGCTATATCATTTCAAAACAATATATATATCATCATTTAAATCTTCCAAGCATTCATTAAATGTCTTGTTTTTGTTTACCACACATTCTCGTTTTTTGTCTTTATAAATAAAAGTTGTTTTCGTATTGCACACACATTGAATGTACTTGGGTCAAAAATGATCAATGTATACAATAATCATTTTGTTAATCATCTTAGCAGCGATCTAGTCCAAGCAATAATACATGTAATATTTGAAATATATGTATTTGTCATTTTGTCTACATCACATGCACATATCACAGATCACTGATAACACTAATATTTAGCTGTAGTATAACAGTAGCGAGGTGTTGAATGTGACAGAATAAAAGAAATAATTACTGTGGGAAAGCATTCTCCAGCAAATCCTAAAGACTTTCAACAGGGTTAAAATCATGTGGTGGACAGTTCATGTGTGAAGATGATCCTAATGCTTCCCAATCAACACTTTTTACAAACTTGGCTCAATAATAGTAGTTAGTAATGACAGAAATAATTATTTTAGCAGTGATCTAGTCCATTACATACATATATATAATCAACTGGACATTTGCAATTTATGGAAGATGCCCATCTAAAAGACAGATTAGAGCAAGGCTGCAAGGCTACTGTGCACTGAAGGATTTTATTATTTATGGCATGACATTTCATATAAACCAATTAATATAAACAAATAAGTAATAGTAATAAAAAAAGGCCCATAGTTTACATTGCTACCTTGTTTACCTTGCCATGAAAGCCAATTCAATTTCACGGGTATTTGTAATATGTGTGCTGGCCACTAGAGGTCATACAAGTTATGTAAGAAAAACAGATTTAACACATACAGCATAATCTCATACAGTAACTCAGAAAATGCATTTATTCCATTTGTAGTGACAGATACTACACACAGAAATAAGAGCAAATAGTACATTATAAATTAAAGAAGAAGGGCCCTCCGAAAGACTGGAAAGTAAATGAAACCCAGAGGCACCATGGCTTGCTATTTTTCTCCACAATGGCCCCTTTTCGTCTTCATTTACAGACACTGTGGCTAATGTTTTTTATCCTTTACGCTTTTATCATACATCAAAACTCAACCCGCAGACTCTACAACCATCACAAAGTCATCCTGACTGAGCAAGTGAACCTACACTAACAAACATAAGGCTAGTGTAATATCACTCATGAACATAAGTTAACACATCCTCTACAGGGAACAAACTTAAATATGCCTTTTTTCTGCACAATTTTTCATTTATTTGCTGAGCTGAACATTTTATATTATAAATGTGCCAAACATCATTTTGCAGTGGCCACATTTTATGGCTTACTAAATATGAATAGTAATTGTGCATTAAAATGTCCGGAAGTGTGTTCTCTGAAGAAAGCATGTTACATTAATCTGTAAGCTTAACTGAGAGACCTGTATGACACATGGGGTTTTAAGCCTTAAGGAGGATCCTTTCCTTATGCTTATTTGCTTCTGGCTTGACAGTGTCTTGCAGTATAATGTTTCATAGTTATTGTTCCCAAGTAAATAATTGTTAATAAATAATAAAAACAAATAATCCACAAAGCTTATATAGACTGAGACTCTTCAGGGAGGGTCTTTTTACCGTCTGCAGCAGAACAATACCTTGTGCTGACTGGGCATTATCTTTATTATCATGATCGCCGGGTTTACTCTAGCAGTGATGGGGGTTTGCCCTGGGGATGCAATGGGAGTACAACTTTTGGATTTAAAAAAAATTGACTGCGTTACTTAGTGCATGTATGTTTAGACATAAAAACAGAGGTTTTAGGTTTTTAGGACCAGGGCAAGCAGTCTTCATGTAAACTGTTTTATAAGGACAAAATAGGTAAAATAAGTCAAATTAAAAAGAGACATACAGTCATGTGTAACAGTGACAGAACATCCTTGGTCAAATTACAGGTTTTGAATATGTTAACACATCCGGTTCAGGGAACATATTAGAATATATATAAGACCTATTGAAACCTTTTAAAATCTATGTTATTTATGTTATTTATTTAATGTGTTCAGTTCAGTAAATAAACAGCTATTTTAAATCAAAATGTGCAAAAGTGTGATCTCAGTATAACTTAGTAATCAATAGACCATGCATGTTTACCAAGGCACTCATACTTAACTAATAGAAAAGGATTTGATCAAGTTTGTTCCAGATAATGTGTATTTGCCCTCACCATATGGTAGCTCAAGCAAGGTTTCTGTGACTTCAGTGAAGGCAGGCAAAATCTCATCACAAACCAAATCTATGCAAAACAGATAAAATGAATGCAAAGAAATAGAAAGTCTTATACAGTTGTAATCAGTATTTTCTTAGACCTTGATAGGATTTAAAATGACAGAATTTTGCACAGTTATAACATGTATATTTTGAAAGTCAAATATTAAAGTCAAAAGTAACTTTTCTGACAAAGTAAAGCACAACTTTCGCTGCATATGTAATTTAAGTTAAACATGGTCAAAACAAATAACACTTAACATATGCTTTTGTTAGCATAAACCGTATTTCAGAAAACTGTCTAAAATGAACAAACCTGTTATTAAATTCCAATTTCTTTGTTATTGTAATGACCCTAAATAATATAGCAAATAAGTAAATGAGATAGCTAGTATGGAATTATGCAAGCATGGAACCTTTTTCCATATTAACAAAACATTTATAATGTCAATAATAATAATTTCGTGACTACTACTATCACAAAATTTGCACCTGATTTTGGAATCAATGAATTATTACTACATTTCTAAGCTAATTTTGTATATGCCAGTCAAATCATAAGATCGTCTGGCCTTGCTCTGCTGCTCCCTTTGCTAAGACGACTTAAGGGTCTTGTATCTTCCAGTGTCTCTGTTGTCTCCAATTCCAGTGGTACAAGTGGGACTGCAATCACCTGTTCCAGGATCTCCTGCTCTTGCAAACTAACCTCCAGTTCCGGACTCCCTACCATTCCAGGACTCTCCACCATTTCAGGACTCTCCACCATTGCAGGACTCTCCACCATTGCAGGACTCTCCACCATTGCAGGATCTTCAGTTACTCCCAGACTATCTAGACTGACAGAACTCTTAATGTCCTCTGGACTGCCTATTTTACTGGAAGCCTGCATCTTCCCCGTATCCACAGCATCAGCTAAAACCTCCACCTGCTCACCCATATCCGTTACATCCTCTATTGACTCTGTATTAGATGAATTTTCTGATTCTTTTACTTCTACCACCTCATCCAAAGAGGGTGCCTCCACATCACATTCCAATATTTCAGGCCCCTTGATCTCAATTTCATCTACCTCCCCTACCTCCCCCTTTACTTCTTCCAAATGTTCCTCCTTACATAAGGGTTCCACCTGTGATACATCTTCCTCTCCTTCAAAACCCTCAATATCTGTTCTCTTCTCCACCACATCAGGCAAGTTTGCATCTTCTCCTTTTTCTTCAGGGTCTGATGCTTGCTCCTGTAACTCATCAAGTTCTTCAGTTGCTGACTTTTCCACTGGAGTTTCTACTGCCTCTTCTATCTCTGCCTCTCCTTCCTTAGGCTTTTGCTCCTCAATTAGTATAACCTGTTCAGACCCACACTCCATGTCCAACTTTTCATCTATCACTGTCTCCCCATTGTCCTTTATCAAATCAACTCTCTCCTTTAAATTCCCATTCTCTGATTGCACCTCCAATGGTATAGCCATGTTAAAACTATCTACCTCATCTCCTTTTCTACACATGTCTTCTTCTTCCTGTGGTAGCTCAAGTAAGGTCTCTGTGACTTCAGTGAAGGAGGGCAAAATCTCATCACATACCACTGTTTCCTCTACAGAGGGGGCTGTGGGCACTTCTGCCTCCTGCATCCTTTTCTGCTCCATCTCCTGAGAGGGTACAGGGAGTTGGCCTGCCTCCATAGCGACCTCAGACAGCGGGTAGATGTGTGCAACTTCCTCCTCCTTGGAGTCCTCCTCAAGGGGCCTGTAGCCTTTAGCCTTGTGAATGGGAGGAGTAAGCAGGAACGGCAGGCTTCTCTCAGGAGGACCAAGGCTCTCAACCTGTGCTGGAGCTGGCTGGCGGAACACAAAGCGAGTCTTCTTCAAACCCAAATGGATAATCTCCACAAAGTTAAGCAATAGTGAGACACATGCCACAGCCAGCATGAAGATGATAAAGATGGTTTTCTCAGTAGGCCGTGAAACAAAACAGTCCACTGTATTAGGGCAGGGCCAGCGGCTGCACTTATACAGCGGCAGGATGCGAAAGCCATACAGAAAATACTGCCCCACCACAAATCCCACCTCAAACAGTGTCTTAAAGATGATATGGCAGATGTAGGTGCAAAGAAGGGTGCCCTCAAGGCGAAACTTTTTGCTCCCCTTGGGGCCAGTTTCCTTGGCTGTGCGAACGCTTCCCTGGTCCACTGCCATCAGGAGCCGCTCCTCCTGCTGGCGGCTAAGCTCTGCTTCTTCACGCTCTTTGCGCTTCTCCTCCATGTGGACATGATGGACAGCATGGCCTACATAAACCAATGAAGGAGTGGAAACAAATATGATCTGCAGCACCCAAAGGCGGATGTGGGAGATGGGGAAAGCCTCGTCATAACAAACATTCTCACAACCAGGCTGTTCTGTGTTACACACATAATCAGACTGTTCATCTCCCCAGACAAACTCGGCTGCTGTGCCCAAAATCAGAATACGGAAGATGAAGAGCACTGTGAGCCAAACACGGCCGATCACAGTTGAGTGTTCATTGACTTCCTCTAAAATATTACCTAAAAAACTCCAGTCTCCCATGGTTATCTCCTAGCTCTGCATAAAGAAAGAAAGAATACAATTATTAGAAAAGCTATGGAAGAGAGCATGAAAGAAAGAGTTCTTCCAGAAATCATTCAAGTTTTTGTTGTCTATATCCCAAAACCTTTGCAGCATGAAAAGCAAGATAAACCACTGTATATAGAGCATAGCAACAATTCTCTGACCCAGATATGTAGGACAAAACTATAGCACTTTATCCTAACTGGAAACAGCCAAAAAGGACAAAAGTCTAGTACCTTCTAAAGTGTCAGTGGTTGAGTGTGAGGTGAATTGAGACCAAACAGGCACCTTGGTTCAGTGGCAGCTTGTTTCAGTCGTTCGTCTGGTTTCTCCTGGCGGCCGCAGGGCTAAAGTGAACTGCTCTTGTCCTGATTGCCTCAGTGCAAGTCCTTGTCGCCCCACTGAGCAGATGTGAGCGGATGGGCTGTGATGGCTGCTTTTCAGCCAGCTGCAGAGCCTAAGCTTCTAGCCAGACGCCCTTTATGCACTGGACCATGCATAGTGATGCAGGACACAATAGGATCAACAAACCCACGGCCAGGGGGACAGGACCCCCTTACCCCACGGAGCCAAACCCAGAGATCACAACAAACTGAGACATTAGGTCCCTAATAAAGGCCTACTTCTCTACAGCATTTTGACCAGAAAGTCACTAACAGTAACAATAAATGCAGACCAGTGAAGTTAGACAAACTAAACTTATCTCCTTCCCCATCACCCTAAATACTGATGTACCACAAGGCTGTGTGCCGAGCCCCTTCTGCACTTTCTGTTCACACACGACTGTGTTCCTGTTTATGACTCAGGTGCAGCACTTCGCTGCAGGGTTGATGACCGCAAATTGGCAGTCAACACTCAAAAACCAAGGAGATCATCATGGACTTTAGGAGGGTTAGGAGCCAGGCACACACACCCATCTACATCAGTGGAACTGTAGAAGAGCATGTGTCTGGCTTCAGGTGCCTTCCACATCTTGGATGATTTCACCTGGTCCCTAAACTAAACCAACATGCTCAAAAAGGCAAAACGCCATCTTTACTTCCTGCAGAGCATCAATAAAGCTCACCTGTGTCCCGGGATACTGGTGGACTTTTACTGCTGTACCACTGAGAGCATACTGACAAACTGCATCTCAGTGTGTTATGGCAACTGCTCTGCAAGTGCTCCAGCGGGTGGTGAAAACTGTCCAACGCATCACAGACACCCAGTTACCCCATACTGACAACATTTACCATAAGAGCTGCCTGGGCAGGATAAGATGTTTCTAATCCTAATCATGCACTTTTTACCCTCTTCCAATCTGTCAGGCGTTATAGGCGCCTCCGATCCCGAGCTAGCAGGTCCAGAAAGAACTTCTTCCCGGATGGTGTGACACTGCTGAACTCCACACCACCACTTTAAATGCATCACTGCATTGTCACTGTACTTTATGCACTATTCATATTTGCAGTCTATTACTGCGCTATTCATATCTGCACAGACTTACCATACATACTGTATGTAAACCAGTCTCTGTATGTAAACTGCTCTCACTGTACATACAATCCATAATTGCATTCTCTTCACTCACTCTGTATATATGTATATTACATTCACACTTGTAATGTCCAAATTTTTAACTACTCCACTATCCTTAATTTTTAACCACAGCATCACGTCACTGTTGCTTTCCTGCACTTTACATGTAAATTCTATTGTATTTTACAATTCTGGTTAGATGTTAACTGCATTTAATTGACTTTGTACCTATACTCTGCACACTGACAGTAAATTTGAATCAGATCTAATCTGGTAGAAAATGAACATCAATTGATCAACTGATTAAGTGGTTGATTTGGCATACAGGATTTCAATCAAACCACTGGACCATACCATTGTTTTTTTTGTTCTTCAGGCTGCCTTTAAGCTCATAGGCCTTGTATTATAAAAAATGTATTGTAAAAATGTGAGACAGTCATAGGAAACGGCAGTAATAATGCAGTTTGGCACTCATCCACAGGAAAGCAGGGTGTTAAAGAGGAAGTGGTGGCATATTTATGATACGCAAAAGGAAATTCACACAACAGTACACATGCAGATAAGTTCCAACAATACCCTGCTAAAATCATCCTGTACAGCTAAATCATTTGGACAGGCGTACACTAGCTCTCACAAGGAAAACATATACATCAATACCAATTCTCCATTGTTCTTTCATCAAATCTTACTGTGTCTCTCTTTTGTGTCTACGTCATATGTCAGTCAATGTCACATTCCAGGATGTCACCAGGCCAATAGTAGGGGGCTTTAGCAACCCTCAAAGACATGTATATTTAATCATCAGTTGCTTATATACAATGCACAATATACTAAGACAGCTGGGCTCTAGGAACTAGTCAAAGCCCTGTTGCTGCTCTTATTTCCTGATGCATTAGCTGTGCTGTCATAGATTTCATAACATAATTTATAGAATAAGAGGAGAAAGGGAATAAGTCAAACACCTGGCTCAGTTAATCATATTAGACATCGCAAGCCAATAATATACACACCTGAGTAAGGCTCTCTGGTACTACTTGTACAGCTGATTGGTAATCGCTAAAGTTGTGGCAGAAATTTGGATAAAAGCCTACTGAAATAAATCTTAGGCCATATTCAAAACACATCATTTACATAGTAAAACACTAAGTAGAAATTACACAGTGAAGATACCTGTGTACAATATTGATTTGTGGCGATTTATAGTTAGTATAGCCTTTGAGTTTTTACCTGTTTTTACCTCTTTATATATATATATATATTTTTTTTTTTATTTATTTATTATTTTTTTTTTTCTTATGTCTCTTTTTATTTCAAACTGTTCAGTTTTAACGATAGTTCATTGTTTATAGTAGGTTAATGTCATTGTTATATAATCTTGATCATAACATAATTAAAACTGAATTCCTTACAGTGGTTGTGGTAGGAACCAAGCAGAGATGGCACAAGTACACAAGTTCCTTACTTAAGTAAAAGTGCAAGTAATATAAACAAAAAATTACTTTAAAAAAACTACTCTAAAAAAGTCAACGTACTTAAAAGTATGACTTACATTTGTAACACCCTGCCTAAACACCTACTAATAAAAGGCAGGGCCCTGGGTCCCAATAACATGGGTGGAGTGTAAAGTATTTTAGTATGTGCTCTTTTTTAGAGAAGAAAACTATGTTGTGGCTCTAATGTAATGAGAATTAAAGCGGAAAAGTGTCTGATTATTCTTTACTCCAAACCCCTTAAGACTGAATAGATCAAACCAACCACACACACTTAAAGAATAAAAAAGACTACAGAACAAAGGTGTTAACTCAAGCTTTTGGTGATTTACTTATTGAATGGTTGTGGTGATATGATATTACAGTTTCTAATTTGCTCCCCTTATGGGTATGTATATTCTGAAGTTTCTAATATGCTCCGCTTATGGGTATGTAACTTTGTAGTTTCACCAAATGTACAACTGACCAGGAAAACGATACTCAAACTCAACTGAGATTTTGGTCACATGCACATTCAAGCCTAACAAAATCATGTAACTTGTTGCGGTGGGCCCACACGCGGGCACACACACACACACGCACACACAACCAGACCACTAAGTCATATAAGTGAAAAATGAATAAGTGAATCGTTGCAGGCCTGAGTCGTCGCTTGGGGGCGGTGAGGCTCTAAACGGAAATAGCCGCTTAGTCACTTTTAAACAGCATTAAAACCTTCACACATACTAGCAGTTTACCATTTTCAACGCAATTTAAATTAGCTAGCAGAGCATGCTAACATCTCATACATGCCGATTTGGCTTGCGTTCATAAGCACAGTTTAAAGGCGCTGTAACACAAAGGCAAAACAAAGACATGCCCGCACAAAACACACTTTACCTCTTCAAAAGGTGCATAGAAATGCTCTACTGGTGGTTTTACTATCCGTTAGTCACCGTTTGTCTCTCTGCGGCTGGAAACTACTTGCTACGTTGAAGCTGAAGCTATAGCTTTTTAATTCTGTCTCTCTCTAATAAATCCCAGCCTATTTGCCCAAATAACTGAGTGACAGGGGGTTAAACAAATAAGCTATTAAAACGAGAAGGGCTGAATATTCAAGAAAGGTGCGAGTTAGGTTGTGAAAAGCACGTGTTACCAAACGTACATTTCAAACGAACTTATTATAATAAAAGTACACGCTCAAAAATGTACTTAAAGTAAAAAAGTAAAAGTATATTTTTAAATGATTTCTAATTCATTTTTAAACATTATATGTTTTATTGAGGGTTAGAGCTGTGCATGTATAAAACTAAGCATACAGGGTGATTCGAATTTGAAATTGACACATTGGAATCTCTACTAAGAAAAAAAATGGTTGATTTTCATTTTAGCATGGCCAGAGTGGGACTTTTTCAGACCTGGAGCTACATAAGACAGACCAACCCACCCAGCTGGTTTAACCCCTAAATTACAAATATAAACTCGGGAGTAATATTTGTGGAGAGTTCTGGTGTCTATGTACGTGAGTTTACACATTAGCTCACAGTAAGTGGACAAAAATCCTACCGGCTTACCGGGAATTCTCCCCCGGCTCTCCTGATCACCCATTCCGGTACTGAGTAATGCCACTGACGCAGGTTTCTTTCAGACCCATCGCCCGTATAAGCCGAGCTCCACGGCTGTTCATATTCCCCGCGTGTTCACTGCTGTGGACCTGAAAGCCGAGAAAGTAGCCAATCACAGGTTCACTCCGGTACCCCGCCCCCTTCACAGTCAATAGGATTCCGATAGAATCGCCAGATTAAAAAATTACATTAATAGAGTGATTAAAATAAATAGATCGTTAAATCCAAAGTGCGAGTCTGTTTTGAGAATGTAGTGAGTAAAAAAATTCTTTTGAAATGTAGTCATTAAAAGTTAAATGTATTATGTGACAAAACACTCAATTAAAGTACAGATACCTAAAAAAACTACTTAACTACTTCGTTATTTGCCACCTCTGAAACCAAGGGTCACAATTTCTAGAAGTACCCAATTTATTTACTCAAAGTACCAGCGAAATTACACGTGTCTTCTGAGATTCATATACAATGCCAATGATGGGAAAATAATAAGCAATAAGTTTCTCCAATAAGCTTCTCCCTTACAACATCATACATATAACACCAGAAAATGTGTACGAAAAGGCCAAATTCATATCTCAAAACTTTCCTAGAACAATGTTTCACACATCAGGCAGCATATTCATAACCATTTCATATAATAACCTTCTGTGATGTGTCTTTTAGAATAATTAAACTCCTCAGATATATGTTTCTTATCACCACCACTGTGAACAATTCTCTGAAGTTTCTCAAGAATTGAGCATTTCACATTAAAACCACTCTGTTACTTTATGACAATAATCGTAACCACTGACTGTAATATAATAACAAGAAGTTAAGCTGTAACTTATTACATTACATTACAGAAAAATGTGCTTACATTATTGAAGCATAATGCTTTGTACCACATTAGCCCAACCACTGGAAATAAACAAATCTAAGCTGTAAACAAATGAATGCTATGTTTCTTTGCTAACTGCATTCACTTAGAAGCTTCATTCATTATCGTGAACACATTTCAAGAACTGTAGAATAACTATTCCAGATTTGGTCCTGGCCCTCATTCTTACACATTTGCTTATTTCTGTTGTGAATATTCTTCACAAGGACTTTCCACTTGGCATCCACCCCTCTGTCCTGCAGCAAGGTCTCTGACTGACTGGAGATACACAACTATTGGCATAAGCCTCTCAGACGTGGGAATGGTTTATTTGAGGAAAGGGATTGTTTAGCCATTATCTAAACTTGAAAGGCTAAACTACTTGTGAAATATTGTTGTCGGGGGAAACGGTTTGTGCTGTGATTTTAGCAGAGGAAGAAAAAAAAAACTTGGATTGGCAGTCAATGGGCAATGTTTTATGCAACGCAGACAGAGCGTTTATACCATGTTACACAGTTCATTTCCCCTCTGCACAATATCGGCCCATATACACTGAGAGCCCACACTGTATATCAGGACCGGGCATCAAGGTACAAGCAGCAGCACAGTGGATGTAAACAACTCAGGGAAATGTGGCCCAGGCAGTTCTGACAGCAAAGACAAGCTCTAGAGAGCAGGTTCACATAACAGATTAAAGGTAAGAAATCTCTCCTTGGACACGGCCGCAACATTTTGCCATCTCCTAGTGATCCTTTTGAGATGTCCTCCTGAGATTACTCCTAGCTAGCATGGAATGTTTCAAGAACTTTGGCTAACATTACCTACAAGTTCTAATAAATGTTCAAAGAACATTTTAAAGATGTTTGTTATTTAAATAAGTAAGACAATGTTTTAACTGCAACATTCAGAGGCTGTTTGGAGGATGTTGTCAGGATCACACATTATGTTACATGGTAACAAAAGAAGAACATTCTCAGCGCAGCATTCGGGAAATCTTAATGGATGTTACTGAGGCCTGAGATGACAAAATGTTTATGTAGACCATTCTCCTACATTTAGAAAGAACATTTTGGAAACCAAAAGAAAACGACCCACTGAAAACATTAATGGAACATCGCATTGCATATTCTCAGAACATATACATAATACATAATTTAAATAAATATTCCTTAGTTTTTTCAGATAACTAAAAAGGTTAAAACCCAACTACCTGGCTATGTGTAGCAATTATTGCATAGTAAATGTATGTTATGTGCTACAACTACTAATATGTGTCTGTTTTATTATTTACGTTGATTCATTAGGTTGATTCATAATGTTTCTAAGGAGAAATGGCGTGACATGTTATGGCAGCTGACTTTTAATGATATTGTTGTTTCATAACGTCTTACAAACAGCAAAATGAAAACTATCAGTAAACTGTCATGGCATCGTCATAGGGCTTCATAAGGGTCTTGTAAGTATAAAAATAATATTCACTTCACTTAAAGGGGCAGAAGTATACACAACACTGTCATTACATAGTATCAGAATTAAAACCTTCACCATACGAGTATAGTACAGTACATTTTAACTTCAGTGCTATCACAAGCCTATGTTTCGCAAACAGCCTCTCTTGTCAGCTATGCCATGTCAAGTGTTAGTGCAGCACATAATGTCAGCAAATGCCTGCCACTTACATAGGTGTTATGTCAACTTGACTCTGGAGTTGACAAAAGCAGGACTCTGTGACAACCGCTGAATATTGCATATTGTGTTGTGTAATGTTTATGCCAGTTCATGCCAGGTTTTGTCATGAACAGAACTGTACAGTAATGTGTAACCAACAATCAGCAACAAATAAAACACTGACAAGAAATCACAAATTTAGGATCTAATGACTAATACAAACACAGATGAATGCAAGAATGTTTCAGATCAAACTACATGTTTGATAGAATACACATCCCCTAAAGAGAAAACACTTCTGCACATTTTAATACACAATTACTGGTTGTTTGTTAAACTTGGCAAATAAATAGAAATAAAGAAATGCTAATTGTTCCCTGTTAACGCATTTCACTTAATAATGACCAAAACATGCAACATCCAACTTTTGCATACAAATGTACAATATTACCAAGATTCATTTTTTTATAAAGTTTTAAAACACAAAAACCCACACATTTGTGTTTGTTTTTTCATTCTACAAACTTAAATGTTCACCTTAATAATGAAAAGGGTCACAAAAGGGTTAGTTCACTGCAACTGCTAAAAAATAATTTTAAAAAATCGTTTCACATCATGCATATTCTGCTTATACTGCTATACAGCACTCCTAACTTCCTGGTAGTCTAACTGGGTTTCAGTCAGTTTCAGGAGTGGAAATGGTGGTGGCTACTTTATGTCAATGTTCTTTACTGAAACTTTTTCAGTTTCAAATTGTAAACTGCAGCAGGTTGTGTTCCAAGCTACAAAGCTTGTATCCTGCTACAAAGCTAATCAACACCAAAATGAAATTGAACTTTTAAATTAAAAACAATGTTTCCACTTTCACTAGAGTCATGTACTCTGAACAGCCCACTGAAACGCTCTACTAGATTCACATTTGGACTGTGGTCTGCCAGTTGACCAGAATACAAATAGAAACTCCTTAATAATAACTCAAAACTTTCTCAGGAAGATCTTTTCTAAAACCATAACTCTGCCTGAAAAATTCACATTATATAGAATTATAGCCTTTTGGGTATAATTTCTTCTTATTTACTTGGCAATCCTGTATGCATGGAAAATATCTTGCTTGGTTCTGTCCTGTAGCTTATAAAGAGAGGATCTTATGGACAACATATATATTGCTACTGGGTGTTGTTTTGTATAGTATACTGATACTGTGCAATGTCCAAGCAATGAAAAAAAAACATTTTATCTGATATATAAGACAGATAAGCAGTTATTTAAAATAAATGGTGTATACCATGACGCTAAAATGCAGGACTGTTCCTGTCTAACATGTCTTGTAAAGCTAACAATTCTAAACATTGTTTTCCAGTTTCAGCAGACTAGATGCAACTCAACAGCTACTTATACAGGTCAAACAAGAGTTGAAACAAGAGCAGTAGAACACTACACTGTGCACTGATGTGGCCCTGTAGGACTGGGGTTTGGCACTCTTGTGCTGGACTCTGGTTAGGCACCTATGGGGCAGCCCCCTGGCAGGTCATGACTTAGAGGGAGCTGGCTGTTGATACAGAGGACACGAGCGCACTAAGCCACTAAGGGCTGTCAGTGAATGGTGGCGGGATGTCACACAAATACATGATGTCATTGTGGAGTGTGGTGGGCCTATTGACCGTGAGCACTGAGCCATGAGTCCAGATTGTGCCAATGAAGCACAGGCCTAACACAGCCCTGCTGCAACCCGGACATACTTATCAAATGTTAAGCCACACATAATGTTACCACGCCTCACATTTCCTCTTCCTGATAAACGCAGAGCAGCAATTGTGCCCATAGAACTGATATTCTATGCAAACGCTTCAGAGTTAGAGTTGTTAGAAGTTAAAGATAGGTTATCTGTTAACTTATGATTAGAACTTCAAGGGTTTGAAGGGTACATTGATGTGCATCAATGTATTAATAAAGCAATACTTGGGTTTTTATAGGCATCTTATTGCAGTCATCGCAAAATGACATAAGATGTTTTGTGACGTGAAAGACATTTGTTCTGTTTTTAACACTGTTATGAAGCATTATTTCCCATACCTAAAACTTAATTAAGGGTTAGTGTAAGCCCGCTGCAGTAGTGAATATCCTTCATTCTCTTTTATATAAACATGTAGAAAGGTGTTCTAAGCATTTATTAAATGCATATATGTACGTATTTGTATATATGTTTTATACAGGATATAATAAAAAAAAACATACAATTTTATAAGTTAGAGACAGGTAGACTGAGGCACCAATAAAGAGCTCCAGCACTATTTGAAACAGGAAAATTCAAAAACTGCTGCACCATTTAGGGTGGAATGGGACAAGAAAACAAGCTTCATGGATAGTTGAAAGGCATGAAAAGGGTTGAGGAGTATGCTCTACTCCTACTGGACAGGTGTGTAACATTAACTTATAGAGTCAGTATTGTTTTATCCCATTTGCTAATATTTGTGATAGCAACTGGTTATCATCACAGCAGCAATAGTAGTGACAGTTTGCTAATCCACAATGTAATTAACGTTAGGTACATTACTTGATGTGTCATTATTTGCTTTAGTGTTACTTTGTGGTGTTTGTCCGTGCGACAAACAACAATTGGCCAAGGTGTAAAATAACAACCTGGCAACACAATACATTTTGGTTTTTTTGGTTTTGATTTTTGGTTTTTTCATGGTGCTAACATTATGCCATTTTCTTGCTTGTAGTGGATCTGTTGTCTGCTTTTCTGAGGTTCAATTTTCTGACCGAGTTTCAGCTTCACAAAACCTAACAAAGACAGACACAGTAAACCCCCCTTGCAATAGCAGGAAAACAACTTTCTCTGTTAATTCAGATTTAGATATCGAGACTGTGGTTAATCCTTATCCACATGCATATGAAAGCATGATGTTTATGACAAACAGCAGAGGTGCTACTCTACTAGCTAAATCATTAAACTAAGTTTAAAGTAAGCCAGATAAACAAGAAGGACTGCATAATGTAATAGAACCTTAAAAATGATCCAATCAGCAGCCCCAATTAGCCACTATATACAGTTAGCTAGCTGTACATTTACACAATTCACACAGCTCTTGTAGTCATTGTTGTTAGTCTTTAATTTTACAATATATTAGGTAGCAATATGGAGGGCCCCATAAAATCGTGCTGAGGGTCCCCAAAAGACAACAGCCCAAAACCTAAATCTATGTTGTAGATCATATTCACCTTATTCAATGTAGAGGTGCAGAATGTGAAGCAACAGCTTAGCATATATCACTATTTATAATAATTTCTACAATCATCTATATTGAAATTTTAGGAGCAATGCATAATTCATTCTTGATGTAGCTAAGGGTTTGATGTTTTAACACTGTTCACACCTACAGTCTGTGTATGTCACTTCATTACTCCCTGTACTGCCAGAAATGTTCCTCACTTCCTCTGGGAACCCAGTTTCTGCTCCTTTCCAAGGATTGTTTAATGATTTTAACAGAATATACAAAAGCATTCAGCCGACTTCCTGCCATACACATGCACAATCCACACCAAGCAAACAGAAGTCGGCTGTTTATACACACGCACATTTTCAGGCACTGTGAGCGGACAACTGCTTGGCCAACCTAAACGTCTGATAACTGAGCCTTATGTGTTTGTGTGAGCATAGAGGGCGTTTGTGCGAGCAGGTAGCAATGCCCTGTGCCGTTGGGCCAGCCAGGCGATTGAGGTCGTTAAGAACACTTTGATAGCCCTAAAGGCCTAGCTCAGCCCAACTGGCATTGTGTATGTACTGAGTGAGCATGTTGGTTTTGGATCCTGGTGAAAGACCTGGACTTCTACAGCTTCCTCTGGCCTTCAGACAAGGCGCAACACACCCTCACCTCTGCTGACCTGACTGCCCTCTAAAAGATTACTTTACTGGGTGGGATACTGTTAACTGTGCATGAAAACAGCTAGGTCTCTTATCAGTCCATGAAAACAGCCAAAAAGAATGAAACAGATTCAAGTGGGTTGAAAATCAAGTGTTGAGTAAGTTGATAAACCAAGGCCAGCTTTATTATCAGTCTTTTTTTTTCAGGCTTTAACTTCCAGCTTTATTTAGCTCTTGTATAAAACTGCAAATGTGGAGTGCATCACCTACACTCTTTAAGGGTTGTAGAGTTAATTGCTTTCCTGTTTCCTTGAACTCTTAGCGTCGGTTTCCCAGATAAGCCTAATCTTGCGCTCCATTTCCATCTAGACTAAGGCTTAATCTGGGTCTCAATAACTGACTAACTAATCAAATTTCTTCTTTGAATTGAATAATTTAACCAGTATGAACAATCCACCCATTCTTGAGTTAACCATGGTCCTACAGAAATCTTGGGACTCAGCTGGCTTTAAAGAGAACTCCGGTTCAGCTTGTTGTTGGTGGGAATACGTTTTAAGATGCTTATGAGGGAATTCGACAGCAGAGGATATATTCCCTTCTTCTAGAAGCAGTTTGTAAACTGTTCTGTTCGTATAATCTACCTGTTTAAACCTTTTGTTCTTGACAGAAGCTCAGGCCATCCATGCACCAACAAAAGAACAAAAAACGTTCCATCTGCTGTTGTAGAAGTATATATTACCACAAACTTTTTAGGAAATAATTTAGGTGTAACACACTATCAACTGACACTGCACACCGTACAGCCTCTTCTTCCTCCATTAAATTCCATGTTTTGCAAATCTCCTTCAAGGATATGAAAAGTAGTGTTAGCTTGTAATTCAAATGAGTGAAGAGTATTTTGTCAGGTTGAAATCCATTTTACTCTAAGCAGTTTTATCTTTAATCCCTTTTTCAATGCATAAAGTTTTACAAAGGAATTCCATTCACTCATGTGAAGATTATATTTGTACAAGTGAAAATTAATTTATTATTTGCCAAAAATACTCAAAATGTAACATGCATCAGATATATTTTTCATATTCAGTATTTACCAAATTTATTTTTTATGTGTACAATCTGAATTTCAGAGATGAATAGGAAAATATTAATAAAAAATGGAATAAAACCTAAAACAGTAATTATAACAACATGTCATTTTATTTTTTAATTGCATAGAAAGACATTAAAACTTTGTAAACTTTAATTCAAGTTAGTAATAATTGTAAGTGCAATTTTAATGAATTGGAAACATTCAATTCAATTCTTAACAATGAAAAACTATTTTATACATCATTTTTTGTAGTATCAAGATTTTAAAAGAAGATTATTTGTTCCTTGATTTAAGGTTAAACGGTTTGCATTGTCTGTGCTTTGGGACTCTGGGGACTGGGGACGTTTGGGATTGCTAATATCTGAACGGTGGTGCTACTTAGTACCAGCCAGTAGTGTTTTCAACCTTGTTTATATGTTTTGCAAATGTAAAAAGTTTATTACGTTTTGCTGCATCTTTGTCAAACATTCTAATAATTTGTATTTCTTTGTTTCTTTGTTTCCTTCACTGAGTCCATTTTGGTATCCAAATAGAACCTCACTTGGTATGAGTTATTAATATACATATATTTTTAATATTAAATTTTTTTTTTATTGGTTCTAGCTTCAGATACAGGTGAAAATACTACGGCATTAAAAAGACAATAGCGTGTTAATCACTGCCACAGTGATTTTATGAATAATTTTTTGCTGCTACCACTATGAAAAACTAGGAAAACACCAACTCTGGTGCAGTGTTTCACAAACCATCTAGGTGTCTAAACAATCTAAGGAACAAATGACTTATTCAGACTTTCCTACCTCACTCTTGTGGCTGTATAACTTTAGGGTTAAGATGATCTAAGATAAATGTCTGTGTAATAAGTCTGCATTTGAGGGTGTAAAACTAAAACTATAACACAGAAGCAAGTGGTTTAGGCCCAAAAAACTTTTAAAAAATTAAGCTAATAAATGGCTTAGATTTTCCTGGTATGGGAAAAGCAGAACCAAAGCCAGTGAGTTTAAACTATCCATCCATACCAAAAATGATCACAGTCATTGCATTTTTTTTAACTAGAAAAATAAGTAGTCATATTTGTACAGATCCTCAGTCTTTCATTTAGTCAGGAGAATAGTGGGCAGGGCATTTGAACCCACCAGATACAAGCTTCCTTTTCCTCCCTTCCTGATACTGAAATATGAAACTTCTAATGATCAGTAAGTCCTATAGTAGTGACACAAAGGCATCAAACGCTCACCCTGCTGCATACAGAGTGTGAGATCACTGAGAAGCTCAGTAGTGGACTAAAGGATCTGAGTCATTAACCACTTGTTACCAGTAACAGAGTATGTATCAGCTAGTGAATGGGAGTCAGTGAGTCATTCCTACAAACATGGCATGGGAAGTCTGACTGTGAAAGTTCTCTTGTGAAAGTGATGATTCACTTATTCACATCCTGGCCTCGACATGAAGTTTATAATGCAGTACTCCACATGAGTTTCAGTTTGGTCAATGCATGGTGAGTTTTATTATTCATTAATTTCATCTTTGATGTATCTGTACAATCAAACTCAGGTTTGGTAGGGGTGTGTGCAAATTTGAGTGTAATAGTTTAAAAGCCTGAAAAATGCACAATGCACAAATATCTGACCAAAAGTATAGTAAACGTCACCCAACCTAACACCTATAGTAAACGTCACCCAACCTAACATCTATAGTAAACATCACCCAACCTAACATCTATAGTAAACATCACCCAACCTAACATCTATAGTAAACATCACCCAACCTAAGAAATGCAAAACACAGGTAGTGCAGAGGCACAAACTCATGCAATAATGCAGCGTTTAAACATGTTATATATATATATATATATATATATATATATATATATATATCACTAAAAACATATATATAAATATATATATAGACAATTACACTCTCACATGCTTCATATAAATTATATGTAAATGAGGTACTGGTAGGGTGGTGCTTGATTTCTAGTTCAGTGTTAGAAACACAACACTGCGACTAGCTTGATGCTAGCATGATGCTGAAAGTTGCATAGGAGTGGTATCACTAAACTGACTGGTTCATATTATTTTATTATCTAATAAAATTGGTGATTTTGTCATTTACATTTATGTTTTATTTAAAAATGAGCTAGGCCTTTAGAGCTGAGCTAGGCCTTTAGAGCTATTGAAATGTTCTTAACAACCTCAATCGCCTGGCTGGCCCGACAGTACAGGGCATTGATACCTGCTCACACAAACACCCTCTATGCTCCCACAAACACACAAGGCTTAGTTATCAAACGTTTAGGTTGGCCATAATTCATCTTCATCATTTCATCAATGCATTAAAGTTTATAATGTCATTATTGCTGACTAAATGAAAGAAACACTTAATTAATGGGAATTTTCATAAAAGGTGTCATAAACTTCACCTGAGTTAAGAAATGAAATGGCCTTAAAATGGTGTCAGAAAGGGTAAGAGTGAGTGAAAATGAAGAAGGCTTACAAGTTCTGTGCAACTTGTGAGTGAGTGTTGAACAGTGCCCATTAAATTTAAATTTACTATGGCTACAAATTTGGCTCAGCCAATCAGATTAGGCCTAGAACTATACATTTTATTGTCAATGTAAATGTTGTCAGTTCAAGAGGGGCCAATAACCTTCCTGAAGAAAACAGTTAAAACTCCTAATGATAAAAAGTAGCTCTGACAAATCTACA
Organism: Semaprochilodus insignis; assembly: GCA_034552555.1. Classification (NCBI taxonomy): domain Eukaryota; kingdom Metazoa; phylum Chordata; class Actinopteri; order Characiformes; family Prochilodontidae; genus Semaprochilodus; species Semaprochilodus insignis. The sequence goes on from CM067480.1 coordinate 11,138,161, forward strand.
CTCTCTCCAGCACACCACACAGTACTAAATTTGGTTTGTCAGTTCAGCTTAAATTTCTTCATGTGGAAACTGAACTTTTTATATTCATAATTGATTTAGATCAATTTGTTCTTCGTTCCAAGTATTAATGTGAGTTAAATTCCTTGAAATATTTTTTAGGGTCAACTAACTGACCACATAGGCATTACAGGACAAAACACATTTGTGAGAGTCAAAGAGGAAATGATTGATCATTCAGAGCAACCTAACAGGAGGTGGAAGCTGGGCTTCCTGTCAGCGAAAAACCAAGGGGAGGCATAGTGATGCTGAAACAATGGAGCCAGTAGAGAGAGGGAGTGTGAACATCCTAAATAACAGAGGAAGAGAGAAGCTATGTGAATGTAAGTAAGGGTAAAGTGTGGGAAAGAAATGACTAATAGTACTAATTCTACTAGTATACTAGTATACCATATACTATATGGTATACTTGCATATACATACCTATACTATGTAGTATTAGTATAATGTATACTAATAGTAACGTAACATCACTGATTATTTACAGTGGTCACCAATCATCTGCTTTCCATCAGAGTTTGTTCCATCTAAAATGCTGCCTCATCCTTCCGTACCACAAAAGTGTTTGGTCCAGTCTATGATGGATTTTGAAGTTCTTAAGAGCAATCTGGGCTCATTCCAGCCAACCTTGTTCCATAAACTCATATGCCATTTTATCAGGTACATCTACTATATATGTGCACTTACATATACTTACTGTAGCCCATATGTTGCTGAACAACTTGTCAGCATATACCATCCACCAATGAAAAGGAAGCACACAGGACAACCGCCCAGCATATTTATTATTATTTATTGATTTGCTTTCTGTGAGACACACAGAAAATAAACAAATCCCCTGGATGATGTACACATTACTATATCACAACACTTCGGAAATTCTGCTGAGTGATGCTCCTCATGCTCTCCTGAGGCTCGCTTTTTACACTAAAGGAGAAAAGTTTCCTTTATCTAGAACTATAAAATAACTTTTTGCAAACAAGCAAAGTTTCTGTTTAAGATTTTTTGCAACTTAGATAAAAGTTAAAGTTTAATAAAAACTTGCTTTTAACAGGCTCACAAATGAATTTTCCTTTACTATACTGCATCTGTAGGTCTCTGTTCATAAACATAAACTAGCCAAAAAAAATTATTATAAAGGATAAAGTGTTATAAACTGTATAAATGCAGAAAAAGACACTTGCCAGTCACAAGTGCATGTGTACATATTTCTATATTGATATATTCTATATGCGCACATAAGCCGAAAGGAACTACAAATTTTGCATAATGTAGTGGAGTAAAAAGTCAGATATTTGAGTTTGAAATGTACTGGAGTTAAAGTACAAAGTCGTCCAAAATGGAAATACTTAAAGTAAAGTATCTGTACAGTAAAGTACAGATACATGGAAAAATTACTTAAGTACAGTAACTAATTACACTTAGTTACTGTCCACCACTGGTACTTCATAGGTTATAATATAATACATGGGTTATAAGTACAGTTATTGATTGTAGTCCATCTGTTGCCGCAAAATTTGTTAGCCACCCAATATTACATTCATCTCATGGTCAGTTTCAGGCCAAAGGCCTGCAGTTAATGATATTATTTGGGTGGTGTATCATTCTGAACCCAGTAGTGACACTGGCGTTGTAGCATGTGTATAATATAATAAAGCAAACTGTGAATGGAAATAACTTAATTAATAAAAGTTATTGATTACTTAATTTTGTGTAATCTGTGATCTACATTTTATTCTTATTTTGTCTTGTCTTATCTTGTCAGTCTGGAGTCTTTTGAAAAGGCTACCCAAACAGAACCTAAAAATTATAGTGTATTACCTTTTTCTGAGAGTAAATGATAAACTATTGCAGCAGGACAAAACCCAGGCTTATGGACCAGCATTCATGGGCTTTGTTAAAAAAAAGGTGTGCATGATGGAGGGAAGGAGAGTCAAAGGAGAGGTACATGTTTTTCATTGGACAGCGACGATATGTAACTGATTACATTTGCATTTGACTCACATTCTATATTTGCACCTTTTCTGTTTGTTTTGAACTAAAATGACATGCAAAACATGATTTAAATCAGCCTTCTTCATACTATTTTTATTATTGTATTATTATTATTATTATTATTGTTATTATTTTATTTTTTTTATTTGTAGTAGTAGTAGGAGTAATAATAAGAGGAGGAGGAGGAGGAGTATTCAATGACTGTACACACAACAAGAACTTGTCATCAAATATAAATCACAACAAAATATCACCTCCGAAAATATCTTCTACTTAAGAAAACCATATGCCACAGATTGACAATTTAGGATCTACATTTTAACAGAATTTCTCTGCTTGTTTGAATGTTAAGTGTGAGAAAAAATGCATATAAAATGATTAAAATATGTCACAATCACCGCTACTGTTAAGGTAATCTGTAATGGCACTGTATGATAGAACTGTCTGGGTGTAGATAAGGAGCAGCTTGATTGACAGCTCTTTGCCCAACACTCCCAGGCTGCTCCACCCATCATACAGAACTAACATTTAATAAATCAAAATTAATCATTCAAGCTTTTACATCACGGTAGGTGGACAACATGTCAGATGTGCAGGCAGATGAATGAATGGACAAACAAACAAGGCATTGCACAAAGGAACTGATGAACAGATTTGCCGACAGACAGATGGACAAACAAACGCAAGAATTAAGCAATGTGTGAATGGATGAACAAGCTGTGTTCCTTTGTGGATAAATTAATGAACAGTCAACAGGCAGCCACAGACAGGTGGTCTTGCTTGCTAGCTTTTGGTTATGCTGGGTTAGCTATAGCTTGCTAAGTGTCTCTGAAACTCTTGGGTACGGACGCGTTACCCAAGATTAGGACCACCCAGTTTACATTTAGAGAAGAGAAATATGGTGAGAAATATATCAGTCATTTATTAGTCTTTAGAACATTGTTCAAAAGCTTGCTATGTAAAGTATATACACCTAAACATGTAGGGCAGGAATCTTCCAGGAGCAGTTTAGGCAACTGAATTATACATTTTATACAATTATACTGTTATTACTGTAAGTACTGTAACTTATTAGTGACAGGGTATGCTGTGGCCCATGTTGCCTAGTTGTAAACCTTTAGTCATTACTTTTTATGAGCAAGAAGAAGGAAAACAGATTTAATTGACAATGAATCTCATCTGTAGCTTTAAAAGTTGTTCAGCAGACATAACCATGGAAAAAAATAGCCCTCATTTATTGAGTTCAGCTGTGACTGATTAATACAATCAAACTGATTGTGTCCTGACAGAGGAAGTATGTAATGTTTTTGTTTTAGTTACGTACCAGTGCTTATAAACTGAAGCTTAAGAGTATTTGTGTTAGCCTTGCGGAATCCAAGCCTGTGTTTTGTTGGGTTCTAGACATGATTAATTGACAACACCATATAAAAGGTCACACATAATTACATTATTCAGCTTTGGGTCTTGAGCAGTAGCCTGTGTAACCAGAAGATGTGGAATCATTATCTATGTAATATTTATTTTGCACACACCAACCAAATAACATTATTGCTTAAAACTGTAATATACTATACTATACTATAGTGAAGTGTGAGTATTACATGTAGTGCTTTAATTTGATGTCATAACTTAGCTAAGACACAGTAATTTTTTTGTTTGTTTGTTTGTTTTTGTTTTAACCTTTTTTTGTTTTTAAAAAGTTAGCTTGATTAAGTAGCATAATTAGAATCTGTGTTTTATGCCTAAAGATTTTAAGGGCGCCTTGATATAAAATATTTTAATTCAAAAACCCCATTTATGTATGTATGTATGTATGTATGTATGTATTGTTACATAGGGAAAAACACCACCTTAGTGATGGTGAACTTAATGGGAAATTTGAAAAGGCAGTTGTAGACTTTTGAAGCTCCTAATATACGTATGAAATTGATTTTTTACTTGAAGCTTGTGACAAATCCATTAGCATATTGTCAGGCACAAAGAACATGGCACGACACGGGCAGAGCTAAAAGCCAGAGGGGTTTCATTTAACAAACAGGTAGCTGAGCACAACAGCAAATAACAAGCATACATATAAGCAGGGCAATGCCAGGTCCAGAATAAGAGACAAGCAGAGGTCAAAGCCAGGAGACCAAAACAAGCCAGCAACCGAATCCGAAGGGAAATCCAAGAGAATGGTCAGAACACAAAAGGAGAGTAAGAACCAGCGAGAAAAGAGCAGACAGAGCCAAAGGGAGAATCGAGAGAGTCAGAGACGAAGGGAAGTCAGAACCAGGAAAATCGATAGGTAAGTCACAGGGACAACGCTCGGAATTGCAAACAGTGTTTGGCAAAACTTTGCAACGTGTGTGTGTGTGAGAGGGGTTTATATACAGGTGTGTAAATGATGACAGGTGACGCTAATCAAAACTCAGCGACCTAGACCATGACTGATTGGATGGCTGGGGACATGTGGGAGTGACGTCATCAGGTAGTGCACTCTGGGGAATGGAGTCCGGGAGATCGGCGGTGTCAGGGAGACCCAGAGGCGTGACACATATGTTTTCCTTTGTAACAGCTTCACATTGACCATTTCAGTAGAAAAACCTGGTGTAGAGCTGCTACCTCTGCTTTCCATTTCCTATAATTTAAGCCAATGATATTTAGGCCTTACCGTTTGAGAAATTGGTCCCACTCATCAGAAATCAAAACCTGTCTGATTCCTCTGTCACTTCCTTATTATGCTAAAGGTTAATCGAAAATATCATCTCTTCTCTTTTAAACATGACACTCCTTCCTTCCACCATACACACTAATCTTCTCTTCAGCTCTTTAAGTCCTAACCAACTGGTCACTTTATCTCTCTGTGTTTCAATAATTTGACCCTCTCAAACTTTACTTCCCAATGATTCACGAGTAGTGCTGTAATACAAGCAAATGAAGATCATTTAAAAATCAAACACATGTATTTTTTAGTTTGCAGAAGGCACTGAGGGTTCACTTCTAATATTATATCATTATATACTATACTGGACTTTACCATACCATCCCATGCTAAATGATATATCTTACCATACTATTACTATACCATGCTACACCATGGTATAGTATACTGCTATTATATTCCATACCATATCATTATACTATACTATACTATACTATACACTACTCTCAATCTGCCTAATTTAATTCCTAAAAGTTAGTAAACCTTACAAGCAGTGAGTTAGATTCCTCAGGATGTGGTGTGTCTAGGCAATGGTTGTGAAGCACCACAACATGCTCGCATGTTTACATACCCACAACAACATTTCCTTAACTGGCACCCTGTCATTGCAGCCAATTCTCTCTCTCGTTCTCTCTCTCTCTCGCTCTCTCTCTCTCTCTCTCTCTCTCTCTCTCTCGCTCTCTCTTTCTCCCTCCGTCTTTTGAAGAGGTCAGCAGGTCCAGCAAGACTGATACTGCACTGCCTAACTATTCAAGCAGATGAGGACATGGAAAGTAAAAAAGAGAATGTGGAAAATCATTGAGCTGTTGGTGAGGTCAGTACACGCACACAAACACACACACACACACACAAGATGTCAAATATGATAAAGCACTCATTCATATAGCTCTGTACAAACAGATATACTTTATTTCAGTAAACGCTGTTTTTATGTAAAATTGAATGAAACTGTGACTCTGTCTATTAAAATGTATCAAAGTACTCCATGTGTGTAATTGCATTAAGTGGTTCAGTGAAGTTTGTACTCTGCAATAACTGATGACAGATATTTGAAAGGCCACTTCCTTGAGGTGGGATAGTTTTCTCAAGTCCACAAAACACACATTTTATAATGCTAAATGCTTTTACACAATATCAGGATGGATGTGGGGTCATATAAAAGTCATAAAAAAAAAATAATAAAAAAAAAAATAAATATATATATATATATATATATATATATATATATATATAT
>CM067480.1:11144530-11163406 GCA_034552555.1 Semaprochilodus insignis
TATATATATATATATATATATATATGCAGATGTCCAACTATTCAGTTTTATACAACTGGGAGATTTAGATCACAGGACTTGAAGTAGCTCAAATACTTGGTTCCAACCACTGCACATGTAAACATTAGATTAATTTAATAAGCCTTGAATATGCACGCACAATTAAATAAATGACATAAAATAATTGAGGTCTATTTGGATAAAAGCTGTTAAATTGCTTGTTACTGGATGAAGCACTTTTTTAAATGGATAAAATATTACTATTACTATTATAACTAATGTGGTTAATTTTGTTATTTCTTTCCAGCTTTGCTCAAAATGAATATAAACATGAACTATTGTCTGTATTCTTTATATATATATAATCATGAACTATTGTCTGTATTGTTTGGTCTTTTCAAGTCATTTGTTCTCTAGTTTTTTGATCAGCATTTCTGTGTGGAGGGTTCCAAGGTCATAGTAAGGGTACTATGATCTGTCCTTGCCTGAGATTGCTGGTCTGTTTGTCTCTGTATTTCTTAGTCAGAAAATAAAATAAAAAAACAAACAACAAGCACACACACAGTGACATGGACCCCTCTCATGTCTGGTCCATTAATCATGAACTTTTTACACAATGCAAAGGGTAACTTAACAATGCAAAGGGTAACTTAATGTTTTAAATTAAGTAAAGAAAGGAGAAGAAGGGTAACTATTGCCAAAGCTGTCTTTAAGGAAGCCTGGTGTTTACAGTTACCATTTAACATCTAGTTTGGCTGGGTACATGGGTAAATGTTTCAGGGTTAAAGTTTAGAAGAAGCAGACAAGCATGTTTAGTCTGAGTGATGAAACTGATTGGTGTCATACAGACAAACAGGATGGCACATGGAGTCACCTTGCACTGACAGACACACTACACAAACAGACGCGCTGACAGTGTGAGTGCTTTAGATTACATTCTTTAAGAGTGAAAAACAGCTGGTGCTACTCATTCAAGCAGAGGGTTAAATATTGTGTTTTCAGAGGTTTTGCACTGCATTTCTCTTTTAACACAAGTCAGACACCACAGCTTTGCACATTGATGTTGTTACAAGGATCATTTTGGGGAAAAATCTGATTTATACAATTTATAATGTAAACAATCAGCTGAAATATATTTGATCTTCTTTACTTTTAATTGGAGCTACAAGGATAACATTGCTAAAAACACTAGATATCAGTAGTCACCCAAATGTACTTTTACCAAATGTACTTTTTCTACCAAAACTTGAATGAGAAAAATGATGGCTTCCTATGTGTTCTGCTGTCTCTTCAAGTATTATAGGAGAGTCAGAGCTGTTATCGCTGCAAAGGAAGGAGAACAAATTATTAAATGAAGAGCTGCCAATGAAGGGGTGTAAAGGTTATAGGTGCAAGTCTATGCTGAATAATTGTGCTCTCTGATCCCTCACATGGCACTGCATCTGGGAGCGCCATTCATCTGTAAGCGATGTAACCACAAGGATTACTTAGGTAAGTCTTTGTCAAGCACTACAACGTATAGTTACATGCACAAATGCCAGTTAAAACTTTACTATGCCAAAGGAAGCCTTGTGTTAACAGTGTCCAAAAGCATCACTACAATTGTGAGTATACTCTCCAATAACAAGGAGGAGGCCTGCATAGTGGAAGTCAGCTTTCTGACAAGCTGGTGCTTGGAGAATAACCCTTCTCTCAATGTCAAGACCAAGGAGCTAATAGTGGCCTTCAGTAAGCAGGAGAAATGCACACCATCGTCACCATCAATGGGGCCACTGTAGAGAGTGGCTCAGCAGCTTCAAGTTTCTCTGTGTTCACATCACAGAGGAACTTACATGGAGTGAACACACCACACAGGTAGTGAAGAAGTCACAGCAGTTCCCTTTCTACCTCATATGTCTGAGGAGGTTTGCCATGAACCCCTGCATCAACAGAACATTTTACACACGTACTGTGGAGAACATTTTAACAGGCTCTATCACCACCCGATATGAGAACTGCTCTGCTATCGAGCAGAAACCTTTGCAGAGAGTGGACCTGACAGCTCAGCACATCACCATGGTTCAGCTCTTCCAAACCTCTTGGATTTATACACCAGCTGATGCCTGAGGAAGACCAGAGAACAGCGAGTTTCTTCCCCCGCACCATCAGATTGCTAAACAGGCAGTAGTGCTGATGCATCGGTCAGTGGGACTGTCATTACACCTCTCACCTGATTCATCATCATGATGGTCTCCATAGACAATCCACACCCTTACTCTTACAACCAGTGAAAGTACACTGTACACTGCCTGTGAGCTACATAATACATTTTAAAATACTAGCGCTGACTTATCAGGCATTACAAAACAATGCCTCAGCATACCTTACTAAGCCTTTTTGTGCACTTAATAATGTGAAAACTTCAAGGTCTTCAAACCAGGGGCTATTAGCTGTCCACTAAACCAAACTGAAATCAAAGGGGGACCAAACTGTGGAATAATCTCTCCACTGATATCAGATTTTCAGCCTCAGTTCATGCTGTCAAAAACATTTAAGGACTTATTCCCATGGTTTTAGTAGTTTGTGAACTTTGATATGTTGGTATCATTGTGTGTTAATTGTCATTTTCTATTATAATCATTGTATTTTATTGTATTGTGTGGCATTGTAAAGCACTTTGAGAATTATTCTAGAAAGTGCTATGTTCATAAAGGCCTACTTACTTACTAACTAATTTTCATCCTTTTATTCTTTGCCTGTGTGACTTGATGAACTGTTTTAACTGGCATTTGATGAACATGATAACATACAATTCACATACATGCACACAAACTTGCATTTCACTTTGTCAGGATGCTGGGCTAACGCATACAGTGGGGTCCAAAAGTATAAGTATTTTTCATTTAAACCTGTAAAAAACAATGGTAGCGCTTTACTTTACAGATCGGTAATAAGTAAGTAATGGTATGGTAATATTACGGTAACAAATTGTATTAATCATTAATTAAATGTCAGTTTGCTAGTTGTTACAAAATAATAAGTCAGAAATTGTTGTTAACAACAATTCAGAAATTGAGTGTTAACAAGAACATTGTGAAATGGTAAAATAAAGGTAACAAGCTGTACTTACCTAAAATGAACTGCTTATTTTATAGTTCTTTATGTATAATAAGTGAGCAGAGAGTCATTGTCTCATCTATTCCTGGGTAACAATACTTGTCTATAGGTGGGCCTACTTGTGAAGCACAAGACCCTTTAGAACTGATATTATGACCTGATGGAGGTGTAGTGAGTAAGAAACAAGATGGAAATAAGTAATTTTGCATTTTACAGCTCTAATACCATTTAGTTCACTGTAATTACTGCCTGCAACATCACACTGTGTCTGACCACTTAAATATATAACAGGTAAGAAATAAAACAGAAACAAGTGAATTAGTATTTTACAGCCCTAATACCAGGTAATTACAGCAGAACTACTGCATTGATTTTGGGTTAATAACTCTAACATTATATATTATATACATGTACTAAATTATTGTTCTCTGTTATTGTTCATTAGGAACTATAAAATTAGCGAGTCGTTTTAGGTAAATAAAACTTGTTACCGCTTTTTTTAATCATTTTATTACTAAATACTGATACAGTGAATATCTTTTCATTTGTTAATGACTAGAAGACGTGCGTATAATATTTAGGAAAGCACTTGTTACCGTCTCTATTACATCACTGTCTTGTTACCACTACAATTGCTCACTTTTTATACCTAAGGAACTATATCATAAGCAGGTAATTTTTAGGTCAGTACAACTTGTTACCATTATTTTACCATTTCATAAAGGCCTTGTTACCACTTACTACAATTTCTTATTTATTATTTAGCAACAACTAGGAAATTGACATTTAATTAGTGATTAAATACAATTTGTAACTATAAACAACAGTTTAAAAAAAAAAAAATAAAAACCAAGAAAAGCTATGAGAAGTTAAACACAATATGAAGAAATACTAAAGATTCTGCACAACACTGCACAGCAGCTCCTGATTTCTCTGGTGGATTTAATCTACTGATCAGAGGCTTTTGCACTTTTAGACTCTATGCCAGCTCAAGTGCACATGGTCTAGAAAGCTAAAAGGGGATTACAAATACAGAGAAGTTCTAAAATTCATGCAAAGATTTCAGTATTCTACTTTTCACTTAAAATGTTATGTCAAAGCATGTGTTATATGATTTAGTACCATTTCTATTGGTCACATGCACAAAGTGAAGGGCAGCTGCCATTTAGCTGTAAAACAATGGAGCTATGAGGGCTAAGAGACATTTCTACAGTTTTTTCCAACTGCTTTATCATAGAGTCATTCAGAGTGGATTAAGCTAAAATCCCTTATCCAACAGAGACTAAACAAGTCAGAATGGTTCACACAGTAGCGGGCTCATTATACAGAGCCTTGTAAGAAAAATGGCAGATTTCCACTATTTTAGCTTTACCAACACTAAAATCTTAGAAGACATGCGCTTGCTTAAAAAATGAAATTTTAGATAAAAAAAAATGAACTTGAAATGTTCAAAAAGTCAGTCAACATGAATGTTTTTTTACATATTGGATAGCAAATAAAACAGCTCTATTTGCATCATCAGTGCTGTGATCCCTGGTTTCTTTCACCACCACTATCAAAAAGATTTGGAACTTTTTCAACTATGCACTATTTAACATCAAAACTGACTGAAGCAGTTTAGGTATTTAACGTGGCAGCTATTTAACTATCCTAAAAAAGACTAGACTACTTTAACAAAAGGGTAACCCCTCTCACACACACACACACACATTGCAAAATTTTGCCAAACCCCGTTTGCATTACTGAACGTTTCTTCTGTGTTTTCTCAACTCTGGCTTTTGACTCCCTTTGTTTATTGACTGCTGCTTTCTTCCTTATCCCTGATAGCTTTCTCATTTTGATCTACTCTGGCTTTCGACCTCCTTTCGTTCACCTGACTACTGTCTGCCTCGCTGCCTGACTTCCCGGGTTCTGACCTTAGCCTGTCCCTCGACTCTGATCTTGCATTTTCCCTTCATGTTTGGTCGTGTTTTGGTGCTGTGTTCAACTATCCAATTGTTCAATAAAGCTCATCTGACTTTTAGCTCTAAGGTTCTTTGTCCCTGCCAAAAACGATTTTGTTCTTCTAGTTTTTAAAAATGAACGAAGTTGGTCTCTGGTTTTAACCAAGTCAGGCCCTGAAAATTCAAGAGAAACAAAACACAGACACACAGACACAGGCACGCACACACACACACAGAAACACACACACACACATACACACACGGATGCTACAGCAGAACCCAACTCTGACAGCAAATAGTCTAAATTCTGGAAAAGTCAGGCTTCCCATTCAAACCACTTCACAACATTGTGCAGGATAAACAAACCGTCTAATCGGAACGGAGAAGACTAATCATTTACTTAACAATTATAAGCACTGAGTACTTGGCTAAAGTGAAACCACAGAACTTAGGAGGTTTATTGATTCCACCTCTGTGAAAATCTCTACTTGTATTACTTCACTGGAGAGGAAATCCTGTGATCTCCACTGAGCTTCTGCAACCAGATGGCACTGATTCAGTAACAAGTTTCGTTATGGAGTAAATACCAGCAGGAAATCCGATCTGATTCTGTAGCAAATCTACTGTGAAATATTACAGAATTGGTTGTAGTACAGCAAAAAGTAAGGCAAAGTACAATAAGTTAGATGATAATAACAGTAGCCACATGTAGCCTAACTCTTAAAGAGGATCAATTAGAAATCATTAATTTTAAGCTGTATAATCAATTGATATTCAAGGTGTATCAGAAAAGACTTTCAATGTTCAATGAGTCAAGCTGGAAAAGGACTGATTTGCAGGATTAAATAGTCTGCATAGTGTTTAAACACATATACAGTATAATTTCGATATCCACAGCTCCCAAACTGTATAAATTGAATTGATACCCATATAGATGTCTACCATTTAAACCATCAGTAACAACAGCAACATTTTACATAAATCAGGATTGCAATAAATCATTTTGCAGTAAAATGATAAGGGAGAAATCTGAGCCCAAATGAATTATTAATGCAAACTGTTCAAACAGATTTATTGATTAGTTAATGATTAATAAAACATTTTGATTGGTTTGTTTTCATACACTTTTACACAGGATAGCACTGTGTTTGGGTCAGTTACAATTTGAAGTAAAAATAGAAATGTGATTGAAATATGTGAATGTTGATTCTATTAAATATTTATAATACATGCTAGCATGTCTAGTACACAGTTCTACTACCACAACACATTAACTAAAATTATTAGCGATTAGCAGTATGTGCCAGTTAAATAAATCAGATAGCAGTGTTGTAAATACAGACTGTAGCTTTAAATAAAGGCAAAATTACTCTTTTTTTGTAGTAATTGCCATAAATGATCAACTAAAGCGTGCCCTTTCCTGTATGAGGTGTACTCCTATTTGTTTCTGATGCACCCCCATTGATTTTGTTCTAGAACCGGGCCTGGCTTGTGGCCAGCACAGCTAGGCACTTTCCCTGTACAAATACACCTTTGAAATCTATCACTTAACAGATGAGATTTGTGAGGTGTGAGACACATCACAAAGTAAAAAAGTTATTATTATTTGGAATATAAGGGATTTGTAATTTGTGCTATCCCAATGTATTCAAGATTTTAATTTAATGCCAATGTTGTCTTTCTTAGTAGCCTCTGGGCAACATGTTTTCACATGCAACAAATAGATGGGGGGAAAGTGTGTTTTTGAAAAGTAGGCTACACATTCACATTCATGAATTCAGGTAAATATTTGTGTTTTCATTAGAAGTGGGATTTCTTTTGTGGAGCTTTATAAAGGAAAGCATGCTGATAGAGCAAAGAAGAGACTGGTACAATGTCATTATGACCACTGTCCTCATTTACCTCTATCCAGTCCACTCAATTAACAGTAAATGAATGACAGCCTTTGTGCACATACTTTCCCTATAGCAAGGAGGAACCACACACACACACACACACACACACACAGACACACACACACACACAGGCCCTGCAGCAAGGAGGATTTAAATGTAATGTAAAAGACACACATACACAAACAAACACACACATTACGTGTGTATATATATGTATATATCCACTCAGAAGGAATTAATCAACATAAATGAAACTTGCTGGGTAGGTTTGACATTGTGAGACGTGCAAATGATTCAAGTATCATGCTCATCCACGAATGTGATGTAAGCACGGTTTGTTGTCACGCGTCACATGTCCGGAAGGCATGGTGTCACTTCTCCTCCACCCCACCGCAAAATCTGCAGGAACTGTGTGAGAATATTCAAGCTGCATGGGATGAACTATCACAGGACACCATTAGTAACCTCTACAGCTCCATGGTGAGATTTCTGGCATGTTGCATTAGCCACGCCATACTGAGAGACACTACACAGTATTTCACATTAAGCCTAATATTAAAGTATGTGTAGCTCAATAAAATTTTATCATCACTCATTGTTCCTGGTAACCTTTAACCTCATCCTTCCCAATAGAATTGCAACTATTTGTTTGATGATGAGCATATATATACTGCATATAGCCACAGTTTTCCATCGTCTAGTGCCTTCTTCCAGCATGGTCATGCACTATATCACAAAGCAAAGGTTGTTTCAAACTGCTTTCATGAGCCTGACATACATATGTTACCATATTTTGTTTTTAACATAACCTTATATAATGATATGATTAGGGTTTGTAGAAACTGTTCTGTGTAGGGGATGTGTACTTATTTGCACATCATTGTTGCTTGACCTCAAGAGATACAAGACAAGAATCTTACAAAACTAAGAGCCTTTTGCAAAAAAGAATGAGCGTGAATCCCTCATACAAAAATCGAAAGACTCTTAACTGGCTACAAGAAGCTCTTACAAGCTGTGATACTTGTGAGTACTGAACGTGCAGGATGCCCAAACATTTGTTCTTGACCCTTTTTCTTTCCTTTTTTTTTGCATTATTATTATTGAACCTGTAAAAGTATTTTTTGTTGGGAATAGTAAAATTACATAACTCTTTTCATAACAGATCAAACTATTCTTTAAAGTAGCTAAGATTCAGCTACTTTCCTGGGGGAGTAAAACTTCTTACTTTGTACTTTATGTATGTTTATTTGCATCTCTTCTAATAATAAATGGTGTTTTTGGAAAGTGAAAACATGCCCATTATCGAGATAAATTGTTTCAAATAAAGTAAAAAATTTAAATCTCAGTAACCAAAAACAAAACTTTCTTGCATTTTCAGTCAGAAAAGTAATGACACAAATGGTTACATTATGTAAGACTGGGATATGTCTGCATCCTGTCAGCTAACAGTCAGCTGCCACAATGGCACTGCAGAGGAGAGGAGAGAGGGATGAGGAAAAGGAGAGAAGGAAAGGCAAGAGAGATTAGGAGAGGAGGGAGAACTAACATACAGTTTAAACTCTGCCACTTGACTGGAAAGCAAACGTCCAGCACAACGTCCATCCCTTCATCATAGCAAGAACGGGGGAAAGAGAGAAATAGAAGGAAAGAAGAGGACTCTGTGTGATCGGGTACAACACTTTACTTCTATTACAATAATAATAATAATGTGCTGTAATGTAATGATGTTATTTAATGATAAAACACATCTGGATTAAGCTTCCAGCAATGTTTTTGCTGCAAATGTAAATGTTACTGTAAATGTTAAGTTATACAAAATATATATAATGGAAAATAATGTAACAAGATTTCTTATTTTGGACTATTTCTGTTGGTCTGTGCTTTAAGAATTTTAGCACAATGCAAAGGGTAACTCAAGTTTTCAAATTATGCAAAAAAAGAAAATAACAATAAAATAGAGGTACAGTTTTTGTATGACGGTGGATGTACGTGCACATGCAAGTAATTATCTTTATGCACAGTTATATTTATGTTTACAGTGGCCCCAAGAACTATTTGGACATTTTAACCATATACTTCATATAATGTTTAACAAAACGATGCTTGTTTCATAGAAACTTGTTTAGCACAATATCAAACTAATGGTAGACTTTGTGGAGAAAGCCTGGAGAAGAGGAGGAGAGAAGTGTACTGTATAACACAGAGGAGGAAACATCATGGCATCATAAACTCCTTATATACATGAGTTTATGATCCCATGATGCAAAAACAGAAGTCTGCAAAGAAGCTGCAGTAATGATAAAGAATGCCCAAATAATGTAAAGATTCTACACTACACACTTAAAGGAGGAATTCCACCGATTTTTCCAAACTTCTGCATAAGTCAGCCATTGAAAATAAAAGCTATGTTTTTCAAAGTGGTTTGATGCGATTATACACCCACTAGCCATTTCATTAGGGCCAGCTCTTTATATCTACACTTATTGCCCATTTTATCAGCTTTACTTACCATATATGAGCACTTTATAGTCCTACAATTACAAACTGTAGTTCGTCTGTTTCTGTTTATCATCCTCTAGTCTTTCATCAGTGGCCACAAGACACTATTGGCTGGATAGTTTTGGTTAGTGGACTATTCTCAGTCCAGCAGTGAAACTGAGCTGTTTAAAACCTAAACTCCATCAGCACTGCTGTGTCTGATCCACTCACACCAGCACAACACACACTTACACACCACCACCATGTCAGAGTCACTGCAGTGTTGAGAATGATCCATCACCCATATAATGTCAGCCCTGTGGTGGTCCTGACCATTGAAGAACAGGGTAAAATGGTAAATGAATCCGTTGAAATGGACAATGAGTATAGATACAAGGAAGTGTACCTAATGAAGTGGGTGGTGAGTGTATATGGAATGTTTATAGTAATAATAGTGGTAACTATGACTACTAGAAGTTATTGTAAAACAGTGTCTCAGGCATCAGACAACATGTTCATAACATTTTTATAAAATAGTTTTCTTTGATATAGCCACTGTATAAATACATGGAAATCACTGGAATTCTCACTTAGTGCATTTTCTATGGCAGCAATGTCTGAACACATTTTTCTGGGGGTATTTTGCACTGTACTTATCCTAACCATAACACATACACACACTCACAGGCTGAGGCACATGTACTCTGGTGCAGATCATAAGCTGTAAAACTCTACAAGCGTTCCTAGCTGAACACCTATTGTGTTCTTGTACAATCTCACTTCCTTTTCATTCGCTGTGGTATTCTTCTCACCAAAATAGAGTGGCAGTGAGTAGGGGGGTTGAGGGAGGGAGGAAAAGAGGAGGGAGGATTACATGCATGTGTGTGTGTGTGTGTGTGTATCTTGTGGGCAAAGGGGGAGGGTGTGTTTGAGGGTTTGATATGAAACACTCACAGAGATGGTCCAGCATTTCTGTTTGCCACACACTCCTGCCCTCATTCTCACAGTGGAACTGCCACAAGGGGCCTGCTCTGCTTGAGCGTGTATCACCAGCTTCATCCCCATACAGTCATCTGTAGAACTCCACTGGCCACCCTAACCGCCACACATCTGCCACAGCTGTGCTGGAATTGCAGGACCCCCAAAGCAGTAAGACAAGGACTTTCTTCATCATCTCCACCAGCCAAGACAGGAGACACTGAGCGACTCTCACACACAGCATCGCTTATCAGTCTGGTTGAGATAGCAGCGGGACAGGTAATTCCTCTTCTCAACTCTCTGGAAGTTTATAGCATACTCTTAAAAATGAAAGCAACCTCTTTTTAGTTCCCTCAAAGTATATTTTCCCAGTTAAGATGTTAGTGTAAAGTTTAGAGAACTTTTGCATAATGTAAGAGTGGTATTATTTAAGTTTTTTCTTAGTATTGTGTTCAAGCCAAGAATCATTTAGGAACCTTTATTTTTAGCAGTGTAATCTCATAAGTTGAAGGAGAATTCCAATAATATTTCAAATATTTCGGTATAATTAAATAGTAAAGATGAAGACAAAGTCAGTCAGAGTGGTTTGACATAAGATGCTCCGTTTTAGAGAAAACTGGTCTAAATCAGAATCGTTCACAGTGGTTGTAATGGGAATCGGATGTCTGAAGCATTTAATGCCCCTAAAAAAGCTCCCTCACAGAAAGCTATTACAATAAATAGTTATGAATATGTTGTCTGATGCCTGAACACAGAAGAAATAAAGATGGTTGTGAATAATAAATAAAATGTCTATATTTAATATTGTGTCCCCTGGCTACTATAACCACTTAGTAGTGGTGAGTTCTTTACAGTACTAACACTGTTGAGGTCTTTAAACTGAATTCATTACATCATTTATATCAAATCACTCTGAAAGACTTTGCTTGAGGTTAACTTGTGAATTAAGCAGAAATATAGATAAAGTTTAGCTTCAAAGTACTTCTAAATATTTTAGTAAATTCCAAGTCTGTCATTGAAATTTACTAATTCAAATGTGTCAAACATTTGCACATCTTTCATAATGAAATATATGGAAAGATAACAAATAAGTTAACATAGAACATTTTATTTGTGTGCACCCATTTGACACATTTGAATTAATATTCAAAGCATGATTTTTCAGTATAAATACCTGCATTTTATCTCAACCTTTCAAATAAAAGTAATTAGATCCCTTTCAAGCTTTCAAACCACTGTAGAAGTACAACTAATCCTGATATACTTTGTATTTCCCATTTTTAGGACTTGCTGGTTAATATTTGGCTAGTCTTATTCTTCCTAATTTGAATCAATGACAAGTATAGTTTGGTGAAATATTATTTAAATACATAAATGCCTTCAATGTTATACCTTACTTGTTAACATAACATTTGAGTATGATGGAACACTATTCAATTTACAATTTTTTTACATTTTGCAGTTTGAAAATACATCAGTACATAAACCAGTATGTAAACATGCTGGTAATATAAATAAAGCTGCACTGAACTGATCTGCCTATTCGAGCCAGACGTTAAGTTAAAACATATATCAGCAGCTTCAAAGTAATGCTGAAACAGCATGCATCTGCTTATGCACCATGTCTAAGTACAGTAAAGTGCAGTTTCAATGTGGAAGTCTAAATCCCTCACCCTTCCTCATCCTCTGTCATCTTTGGTCATTAACAAGAAAACTGCACATTTCTGACCCCAGAACAAAAGTTGTAGCTAGGCATTAGCCTCAATAAGTCTGCACAAGTCTCCCTTCTCTGCCCTTTGTTTTGTTCTGGGGGCAATCCATCAAGAGAAGAAGTGTATGCCGTGGATTATCGAAGTTTGCTTTCTGTGTACAAGGAGCGTAAACTACTTCCTATCACACTCCAGTGCTAATATTCACAGTCTGTCCTCTTAGTTTATGCAACTTTAATCCATTCATTTTTTTCCATTGCCTCTAATGGCAACACCACAAAGGACTCAGACACGGCTGGTCATTAAAGAGGATGCAGAGAAGAATGATAATACACAAAAATGCATACAGCAGCTTTCACATTAACCCTGCAGGCTTATAAGATTACTGTCAAAAAACAACAACAGCAAAAAACATGTATCTGCAAAACGTATCCTGACAGGAGAAGGTGAAAACATTCTACCTTTTAATCCAAGTTAATAAAGTCTATTGGTCCATCCATCATAAATTGTTTATTGAATATAAAGGACATATGCTGTGTTCAAATGATGGTAATGATTCTGAACAGCAGCAATAGTAGGTCTTGTTCAGCTGATTAGAATGATTCAATAACTACTAATATGCTATGCTACTAATATGCTAGTTATACTAATATGCAATGACACTGAAATACCCATACAGGCCACGTCTGTTTAAAAGTGGAATGAGGCAGTAAAAATAATGGGCACCTCTGACTAATTAGAATTACAGTTTTATTAAATTTGTGAATCCTGAAGTGATAGGTACTTTAATCAAATAGCTTCATAATTACACAGTTCTAATGGCTGCACATAAGTACTATACCTAAACTAGAGTATACAAGTTTAATCTTAAAAGTAAATGCTTAGTAATATGTAAAATGCTCTACATGCTTGCTATTAGATGGGAGAGTCATTATAGCAGTGACTCAGGCCTGTATGTAGTCAGTTAGGGCTGTTAGGGCTGTTGGGGCTGGATCGCCTTGTAAGGTAACACATAATTCTCTTAGCAATTTGACAAACAGGAATTGTTGAACCAATGGCAAGCTAGTTAGTCATGTGATAAGCTATTTGATTAAATGTATTTCTCTGTTTTGTCTATCCCAGCCCTCACTGCTTTGACCCAGCTAAACTCAGCCTTTCTGTCTTGACCCTGGCACTGAACAAAGCACCCAGGCCAGCCTAAATCAGCCCAGGAATGTCTGACTTAAACAACTGCTCTCTCTTTAAAGTATGAGTGTCACCGTCATGTGCATGTTCAAGTTCAAAACCATCCTCACACACTGGTTGAAGCTCTAACTGAAAGCGATGATGGTCTGTCCAGTAAAAGGGAGCTATTTATGGAAGACCAGTAACCACCATTCCCCCCAACAGCTGTGAAAGAAAATGCAACTGACTATGTGGTACATTATGCTGTTTAAACATCATTCATCATCCCATCATTGAAAGCACAGCAGTTTGATGGATTTGCTTAACCCTTCAAAGTGCCGGATTCTAACACTGCTGTTCAAAATGAAAAAACAACAAAAACATGTATCTCCAAACCGCAACTTTACAGAAGGCGGCAAACTTTCATCAGTGGGAATGGCTTCTAACATCACTCTAAACCACTTCCCTTACATGTGAATAATTTCCCCTTTTTTCCCTAGTTACCATTACAGGGGTCATAGAACACATTTATTCAGCATTTAAATTGTTCTCTGGTGTCCATGTAGAAGATATATGATTTTGATAGGGTCAAAAACTCCCAAATGAGCTGTTTCTCTGTTTTTGGCAAATTCATGATTAATCTGATGGGCTCTGCTCTGATTGGCTGGTTTACAGGGACGTACAGTGATGGCTTGCATAGGACCAGCATGTCTAAATAGACACAGACAAGAAAATAAAATGTAATAAGCTTGGTCGTCATGATATTTAGTTTAGTTGTGCTAATGTTTGTAACTGTTAGTGTTATTATGTTACCTATAATAGCAACTTTCTTTTAGTATCGACATCAACACAAAGTAAATTGAAGTTGTTATTCAGTATGAAACTTTCAGTTTCAGCTGAACTGCTTCAGCCAGCAAACAGTGATAAAATCACACAGCATGGCTGCCATTTACAGATTTCAGTTGGGGTTGTGATGCTAATAAAGACCCTTTACAGCTACTCTCTTCAGTCTCTTCAGTGTTAAACACTGAATGAAGCTGTTCAATATTGTCCAAAGTTTGAGATGCTGTCTGGAGTGAAATGTGTAGAGCAAGCTAACAACTTGGAATTAAAGGATTTCTGTTCAGCAGCTTTGTGCACCAGCTTCGTGGAACAGAACATTCGATTAAGAAGCTGGGAAATAGGAAGCCAACTTCCAACTATACCTGTTAATGGAAAATGGTATGAAAAGTGCCAACATCCCCTTCACAACCTGGGGTGATTTTTCAGCATAGTCCACTATTTTTGTTGCTCTATCGTCACCATCTTGCCGGGCTAGAACATGTGCCGACGTATGTAAATACTAGAGGTGTAAATATTTGAAATAATATTTAAACATTATAAATATCAAGACTGTTACATAACAGTTAA
Source organism: Semaprochilodus insignis (assembly GCA_034552555.1). NCBI lineage: Eukaryota > Metazoa > Chordata > Actinopteri > Characiformes > Prochilodontidae > Semaprochilodus > Semaprochilodus insignis. Next base: position 11,159,204 of record CM067480.1, read on the forward strand.
GGATTTTGTGATCAGCCTGCTTTACCAACCTCTTTTGTTAAATGCAGTGTTTGGTGTTCAAACTCTCCTTGTTCCACTATGACAGTGTAAAACCAGTTTTTCTTTCTATGGCACCTTTAGGACTCTGATGCTGACTTAAATGGTTTATGTAATTCAATCGTACATCGCTTTTACTGGAATTTCTCTTCATATTAGTTCACATGAAGACTGATGTAGTAACATGCACATTGAGTAAACAAGTAAATTTAGTAGAATACAGTACACAGTATTGCTATTAATAGTAACAACTTAAGGAAAAGGTAATTTTAAGGTAGTTTTAAAAGGTAATTTTAATCCAATTTAAACATCATGATAAGGTGGTGCAGCCACAGTCTACACTAAAGCAGAACACAGCAAAAAAAAATAAAAATAAATGAACAAACACACAAACAAATAAATAAATAAAATGTGAGGTTTAGGTGGAACTTAACCCGAATCTCATTTGAAGCATTGTCATTCAATAGTGGCAAGTTCATGGCGCGACACTGGTTATGGTAGTCCCTGGTCTGTTCGGGGGAACGGGCTTGTGTAAATATTTACTCTGAGGAGGGGGGTAGGAGCCATGTGCGGACACTACAGAGCCTCTTATGGTGTGGGCATCAGCGTGCCCATGGCAGCATGACCGTTGTGAGAAAAACCAGCGCGCCAGTGGCTGCCAACACAGGCTAGCACCTTCTCTAAGCGTTGCTAGAACGTTCTAGAGAGGTTACAACAACAATTTGAGCTTGCTGAACTAGAGGGTATAAGGTGGTGTGTTATTCGTACGTTTGTTTTTGTTGTCACTCCAAAACTTTTACAATGACGTAGATTTATAGAGAACATACCACACGCTTTCCTGAGATCTGTCTGAGTTAAGACAGACAGTTACTCAAAAGGGTCGATAAATACCTTATTGGTAGGGAATTTCATTTAGGCATTTTTTTGTAAGTGCTGTTGGGGCTCTGTGATACACAAAACAATGGCCTAATATTTAACATGACAAGACCACCTGCTGCTCTCCAAGTACCTAAATCATATTTTATAGAGAAGCAGGCACTGCCTGTTGTTCCTGCATATTCTGTAAGACTTTTTCTACAAATATAGTATCAAGCCAGCTATGCTGCTCAAAGCCAATAGTCTGCAATGAAAGAAATTACAGCCTCGCAAAATATTTCCTTTATGTACTACTCATTCACAGCATACCAAGCATTACCAACAACTAACAGCACCACTATAACTAGTGTATGCATGATATAACACATCTAATGGCTGTCACTGCTCTCATCCTTAAAAGGCTAAATACATTCTTATCATCACTTACCATCAAACCCAGATATGCCACTTACACACACACATACACACACACACACACACACACACAGTAATGTGTAAAAGTTAGAGAAATTCAATGTATTTGATGTCCAGTCAAAACAGTCTTAAGTTATTCTTTTTTCCAAGGTCAAGATAAAAACAGAAAACATACGTAACAGTATTATAACTACTAAACATAATATTCACATTTTCAGTTTTTAGTGTATCCACACTTTCGCATTATTACAGCTTCAACTCTTTTAAGGAGACATGCTTTCTGTCTTGTTTTATCTCTGACAAAATATCTGCAGTTTTTGTTCTGTACCTCCAAAGTTTACTCTTAGAACTTGCTTGTATTTTCTGCTTCTAATGATCCAAGTAGTATGTAAAGTTATCTGTTCAGTATTGTTGAGGCCTGGACTCTGGGGTGGACATTTAGTTTTTCTAAACACATTAGCATACTCTTTGTTTACTGAGTATGCCTTTATGTACTCAACAAGTTCAGACATTGTGATACATCTTAAATTTAGACTCCATATCAGTCCATCTAATCCTACCACACATCTGTCCAGTTTTTGGTGTTCTAGTGCAAATTCCCTTCTTTTTTGGGGCATTTCCTTTTTCTTGAAAGCTATACACATCGCTTGAGGTCCATAGAGCTGAGTTGTGGAAGGATGGATAGAAACACCTGTGGATTTTTGGGGGGAAATTGTGGATTTTTTTTTGGAGTTTTTCAGATCTGAAACAAAAGTGGAGCTTAACTCTCTCATCGATGGAAAATGGTGACTTAAAATTATGTAAATGGGTGGTTTCTCACTCTTGCACTGTACAGTATATGCATACACACAGTTTGCAAGCCATTGAAGTCCAACAGAGCATAACTGACCTCGCTCTTTCTCTTCTTCACTTATTCAGTCAGTGCAGTGCCAGCCAGTCTGAGTGTCTGTTAGCTGTCCTGAGAGAACTGGCAGTTAGCATTCTCCTCCAAGCTTGTTGAGACATTGTATTAATGCGAGAAGACACAACGATGCTTCAGGTTTCTCAGAGAAAACATGTGCCTGCCTTTATCAACCCAGCTTTGTAACGTTGTGTGCATGTTGGACATAAACTAAATCATGGTTAAAATAACACGTTATAACCAAAAACAAATCTGGGACTAACTTTTCATATCGGCCTAGACATCAGAAGCACATGTTGACCTCTTATTGTTCACAGCTTCCAGAAAACAGCAATGGCCCCTGCACTTGCCTTAAAAACCTTATATATGTCTTGTGATAAGCCTGGGCTGTCTGCTGGAGTATCAGGTGCATTGTCTTGGAATGTCTTGGCATAGTGAAATACAGCTAGTGCAAATGACCCTACACAACCTTCTTCCCTTCTTCCCTCTTTGTCCCTTTCTCTCTCTCTCTGGGAAAGAAAGCTGGTTCTCCTCTCACAATGCTACGACTCCTGTGAGAGCCATTTCCTTTAAAGTGCCCCGTCTGAAGGAAGTCATATTGTTTGAGATTGCTTCCTAAGAGAAGAAGATGGAAAAAAGAGAGACAGAAAGAGAAGAGAGAGGGAGACGGAGACTGAGGCTGCTCGAGCAGTGAATCAGAAGGATATTTCCGTCCCTCCCGCTTTTTTCTGTGTGCCTAATATTCCGTTCCCACCAAGGCCACTCTAAACAATCTCTGCCAACACGCACACACACACACACACACACACACACACACACACACTCACAATCATATGGGGACAACCCTGAGAAATTTACGTTTACTAATGTACAAACCAACTAAGAGCAAAACAAGTTATCAAAAAAGAAAAAAACTACATGTAATCAAGTAGGCATGTGTGCAGGGATCACATTATATGCAAAAGAAAATACAGCTCTGTTAAATTAAACTATACATTATCCTTAGAAGATATTACTGGGCAGCTAATAAAAGTTGATGATGGTTATGAGTAACAGTATGAATAACTATATGGAAAGAATTAGCAGATATGATCAAGGAAAGGCATTCTCTCAGATTTATATTTGAGCTAAACAATGTGCTGTCACACCCACTAAACACATAAATATGTAATAAACTAGTAAACAATGGTATGGTATGTCTGAGAGAGAAAGTCTCTTTGAAGTGCACGTCTTGGCCAGCAAGTTTTTCTAATTCATTTCTGTGTTAAAAGTGTTTCACTTTTATTATGTAACAAATAACTAAATTGTGACTTGTGCAGCACTATGCATAACAGGAGGAGCTAATTTACTGTTAGATGAATTTAACTATATTTTAAGTATCTTGGTTTTAAGATATCTTGATATCTTAGCTGTTAAAATTACAATAAGGCCTTTAGTTTGGGGCATAACTATAAACTATTTTTTCTTTTGGCATTTAACATATTTGTTTTGAAATAAAACTTAACACAGAAGTAGAAGAGTAAGAGTAGAATTTAAATTGTGAAATAGAAATTGTATATCAGTAATGCTAAACATGGTTTTTAAAAGTAATGCTGATAATGGTAGAAAACTGGCAAAATTGAAAAAATACACTACCAGTAAAATGTTTAGATATACTCAACTAAATGGATCTTCTTCATACTCTACAGAACACTAAATGGATCTTCTTCATACTCTACAGAACACTAAATGGATCTTCTTCATACTCTACAGAACACTAAATGGATCTTCTTCATACTCTACAGAACACTAAATGGATGTTCTTCATGCTCTACAGGCTTAACAGTTACAACTGATGAGATATCTGAGTATATATATTATATATATATATATATATATATATATATATATATATACATATATTATATATATATATATTATATATATATATATATATATATATTATATATATATATATATATATATATATATATATA
>CM067480.1:11163725-11251930 GCA_034552555.1 Semaprochilodus insignis
ATATATATATATATATATATATATATATATATATAGTGATTTACCACATATACTCTATGTATCACAATATTATAGTTTTGCCATATCACCAGTTCTAATGTATATTTTGTTGTGCAAATAACTTTTATCTCTTTTTTTGCTAAACTGAATAGCTGTAGTTACCCTCTCAGTTTGTGAATATTCATGATGGACAGGCCAATAGAGTTCATTTAAAATAGCTTAGAAAAAATATTCTTATATCAACCTCCATTGCAAGTTAAAAAAGTAAAGTTCCATTTTGGAGTTTTTCTAAGATGACTGCATAATTCCACAAATGCTATTGTATAATCAGAGCATTAACTTTTATTCTAAAGCATAAGGCTGAAAAATAAGGAAACCTTCTATGTGTAGCCATGTCTAAACTTTTAACTGGTAGTGTATGATTTATACTATTTTTGCCACACAACTCCCTAGTGTGCCTCTTTATAATTTTGTGTAATAGCTTTCTGTGGGGCAGCTATTAGAAAGTTTAATTGTTTATAACACCTAGTTACTATCAACAAAGATGTCTCCGGTTAGACGCCCTATTTGCATAGCTCACTGATGTTATTTCTGGAAAACAGAGTAGTACTGGACACTGTTAATGTCTAAATAGCTGTATATATCTTCAATGTAACACCTAACATAACACTTACAGACTTTAAAGGGACATGCAAGTGTTTTTAACCATAGTTACTGTATATCTGACACTTCTGTAGTGTGCAGTCAAGTGTGTAAAAAGAGGACAAAACATTTCATGCATTTCCCTGTCTTTAGTAAAAGAACAGAGAAATCATTGACCTAACACACAAGCCAAGAGGTGTCAGTAAACATTTGTGCAAGACATACATTCTTGTAGAAAAAGATTAGCAACAAGCAGAGGACTACATATACAAACATATGTTTTATTGTTCAGAACAGGCTGTAGGAAGTCAGTTACAATCAACAGCTAGTATAACACTAGACGCTGATTCATCTAGGACTCGTCTTAGACAAGTAAGGAGTAATTTCTCCTTAGAGAACAATGTAACAATGTGTTAATTTGTTGGGAAACTGTTTTTCCATCGTATTTCCACTGTTTCTGCTTCAATAGCTAATGTCAGCTAGAGTAGTTATCATACTTAGCAATATAGCTATGTTATCTCTGATTTTCAGTCAGGTCCTTGACAATGTGTGCTTGGCAAAGCACTCATGGTCAGGCATGCATGTTTCTGAGTGGCATCGTATAATACACATACATACTCACAAATGCAAGCAAAATCAGAATTGTCTTCTTTTATGTCCTTTTAACACAAAATTGAATTGTTAGTAACTATATTTTCTCTGTTTTCTTTAGTAATTTCAGTTTTGGAACCTCGCACAGTTAACTGTGTACTCAAGTACCCATGCACAGCCCAAATGGACACTATATGTTAGCATGTTTTTTCTTTAGCCTTGGCTCAGTAATGTTTCAGTTTTTGACCAAAAAAGCCTTGCATAGTGCAGCTTTAATTGACAATTACATGAAAATGGAAACTCATGACAATTATTGTCTATGTTAGACAAACACTGTAATATTCACTGTAAAACACCTGTTGAAAAAAGTATATGATATTCATATTTGAGGTAACTTTGAGTACAAATGCTAGGCAGCGTCAATAGATACGCATCAAGATTTACTCTGACATTTATATGGGGAAAAGACGTCACATCCCATTAAAACATTAAAATAGAAATAGGCCTATGTATCTGCAATGCCCCAGCACTATGTAAACAGTGAGCGCATATTTTCCAGATACCATCCAGTTTCTCAGGCCATTCCAGTTTGTTTTTTAAGTTGGTTCAAGTGACACTAATATTTCCCTTAAACCAAGGAACACACACATATGTCCATTTATTGTTTTCCTTTCTGTGGTGAGAATCTCAACATAGATCTGATCTTCATCTGTGCCATCTAAACTGAATCTCACTACGGCACATGCACACAGTGTGTTTCAAAAAGGAAAACATATAAAGGCAGGCACACACATCACGTGGTAAAAGGGACAGCTGCATTGTTGTCTAAAGTGTTCATGCTCTTAGGGGCCAGACGGGTCAGATAGAGGGGCAGTTCCCAGGCCCCTGGCATCACCCTGACATACCCTGCCTCTGTCCTTCCAAGGCCACAGCAACCAATCCCCAATGACACTGGAACGAGGCAAAGCCACAGCAGGATTAGAAACACTCATCACTGTGTGCATTTACTGTGTTCCATCAACTCTTTCGTAGACATGCACTTATCCTATATGCAAAATATAACAACATGATCTCACAGGGTCCGACAGGTGTGGTTGAATGAAGGTTATTTATAAAGCACTTTAAAAAAACATGTCAGCCAAAGTGTGGTACAAAGATTAAAGAAAAGAGTGGAAATAAGCAGCTATTCTGGCAAAAAAGAAACAAAAAACACTAAAATACGATTACATAAACCGTAAATGAAAATAAGGAAGCGCTTTTACAAGATTGGGAAGAAGGTATTATTGGCACAGCACTGTAAGAGGAATGTGTGTGTGTAATCCATATAAGTCTGAGTTTCCTCCACAGGTAAATACCAGGGCAATGTGGAAAGCTAATGACTGTACTTACATACAGGACAGGACGACAAACAACTGCACAAGCACACAAGTGGAGTGTTAGTGCCACCTGCAGAATAATTAAATATAAAAGCCTGACCTCATACAGCATAAGCTCATAAAAATACAAGCTAACAGTCTTCACAGAATTTCATTTGGACAACACAACAGAGCCAAGGTAGCAAAAAGGCTGATCTTTCATTGGCACTTTTTACAATTCAGGAATCATGAAAGTAAGCACAGCTTTCCAGTTCAGGTTTAAAAATAATACATCACTGTGCAGAAGTGGCCACCAATCCTAGTCATGGAGATCGACCTTTCTGGGGAGTCTAGTTCTAAACCAAAAAATCTGTCCAGCATGCTTAAGCTTATTAACTTCTTCACAAGTTCTTGACTGACTATATCAGAATGGGTAAGGAGATGCAGGCTGGAACTATACTCTGTAAGCAAGCAGATCTGTGGTGGGGAAGGTTGGTGACCATAGTATGGCCTGAAAAAACACAGAACAACAAATGTGTCGCATCCTCATTGTCTACTCTCTCCTTATGGCGTGTTATATATCTCACCCCATCACTCTCCAACCTGCATGTACGCTCTTACAAACAAGGTTTTCAAGTGGAACCAAAAAGGTTTTCTTGAAACAATATCCCAAAAGAAACATTTTTGATTCCCTGCATAACCTATAAGGTTTAAATAGTTCCTTATAACACACAAAATGGTTCTTCTCAGGCCCTCTCATTAAAATGTTCTTTTTGAATCATAAAACAATCTGGTTCTTTAGTGTCAGATAGTTTAACAGCTTTATTATGAAACCAAAGGTAAATGTAAATGAAATACCAGAAAAAACAAAGCAAAAGCTACTATACCTTTTTCTATATACATACATTTGGTAATATTGGTAGCTGAATAGCTGGCCAACAGTACCATTTATAAAAGACATAGCTAAAGTGAAACGATAGTGGTAGATCAGATGACCTATGAATTTGCAAATGAGCCTGACAGCCAATTTATTCTTGATTATTCTTATTCTAGATTATTCATGAGATTATTCTTAGCTTCTTAACCTTTTTCTTAGCCTGCTACCTTGCTAACATTATTTGATCTTAACACATTTGATGATTATTCCATAGAGCTTTACATTTTTGGATATGAGGTGAAGAAGATATGTGTAGTGTGGAGAAACGTCTGGAGTTCCATTAAAAGAGAAACATTTTCCTTCTGTGTCTCATACAGGACATCACTGCTTGAGTGTGTATAAGTCAGTGAGGAGTCATGGGGGACTGGAGTCTTTTAGGGAATTTCCTGGAGGAGGTACAGGAGCATTCCACCTCTGTGGGGAAGGTGTGGCTCACTGTGCTCTTCATCTTTCGCATCTTAGTGCTGGGCACAGCTGCTGAGTCATCATGGGGTGATGAACAGTCTGATTTTATGTGTGACACACAGCAGCCCGGTTGCACCAACGTCTGCTATGACAGTGCCTTCCCCATTGCACACATTCGCTACTGGGTACTGCAGATCGTCTTTGTCTCCACACCCTCACTCATCTATATGGGCCACGCCATGCACACAGTGCGTATGGAGGAGAAAAAGCGCCAGAAGGAGCAGGAAGAGCGTGAGGCAAGAGAGCAAAGAGGAGAAGCAGGAGGAGGTGACTTAATTTTTTTTTACTTTTTTTTTTTTTTTACTTGAAAAAGAAATGCTGCATTTGAATGGTGCTGGTTATAAGTTGTATTTGGATAGTTGGCATAGTTAACTAGTAAAAATGAGTAAAAATGTGGGATGCTGTGCAAAATGTAAATAAAAAAAAGCTTAATAATGTGTGAATATGTAAAATATTTAACTAAAAAGTAGTGCAACATATCTAATGTTGAAAAATAAGTACTATTTATAAAATTTTTTAAATAAGTACGTTTTGGATTTGGTGCCAGGATCAAATTGCTGTAATTTTGAAAGTGAAACATTTTCCCATTCTTGCTTGATCTCCTTTTTTTGTTTTGTTTTGTTTTTCATAATTCACTAAATATTTTCAGTGTGTGACAGGTCTGGATTGCAGGCAGGCCCAAAGATCATGGTTATCTAATTTGGTCCTTTACCTATAGAGATTTCTTTGGATTTTCTAAATCTTTTAATGATACTATCTACTGTGGATGATGAAATCTCCAAGTTAATTTATGTAGAGAAACGTTTTTCTTTAATTGTTGTACTATTTGCCCACATAGTCTTTTAAAGAGTGGTGAACCTCTCCCTATCTTTACTTATGAAAGACTCCACCTCTCTGTGATGCTCTTTTTATACTCAGTCATGTTACCGATCTGTTGCCAAGTTACCTAATTCATTGTGAGGTGTTCAACCAGGTGTTTGTTTTAGTATTTCATAACTTTCCAATCTTTTATTGTTCCTGGCCCAACTTTCTGAAATGGGTTGCTGGCATCAAATTTAAAATGGGCAAATATTTTCAAAAAACAATAAAATCTTTCAGTTTTAACATCTGGTATGTTACCTTTGTACCATTTTCAATTAAATATAGGGCTTAAATGATCTGCACATCAAGCATTCTGTGTTTACTAGTTACCCAGTTTTTAACCTATTCAAACATGCAGATATCTGGCTTTCATTTCAACAGTGCCTATAGATAAAGTAATATAAATGAACATGTGACACCTCAATATTTTAATAATATTTTCTTTCGCGTGCTTCAAATACATAATTAAAATGCACTTAGTGTTGAAAAAAGTGAGTATATGACAATTGAACCTCATGTATCTGGTCCGGTTTGCTCTTTGTTATTGCAATGTGTGGTATCACCACTCCTAGATCAAAAGTGCGCTCTATGGCCTTCAGAAAGAAGGTTGTAGAGTCTGGGAAAGTGTTTAAGAAGATTTACAATATATTGGAAATCTATCCTTCCACTGTCCAGAAAATAATCTACAAGTGGAGAATATTTTAAGCCACTGTCAACCAGGCTGCACAAGCACATGTAAATTAAGAGCAGATTGAAAAACGCTAAAAGAAGTCTTTAAAAACCCAAAATTTCATCACAAGACATGTAGTAGCTCTTGCCACTGTTGATGTCAAAGACTGCACAAATACGACCTATATGGGAGGTATATCAAAGTCAAATATACAATGTTTTTGTTCTATTAAATGTTGAATCATACATACTGCTTAACTGAGGATCAAAAACTGATATGGGCACAAATGTCCAAAAAGAAACTTTCTTGGGATGTTCTTACTTCTTCTGTACTGTACATGTTAAATCAGCCCATGATTTCCATGTCGGTGCAAACCCTCTTGGCATCCGATCAGCTTCTTTGTAATACACAGTTTAATTTGACAGTGTGATGTCACTAGTTGTTGTTTACAGGCTCTTTATTTTTTGGTTTAAATCTTTCATTTTTTAATGTAGCTTGTAATTGACCAGAGTCAAATACTAGAAATAATCCTAACATACCATCATATTGCCCATCACTAGGAGGAGGCGAGAAGGATTACATGGAGCAGAAGGAGAAAGGAACTGAGACAGCCAAGATCCGCCTGAAGGGGGCGCTGCTGCAGACATATGTGCTGAGCATCCTGATCCGCTTGATCATGGAGGTGACCTTCATTGTGATCCAATACATGATATATGGCATCTTCCTGAAAGCCTTGTACCCCTGCAATACCTCACCTTGCCCCAACACTGTTAACTGCTACATGTCACGGCCCACAGAGAAGAATGTCTTCATCGTGTTCATGCTGGTGGTGGCTGGCGTGTCGCTGTTCCTCAGCATCCTGGAACTCTACCACCTGGGCTGGAAGCAATGCAAGCGTTGCTTCAGTAAGTACAGAGAGAGTCGTGTGGCCAAAAGCAACTGTGACGCCAAAGACAAAAGCGGCAAGGCTGTTTCTACAGCAGCAACAGCCATGGCAAGCATCAGTATGGACCTTCCAGATACCCCCCAGTCTCGTCCTTCCCAAACCTGCACTCCACCACCAGATTTCAACCAGTGCCTCGCTGCTTCAGGGCGAGGACCAACGTCACCTCCGCATCTTCACCACCATCTTCATCCTATTCACCCCACCTACCAACCTTTCACCAACCACTTAGCCCACCAGCAGAACTCTGCCAACCTGGCCACTGAGCGGCATCATCATAGCCATGACAACCTAGAGGCAGGGGAGGACTTTCTGAGAATGAGCTACGGACATTCATCAGCAGCAGTGCCCTGCGGTCGTGTCCCAGCTGAGGTGTCACCTAGCGCTCCCTCTACGCCCACGTCCAATGATAGCTTCATCAGAGACAAGCGCCGCCTCAGTAAGACCAGCGGTTCCAGCAGCAACAGAGTCCGGACAGATGACCTGGCCGTGTGAGCCAGACAGGAGATCCTAGCATTTGGAAATATGCACAGATTTGTGTGTGTGTGTGTGAGTGTGTATGCCTTTGTTGGTACTAGCAGTGAATTGAGATATTTTTTGATACCCATCTTCTCTCAAGTGACATAAGGAGCTTAAGCATCATTGGAGACTAGAACGGTGAAGAAGGAGAAAAAAATCTGTATCAGAACACCTTATTTGGTTTCATTGAAACTGTTGTATAGTGTTATGGGAGGGGCTTTGTCAGGGTAGATCTAAGGATTTTACATGGAGAAAAAAGGACTGAAGCTTGTATGTACAAGGGGATGGTTAGATAGATGGAAGGACTTATGGATGTATGGATGGACCTGAGAGATCAAAATCTGAAAAAAAAAAAATCCAAAAGTTCATAGTGATTTGTGGAAGACATGGAGGGAAATAATGACTTGGATAATGAGACTTGGAATCAGGGCTGAAATGTGTTCACTATATACTTGAGTATTTAAATTCAGGCCAGCCAACTATGAATGGAATTGTGCAATAATGCAATTATCGTAAATTACTATAGATGAAGGTTCTGCTATATAAACAAAGTAAAGCCTTAAAAAAACATTGCAACTTTATTGGTTGTGAAAAGTAACATTATTAACCTTCTAGTCATTAAACACAGCTGCATTATTTCAATAATCAGTTTAGAATTTTCAGCAAAACCACACACTGCAAACACACCAGTCAAGCCAAAAAGAGCCTGGCACACTGTATATGAGCCAGACTAACTTATCAACCAAAGAGCTCCATCCCCATATGCCAATGTGACACTTAAGTGGAGCCAACACTGTGAAAAGCACCTCAAACCCTTGCATGTAAGTGACAAGTAATTATTCAGGGTCGTGATTTCACTGCTACTGTGAATGCCAAAGAGACACACTCATAAGTTGGGAACATACGTCTTACAGAGATTACATTTGGCTAGTTCCGACAAATAGTATGTTTCCTGTGGAGACAAATAACTGCAGACATCCTGCCAAGAGTTTTCTTGGCAGTCTGGCAGGTGTGACAGTGACTGTTCACCAGGAATAGCGACAGGCATAGAATGTTTGAAATGAAGCCAAACAAGGGGGAAAATGACAGCTTTCCATTCTCTTTAACTGCACTGTAAGAATGTTTGTGTCTTGCCACACACCTTACAGACTGAATATGCCACACTTACAGCACATTCAAAATATAAAACACTGTATAATTTTAACCACTTTAGTTTGGAGATTTGGCTCTCTCTGGTGGAAATACTGTATATTACTGCAGGCAACTAATGGGGGCAACTGAGGTTGCTGTCTATCTCCAATGTTAAAAAAGGTTCAAAAGATTAGACTGTAGCATCAGGAGCCAAGTTCAACAAATACTGAAAAAATGGGTCAATGTATATATGTGGTTAATAAACAAAAAATAAATAAAAAAATTAACAAAATGAAAATAGTCATAAAGGATACCATGTTATTCACATTTCAATTTTACTATCTTTTTCACAATATATAAAATATTTTCTGTGTAAGACTGGGACAATAAGCAATTTTGAAAAATGATAAATTGCGACAGCATTTTAAATAAACATCATTATTTAAAACCCAGCCTCAGCAATAGAGGCTCTGTGAATTTCCTTTTCCTGCAGTGGTAGATGGTTCTTGGCCACGTTAAGTGGTGAAAGGTACCAGTCTTGCTGTAAAAGTAAAGACTATTTAAAACCACAAGAATACAACTGGTCAAATGACCGGTTTTGTTGATTTTATTTTAAGTGGAAACAAGATAACACGTCCTCTACATGGAACACATTTCTGCACATTACTGTTTATTTGCTGTTTATTTGTGTAAAGTGGGGTGTGGGGGTATATGGCACTTTAACACCAAGTCTACAGTTTACAGACCAAATAAATACAACTTATGTTAAACTTATGTTGTGGATCCAGACTTACAGTCTGCACTCCTAATTTAACTATGGTTCATTTCTATAGACAGTAATCGTGTAATTACGGAGATTAAGACAGCATGTAAATTAAGATATTCCGTTCCAAAGTAGCAGTTGTGACAATAGGGTACTGCAGAGGTCAGCATTGAGTTGATTCATGTTCTCAAACTCCATCACAGGAACATGATGCAACTGCAAAGCTTTAGCTCCTGTGATTGGTGGAGCTCTTTCAGCCGGTTGTTGAACTTTTTACTGATGCTATCAGAAGTGAACAGTTATCGTAGTGGAGTAATCAGTTAAACAGAACAATAATTAAAAGGTTTGTGCATACAACATTGCTATGACAACATAGGTTTATGGGTTTTAGTCTTTTTGAGCTACTTTATAGATCTCTTTTGGATTGCTACAAACAGAATTATTGTGTCTTCAAGCCATTTAACAATTGGATCGTAATGGCCAGTGGGTATAAAGTCAAACACAGTCCTAAACATTTGGCAGCCATGCATGTTGTTTATCAACATTCGAATCTTGCGAAAGATATTAATAACATGCTTCTTTGCTTTGTATGTTGCAATTTTTACAGTGACAAGGGCGACTCTTAATTTTATTTTATTGTGTGCTGGTCTACAGTGTTACCCACTAAGCAATCACTACATTCATGTCAGCTATGTCCCAGCTCCAAAGGCTCCTGCCAAATCTAACCAGAATGCTCTGACTTTGCATTGCAAATTTTAGGCTTTCCAGGGTGACTGCACCAAGACACCATATTTTAGTTAATTTTTCCTCTGCTGATTTATTAATTCCACTTAATCCACTTATAAACTTATTCTGTTTACTTAAAACGTTGTACGCAGCACAGTTTTCATTTACTTACATCACGTTTCTATTCAGTCATACAGAATACAGCTATACTTTGTAAAATGCTATTTCAATTCATGCTAATGTTATTTTTGTTTTTCAGTTTGTAACCCATACAGTCTCTTTGGTTCATTTTCAACAATCAAACTAAGTTTTATACAGCACAATTAAACTATCCCAACAATTAAGTGGACAGTATCACATGGTGTCTTCTATGAATGAGCAATACTAAAAAGAACTAGAAATAAAGCAATAAAACAGATATCTTTCAAACTAGTCGGAAAATACATTTCAGGTGTCTTATTTCCCGTTAAACCCCATTTCCCATAAAATGATTAATCATTCAAAAAGCCCAGAGCAATGGAGCTGTACTAGAGAGTTGGAAAACTGACCAATACTCATGACTGATGAAGTGATGGATATTATAGTCATACTAACCCTCTAAATCCACTATATGAGTGGAAAATTTCTAGAACCCTACCATGTTTTGTTAGCAGGACAGCATGTTCACTACTGCTATGTTATACTGTATCCAGTCATTCAGCAGATATTTACACATTACTGCAATCTCTCATTGTCCTTCACAGTAGAGGCTGCTGTACTGCTGTATCTTGAAGTAAAATAAAACATTTCTGCCACTTCCACTGGTGCGGATTCTTTTTCTGTAAAAAGATCATGATTGTAATTAGCACAACAGCTCCAGTAAGAAAAAAATAATGTCTCTGCAGTTTTAACAACACACAACAAAGCCAAAGGAGACTTTTGCGTAAAGCACTATTCAGTCGCCTTTTAGTCCTGTCCAGTCCTGTTATTTTTACAGACTACATTTTTTTTTTATTTACCCTCATTAGACTAATTTTTGTTGCATAAAGTTATATAATTATGTTTATCAAAAACTGAAACTAGATAGATAGATAGATAGATAGATAGATAGATAGATAGATAGATAGATACTTTATTGATCCAGAAAGAAATTTTGCAGCCAGTAGCAGTTACACAATACAGCACAATGATACAATACAAAAAGGGTTGTACGGTATGAATATAAGTAAGTACCGGCTCAGCAAAAATTAACTATTAACTATAAAATATAAACTATAAATAAAACTTTCTGCTATAGATAAATATATCTCACTTACTACAATGAGGCAAGAATATATACAAGAAAGTCTGTCTACCAAAATATAAATATAACTGTAGATGACAAGTAGAAAAAAAATTTAAAATATGCATTAAGATACCGGAGATAAAAGGCCAGTGAAATAATAAAATGTAAAATGTGCAAGGGGCGCAGGTATCAGCAGATATCAGCAGAAAATGACAATACTGAATAAACATAATAAACATGTGCATATATTGGTATTTAAGCAAAGCGTCTAGAGTGTCCAGGAGTGCAGATGTACTGGATATACAGTAAAGTGTCATATAGTGCAGATAAATAAACCTATGAGATAACATAAGAGATTCAGTCCTCATCTGTCCTCTTCCCTCTTCTGGTCCCACTGGGAAGAGTTGAAGAACCTGATGGCTCTTGGGACAAAGGATCTCCTGAGTCTGTCTGTGGAGCAGCTCTGTGACAGCAACCTGCCACAGAACTTGCTCCTTTTGTCCATAATGATGGTGACAGTTTGTGTAGTGTTCTTCTCTCTGCCACCTTCACCACAGAGTCCAGTTCCGCACCAACAACTGACCCTGTTTGCCTGACCAAATTGTTCAGTCGCATCTCGTCCCTCTTTTCAATGCTTCCTCCCCAGCACACCACAGCATAAAAGAGACAGCTGGACACCACAGTCTGATAGAACATCTGCAGGAGCTTCCCACAGATGTTAAAGGACCCCAGCCTCCTCAGAAAGTAGAGCTGGCTCTGCCCCTTTCTGTACAGGATGTCAGTGTTGGCTGACCAGTCCAACCTATCATCCAGGTGCAGTCCGAGATACCTGTAGGTCTTAACCATCTCTACTTCCACCCCCTCGATAGAGACTGGCTGTGTGAGTGGCCTGGCCCTGCGAAAGTCCACCACCATCTCTTTCATCTTGGAAGTGTTCAGTAGCAGGTTGTTCCTATGGCACCATGCCACAAAGTCCTCCACCAGGTTTCCGTACTTCGCCTCGTGCCCTCCCCTTACACAAGCCACAGTGGCAGTATCGTCTGAAAACTTCTGCATGTGGCACATTTCAGAGTTGTATTTGAAGGCTGAGGTGTACAGTGTGAAGAGGAAAGGGGAAAGTACAGTCCCCTGTGGTGCTCCTGTGCTGCTGAACACAGTCTCTATACAGTCCTTTAGCCTGACATACTGAGGTCTGCCAGTGAGGTAGTCAGTAATCCAAGAGACCAGGTGCAGATCGACTTACATCCTTGCAAGCTTATCTTTCAGTTGGAGGGGCTGAATGGTGTTAAAGGCACTGGAAAAACAGCTCTTACTCTTACCCCCCTTGTCCGGATGACAGTGGGCCCGGTGGAGAAAGTATAACATGGCATCCTCTACTCCCACTTTCTCCCTGTAGGTGAACTGAAGGGGGTCCATTGCATGTTGAACCTGGGGTCTGAGAAGGTGTTGAAGCAGGCATTCCAGGATCTTCATGACATTCAATATAATATTCAGACGAAATAAGCATTCAGTGCAGTTGAGTATGATTCAGACCCACAACTGTGCCATGTAGAGAGTGAGTCACTTCAACGGAAGTTCAAAATCCTTCATCGTCCCGTGATTCACGTAGACTCCAGGTAGTTCCAGGAAATTATTGGTGTGTAATTTGAGTGGATGAAACTAAAGAGAGAACCGCAATTTTTGGTAATTAGTAGTCAATAACGCATTTATCTACATCCTACGTTCAATCCAAGTTTTTTAGTTTACTGTTTGGAAGTCTAAATTAAACTTTTAATCCATATTAATAGCAATGTATTACAAAAATAGCTAGCTATCTCCCTTATTATACTGTTAGCTTAAACTCCAAAATGGATATCAACATTTCACCTCATCCACCCACCACTCTAGCCTTACGTGCCACATTTAGTGTTTAACTTCCCCTGCAAAAAATACATTTAGAAGACTATTTCTTTCTGCAACGTCGGATTAAAAAACAGAAACAAAAATTTACATTTACGTGGTTAAAGTGGCTAACGCTGTGTGAGGTTAATCAGTATCCTAGCCCAATCTGTTATCCGTTAACGTTTCCTAAATCTACCGGCTCCCTTTTTAAGTAAACAGTGCAGTAAAACCTTACTTTAAAAAATAAAACGAAACTGACATTGAAGTTGTCAAATCTTGGCTTATTTGGTCAAATAATACCTAATATTAAAGTTAGTTCTGACAATGGCAGACGATGCTCCGTTAATAGGGCAGGTAGGAGAACTGCTGATGAAGGTCAAACACATCCCTCTTCATCTCTCCAACAGGATCCAGACTGGATGTCCCGGATCCTTGCTGCTTTAGTGGATGATCAAAAAATCAAAGGACAATGGAGGGAAGACCTGCCCCTCCATGCCAAACCAATAAACCAGGACTGGGGAGCTCTAGTTCTGGAGAGTTTGGTGATTTCCCTGCTCATACTCACCTAAAACCACCTTTTAGCAATAGTTTACTGCAAGGTTATAAAAAATTTGTTGTTACAGTTTATAGCATTCTAGCATCTGTTGATTAGACCAGTTTTATTGTTTTAAACTCATATGAAGCAGAAATAAAATGTGGGTTAACTAGTACAGATATAGCATAACATTCACTATATTATTACTAGTTATTATATTTGTACAGATTGTTTGATTGCTGTGTGTTGTAGGACTGTTTGTTTGACAGTGTTCATTTCATAAACAATTTGTACTGTACTGAATATTTGAATAGTCTTGATCTCATCATCTGACTCTGAAGGACGTCCCTGTGCATGAGACATTTGAAAGCAGCATTTAAGCAGGGAGATCATGAAACTGCTTGACTCTCAGGTCTCCACCCCATCCAAGAGACCTCTGACATCATGTGACATTCTGTACATGCTGTCTTTGTCATGCCCATATCAATAATTCCAGGACTAAATAAATGTGATTTTTGAAAATTAGGCTCCAAACTCAATACGGATGTGGTGGTAGTGATTTTCAAAAACCTCATTCCAAACAAGTGACACTGAAGGCAATAAAAACTTCAATTCGCAAAGACATTTTGAGGGTGTGCCATGTGCAATTTTTTGGAGCTTACCTACTTTACATTAAGGATGGGTGGATTAATACCTAAATATCGGTACTTCCGATCCTGGTGCTAACTTTTAAGAATCGATTCTGGTGCAAAAGTATTGATATTATTTGTTTATTTTATTTGTTATTATTTTATCATTTTATTATTTCCTCTTCCTCTGCTCCCAAAAAAGCTGGCAAATAATAAGTCACATTAAATGAAATGAACAAAAGACTGAAATGTGCAATTTAATTTCTCTTGTACATAACATGGTACATGTGGCCTATACAGCAAGGCTTCATGAAAAAAGCAGTAGAACATTTGATACACTTATTCTTTATTATGTGGCATACTTTTGGTAAGTTTGTTTATTAGACAAACAATAATCATTGAATGAACATAGTTGCACCCAGAAGGAATCCACTGACAGTAATTAAACTTGGTGGGTAGTTTTGGCATTGTGAGATATGCAAATGATTCAAGTTTCATGTTTGGCTGCGCATGTGACATAAGCAAGGATGGGTCTTATCATTGTACCTGACTGACCCAACAGCAACGACTGTGGACATTCAGCGAGCAATGATGCACTCCTTGAGTGATCCTATTCATGCTAAAACCATTGGCAGACGGCTGCATGACACGGGACTACCATTACGACAACGTCACCAAAGACTGCAGTGGTTTCGTGCCAGACTGTCATGGAGTGATTTAGAATGGCGGCGGGTCATCTTCAGAGTCCTGCTTTTGTCTTAGTGAAGACAACCAATAAATCTGTGTCTGGAGGCACCGTGGTCAGCACCACGATAAACAGTTTGTTCTCATGTGTCACATGTCCACAAGGCTTGGTGCCACTCCACCTCCACCCCTACCGCAAAATCTGCAGGAAGTGTGTGAGAATATTCAAGCTGCATGGGATGGATTATCACAGGACACCATTAGGAACCTCTACAACTCCATGCTCAAGTCTGGCATGTCGCATTAGCAAACCTGGTGACCCAACGCCATACTGAGAGAGACTACTTCTGTAAGCATAGCTCAATCAATATTGCCCATATCAGTCTAAATTTTCCATCATTTATTGTTCCTGGTGACCTTTATCTTTCTTCCCAATAGATGCAATCTAGACACTTCCTACTGTGTGCAACTGTTCTTTTGATGATGAGTGTATAATTAACTTTCAAATACAACTATTCAACTGCTTATCTAATGCATACACATTTTCAGTTGACATGTAAAGAACTAGTTTAGGTGAAGATATAATTTGAACATTATTGAACACTAAATTGATATTTGTTGAGTGGTGTGATTAGCCTTGTTATTGATATCGTTTTGAAAGGAATATCATTGGTATCGTCCACCCCTGGTGATTTATTAGGGCTGAGCAGTTGTAAAGCATGATGCCTGCATTTTTTCGTGATGGGTGCATTTTGTAAAGTGTTTACGGTAATCCAGGTCAAAGTGACGCAGGTTACCGTATTTTCGGGAATTGTAGTGTTTTGTTTTTCATTGGGTCCGCTTCACATGAAGGCACCACGTTATGTAAAACTACATATTCCAGCAAACTCTTTCATTCAGCCGGGCTTGCGTTTTCAAACTAACTGCCCAAAGTTTGCCAACAGGAATGAATGCAGACGTAACTCGAGTAAAGAAGAAGTAGATTTACGATAGCTCACAGCGTAAAGGTGGGTGGCCTGACATTTTCAGCCTTTCTGTGTCAATAGCGGGTTTATGCTTGAACACGGTGGTCCTTTGAGCTGTCAGTTGGAATAATCCACAGGCTGTTGAAAGGATACTGAATGAGACTGCACTAAAGCAGCTGACCATAAGCTCGAAACTTCAGACAGGTTTGGTACTTTGGAACTCAATGTTAGCCAGCAAGAAGAAGCCAAAAGCGATGATAGTAAAGTTTTTTAGCTGCCTCTCTTCCTAATCAACCACTTGGTTGAATGTCTTGTACACCGGGGAGTTTGTGATCTTTGCTCACTGTGTTGTGTTCAGATTGGTTGATCTCGGGTGTCTGTCTCTCCAGGTTGACCATGAGGAGCTGGTGGACGCGCCTAAGTGTTTTAAGCACAGCTGGTCTGGGCTCGACCTTCTGGTGGCACAAGAAAACTGAGCCTGTCCAGACAGATACGGATTCGAGAAAAACCTCTCCGAGCCCCGAGCAGTCCTCATCTCAGTACGAGCTTAAACTTGTCCAAGTTTTATTTAGACATGGGGCGAGAACACCGCTAAAATCTATACCGGATGTTCTGGAGGTGAGAAAGTAGGTTATATTCTGAGGTGCCAAAGTCTGCTGGAGGTATGTTCACCCTGTCGGGTTTAGTTCTAGTCTGTATGAAGGTGGAATACATTGCAGTATTAACGATGTGTTCGAGTGTATATCGCACACAGAAATGAATTTACACATCAGACCCTCTTCATTAGAGCTGTAAGGAACTTCTGAACATCATGAAAAGTGTTAGCTCAGATTCCTTTACTGTAGTGGTTATAGGAACCAGGGGTTGCCATGCCTATGATGCAAATAAAGCCATTCAGTAAACTATCCAAACCACCAGTGAACCTACATGATTTTACACGTGCAGTGTTGGTAATGGTTTGAAGAAATGACGCCCTTTTTCCGTACAACACCCTGCATTCAAATATTCAAATTGACTGTATTTAAAAACTCAAATTCTGATTAAAAATGAATCCCTTAACTGTAAGAACAGAACATAAATCAAAGTCTCAGATCAAGTTATCAGATCAAGCAACATACCTATAACCATTTCTTTTATTAACTTTCTGTGATGCACCTTTCACAGGCACTAAGCATCTTAGATGTCAGGTCCCATGTAGAAGTACTTGATCACTCTGAATGACTTTGTTTACCTCTTAAAGAAAGATCAGTGAAATTCCCATGTCTGTTAGGGTTAGAACTAAATTTCATATGAAGCCAGGCTGGATTGCTGTGGTTTAGATGATTGGGTTTAGAATAAAGAAGCATCTAATAGTTCACTACTTCACCTCATGCAGCGTGTTATTAAACACAGCAGTAAAGCAATTGAACGTTGTGAGCCATTACACACGGTTAGAACATAGTCAGAACACACACAGTGATGTTTATAAACAAGTTTACTTTCTCTTTTTTTCCAGGCGCAGTGGGTTCCTGATCTGCTGGAGGTTCCAGATCACACCAAAATCAATTATGTGGTTACAGATCTACAGGGAGGCCCTAGACCTCCTGCACCAGTGGAGGACAGTTACAGAGCCAAAACACTGACAGTAAGTGCGTGCATACTTTTCATCTTGAGTACTAAACATTAAAGGGCCCATATCATGGACAAACAATTTCCCTTTTTTAATGGACTAGTAAGCCACAAATATATTCTGATTACATTTATCAGTCTTGAAGGAACAGTAACAAAAACAGTTTCAGTTGAGGGGCAATTTGGGTCGAAGGTGGAAAATGATCATGTAAGCTTTTGCTATTGTCATAATGGGTATTTAAACATTGGATACAACAGGCTGAAGAATTTGAAAGATGCTTTAAAATGTTACTAATAGACGGTTCATTTGCTAATGGTATTCATATCAGATGTTAAGAGAGCAGTTTTGCACTGTATGTTTGTAATGGTAAATAGAGCAGGGGAATTAAATACATAGTGAAATGTCGACATATGTTTTATGTGGAGATTCAGGCTCATACTGCACATACTGATCTAATAGCTTCTATGTGAATTGTTGCTGTGTTGATTTTTGAAAAGAATTGAAACCTCTGTAGTGCTATACATATTCTTTCTTTTATAGTTTTTATTAGCTTTTAGTGAAATATACTGAACTAGAGTGGTCAGGGCTTCCCACACATAGGTCATACTCTGGTGGTGATTCCAGGTATACTCACTGGATACCTTATAAGGAACACCTACCTTGTTTGTACATTAATTACCTATTGGTCAGCTCCATTTACTGTGTAGGTGCAGTGTATACTTGTAGTTCTACTATAACAGACTGTAGTCCTTCTGTTTCTCTGCGTACTTTATCCCCTTGTACTTCTTCAGTGGTCAGGACCTCCACAGGACCAGCACAGAGCAGGTATTATTTGGGTGGTGGACCTTTTAAACACAGTGTCCACTCACTGTCCAATTTCACCTTATTGGTCTGCCTTATAGATACAGATTTTTGGCATCAGAGGCAGTATTTGTCCTGCTGTTGCACAGTTTGTGTTGGACATCCTCTAGTCCTTCATCAGTGGTCACAGGACGCTGCCCACAGGATGCTGTTGTCTGTTTAGATGTGACTGCTGGACTTTTCTCACAACACACACTAACATGCCACCACCACGGCAGTGTCACTACAGTGCTGAGAATGATCCACCACCCACATAATACCTGCTCTGTGGTGGTACTGTGGGGGTCCTGACCATTGACGAACGTGTTGAAAGGTGGTTAACAGATGGACTAGACTACATTCTGTAATTGTACATTCTGAGTGTAGGTACAAGGAGGTGTACCTAATGAAGTGGCTGGTGGGTGTATTTACTTTGTAATTTTTATGTGGGTCAGAATATTTATAAGCAGCTGCTTTGTGTTTTGATGTGCACTTAAAAACTGAGCCATGCAGACATTATTAGACAGTATTAGACCATCCATTTTCAGAGATATTTACATGTAGTATGCAGTTTGGAATAAGCCTTGGATTGGCTCAATCAGATGCATCACTGTTGGGTAAGGGAACATTAGATGCCAGACCTGGAAGAGGGTTAGTGACCT
Organism: Semaprochilodus insignis; assembly: GCA_034552555.1. Lineage (NCBI taxonomy): Eukaryota > Metazoa > Chordata > Actinopteri > Characiformes > Prochilodontidae > Semaprochilodus > Semaprochilodus insignis. The sequence continues at coordinate 11,182,398 of CM067480.1, forward strand.
CTTCTCTAAAGAGCGTTTAATATGTGTAGTGTGTTTCTGTGGGAAACACTGCTATGTATGCATCTTCAATAAAGCACCATAAAGAACAATATTGGCATAACACTACATGATGTACCAAGTTAATTAAAAAGGGTCGATGAAAGACAAATGTACAGTACATGGCAGACCTGGAAAAAATGAGCAGCAGTGTCTGTCACTGCAAGTTATGGTTAGTGACATATTGATCTCTTATCTTTTAGGGTGGCACATATCCAGGTCAGCTGACCACAGTGGGCATGCAGCAGCTATATGATCTTGGTATGAGGCTGAGAAAGAGATACATGCAGGACGTGGCCTTCCTCACCCCTTCATTCAACCATAAAGAAGTTTAGTGAGTTCTCCACACGCTCTGTAATGGACTTCTACTTAGTACAAGTGTTTTTTTAGGCCAGTCTAACACTCAACGTACTTATTTATAAATGTTGACTGTTTTAAGCTATATATTGATATAATATTACAAAATTATGCAAAATATAGGCTATTTTGTCACTTAACACTGCTGATTGCCAGCTTGAGTTCTGAGTCGCCTCTTTTTGTGCAGCATTCGTTCAACCAACATTGTTCGCACCATTGACTCAGCCAAGTGTTTGGTAGCAGGGCTCTTCCAGCAACAACAGACAGGTAAAAACAAACTCACCGCGTGTGTGGGGCGGCATTGTTTACAGCTTGTATTACGTCTTTTTTTTTCTGTTACAACTGCTAAAAAGCATTATTTAGTACCTAATTAATTTTTTAATTAATCGTTGATGCTGTAAATACCCTTTTATAGAGTTAGACTTTAGCTCAGAGAGGGATTCCAGTAATTGGCTTATTTCCATACATTCAATTAGCAGTTTGTCTCTGTAATCACTATAAATTTTCATTATTGCCAAATATAGTTTATTTGCATGTTAATTCTTGAGTTAACAGTTGTGTAGGCAAGAATTTCAAATACAGCTAAAGAATTTGTGGTCTCTGAATGCATTTTGTGAGAACAGAAATGTTCTTGGTTCATTCCAAATAGAGCATTGTTATGTACACTGACTGAACAGTATCCTATAGTACAGCGTATATTGTCAACTATTCAGTGATGATACATCACTGTTTGTTTTCCCTAGACATTGTGTCTATCCTCACAGAGAGAGCAGAAAGAGAGATCCTCTACCCAAACTACTATGGTTGCAAACTGCTGAAACTGCGCGGTGGGTAAGTTCCACTTATGTGGTGAAGTTTCTTCTTTCTTTCTTGCACCGAAGGAAGAACCAGGGAACGGCTGAAGGGTTGAGTTCTTTATTTCAAGGCGGTTCAATCGCAGTTGAGTCTCAGCACTTGTCCAAAAAACAGTATCTGGACACGTTTCACCCTCCTTAATGTACAAAGAGGGTGTATTCTTGTGTTGGTAAATGGAATGGTCAGCTCTCCTAACTGATTATTGCCTACAGGTATTTGACCTTTAACCTATAGGGTTACAACCCTGATTATATCCCTGTTCCAAAAGATCAGACCCTGTTGTACACATACACATTTAAACACATAGACTCTTACACACAAATATTGATATCCGACAGTGGAAGTAATACCTATTATTTTGATACAGGTATTTATTTTTTTTTTTATTATTATTTGTTATATATTGTTTGATGGTGGTAGGCCACATTAAATGTGACTGGTAAAACGTATGGCATGGTAATCCTTATTACCCATATGGTAGTCAATTTTATAGTTTTGTCCAAAACTCTATTCAAATTAGACACCCGTTTTAAAGCCCAGTCAACTCCAACAGCAAATCGCTGACAACCAAATCACTACATGTCACAAGACATGTGTCTGCAGAATTGTGTAGACAATTGCTTGTATATAAAGACAATAGTTCTATTATTAAACAGTTACCTTTGTATCACACTGTTAATCCATTACTTTCAAACAATTACACATTCCCTATATTTCCCTGTCCGTTCTGTGCTTCACTATACTCTTACTCGTGACTGTGACTAGTGAGAAAAGTGTAGCAAATTAAGTATATGAGCTGCATGCCAAAAAAAATTAGGTCATCATTTGTCTTAGCTGAGTTTGTCGATTTCATTGTCTGGTAGAAGTGGGTCAAGCAGCATGTCCATTTTCAAATTAAGTGGAATCTCTGCCCATTCACTTCAGCAGTGGAGCATGCTGTGTTCCTTTAGTGAAGCAGTATTACAGAAAGTGTCAAACAGAAATGCAAAACAGAGTGAGTGTAGTGTTGTATGTTTACGTTGTAGATGGTAGTGTTGTGGTACCTGTGGAGTCTCATGTGTCTTGTCATGTGTTTGTTTGTTTGTTCCAAAATTCAACCGTCCCATGAGGGTAAATGGGAATGTTATTGTTTATTGTTTTAATAATAAAAATGATCGTATGTCATCTGTATTCAGTTAGTCTCAGCCACATAAGCAGAGAGTCTGATATCTTTAGCACATTAACTTTGCCACACTACCTGGATTCTGCCAGTTGCATTCTGGTTGGCTATATACAGTTTATCATACCGATTTGCGCTGGTCCAACATTAATGAAAGTTGTTTTATTCCAAAGTTCAGCATAGTGAACAGTAGTCTCAGCCAGACGCCCATCTGATTTCTTGAGGAACTGTTTATGTCCTATGTTTTCAAGATCCTTTTAAACATCATTTCAAGTAACAGGCTTGTGTTTTGTTTGTTTTGTGTGTCAGTAATACTACCATAGTAGTAGTAGTAGTAGTAGTTGTAGGTGGTTCTTGGCCGCGATAAGCTGCAAAATTTTTCAAGACTATTTGGTTGGCTGCAGGTGGTGACTTCTTCATAATGAGAAAGGACAGATAATAACCCCACTATTATTTACTTCTAAACGTTACAATGGCAAATTTTCATTTTTCTGTTTTGTCTTATCATTATCTTGTCTTGTTCTTGCCTCAGCCTTGTCAACTCCTGCTCTTGGTTTTTACATGGTCTTGAAATCTACAGTCTTGGTCTTGACTTGGACCAGCTGTAGTGGTCTTCACAACAACTTTAGTAGATGGTTGGGCTGAAAGTCATGGGACAAGTGCAATATTTTCAATCAGTCTTTTTAGAAAACAGACAGGTTTTTTCTCTATTTGAATAAAAGCAGCTTCAATGAAACATGCAGCCCTGTTGTACTATTTGTCTGAGAGCGGCTAAACTGTGTGATGGACTGACTGTGATTGACTATTCTGTCATTGGGCCTGCAGTTATCGTTGGGCAGAGTCGTCTACGTTGCCGGACATTGCTGCAGATCTTCAGAGCATTCAGAGCGCGTTGGGAATCCAGTCTCACCAGCGTGTCGATTTCATCCTCATTAGAGACGACATGGTGGCCAGAGAGGTTAAGTAAAATTACACAGACATGTGATTAGTGACATTGTCTCAAAGTAGTGTTATACATTTCATGTGTAGATGGCACATGAAATGTTAGCATCGGCAAATCGTTCTTAATCATCACATCAGTATGAGTTTAGTATTTGGTTCTGCTCTCAGTATAATCCAGTATCATCTTAGTCTTTGAGCAAGATTGGTCATATCTGTGTCGCTGAACAATAACAGAACTTTGTTTCCATTGATTAAAAAAAGTTTTTGAACCAGACCGGCTACTTAAAGCTACCCAGTCAAGCAAAATATATAAAAATATATGCATCAGAAAAGAGTAAAAGTAGGCTGTTACCTGTGGCAAATTTATTTTAACCATAAAGTTGAGAAGCTAATATTAGCACTATAAAATGTTTATGTACTTTTCTTCAGCACTGTAAAATTGAAAAATGTTGTATTTACTTTACATGTGTAGGACAGTTGTGATGGGTGGGGGGGTGTGGATTTATCGTTTGTGGGTTTATGTAGTTTCCCTTTGGGAGGTCTAAACAGTATTACAACACGATCAATTTTCCACTGGGGGGTGGAGTAAAGTTTAAGGCCAATTTGCACATGAAGTCTGGGTATAAATGATAAAAATGGGAGTGGCTATTGCATACTGCCTTGACTCCAGAAAAGTGAAGAAACCACACCAAGACATTTATTGTTTACTTATGTTTTTTTTTCTGAACTGTCTGTCTTGTTATCTTAAGTGAGCTCACTGTGTTATTAGCAAATAGTTCTTGTAGTTTTTACATGCTTGACTGTTTGGAGTTAAAGTAGGATAGTACATAGCAACTTAATTTTAGCCAAATGGAACACACAGCGTTTTTATCCACATGTCAGTTCACACAGGATTAGTATAACTTAATATAACTCTAGAGTCTGTTTTACAGAGGGTAAATGAGCATGCAGTCTGTGAAAATAACTGAAATGGCACATGAGGACACGACTAAAATTGTTGAGATATGGTGGTATAAATTGTATTACCCCTCCTTCTTATGTCCCATCTGAATAGGGCTTTATCTTGAGAAATATCTGTCCTGATGACTGTTAAAATGTATATTGATATGAGTGTATAAGAACATGACCATAAGCACAATCTACTTTAATCTGCATAAGATATCCGTTGTTCATCCTAACCCACTTTAGGTTGTGCCCCCTCACCTTCCGTGCTAGTAACTAAAAGTGATAGTAGTAGAACTAGTAGAAGCAAAGAGGTGCACTTTGTTTTGCTTTGATTTTAGAATAACATTTTAGAGTTTTCAGTATACAGAAATAAATATAGAATGAAAATAAAAGGAAGAGGGACACGGGTTTGATTTTGGTTTGCTCTATTTGCTTCCCTGTCTCCCTGTAGACACATGGCCTACCATGTCCTGCAGTGCTGGACAGCTGGAGGGACAGAGTAGAGCAAAGAGCTGTTGACATGATGTACCACATCTATGATCCAGGAAACAGGTGAGCCACCCTAAGAAGGCAGCTATGGGTATTACTAGGTATATTTAATATATTATATATTATATTTGTAGCTATTTGAAGCCATAGGATGTAGCTGTGAATACTATATACAGAAATACATACAATTATTAGAAATGTTGGAATGCCACAGTTCTACAGTTAGCAAAAAAAGTTTAAATATTATTTATTCATTATATCAATTAAGCTCAGTGTAGTCGTTCTGTAGAAGGATACATTCAGTATTTAAAGGTATGTCTACATAGAAGGTATATGACTTTGGTTGGGGTGAAAAATGCCCAGAAGCGGTTTTACATGCCCATTTACATAATAATTTGTTTTGTGCACAGTCAGGACTTTTAGGTAGCAGTCTTAGATTTTGAAAACAGCTTTAAGTATTATCATGTAAATACAGTTTACCTTTATGATACAGTTTAGAACCTACGGGGTGAAATTTGTCAATAAAACACTGGAACAAAGCTTTCGGATATTTGCAGGTTGCATGAATTAAATTGCTGGTTTGCTTTTTTTTAATTAAAGTACTGACATGACTGGACATGCCATAGGTGAAATAGCATGGAATGGTCAAAATACAAACAGCAGTATCTGAACGTCTACTGGCTAGTTTAAGAGAGAAGGAAACACAAGAATCAATGCTATTGTAGTGAGAACTTTACAGAAAGGTAATAGTGTTATTGTTTTTGTATTTAGGGAGAATCTACAGCTGTGTGTAGGTCCTTTCCTGCACATACTCCTCAACAACATGGAGATGAAAGTTCAGGGTAGTACCTTGGATAAAGACAGGTGAGGCTGATGATATTTTTAGCACTAAAACACGTGTTGTCAAAACAGTTACTGGAAATCATACATTTGTAGGCTTTGACAAAAGGCAGTCGCAAACACACAAATACTTGGATCTTAATCCAACTGTAAAGGCAGGGGTTTCTGGCCATCTGTCTGGAGATATCGGGAGTCCAAGATTGCATAATCCAGATACAGTTACCAGGTTTATTCCTTCCCTTGCATGCCCAGTGGCATAAATAGTCCGTTTTCAAGACTTGATTACTGCAGCCCCCTAGTGTTTGGGCCTGAATATGGAACTGCTACAGTTTGACTTGTCATTACGAGAATGTGTTATAGGTGTAAAAATCTAAGCTAAAAAGTGATTCAACTAAATCTGTTCTGAAATGTTGAAGTCTTTTTATTTCTACATGTTTAAATAAAATCCATTCACCAAGTTGAACATATTGAGAAGAAAATTAGACGTACAGTAAAGCATATGCCATAATTTTTGCACAGGCCACATTTCATTAAACAAGATGACAGTAACTGTGCATTAAAATGTGCAAAACGTGTGTTCTCTGTTGAGAAAATGTTAACATATTTGTGCTTAGAAAATCAGCAAAACATACAATTTGACCATGGGTGCCCAGACTTCTACATGTCTGTGAATGCTAGTTTATAAACCATAATTTTAAAATCCTTTTGAGAATAGTATTTTTACATTACCGGTCTGGTAGATTTAATTCTGCTTTAATTCTTAAGAACTATATATACAATCTCCATCACATTACAGTGCCAGGATGAATGAAAGTTCTGCTCCTGTGGAGTCCAACCCAATTCCTGATCATATCACTACTCCTCAAAGTTTTTGCTTATTTTTTTGGCCAGGATAAAATTCATGTTTGTATGTATTTACTGGGTATATAATATCTCCAATCACATTTCTAGTGAACATTGTGATTATTCGCATGACACTAAAATGAAAATGGATAAAACTAAATATTCTCCTTTTTTGCATACAACTATATCTGTTTAAATATTTAAAAAGTAACAAGAATATTTGTTTATTTTGAATTGATTTTACTAGCAAGTTTACATCCTTAGTATGCATAAAGAAAACATCTAAGCAAATGTATTCGGCATATATTTGCTGTACAATATAGAGCTCCAGCTGATGTACTAAAATATATGAATATTGTGTATTTGCATAATTTATATGAACCTCACATATTTAGCAAATAAATTTGAGAATCAAATCCTTCTCAATACAGATATTTACACCATTAGTGTCTGTGTACAGGAAGCTGTTCCTTTACTCAGTGCATGACACCACGCTGATGCCGTGCTTGATGGCACTGGGTGTCTTTGATAAGAGATGGCCGCCGTATGCTGCTGATATCACCCTGGAGCTGCACCAGCACCGGCAGACTAAGCAGCACTATGTCAAAGTCTCGTACGTTGGTCAGGTAAGAACCATCAGAAGTGTACAAACTGTGTTTTGACAAATGATCAATTATACATAACACTCAAGATTGTGTCTTAATACACGTAACATCATACATTCAGCTCATGACCAAATCACAGTGATCAACAAAAAGCACACTTCGTATTCTGTTTAAAATCACTGTGGCTAGTTTCTCAGGTCAAGACCACTAAACTGAGACTGAACTCTTTTCAAAAGGTGAAATACCACTGGAGATACAATTTAGTCAAAGCATGTCCATGCCCCCTAAAGCAGCCCTGCACAGCCATGTCCGTAAATATTTGGACAAGTCTACAACAACATATTTTAATATGATCTGAGGTTATTTACATCTAGAAAGTAGTTGGAGAAAGTAACAATCATAAATTCAATGTAATTTCTTAATACTTGGTTATAAACCCTTGACTGAGTCACGGAGTGAAGTCTGGAACTCCTAAACATCACCAGACACTTTCTGCTATTTTCTTCACTGGTAATGGTCTGAAAGCCTTTACTTCAGCTGTTTTCAGTTCCTGCTTGTTCATCATTTTAAATTAAATTTTACTGCAGCATACAGGGCCTGGAGCATACTGCAGCAGCAACCCTAGACTTTTTTTTAAAAAGTGGAATGGTCAGTCATGTGACTTCAATCCAATAAGCATGTATTTCCCTTACTAAAGGCAAATCTAACAATAAACTAAAAATAACAACTAATTTGGTCTGCATCCAAATATTTATAGGGAGTGTATGTCCAGAAATATTTTTGGAGTGTATGTCCAGAAGTACCCAGACACTTCTTCATCCATTTTTTTTCCCCCAGAATTGAAAAGTAAGGAAAGGAAAAGAGAAAGGAGTTAGTCCTTCTTTGCCGAATTAGGTCTTGACTCTTCATGGAAGGCTTTACACTAGCTCTTGGAATGTTGCAGTTGGGACTTGATTGACTCCGCCATAAGCATTAATGAGGTCAGGTTGACCAGTTGGATCTATCTTAAAAACAGCACTCCAGTTCATTCCAAAGATTTTCAGAGGTGCTTCCATCGTTACATTGTCCACAGTGAAATGGTGGGCGCTCCTCTAGCTGATGTTTAGCATTGCACATGCTGAAATTAGGCTCATGTGCAGCTGTTCCATAACTTCTCATTTTACTGCTACTGCTTTTCAATGGAGAGTATTCACATCTATATGCACAGAAATGGGCACCTGTTTCAACAATGGGTGTGTCTTTTCCAGTAAAAGCCATGGAGTGTATAGTAAGGTTGGTAGAGTTAGTTGGGTTAATATGGCAAAAAAATATTTATCACATTTCACAACATTTCTGGAGTGTGATAAGATGGGGAAACTTGCGGTGCACCAGCAAAACAATCATACACCAAATGAAAAAATAAAGACTTTATGTGGGTAGCCCACTGTATATACTTTGTAAATGCATATGTTGCCTTTAGCTTGCATTTAACTAACTAGCTATTATATCTAACTGACTAAACCTGTCCTTGGTTCTAACCCTAAAGCTGTCGAGATTCACAATTTGAGTAACTGTGGATTAGCTATAGGGGGCTATCCAAATAAAGTGGAACAAAAGATGCCATCAAAAGCAATGTGTTTTGTTTTCCTATTCCTTTATTTTATTGTGCATCATTTTATCATCCAGTTTAGTACAACCAATGATGTTACATGTGTGGAAAATGAATAGACAGAATTCTCCTGATGACAGGACATTAGCCTCATTACATCTATTATAATGAAACATGCCGTTGTTCACATCAGTTACTGACTATATACAGACCATGCTCAAAAAAGCATATCTGGATGCAAGATGAGATCATATAAATGTCCTTGTGACTACAAGGTTGTCGATGAGCTTTAGAATTTGGAGCACCCGATTTTGATATGCATTTTAAGGAAGAAGATGCAAAAAGACTTGGGGTCGACTCCAGAAAACCAGGTTTCATGCATCTCTATCTTATAGTTGTGCTAAAAGTACATGTACTAAAAGTATTTTGCACAATAGGGAATTTGTTATTTTGTTATGTTTGGCACTTAAAATGTTTTGTGCTGAAAATGAATATTACATGTGAATTATATTTTCAACAAACTTAATAAATCAAAAATAGTTGACATTATTTTGGCTTAATTACCCAGCAAAAAAAGTATAATTGTTAGTCAGCTCTGGCACATAGTGTACATGCTCAATGCATGGGGTGATTGGTCTTCTAAATCTGTGGTGGTGTCTCTCTAGGATCAGAAGATTCCTGGCTGCAGTGATGTGTACTGTCCACTGGGAGAGTTCAAGCAGGCTCTGGCTGTGTATGTCCTGTCCGAGGAGAGCTACCATACCCGCTGCAACAGCACACAAGATGTCCCCAGCCAGTCCCCTCGCACCACCGCACGCCTCTGAGAATATGGCAGCATCCCCCACTCATCTCTGCTTATACATTTTTATGTTGAATTTCCAGTTTACATACAGAGCGGAGTCAAGTCTTCATTTTATATTGTTCCATGTTTTATTGCTTCTTCCTATCAGTGATACATTTTAGTTTAGGACAGTCATTGATCAGGAACGATCAGCAATCATGAAGCACTTAGTGAAGAAAAAGGCCAAACGGGCCTGTTTGTAATATAACAGCAAAATCCCTTTAGCTTTTCCACTTGCAGTGTGATTTCCATCAAGTTTCCACAGACAATAAAGATTCACCAGAAAGACCTCATCAGGCCAGAAAGGGAAATGGCTTTGAAAGTGAACTTATTTATTGTTAAATAAGAAATCTCTCACTCTCTCACTCAGGAGCACGCTGTTCATGTGCATTTCACTGTCCGTGCAAAAGGAATGTGTGTGAATGTGTGCATCACATGCTCCCCTCTGCAGGGGCCATTTTATTGCACTGCTAGTGTATGTGTGTCTGTGTTGTGAAAGATAACTTGGTTGAGTTTACTTTATTGCTGTGTTTAAATGAGCTTTTTTTTCTGATGTGTTGTTTTAGGAGCTAATGAAGGAAAGTATGAACAAGCATGGTGTTAATGTAATAAATAAATGAGTGAGTTGACTTTCATTGTATTTGTTCGTAATGATTTTATTCAAGAGAGTCTGGGGGGGGGGGAGTCCACTTGCAACAGCTCTTAGCACTTTCTCGAAACTTGACGGTAATATTCATAACGTCTAGTATAGAAATGTTAAGAGATTACATGGTTACTTGGGAATGCACACAAAAAAACCTATTCATTCTGTTATATTAAGTTTTCATTAGTTTTATATTCAATTGCTCTGTTTACACAAAGAGTCTGTGGATTGTATTATTTTATGCTTTATTATTTTAAACTGCAGTCCTTAAAAAAAAAAGAAAAAAAACAAGTACTTAGACCATAGATAATTACAGGGTGTATGTAATTGTCTAAACCCAGTGCATTAAATGAGATCGTAAGAAACTAGGGTAAGACTTGGGTCCTTTGGTTCTTTGCATGGGGTTTGCATGTTCTTCCAGGTGTTCCAGGTTTCCTCCCACAGTCCAAATACATGCAGTCAGGTGAATTGGAGATGCTAAATTGCCCCTTAGGTGTGAATGTGTATGTCTTTGTGCCTGCTGGCTATCTGTCCAGCGTGTTTCCTATCTTCTGCCCAATGAGTGCTGGGATAGGCTCTAGCAACCCCTGCGATCCAGGAGGATAAGCGGTTTAGATGATGAATGGTATGAACTGTTCAGAGCTGTGTTTTCTACTCATGTACTGGCTAACATTTTTAATTATGCTCTAAATGATCTAAAATGTATTCAGTGGTTGATCTTCTAAACCTGTGTTGGTGCTTCTCTGTAGGATCAGAAGATTCCTGGTTGCAGTGATGTGTACTGTCCACAGGGAGAGTGTATGCCCTGCCCGAGGGGAGCTACCATATCCACTGCAACAGCACACAAGATGTCCCCATTCAATCTTCTTTACCAGATATTTCAGTAGTGTTATGATTGCTTTGTTAGTGGGAGAATCAAATGTTAAGTCATTTCTTTTAATAAATACAATCATAATTAAGTTAAAGGGTCATCAGCTAATAGTTCAATTTCAACAAGTTGGGTTGGGGCAGTAATTGAATAGGATTAGGATAAAAAAGATAAACAAACGAGTGGTGGTCAAACCAACATTGAATTCGGGCTTGTGGTTCTGTCCTGAGATGGTGTATCAGAAACCGTGTCTCTGGGTCAAGCAGAAGTACAGTAGATGGGCATGCAGTTTTCCATCATATTCATTTTTAAAGGGAAAAAGATCCAGAAAAATCTACATAGAAACCATACATCTGATCAAAAAGCTGTGTACGAGCACACCATTCCCGATCAAATCGAACAATGTGAAGTTGGAATGGTGTCAATAAAACTGTGGAACTAGTTAGTGGACAGAAATGTGTATGAAGAAGAAGAATATACTGTGGGATAACAATATATTGTACAGAAGACAAATTATGTTGTTTCTTACATGCATCGTAGAAACCTAGATGTTCCTTCTCAACAATTATCAGCAAGTCCTCTTCAGAACTGCACCACTGTAACTGTATTGCCTAAAATACATAATATAAAATATATACATTCAAGTTTGTTTAAACAAATCAGATTAGAATAAAATACATCATTATCTGTCATAATTTTTTGTATATTTTTGTATGTCCAGTAATTGAAGGAGATTTGGCGCCATGCTCAAACACACTGGACTTAAAGTGAAACTGACTGTAGGGGTAAGGAGACTATGTTGTATATTATTGTTTTTACTGTGGGTGGTTTATGTACCAAAACATATAACATATTTCTTTTTTCAGCCCTGAAGCCTTTAGAATATAATATAATATAATATATAGCTTTCCTGTATTATAACTTTTTAAATCACATCATGACTACTATGAATTCAAAACAGACAGCGTTTGCAGCTTCATTTCTATATTTATATAGTACTGACTAGAGAGTGAAACATTAGCAATGTTTACATATTAATACAATTTTTTATTTATTAAAAGCAAGGACACACTTTTACTGCTTTAAGTGTTTTAATGAGTGTTTAATGAGTTATGCACCTGTATAAGCATGTTAGATATCCCATTCCACAACCACAGGTATTATAGAGTTGTCTCCCCTTTGTGACTCTAACAGCCTCCTCTCTTCTCTGAAGGCTTTCCACTAGGTTTTGGAGTGTGTCTGTGGGAATTGGTGCCCACTCGGTCAAAAGAGCATTTATAAGGTTAGGCCCTGATGTTGAAAAAAAGTCTGGCACACAATCAACATTCCAATTCATCCCAAAGGTGTTCAGTGGGGTTGAGGTCATTGCCCTGTGCAGGCCAAACTTGCGAAACTGTCTTTATGGTTCTAGCTTTGTGCACAGTGGCACAGTTATGCTGGAGCAGGAAACTGTGTTGTGCATTGTCTAAAATGTCTTTGTACGCTGTAGCATAAACATCACCCTTCAATGGAACTAAGGCCTAGACCATTATCCCCAGACCATTCCGGTAGGTAGCAATCCCCTGGCAACTGTCAAACCCAGTTTCCATTAAACTACCAGAGAGTGAAGCGTGATTTGTCAGTCCAGATAACGTTTCCACTCCTCCAGAGTCCAGTGATGGCTTGATGCATACCACTCCAGCAAACCTTTAGAACTAAGCATAACTAAGTGATTTTAGGATTATGTGCAGCTAATCGGCTATGGAGACCCATTTTATGAAGTTTACAGCACACAGTTTCCAGGGGCTCACTGTAAGTTGGGATAATTGAAATAAAGCAGGAGTACACAACAACAATTCTTGATGACTGGTAAACAAATAGCATCACTTCTGCTTGTTTGGAATGAAGACCTGCGGCGACACTGGCTCTTTTTGTACAAGACGGATCACCCCTGTGTTACCCTGAAGTTCTCCTGGAATATTACAGTATGTGTGCAGCTCTTTCATTGATTTTTGTTGTACAACTACTCCTGGGGAGCCTAACAATGGTGATCCATTTCCTCAATTCGTTCAGCAAGACTGTACTCCTTAGAAATAGTTTTGAAACCTCCTCCATCCACTTTAGGATGACAACCCTTTTTTCCAAGGTCCTCAGAAGTCTCACTGGCATGTCATGCACTCACAAATGTGTGTGTTGAAAATCAGACTTTGACAATGAAAACTAAGAATGCACTAAACTAAAAATATTCTGAATTATCAGCTGCTGTCCCATGATTTCATGTCACTTCTGAACCCAAAGCAGTATTTTAACCACAGCCCTGCTTTTTAGAGCAGGAAGTGAGGCTGCATCCCTGTTTCTCGGCCATACAGTGAGCAGTTAGATCCCATTGTTTTGAACTAAATGTGTCCCAAAGTGTGAAACTCACAGAAAACACATATTTTCTGCATTTTCTTTTTGTGTTTTAATAAAAATATCATGAATTACGCATGTACAACTGTTCAAAGCTATGTTTGCTACTCATTTAGTATCTAGCGTTTCTTATGTATGCTGAAAATTAGCTAAACTTGTTACTACTGAAACAGTCATTACCAAACAATGGTTAAAGTTTCAGCCGTGTTATGATTGCTTTAATAGAGACAAGTTGTTTAATAATTATGTTTATTTTATTAAAACATATATAATTCCATAACTCTAAAGTATAGGGCCTCTCAAAGCAAAATGATTTTAGTCTAAAAATCCAAGTTAATGTTTTTAACTGTCTTTGTACTGGAAAAATGAGCCATAGATAAATATAGATCAGCCATAACATAAAAAAAAAACACCTCCTGTATATATAATCATTGTCCATTTCACCAGCTCCACTTACCACATAGGTGCACTTTTAAAGCCTTTTAGTCTTTCCAGAGTGTAGTTCATCTGTTTCTCTGCATACTTCATTAGCCCCTGTTACACCCAATGGTCAGGACCACCACTGAGCAGGTATTATTTGGGTGGTGGATCATTCTCAGCATCGCAGTTACACTGATTGGTGGTGATGTGTTAGTGTGTGTTGTGCTGGTGTGAGTGGATCAGACTCAGCAGTGCTAAACACCTCAGTGTAACTGCTGGACTGAGAATAGCCCACCAACCAAAAATAAACAGTAGACTTCAGGCATCATCCTGTGACACATTGATGAAGGACTAGAGGATGACCAACACAAACTGTGCAGCAGCAGATGAGCTATTGTCTCTGACTTTAGACCCACAAGTTGGACCAACAAGTTTAATACGTCTAAGGTAATAAATAGTGAGTGAACATGGTGTTTAAAAACTCCAGCAGCACTGCTGTGTCTGATCCACTCAGCAGTGCTGAAAATGATTCACCAACCAAATAATTCCTGATGGTGGTCCTGACCATTGTGTAAAGGTGAAAGGGGATTAACAAAGTATGAAGGGAAACAGATGGACCACAGTCTGTAAGATACAAAGTGCATCTGGGAAGCAGAGCTGATAAAATGGACAACGATATAGAAACAAAGAGGTGGTTTTAATATTATGGACACATAATATTCAATAAACTTTGTTCAGTAAATAAATAAATTTATATAATTGTGTGTTATCTGTGTGATTGGTTATTTTGTCCTATTTTTAATACCAAGATGAAGATCTGATCTGATTTTAAGGTCTAATGTTTGCAGAAATTCATTCAATTCTAAAGAGTTTACAATCTTGTCCTTGTAAACACTTAAAGAAACCAAAACTCAAAAGAGGAACTCATCACTCTGTAGCCGGCAGCGAATAGCAGATTTAAAATACAGATGATGATTATAAGAATTCCACTTAGAGAGATGCAGCGAATTTTAAAACGTGCCATTTAAATGCAAACTACTTGAAAAGCTGAATGATTTGTTTTTGCAGACTTGGTACACTAATTTAAGTTCTACTACTAAACGATTGTATAAGGCTATATTGGTGTATTTGTTCTGGAGCTTATTTATTCCCTTATTTTCTGTTTGGCCACACGTTTCATCTTCATCACCTGCAATTATAGAATATTCTATGTCGTATCCTCTCTTGGCAATCTTCGGCCTTGCTGTCCTTCTCTATGGCTTAAAGTATGGTGACCTGATTGCGAGGACTTGAGTCTTATTTATGTCTTCCACTGATTTTAGAAAAGCTAAATATGGCGAGAGGTACATAACAACCTTAGACGGTAGATTCTGGAATGAGGCTTTAACAACTACTGCATAATAAAAGCTTACCTAGTCACAGACTACCAGGCTACTGAGCAGATTCTCTGCTGTTGGGTGAGAATGATGCAAATCTTGGAAAATGAGAAAACGAGTTGCACGATTATAAGTGTGGCATAGTAATGAAAGAACTAACTCACATATCTGGATAGGAGAAAACACTAGCCAAGCACTGACAGGGACAACTGTCAACTGTCTGAGTGACAACTTGCTTTTCTATCTCTTTCCACTCCTCTTCCTCGGTTTCCTCCAGACACCTCCAGTGTACAGCAGTCAGTAATGCGGGCCTCTTTAATTGCTGTACTATGCAAGAGTCAGATTCCCTTGTTTTAATTTACTATTATAGTTAAATTGACCATTGAGTAATTAATTTTTGAGCATCAGGGAAACACAATTATATATACACACACACACTAAATATGATAAATGTAAAATGTTCAGTGTTTAAAATGTTCAGCTTTTGAATCCAATCAACTAACTAAAAAAATTAATAACAACAACAACATCAACAACAATAATAATAATAAAATTTATATCACACCTTCCATACATTAAAATACAGAAGTGCTTTACAATGAGGCAGGCAACTAAAGACGAAATAGAACAGTAGATAAAACATGGGGGGTAAATACGTAGTACCAAATCAGAAAAAATAAGGTAAATAAATAAAGTAAAATTAAAAACATTTAAAAATCTAGTATAAAATCTAATAATAAATCAGAAGTAACCCCCACCACTTATTTTCTTTAGACTTCCCTCTTTTCACATACAAGATTATTGTATATTTAACCTCCATCACAGTTTCTAACAATGAATAACATCATGTGTGTCTTGTGCAAGTGTAACAGTCCTGCTTGGAAGCTCACTGGCTGAGCTCTTTGGGCTTGTCTACATAAAATGAAACACAAAATAAACAACAGTATACATTCAACACACAAGACTATATTCAAAGACAATTTTTCTCATTTCCTAGAAGTGTTTAAACAAGTGCAGAGAAAAGCAGTTGTCCACTGATTTCCAAATTCATTCTTAATCTTCCCAAAAGATGGTACTGTAGAATTTTGTGCCAGTGACCAGACATCTTCGGTCTAGTTAGAGAACAGTGGTCGGAGAATAGTGTGCCAATGTGCAAGAACATGACTCCATTCAGTGGAATGACAATACATCAGGCAATCACAGAGTAAAATGTAAAATTTATTCATATTGATATTGGTCTTTTTACAGTTCAATTCATTTTGTGGTTTCAGGAAAAAAAAAAAAAAAAAAGATCACATTTAAAATTTTGAACAACTTCACTCCATTATATCCTGTGGAAGCTTGTAATCTAAAAAAGCTCTGAGTCTGAAAAGGACGTTTCCGGTTACCTTAAAAACTGTTTCTGACTACCGTAAAAAGAAATTTCAAAAACAGCAATTTACAGAAAATTTCTGCCATTTTGAAAAGTCACATTCAGGCCTGTAGAGATTCCCTTATTTTAAAATCCAGACTATAACTACTTTTAGTTTGAACGATGACAAGAAAAAATATGCATCTCAAGTGAACTGCAGAGATCTTTTGTTTTAAGAACCCAAATATGCAAAGTATATTTAATTCATGATCATCGATTTCCTGGTCAACAATAAATCTTACTTTATTCCTCCTAACTGTCCCTCTTCACTTGAAAAAAGATTCAGTGCCTCTAAATTCTGTCTTCGCTATTTTCTAATACATTATCAAATCACCACGAATAACAGGTAGATCACAAGGTCCACCTTAGCAATCATTCAAGTACATCCCAGTCCATCTCACCTGATCACTCAACAAGTATTCTTAGGTTTAAAAACAAAGCTACCAGTTTAAGTGCACTCAAGATTACGCTATTTATAAAAAATAACTGTAATAATAATAACAATAATAACAATATTATAATTGCAGTAATTACAATGATAGTAATCATTTAAAGCATTCTACACAATCCTCATTTACAAATATCACCATGACCGGCAGGCTCCACCCCCTGAGAGAAACATCACTGGTTCAAGTTTCCCATCTGTAGCAACTGTAGCACATCTTTAGTTTGGTTATTTAAATAACAGTTACGATTACTGTACGCAAAATCACACAATACCAATAACCATAATTACATCTAATAACTGAACCTCATTGTCATGTGAGGGATTCTTGGTATTTACAGTTGTTAGGTTTCAAGAAGGACAGCCTTCCTCTTCGTTGCTTCTTCCCAGTGTTTTCCACCTATGAAGATGGCATAACGTAAGTACAGCTTATAAACTTGGGTGAAAAGATGTGCATTTCTCAGTCTGTGCTATACTACAGAAGGGAACCATCAGGGTCTTTTAAACAGCACACTGCTTTCTGGGAAAAAAAAAAAAAATACATAGCTTATTATTTTTATTTTTTTGTTCAATAGAACTATGCTCTTATTTTAACTCTGCATGTATTATGGTTTGAAAAAAAAATTCAAAATGAAAAAAATAGTAATAAAATAAATTCACTGGCGGGTGGGGGGGTTGCTGGAGCCCATCAGCAGGAAGACAGGCTGCCAGTCCATCGCAGGGCAAAGACACATACATACACATTCACAGGCACTCACATCTAGGGGCTAGCATCTCTAATTCACCTGACTGCATGTCTTCAGACAGTGGGAGGAAACCCATGCAGACACGGGGAGAACATGCAAACTCCCCACTGAAAGAACCCCGGATGCCCAAGCCAGAAACGGAACCCAGGCCCTTCTTACTACTACTACTCCATGGTATCCAAGTAAATACATGCAAGCGTTACTATTGGTTAGGACTTCAATAATTCAAGTGAAGCCCTACTGTGGCCAATTAACTAACAGCATAATTCCAAAGTAACAGAAGAATCAACTATTTGATTTCCAGTAAGCAGGACCAATTTAGTGCAATAAACACGTCATTCTACGCTTTCTGAAATACTTCAGAGATACATCAATGACTGTAAATAGAAACAGCCTTCTCCGAGGATTGTTAGAAATTGTGGCAGCAGCCTTATAGCAGTGACTCATTAAGAGATTAAGATATATAGTGGGTTCTTGACATATATGGTTCACATTAAAGGCTTAGTCTAGTAGTCATTCTTCTCCACTAATACACCTGCAGAAATATGCACTGAGCATGCCTGTGTTTGGACATTACCTTAAGATGCAGCAATACACTGACAACACTTGTAGAGTTTTGGATTGTGTGTTCTTATGTGACTCCTCACATTATTCTGTCTGAAGAACGTCTTACTGCACAACTGTCAGAAAGAAAATTAAGTAATGGTTGGTACTGTGTTGGAACTGAAAATAACCATGTGTTCTGTTATTTTTGGCACAAAACCAACAAAGTAAAAATGATAATGGCACACCAGAAAGTGTTTGCACTTACGGGGCATGGCCAGTGTTTCCCTTCAATGTGTCTCATTCGATGCATAATAAGGGCATCACAGTCCCTGTAAGATGTTCTACACTGCAGGCAGGTATGGACTGAGTGCGAGCCAGTGGACTGAGGGCGAGCACCCTTTAGCTGTTTGAGGCGAGCTCGCCGGATGGATTCCAACATAACGGTGCGCCGGCTGCTCACAGGATACAATTTGTTCACATTCTTCAAAGAGGAAAAATAAATACAATTAATGAAAGTGTTTCGTTCATGAGATCTAATCACTAATCATAAAGTCAATGTCAATTCTGTCAAAATGATCACCCTGAGAGATAATGCTGTGCTGCACAATACTGCTTAAAAAGACAAATGACATATTTATTGACTTTCAAGTCAGAATGTCGCTTTAAACTGCTTTAAATGTTAATTACATTACTGGTGATATGTGCAATATCTGTTATACCTTCGTCTTTGGTGGTTCTCTTTTAACTTTGCAGCTTCTTTTGCTCACTTTGTGCTGTGTGGAACTTTTGTTGGCTTTTGACCGCTGGGACATCCTTGTCTCTTTCTCTTCCTTCTTCACTCTGACAAGCATTCTTTTAGAAAAGGGAGTTGATCTGTTGCCAAGGCCAGCCCAGTGAGGGCCATCTAAACCAGTCCTGTCTGGCATGATCCGTGCTCTAATCCGATCCTTTCCGATGGTAGGTGACGTATTGCTATGAGATGCGCTGCTGTGGGAGAAGGAGCGAGTTAAGCAAATGTCCACACTGTCCTCCTCCCTCTTAAGTCCACCGGGTGGACGGCAAAGCCCAAAGAGAAAGCCCTGGTCTAAGAGCTTGACGGGAGGTTTGCTCTGACGTTTACCCAGATCAGAGACATCAGTAGTTGGGAAGGGCTGGGTCAGGGGCAGAGGATCTGCTGGCTCTTCTTTGATGGCCTTATACAGAGGGTTGCTGTGGTAGTGTTGGTGATTGGTAACAGAAGGATTCCAACATCTGGCACCCTGAAGAACTTCGGCTTTTTCCTCCACCCTCTTTCCTCGTGCCATGTTCTTTCTGTCCTCTTGGATTTGGTCTCCTCTACCAACTTTACTTCTCTCTGGTTGTAACCTGGCTGTTGCCTGGGTACAGTTTTGTTTTGTCTTTTCTTTGACTGACTTGTTGAGTCTGGCACCTTTGCGTTTGTCTGTTGTGGTACGTCCAATGTTGTAGCGCAAGATACGCTTTGACTCTGTAGTTGTGATTCTTAATGGACGATCAACTGGAGGACCCGTCTGTGTGGCTGATTTTTTGCCTCTGGAAGGAGCCACCTTTTGCCCTCGGGGGGCAGGCTGTGATATTTTGTATGCAGCAGGTTCCTGTTTTGTCCTGAGTGTCCCTCTTTGAGTGGCATGGCCTCCTTTTACCACAACTTTTTCTCTGGCTGTAGGTCGAGCTAGTGGTTTGATTGGGCCACCAGCAGTGGACGATCTTAGTGCACTATCACTAGAAGTTCCCTTGGAGTCTGTCTGCATCAATGACTGGCTGCGTGTAGCCCTAACACTTGTTGGCTCCGCCTGTCCAATTGCATCTCTCTTCTTCGACCTCTTCTCCAGAAGGGGTTCTTGGGACTCCACTTTCATCACTTTCTTAAGAAGATCCATTCTGGTCATGTCACAGAGAGACAGGGAGGAGCCAACTCCCACAAATTCTCCCAGACCTCGTCCATAGTCCCCAAGACCTTGAGCACGAGGTTTACGTCGGGTTGTTAGTGAATAATCACTTACTTTCAACTTTCTGAGCCTTTTCTTTTGCCCCCAGCCTGACAGTTCCTCTGGTCCAGGCACTAGGGACTTCCTCTGTAGGCCTAGGAAACTAAGAAGCCGATACTTTTCCTGAGCTCGAGGACTGTGCACTTCATCCTGTGGGACTGCACCGCACACTTCAGCCTGCAATGACTCCTGCTTCACCTTCACAGGTGTCACTGGGGTCACCTGAGCTTGAGACTGCGACAAGGAGAAATCCGACTTTGCCCTGTATATCCGGTGATAAGAGGAGGACTTCTTCTTCCTCTTGGAGGAGAGGTCAATTTTGGGCAGGAGTCTACGTAGAGCAAGTGCAGCTCCTGGGGAGGACCGAAGCAGCCGGCGGGATGGAGATGAGGATCGAGTGGAGGTGGAGGGAGAACTTGAGATGACTGTTGAAGGGCGAGGGGACAGTTTCCTCTTACTGGATGGAGACTTGAAATCCATAAGTTTCATCCTGCGTGTTGGGCTGCAGGGAAAACTTTCATCCTTGGTCTGGACACTAGAATAAGCCTGGTTTTGGTATTGAATAGATAACAGTCGATCACAACCCTCTCTGCTAGATTCATCTGTCCCCTCCACAGTATGTGCTCTGCTCTGCATAGGGATACTCCAGGAAGACCCTGGGGGCCCCTCTTGTTCGTTCTCTCGCTTCCTCTTAAATCCTGCTGTCCTTCCTGAAGGAGAGCACTGGTCTTTCCAGCTGTTTACTGAGGAAAGCATAGGCATTTCTGAGAGCGCTGCTACTAGATTCAGTTTGGAGCATGGCTGGCCAGCCTCCTGTTCCCTCTGGATAGAAGAACAGGCTTCCAGAGCATGCCACATGCGGAAGTGGCGAGCCATTGCAGCTACTTCCATCAGAGTGTCCGAAGGCAGAGTCAGTGTGGAAGTATAGGAGAATTCAAGCAATGCAAGCAAGCTCTCTTCACTGAACCCTACACAACATGAACAAATAACGCATGATCAATGCATAAATATAATGTATATACATTGGCATACATAAACATTATAAATAAATATATTTGATATGTGTATATATTAACCTAAATAAGACATTATAAAAACAAAACTGCTTAGAAACCGAGAGTTGTTAAAGAACAAAAGTTGTTTAAAAACTGCTTGCCTGTGAGGTCGACATGGGGTTGAGGGTCAGTGGCAGAGTCCATTTCAGTAAATAACTCCTGGAAATACTCGCTTACAGCCGCCAAGACTGCCTTATGAGCAACAAACGAGTGGCCATTGCCTGTTTTCAATGTGATGTCACAGAACAGCCCTGCCTGTCGTTGGTTGTTGAGCTTGCTCAGAACCTCATGGCTATGCGTCCTCACCATCTTTGAGATGTTCCCCACTGAGCACTAAGAGGAGACAGAGGGAAAAAAATTCAAGAAAATGTTTTTAATCTGAACAAAAGAACTTAACGGTGTCAAAAGCCAATATTTTACCTCTGCTCTTTTGGTATGCCTTAGATGGCATTCCTCACAGCCCAGAACAAAGTCTCTGACCTGAAAGTACATTCCTGAAAAGAACAACAACATTGTGGATCAGACTTCACCTAAACACAATAATGTCAAAAAGTTAACAAGATACATACATTTAGGCTGTGATTTAACATTACCAGATAGGAAAATGCAGTTTAAAAAAAAAAAGTAATAATTCAGAAGACATGTCATCACAATACTCAAATCGCAAAGAGCAAAAATATTCAAATTGCATTAATATTGTATTGTGATATAAGTATCATGATGACATTGTATCGTCGGGTGATTCACATCCCGTTACGCGAATGACTTTAGTCAACGACTCCAACAAGAAAAAAAATTGAGATTAGACTCATTTTAAACTGTTAAAAGATGCTCAAGATCTTTGGTGCACCTGCAAGTACAGTCAAGCATTAGTCTATACACTGCCGCCTGACTAGTCTAGTCCCCAATATTACTTCATGAGCGACTAAAAGAGGCAGCAGCTGCTTTTAGGTTATGTGCAATGAAACAAACTGAAAGGAAAAGTTACTTCATCACACTGAAAAGACATGTTTCACGGATTTAGATGTCATCTTGGGGAAACTAGCCAGCTCATTTCTTCACGATTAAGGATCTTCTGCATCTCCTTGACCAAAATAAGAAAACCTGACTGCTAGGTGGTTCACAGGAGAGCAGGGAGCATACCATAGTGCGTTTTGTTAGCTATCAAATATCACACACATGACACGTCGCGGCTGAGAAAAGTTGAGCAAGTGGCCAGCTGACTTTAAAAACTTCGTCTTCACATTAGCAAAGGCGCTACTTATTCCACTGTCAGAATATGACAGTATAGCGCTCCCTCGCATCAGCTATTATTGCGTAATAATGCGCAAATAAAAAAACTCCCAAATGACGGTCATACCGACTATGATCAGCGATCAGGCGAAGAATAAAAAGATAACTTTCTGAAAGGATGTCAGAACAGTTTTTACCTTCCCACCAGTAGTGCTCGGCTACCAATCTGTACGTGTCCTCCAGGGTGTGGTGCGGCTTCCCGGGCGTTTTGGAGTGAAACGCTTCTATGGACTTGAGCCTCTTGTCCTCAGCCAGCACCTCGCGGTACTGCACGCAGCCCTTCTCCAACTTTTTACGGTACAAGGAGCCGCCAATGGTCTCGAAGAAGGGCGAGGAGGATGAGGAGGAGGAAGAGCAGCTTTTGGCGGCGCTGACGCCATTGAGGTAACCCACAGTGGGTCTGGCGTTGCAGAAAGTGTCATCGCCGGTACACTGAGGGTTATATCTACATTCACCGGCCATTTTTTTCACCGGCTTCCTTATTTCACCCTCTCTCTTGAAAGCGTAACTTCAGTCTGTATTTGTTTCCAACGAACGTACAGGGACTACATGAGGATCCAACAACCAAGAGACCAGAAGAAGGAACGCTTCGGAAAACTGCTTCACAAACTTTATTATTATTATTATTATTATTATTAACCGTGCATACTTGGACACGAAAAGTCCAGTTCAGGGTCTAAAAGTTAGTGCGGCAGCCCAACACTGGCTTTAACACGGGACACAATGCAGGCTTTAACCAGAGGCCGAGCTCTTCGATATTTTGTTTGAGCTAATCAACAGCTTTGGGAAGGCAGGCGCATTTCCAAGGCATTTCCATCTGCTTTGGGAGCCACGATGCTCAACACAACCCCATTGTAGCATCGTAGCAGGAGTCAAAGCTGTAACGTTAGTAGTAGTAGTAGTAGTAAAAGCAGCAGGACACTTCAAGTGGATATTCGCTCCAATCCACTCAAAGTACACCAAGCTGAACTATAGCGCGAACAAAACACATTCTGGTGGAAGTTCAATTGTGATTAAAGTTTTCCAGTTTGTAGGAGGTTCTTCCAGACCCTCCAGTTAAACAGAGGGGGCAGACGGGGGTTAAATCATGAACAGCAGATGACTTTATCAGTATTGGCTAGCTTTCCTGCTCTATCACTTCTGGTTACTCCACGACGAAGCAACGCCGAAACACCATCAACAGCTAAAAACAGAGACTTGTGCTGCTGGCTGTCGGTTTCTCTGTCAGCTTCAGTTACATCAGCCGTGCGCTCGTGTGTGGATACGTTACTTAGCCAGCAGCTAGCAAAACAGATTCTTCTCTGATGTGCGCGTGTCTAACTTGTGGTTACTTTAACTCGTTAAGTTAGCGACACGCCGCTGCAGCTCACCGTCGCCAGCATCGCCAGACCTCTCTCTCTCTCTCTCTCTCTCGCTCGCTCGCTCACTCACTCACTCACTCACTCACACTCTCTCTCTCTCTCTCTATCTATCTCACTCGCTCACTCTGCCTCGCTCTCCCTTCGCGAGCATCAAAAACACAAGAGGGTGGACTCCTAAACCGCCGTCGATCCTCCGCTGTTTCACCACTTGCCGTGTACCTTCGCTCCGACGCGTAAATCCAGTCAGATGATCAAATAATCCAATTTCTGTTTAACTCGTAACCTTCTGCTGCTTACCATTTTCTTGTCAACCTAACTTCTCTTCGACGCCCAGTGCCTCGCCCGCCCTCATTCACTGTCTATTAGTAGACTCTTTAAAGAGCCGCTGCTGCGGACGCTCTGATTGGTCCGCCTGGCTGTCGATCAATCGCTTCGCTCTTTTTTCCCCCTCCACTTTTTTTTCTACATCAAGATAGGTTGTTGACGTCAGCGTTGCCTTACCAAGTGAACCCTGTTAAGTTTATCATTATGGACTAGATAAAAGGTGTTGGGTTCGCGGCGTTTCGAAGGTTTTTGGTTTTCATTTTCCCGCTACACTTTGAGAACACCCGTCCTGTGAGCCAGTCGTCCACAATACACGGCGGACAGATTACAAGGCTTCTTTAATATTACTTATGCATTCATGCGTGTTTCGTTTGCTTCTCATTCAACCCTCACTCAGCATGTTTTAATTTGGCCAGAGGAAGAATGGGATTCCTTTAATCACTTCACTTCACATCATTTCTTTTAGTTGACCAATTGTAGGCAAAGCCCACATGTCTATTCAAGATCTAAATCCAGTAGTGAACTGTTTCTCCAACATTTCATTGCAGTGGAATAAATAATATATGGAAATGATAAATATGTAAAACATAAGCCATATGTCTATAGTGGCCATGATTCTTAGGATATTAAATAGACAATGAATTGTGTCTGTACACAACTAACCTGACTTTAGTCAGTTGAGACAGACATACAAAGCAACAATACAAAATACAGTAAGAAACTATTAATACGATATTTATTCAGTGTTTTGCATACGTCACTTTGCTAAATCCAGTACAAGTGTGATTATGTTGTCTTTGTATTGAAACATGCAGTCCTGGCAATGGTCACAATATGCTCAGAGAATTGTGATATGACACAGTTTCTCACAATAACAATGAAATATCTTAAAATTTTACAGCCCTATCACTGGATTGGTTTCTTTCTTTTGGTCCTACCACTGAGACATGTTTCTAATTGGCAAAGACTAGCAGCTACTTCATATACAACAGGAAGGTTATTGATGCTTCTGCAAGTACACTATTAGCTAAAACACAAAAGACAACGAAAATTGCAGCGGAGGAGTATGAACCTGTACATGAATGTGCACATCTGTCATAGTTCATATTGGGTGCCTGTTTTGATGGAAATCTGTTTTAGTGTTATAGGTTTTTGGGGATTTGGGATCAAATGCTGTCTCCCTGAACATCTAAAGGGTCCAGCACAAAAGAAAAAAAACATTGGGTAATTAACTAGATGTTCTGAATGTATTGCTACAAGACGGGTGGAACGGACAGTATCCAACATTATTAGTGTGCAGAAGTGTTCTATAATTGATGTCCAGTTAAAAGTAATAGCAACTAGATTGAACAAAGAACTGTAATTTAATAACAGTCCCTCACCTGAGCTAAAGTTGTGTAATGACCCCAGGACCAGTGATGGTGATCTTTTTCAGTACGACTACAAAGGAATTTTAAAGAAACACGGATGTAAGTGATAGCATGTAGCATTCTGCTTAGATATTGGCATATACTTTATTTGTTGTATGGTAATGTATTACCTTTATAAGGGCCTATTTTAAGTGTCCATTATTTCACTTTTCTCAGTTTCGTGATAATAAAATATTTCACACAAGCATTCAACAGCAATTAAGTAAGCTTTGTTCACTGTATCAGTCTCAATTTAACTAGTCTAGGTGTGGGGACATTATGGTGTTAGCTAAAGCTGTTGCCTAATACAGAGTGGCCACAATGTTTCATGATTTTGCAATTTGTCAACATACTATTCATCTACCAGCATCCCTCTTCTTATTTAGCAAATTCAGTAGATATCAGCCGTCACCACTGATACAAGGGAAAGATTTTAGCAGGGAGGAAACCCCAGGGCCTTCTTGGTATAAGTATTTAGCCTCCCAGGTTGGCTAATGTGTCATTAGGAGCCTTACCCAGGGATGCTTATCGTTACAGCATGATGTGCATGCTTGGGTGGGGAAATCATACAGCATTCTGTTGTGTCAAGGACAGGTCCCCGCTATATATATGACTGTCTAGACCAGAGAGGAAATATTGCCACTGCCATTTCTATTGAACACGCATCGTGACCTCAATAAGCAAATGATGTATAATTTGTACTTTCAGGAGATCTGATGAATAGCATACCTTACTGGCACTACAGAAGAGCACTAACTGCAGCACATTCAGCCTATCTCTCTTCTCTGACTGAAAATAACAAAAATAACCCAAGATTATTGTTTAGCACAATTTCTAAATTAACAAAGAGCCAATCTGCTACTGAACCACAGATACCGCCAGTATACAGTAGCAACAGGCTAAAAATTAAAAATGTGCAAATTACTGCTATAAGTGCGCTGCTTCATACAGTTAAAGTGAATCCAGATCTAGAGCATAGTATAACTACTGCGTAGAGGTTGCAATCTTTTACTCTACTTCAACAAACAGAGCTAGTTCAAATTATTTCATCCTCTAAATCATCTACCTGCATACTAGATCCACGTATCGAATCCTACACGCTTACTGAAAGAAGTTCTGCCAGAAATAACCCAGCCTCTTTTGTCTATAATAAACTCCTCTCTTAGCCTAGGCTATATCCCAAACTCTCTTAAGATGGCAGTAATCAAACATTTAATTAAGAAACCCAGTCTCAATCATTCTGAGCTATCAAACTATAGACCATATATACTATAGTATATAGTATATATAATAAGTTCTTACTTGCACAGGAATGACATACTTGAACCGTTTCAGTCTGGATTTAGTCCTCATCATAACACAGAGACAGCACTAGTGAAAATTGTAAATGATTGTTTAGTATCAGCTGACAAAGGAAACATATCCCTACTTCTACTGCTTGATCTGTGCAGCATTTGACACAATAGACCACTATATTCTACTAGACTGGTTTACATCTTACCTGTGTGATTGCTATCAGTTTGTACATTTAAATGGTGAATTATCTGTTCACACACAAATATGGCGTTCCACATGGCTCTGTCTTAGGACCCATATTATTTACATTATATATGCTACCGTTAGGTACTATTATTAGAAAACATGGCATACATTTCCACTGTTATGCAGATGACACAATTGTATATTTGAGCCAAACCAGATAACTCATTGCAATTGAGTAAGATTGAGGATTGTGTAGAAGATATAAAAGACTGGATGGTTAGTAACTTCCTCCTATTGAACTCAGATAAAACAGAAGTTCTTCTTCTTGGTCTCAAAACTGCTAGAAACAAACTGTCTGCATTATCTATTAATCTGAGTAGCTTCACAGTCACACCAGCTTCATCTGTAAAAAACCTTGGTGTCACGATCGATTCTGAACTGGCCTTTGACAAACGTATTACTAATATTACCAGAATAGCTTTCCTACATCTGTGGAATATTGCTAAATTAAGAAATGCACTCTCACTACAGGATGCAGAAAAGCTAGTTCACACCTTTATTACTTCAAGGTTGGACTATTGTAATGCCCTGCTTTCTGGTTGTTCAAGTAAAAGCCGTAATAAGCTTCAGTTAGTTCAGTACGCTGCAGCTAGAGTCCTTACGAGAACTAGAAAATTTGATCATATCAGCCCAGTCTTATCAACGTTGCACTGGTTGCTAATTTAATTCCGCATAGAGTATAAAATTCTTCTGATTACATATAAAGCTCCAAACGGCCTCACTCCTCAGTACCTCAGGGAACTTATCTCATACTATGAACCAACATATAAAGATTGCAAGGTGCAGGCTCACTATGAGTACCTAGAGTTAATAAAGTTACATCAGGGGGCAGAGCCTTTTCATGCAAAGCCCCCCAGCTTTGGAATAACCTTCCAGTTAGTGTTCGGGACTCAGACACAGCCCTTATCTTCAAGTCTAGGCTTAAAACCTCCCTGTTCAGTGGAGCGTTTGGTAATTAGTTTCCCTGCTAACTGCTAACACCATATAGTGCTCTGAGTCCTTCTGTCAGAGCTAACTGCCTGTGTGTTTTCTTTGCTGGAGCTGAGCTACTGCCCAAACTCTGTGATCTGCTACGGAGCTACTGCCCATCCTGTGCGCTCTGATGCCGTTGCTTCATCTGCCTCAGCTGGGTGCCACTGCCTTCCTGCTGACCAGTTTGCCTACCATAAAGCTTCTCCCTGTCTTGAGCTGTGAGGGGGCCTCACCTGCATCATGTGCACTATTCGACCATCATATTGCTATTTAATTCAACATTCCTGCTGTTTAATCACAGACAAATCTGTCATTACTTCCTCTGCTTCAAAAACACTCAACACTTCTTCTATTCATTGCCTATAATTATGAACTCTGATCCTTTTGTTTTGTATTTGTTGGTACCGGGGTCGACCTGGAGAGGATGGGTTCCCCCTTTTGGGTTCCCACATTTGTTGTAAAAAGCGCTATATAAATAAATTTGACTTGACTAGCATACACTCTAAAACTTGCCCAAATTATTACTTAATACATTTTGTTTGTGTTGAACTGAAATGACCGTGGTAACACCTCTACTCTTGTCTTTACACTTGACATGGTGTAGTGCGTTACTACTGCCCTCCTCCTGGTAGACTCTGACTTGAATCCCCAGTCCAGACAGCACTCACAACAAGACTCCTGACATTAGTTACCCCGTAACATTAGACTGTGCATATTTCTAAAACTAGTGTTTATTAAATTCTGTAGATGTAGAGTAGGTTGAGCTTCTTCGTAAAGAATGTGTATTTTATTGGCAGCCAAACAGGTTGTAAACAGGTCAAATTGTTGTTAAATCAATGATCTTGATATTTTGAAACTTCCCAATAGTTTCTCTTTTTTCTGTTTAATTGGGAGCTGACATGAGAATTGCACAATGAAATTTGGATGTCCTGGAAGTCCTAGATATGAACTGAAGGCCTACCTCTAATAGTCACAGTTCACCACTGGATTTTAGATGGTGAAGCAAAATCCACTGCACCCTAAAATTCTAGATGTACTACAATATACACTTGTGTTATATTACTACTTATGGCAAATTCATGATTTGTGCACCTCTATCTTTGTTGTCTTCAGAGTGTTAGACTGAAGCCTGATTTTATTATTTTGTCATATGCCATGTTTAAACTGGTTCTCTAATCATGATACATTGTATATTATGAGTATCCTCTATAGTGCAAAGTGCATCGATTGTATACTACTTATTGCAGTGCAAACTGTTTTTTTTGAGTGCACTGGATCTTCTGGTTTCTGAACACTCCTGCAAAATGACGGAATCACAAAATAGTGCACTACATAGTGCATAAGGGCACAATTTCAGACACAGCTATAGTGATTAAGGTGAGGCCGACTATAGATTCTATTAGTTAACCTCTGATCAGAAATTTCAGTCACTTAGTCCCCTTAGGTGTCAGTGTCAAATCAGTGGCATTTTCTCTCTCAAGCCTAATATAAAAAGATCAATCATAAAATGAATTAAATCACTGAGACTCATTTCAGGCTGAGGGCCTCTCATCACCACCAAAGATAATTCTGTACTCTGACCCCATGTGCAAGACAAGGTAAAGTATTGAAATCACATTAAGCCTTGTCAACCTCCTTGGTTTATTGATATCACTAACAATAAGGATGCCATTTCTTCAAGCTACATTTAACATCACCCTGTAATATTGTACAGATTAGGGCTTGTTGTTCTGTTCAAAGCCTGTGTCTTGCCTATTGTATTCATTGTCATTATTTTGAGTTTGTTTTTTTAATAAAATAAATATTTGCTTAAAAAGATGAAATGCTGAACATTTATGTGAACCAAAGTGAAAATGTGCTTTCAGTTCACAGTTTTCAGTATGGTGGCATGCTGGAGTTGTAAGTCATTAACAGGAAGTTACAATAGAAACTAATAGGGCATGTTCCTTAAACAAATCATCAGAAATTCCCAAACCCCAAAGCTTCCAGTTTCATGGCATGATTGTGTTAATTCACATATGAAACAAGACTAGGCATGCCTTGTTTTACAAGACCACTATCAGCTGCATGGCTATCAGCATGGAAGTGTCTGCAGGATACAGGATAGGATATATTTTGATTATTTGTTCGCTACTTTTATAACAATTACTTTGTAAAGTTACATTTTTCATCTTCAATGGCACTTTAGCTGCTTTTAACTGTATATACTTCATGTAAAAATAATGTGGTGTCATCACAGAGTAAGAACAAGGGAAACAGAGCTTTACATGAGAGCTCTGAACTGGCCAAAAAGCAGGCAGGTGACCCCACTCACAGTCTCTGCACCAAAGAGGTTACCAAGTGTTCACTGTCCCAGCAAAAAAACATGTGCTCCTGGCCAGGCCCAGTACAAGTCCACACACCATGGCCATGTCGGCCTACTCCAAACTGCTGGAGTATAGAGACTGAGGGCTGCATCCTCTTCCCAGCATGATGGTTCTCCTCATAGCTCACAGCCTCACTCCTTGTGCCAACAGCAGCAGCACACAAATAACTACTTTTTGCTTTCTCCACCACTCCCTGTGCTGCAGATGCCAACAAGAGTGCTGGAACTTCAATGCTCAACCCCAGGCAAACACACCTCTGGCACTAACTTGAAGTCTCACTGGCACTGTTCTTTAGCTGGGGTCCACTCTTGAGCCACGTTTTACATGATCTTGTAGCTTTTTAGCAGTCCTAAGCCAGGTTCAGTTCTATTTTTCATCATTCATCTAAGAATTTGATGTAGTACCATTCCACTACCACCACTGCTGGGGAACTGGAAGCTTTGGGGGTGCTTTTTGAGGTTCCTCCCAGAGTTGTGAAATGATGGCTCTGATATGGATGATTTACCCAATAATTTACAGCAAGTATTGTGACTGGAAGGGAAGTAAGATTAGAGTGGGGATATGTGGTACATTTAGCAGAAGCCCTTATCCATAGCGACTTACAAAAGTTATTTGCTGTGAACTCTGAGAATATATTGTAGCTAGTACAAATAGTCCAAAGAGTCCAAAGTATTCTTGAGCTGAGATACCAACAAAAACAATAATCAATGCTCATGCATAGAAATAAACATGCACTATAAGACATAGCATATGTGGAAGACATATCCAGATGCTAGATTAGTGTTTAGTTAAATACTTCATTAACAAACGGGTCTTCAGTTGCTGTATTGAGACAGTACTGTTGTTTAGACATCCAGTGGAAGCTCGTTCCACCACCTGGGTACCAGGATAGAGAAGAGTCTTATGATTTTTCTTGTAGGTGTCTTAAAGAATGACCTGTACTGACGGCACAAGATACTGAGGGACGGGTCCAAGACAGTAATCACAGTATATATTCAGATATACTCATAATGCGCCCCCCGCTCCCAAAAACATTCCATTACTAGCTTTGCGTAATGTTAGGATTCATCAGTGTTCCCATCGGTTGTTGATGGGACACTTGTTAAAGGGGTCTTACTATACTTTTACAGTTATTTTTTCTCTATCCTTTAGTGTGTTGTATATAGTCACACCGAAACCACTGCTGCCTGAAACACCTTCTTTTCTGTTACAAAATGTCATCTCGTAACACAATACTTATTGCTCGCTTACCAGCAAGCTCGACACAACAGAGAGCTAAAAAAGTAAAAACCAACTACTCTGAAACATCCTGCTCCAGTCTAGCTTGTGAAGGTTGATCTACCAACTTCATGTACCTGACATTCAGGATTGGAACCTGGATCAAAATAATATAGCAGAACCAATTGTAAGAATAGGCACAGAATTGTAGGAGCCAAAACCTATAAAGGATGCTGCTTAGGCAGTTTACCAATCAGAACACAGTGGGTGACCATTTAGAACACACTGGGCCCATCACGAGGTGGGTCTTAAAGACACAGGTTTCAGACAGAGGGTGAATCTAGATGTACATTATGAGGAAAAAATTTGGTAAAACTGAAGCATGCAATTACTTTTGGTCCATCCAGTATCTAGTTCATGGCTACAGCCTTGGACTGGTCCTTTTTTCATCTTTGTAGGCAAGCATCAGTGTTTTAGTGTTTTGGAAGAGACCAGTGAAATGAACGCAGCAGTGGAGAGAGAATTTAGTAGTCTAAAGAGAATTTAAAAAGATTAAAAATAGCTGCATTCTGGATCACTTGTAGCAGTGTGATGGAGGACCCGCCAGTAGTGAGTTGCAATAGTAAGAAGAGTAAATGAGACATCCAGAACTGAGCCTTGTCGAACAGTAATGGAGAATCTGGATGGATGGTGGTAGACGCACTCCTAATTACACTGTAACAATGCCCCAAACCACAGATTCCAAGTTTAGCAAGGATGTAAAGAAGGATCTAGTGGTTGGCAGTGTCAAAGACTGTAGAGAGGTCTGGCTGTCTTTTAGGTAGAGCCAGTTTAAGGCTCATTAGAAATTCTCTGATCTGGTGCTAGAAAAGAAGCTGTAGTGGAAAAAAATGTGTTATTTCTTGATTTAGTACTAAGATGATTTCTACTCATGCTCAAATACAGATGACTACAGTGAATCATGGGCAGAGTCAAGCAAAATATACATTTTCTCTTGAGAGAGTGAAAATGTGAGCAAAAAAACTCCCAAACGCATACATGCTAATAGTGCTAGCTTATGTTAGTTCATCTCTACTTAATCATTTTTCATTTATTCAATCTGCCATGTCTAAAAAGCAGTACTTCACATTTCACAGTCATCCCGCATCCACAAGTTACCAGTAATGTAATAGAACAGAACCACATCTCTTGTGTGTGCAGTTAAGAAAAAGCTGCAGTGAAAGTTAACAATTGGAGAGGGCACCCCTGGTAAGGTCCTAGGCTGAGGGCAATGTAAGTTTGAGAACTGCTGGTGTCACCACAACAGGGGTTAAAATGTGTGAAGTGTTTACTACCTCATCACACAGTGGCTGTTTTCCAGCTAAAAATATTGGGCTAGTAAAGATAACTTACGATAAGCATTTGTCTTTTTACTTAAAAGACTACTGTCTCTGTGTAAAGTTAAAGCTATGTGCATCTACTATGGCTTACTGTGGTCTTAATTTGGGTTTAATTTAATTCAATGTGATGACGTGGATGTACATAAGACTCTTGCCAAGTGAAATCTACACACTATATCCGACATTTCTTATTTTGTTGCAAGTATTTTGTAAAGTTTTCTAAACTTTATTTCTAGACATTTTGACTTTTTAATTTATTCTATCTACAGAAATGGTAAAATAATGCATAAAACAAGCTAAATTATCTTTAAGAGCCTTTCTCTAGATAAAATGACAAAGCAAAAAAATATTTTTTAAATAATATGTTTAAAAATCATACAACATTCTTGTGACAATCTCAAAATGAGAAACTAGATATTGTGACTAAATTTAAGATTTTTTTCTTGCCAAGATAGAATTTTAGCAGTGTATGAATTCCCAAGCTAGTAAGCTAAACAAAAATGAGTCCCCTTGCTTGTTTAAGGTGGTCTGGCAGATGCCATTGCACGAGAATGATTGAGCTATAAATACCTGCAGGGTGTGTGACGGGATTCATAGATTGGCATCGATTGAGAAGAGATGGTACAGTGCAGTGATGTCTCATGTGATGTGTGGAAAATGGGTGGCAAAGTAGATGTTAATGACTGGTTGCATTTGGATGTGCCAAAGGCCACAGTGTGAAGGAAGTAGCTGAATATGCAGGCGTATAGAAGTGTACAGTCATACAGTCAAATTCTCCTCAGAACTGTGCTGGGAAAGCATCCACCAAACCTGGCCAAACAGCGCAATTTATTGATGCAAGAATGACTGAACATTGATGTGGCCTACATCCAGACACTTGTTCCATCCATGCCAAATTGAATTGTGGCATTTATTTGTGTTTGTGGAGGTATTAGAAGCTATTAGATAAGTTTCAGTCACAGGTGAGACAAAAATAACAAATATTGTCACAAATGTTCTTTTAATACTGTTTTCATAGTCATAATGTTAAACAATAGCTAAACAATAAACAGAACATGCTGTCTTAGAAAGCTAGGTATCTCAGGTCTTTTGATGGACCATATTAGACCTACCATTAACTTACCATACCATAGACACCATTAAAATAAAGTACAGATGACTTTCTCCTCAAAATAATTTCTATTCACTAAACTGTAAATCTAAGCATTTAGGTTCTAAAGACTTTTCTGTAGCACATTTTTATGGAAGCATTGCAGTGTTTAGTTGAGTCATTAGCCTAATGAACAAACTGAACAAAACAGAAACTCCAAAAAGAAAACCCAAACAAATGGATTTACAGAGTAAACTAAGGATTTGTACTGTTTTTAGTGTTTAATGTTTGTTTATAATCAAAATCTACAAATACTCACAAATACATACCTATTATTTAATACAGATTACATGGTGGGATGCCGTCCTGGCCTTATGAAAAGTGTATGCTCTAAAAACATGAGGTCTTTGTTCAACAAGAGACGTAAAAAACGTGGAACCGCTGTGAATCACTCTTTCCTGTTCACAGGAGAGCAGTGACAATCAACAAGTCTTCTCCACCCCCGTCCTGTATAGGTAAATGAACATGAGGAAAAGGAATGTGTGATTATTTGGGTATGAGTGAGCCCACAACAATGCACCTACTACAGAAGACTTAGTGAAGCAGTTGCTCTCAGTCCTGGTCCTGGCCTACATGTTAGAGTTGCTCCTACTCCCAACACACCTGATGCAAAGAATGAACTCATTGACAAGCCCTTCCTGAGCTAAACTGGGCAGTGCAAGGGAAGCTAGAGCAATGTTAGTCCAGGACTTTACTAAAGCAATTCCACATCACTGTGATCATCCAGGTCTTGTTTTGTCCGTCATTAGATACAGGGATGGTATGGCACACTCTTTCAGCAAGGACAACTCTCAGCAAGTCCTGCAGTTTTGTGCTTTTCTACCTAACAGTGATATGAGTGATAATGTATTGCACTGCCATGCTGGTTAACCAGCTAAACCAGCACCAGGCCAGCACTAACCAGCATAAACAAAGCATGAACCTAAGCTGATTTATTCCGTGAAACAAACAAACAAAAAGAATTAAAGAACTGCTTTAATAAAATATAACAGAACTCCTTATTGTTTGGCAGCCACGTCTAATGCAGGGTTGCCTATTCCTGGTCCTGGAGATCTACTGCCCTTAAAAGGTCAGATCCTTTGATATTCAGAAGGCCTTTACTGTATGGATGAGGTGTGTTAATAGGATTGGAGCTCTTCATTGGGAGAGCTACGAGGGAGTTCAGGATGTATCATGATTTTTGGGCCATGGTAGCGTTACAGTTCAAGATCTTTATACTAAATTTTAGGTGAATTGGAATTGAACACACTTGGCCAGAGCGGTGGGCAGGGAGCAATTGGGGGTTAGATGCTCAAGGGCACTTCAGTCATTACTGTTGGTTCAGGGAATTGAACCTGCAACCCTCCGGTTACCAGGCTGGTTCCCTAACCTCCAGCCCACGACTGCCCTAGAAATAGAATACATCACCATATAGACAGATAATTCTTCATTGCTATGTAAACAGTGAACACTTCATCACTGTGTAAACCGTAAACTCTTTATCACCGTGTAAACCATAAACTCTTAATCACCATGTAAGCAGCTAATTCTTCATCACCACGTAAACAGTGAACCCTTTCGTTTTCCTACACACAAATAAAACTTTCAATTCCAATTTCAAAAATGGCAGCATGACTGACTAGGTATGGCCCCTGTAAATTCTGTATGAAATGAAGGGAAGTTAAAATAAAATTACTTAGCTTTGACTACATGTAGGTGTTTGGCTTCTCTATTTTAAATAGCTGAAGAGAGCTAGATAGGGTGTCTATGTCAATTAAGTTCCAGTTTCCTTCTGTCATGTTTCATAGAGTTTAGGAATTAGTTTGCAACTGAAATGAGACGTTGTAAAGGCCACTGGACGGACTGCACCATGTACTGCACAGACCACATAGCATCACATAGCAGAGCTGTGACACTAACTTCAATAGTAACAAAGGGTTTGGTCTAACAGCTCTTAGTTTGGTAGGTCTTCCACACAGTTAACTGAGATCTTACACATTTCCTGTTTTGTTTTGGTTTGAGGAATGAGTAACAATTCACTCCTTGCATCGACCTCTCAGGAAAAGCTTTTAGGTTTACAATTATTCTACAGTAAGGCATAATTTGGGCAGAAGCAGAAGCTTGCAGAATGCGGGTAAAGCAGTCTGAAAAAAACCATAATGCCATAATAAGTTTATTTTGAGACCTTTAGGAGGTCCAAGACATTAATTAGGGGGTGCTGGACCCACAGGATCCCAATATGTCGCACCATGTAGCATGAGCGTGTTGCATGAGCAGGCAGGACTGCAGTATCACCAGTGAGACTGAGAAAATGGAAACGTGAGACAATAATGCCCTTGAACAACCCAGAGAAATTTAAATGAGGACCATCAATAGCAACCAGGAGAACATGTCCTTGATGTTCAGCTGTGAATCAGGGCCTGGGACACACCAAGGGAATTCAGCATTCAGATTTGATCTTTTTACATTTTCAGGGACTCTGTTGTCTAGCCTTGGATGTTGATGGAAGGTATGAGTAAATGGATAAATCGTGTGCTACCTGTCTTTACTGTCTTTATCGAGAGAATGTATGCAACCTTTGTGGTGGTTGGTGGGGGTAGTAGTACTGATCTGGCCTCATAATTAAAAAGGCACACAGATAGCATCTGTATAGCACATAGACAGCAGTTCAGTCAGCATCTCAGGTAACTCACAGGCTTTTACAACCAGATTATTTCCTGAACAGTTTGAATTGCTGCAGTACTATAAACAACAGATAAACTGGCAAATTCTATATATCATTCTTTATAGCATGAAAACATAAAAAAGCCAATATGACAGAATAATAGTTGGCAGTATAATGGGTCAGACCAATTCTTATATTTATTTACACTTATATACATCTCAGAATTTTTGCATGAATTATGAATGTTTGAGTCAGTGTTGTCTACTGTATTTTGTCTTGTGTATGCACTGATGCTTTAACATATGTTTTTGTTTGTCTAGATATTAGTGGTACATGTAATTTGGTGTGTTGGTTTTGTGTATACTTTCAATTGCCAATACTAATGTTCTGCTTAACCAAATTTAGATAACATGGGATCATTTAGTATGATATATTATTATATGTTGTGAAGTTGTTTCCACCTCCTGGCAACAATATGGATAGTGTTTCTCCAGAATACAGAAGAGTCTTCTGTTTGGTTATTTAGGCTTCTGAACGGCTTTTTCAGAATGGCTGATTCCTCTGATTGTATCCATCCACCTTTTGGCTAGTTGTCCTCTTCCTCATTTACCTTCAACTTTTCCAAACATAATGGTCTTTTCCAATTAATTGGATCGTTTTCAGAATCTGTCCAAAGTAAGAGCTTCAGTTTGGTTACCTGTGCTTCAAGTCAGATTTGAAGTTTGATTTGCGCAAGGATGCTTTTTCTTTGCTGTCAAGGGTTCTCTCAAAGGCATCTATATTTCTGTTTATTGTTTATTCTTCTGCAGTTTATTGTTCTGCTTTCACATCCATAAAGAGCCACAGAGTAGACCACAGCCTGGACAGTTCTGATCTTTGAAAATCTTTTCAAGCCTCCTCATCCTTATTGTGCTGAGTGCTAATCTGCGTCAGATTTCTTATGAGGTGGATCTTCTGTTGTTAAGATCCAAGTAGGCAACAGCTGTTTCCATACCTACTCTAAAGTTAGTAGTCTTTCCTTTCATCATAATCTTAATCTTCTTTGTATTGAGCTCAATTCCTTTTTTGTACTCTGTTCTTTCCCTTTTGACCTTTCTTAAAAGGGCATTCGGGTCCTCCAGGCTATGATGGAACCAGTCTGTCTGTTTTCCATCCTGTCAGTGTAGAGATCCGTAATTAGAACAATGCAATGCTCTGGTATTCCCATTTTCCTGTAATATCCCATAATTTTACTTGGTCGACAGAGTCAGCTGCTTTACTGTAGTCAATAAAACACATGTTGACTTCCTGCTTGAGTTCCTTGTTTTTTTCTAATGACCCAGCGTACATCCACTGTAATACTTCTTGTTCCTTTGCCTTTTCTGAATCCTGCACGCCTGGTAGCTCTCTTTTAATGTAAGGCTGTACTCAGCATTGAATGATCTAGAGTATACTTTTACTGGTATGTGAACAAGGGAAATGGTGCGATAGTTGTGCACACTCTTTCTTGGTGGCCGCTTTTTGGTATTGGGATATAAACTGACCTCTGCCATTCTGCTGTCTGTTTCCAGGTTTGTTGGTGTAATTTGGTCCGTACCAAATCTTTTTTAGAGTCTTGAGTTATTTCACTTGCAGTGTTATCATGGCTTTCCTCTTGGACAATGACCTCATTGTCTATCTGAACCCATATTCTAGCACTAAAGGTTCCTCTGTGTAGCTGATACCAGCAGAACAATCTTGGCAATTGAGATCTTTTTTTATAGAGGTTGTTTAAGGAGTTCTTGTATCTTTTATGCCATTTTTTTGTTTTGTCTGATCCATTGACATCTCCTAGAGAACCTATATCTTCTGAAAGTCTTTGTTTTTCCATGTTTGTTCCCCTTTTCAATATCTATACAGACATCATTGTACTATTGAGTCCTTGGGCTTCCTGATGGTTTGTTTTTTCTCAGCTTGGAGCTTGTACATTTGTAGATCAGTTAGTTAGCTTGTAGTTTGTGATCAGTTACACTATCAGCCTAAGGCAGTGTCTTTGCCTTTAAAATAGAGCTCTTCTATCTCTGTGCAAAAGAATGTCGTCCATTTGGTTTGGTGTACTACGTATTGTAATGTCCAAATTTGTCTAACATTACTTACAGAGAACATTTCCAGCAATGTCATGCAGGCTATCGGGTCTCATGAAGTAGCACACTATGCTACAATCAGAAGAAATTCCAGAGATTAGATGCAAAACGCATGAGATGTCTCATTTACATTTAAATTTTCAAAAGCTGAAATGCATTTAAAATGGTCTGGAAAGGGTTACAAGGCTTTGTGAATCCAACAAACCACTCTGATAGCCCTTATCACCAAATGGAAAAACTGGAACGGTAGTGAATCTTCTCAGAAGTAGCCAGAACACAGTGATGACTCATCCAGGAAATCACAGAACCAAGATGAACATCTAAGGAACTAGAGTTCTCACTCACCCCAGATAAAGACAGTGTTTATAATCCCACCATTATGAAGAAACAGGGCAAAAAATATTATTATTAAAAACGATGTTTGATGTTTCCTTATGCTCTCCTTCTTATGTATTACATTTTGTATGAGGATCAGAAATCATTTAGTGTGACCAACATCTAAAAATAGAGGACATGAGGAGGGCCCAATACTTTTTACAGCCAATCAATGTCTAAACAAGTAAAATGAGAAAAGAAACTTACTTCATATAACAGACATAAATCATAGATACCCACACACATACATATATATAATACAAGGTAAAATTAATATTTTCTAGTTTTGTTAACATTTTTTTACTTGGCCTTACTGCTTCTGTCTATGATTTCATTATCCATCCCTCAATCACCAGAGAGTTTGCTGAAAAATATGAACTTAAAAAACACTGTACTTAGCGGTAAGCAAATGTGTCCTGCTATTAAACTTAGGGGGCAATTACCTTTTCACTTGGGTAATATGGTAAAATTGAATATGATGGAAGTATCCAGCACAGTTTGGTGGTGCTCCTACTCACTTCCCTTCATCCATTTTTCTTTT
The DNA here is from genome assembly GCA_034552555.1 of Semaprochilodus insignis. Lineage (NCBI taxonomy): Eukaryota > Metazoa > Chordata > Actinopteri > Characiformes > Prochilodontidae > Semaprochilodus > Semaprochilodus insignis. The sequence continues at coordinate 11,222,478 of CM067480.1, forward strand.
TCCTACAGTCACCTCCATCTAGGGACATCTGTGATGTGTACTGTGATGATGACCTACAGCCTTCGACACAACTAAGTGGCCAAGAAAAGTGAGTATGCTGGTCTGGTTGGTCTGCTTATCATATGTATATTTCAAGATTCAAGATTTCAAGATGTGTGGATCATCTATTTGTGAATCGAAGTGTCGCTACAGTTGAGCACCACAGTCGAGCAGAGCTAGTGTTTTCACCACAAACCATACTAGGTGCTGTGCTCTCAGGTCTCTCCACTGTAACAGCTTGGCTGAGCTCTATTTCCTCTCTCTTTCAACCACTCCCACTTTTCTCCCCTGGGTCACTCTTGCATCTCACCACAGAGGAACCCCCTTCAGTATGCCCCCCATTTCCCCTCAGACTGGACTAACATTAGTTTGTTTGTGAAGATGCTCTGTGTGCCCCTGGGAACCTGCTGCTCTCCTAGTCATTTCAGCTACACCTCTGCTATCACTGAATTGATTCCCCCAATACTGTTGACTTCGCTCTCTCATCTCAGTTCAGTCCTCAGTCCACAGGAGCCTTATCCTTTCACCATCACTGTCCTTTTGGGGGACTGAATTCGTCCACCATCATAAATGAAACAACCATTCTGTTGCCAACAGCACACTCCATGCTGAACTACCTCCACAGTGACAAGAGCATCATTCAGCTATCATCACCTATCATCACAATCATCATCAGCCACTATCCTCTAACAGCATGGTTCCATTTGCATCCAACCCTGCTACATTTAACACAACCCTCTAAATTTGGTGTCAACCAGAGGAGAATGGGTTCTACTGTTGAGTCCTAGTTCACGTTTCTCCCCCTGAAAGTTTTTCCTTGCCATAGTCACTTTTGGCTTGCTCAGCACAGGTTCAGACCTGGATGTCTGTTAAACAGGTAGTAACCATGTCAACGTCAAGCTATTAAACCAAATCAAACTCATCTGCTCCTCCTTTCCTCTCATCTTACAACCATATGATTTAGCCCCTTTATAGAGCCATATAAAGGGCCATCTTAAGTAAACCATTTTTACCTGCTTAGGCTAAACTGCTCCATCAACCCATACGAAGCCTGGCACACTACACCTCAATACCCAAATCCTTTACCTTTGTTCTGAATCCAGCTACTCCATATCCCATTGGCATACACTCAAACCAAGTTCTCTAGCCAAGTGGCTACAGTTCTCATGTCACTGCTTTTAGAATCAGCTTCTCCAGACCACTGGCTTGCTTACCTTATAAAAGTCTCTCAAGCATTCTGATCCACCTTTGCGGGTCTGACCTTCTAAGCAGAAGAAGCCCAGGTTCTCAGAGTTCTCTCCCCTCCCACAATCAGTCTTTCGTCATACGACCACCATATGTTGAAGGCATAGTCCAAACACGCAAAATAGAGTTATGGAATAACTGGAAGTAGGACATGCCAGAAACCCCTCTTTCTACCAATCTAACACTGATAAATTTATATCCCTACCTTCCATTTCTTTTGAGTTTTTGCAGTCCCATGGTGTAAAATACCTGCTGGTATTTGGGGGGTCCAGTGTTGGTAGACTGCAAAGTCGCTTACCTTAGTTCAACAGTAATTCATTGGTCCAACAATTTGTCTTCTAAAACTATGTTTCTTCTAGTTTGGTAATGTGGCCTTCCACACATTAATCGAAATCTTCTTTTGTATATTGTTTGAGAAATTAGTTACAATTCACCACTCTCTTGGAAAACTGGTTGAGTTTCCAGATGTGCAAATATGCCACCACATATTGTAGAGTTTGACAGACATATTTCAGGCACAGTTACAGTTGTTAGACTATACAGGACCAATAGAATGAACCAGTTTGCAGCAGTGGCACCTTGAGGCAGATCAGAACTTCATCACAAGTTAGACATGAATACTATAGACAGCAGCTCATTTCCTAAGTGAAGTAGCCTAAGAATGGCTTTTCGGTTTTAAGGTCATCATTTTCAGGGACTCCCAGACTTTTGATCTTGAGACATTCAGGGGATACAAGAGATTAATTAGGGGGTCCCAGATCTCCCAGGACCCATATGTTTTGCACCTTGGTCTTACCACAATTATAATGGGAGGGGGAACAGCCTTCTAGCTCCAGGCAGAAGCCACTTATAACTCCATCACAGTTCTTTCCCTTCCTAGATCAGTCTTTCTTTATACTACCACCACATGTTAGCACAGATGTGCGGTTACTTTTTTTACTGTGGTGAACCAGGACTGTTGGAGCTAAGCCGTGTTAGTTCTGGTCATAAATGTCAAACAAGAAAACACAGACACATCACTTATAATCAACAATGCCAAGCTCCTCTTTTATGAAACATTAAAAAATGTATGTGCTATTAGTGCCTCCTTGTGTAGAATATTCAACCTGTTAAGACCGAGTGAGTTACAGTTTGTGTCTACTCCAGTCCACTGAATCCAAAATTTTGCCCACATTCATTTACACCATGCATTAGTGAAACAATGCCAAAAATTAATGAGCAGCGGAAAAATAAGTTGAGTTGGCTTTAATTTTATGCAAATTACAAGCAGCAGCTGCAACAAGAACAACTTTAAATTGTCCTTGCACAGTGTAGTCACCACAAAGTTAGAAGCATATGATTGACTAAAGTTTATTTGTATACTGTAGCAATAAGATCTCCCTTCACTGGAACTAAGGGGCCCAAATCCTGAAAAACAACTCCATATCATTATCCCTCCATTCTAATCAACATGTGGCATTGTGCATGGTGATCTTAGGCTTGTGTGCAGTTGTTTGGCAATGGAAACCCATTTCATAAAACTCCTGAGGAACAGTTCTTTGTTTCCACATGCTGTTTGGAACTATTAGTGAATGATGCTACAGAGCACAGGGCATTTTTATGTGCTATTCACTTCAGCACTCAGTGGGCTTGCTCTGTGAGGGGTCTGTAGTGTAGAAACTACTTTAGCGACATTCTATGATGCTGTAATATTCAGTGAGCTCTTCAGTATGTCCCATTGTACTGCCAGTGTTTGTCTATGGAGAATGTACAGCATTGTTTTTATACCAGTTAGCAGTGGGTGTAACTGAAACACCTAAACTCAGAAACAAAGAGGAGTTTTCACATGCTTTAGCCATGTAGCGTAGAAGCCCCATTCTCTCCTGTTGCTGTACTAAACTCTTCTTTTAGTCCCAGACTACATACAATTAAATTAGCACTAATTAAATCTCTGATTAAGAAACCCAATCCTGATACCTTTAAGAGCAAATTACATTTAAATAAATTGCATACTTATTTATTTATTTTCAATCAAAACTTAACAGTCAAATAAGAGTATTATTTTACATGGAGAATATACATATTAAGGGTGTAAGAACTTTCATTAATTTATTTATTGATTCATCTTCTAAGCCGCTTATCCTTCTGGGTCACAGAGGGTGCTGGAGCCTATCCCAGAGCTCACTGGGCAGAAGGCAGGAGGTGTAAGAACTTCAGACCCGCAATATTATGTGGTACTTTAGCAATTCTTAGAAAAACAGTACTGATTTTAATTAATACTTTACATGCAAAGTTTTGTGGCAGACAGTGGATTATTTAGTAAATCCCTGACTGCTAGATAGCAATGTTGTAATCTATCTTCAGCCATTTCTCTTCCAGTTCAACATAAAGGTACCATAAGGGTCTACTGGTAATGCTAACAGTAGCAAACCTATGCATATGGTGCTGTGTGTTTTTATGCTATGACAGTTTTTTTTTTTAAATGTAAAAGATTTAAAAGTCACCACACATCACAATGTATTGAATCATAACCACAGTATCATTTTATCAGTATAATTTGTAGTGTATTGCCAAGTTATCGCTGATTCACAGCCCTAAAATATTTGACAATCATAATTATAGCAACCACAACTGCAATGCGGAGGCTGTTGGTTTGATCCCCTATACAATCAAGACACGAATGAAGTGCCCTTGAGCAAGGCACCAAACACTCAACTGCTCCACGGATGCCGTGGCGAGGGCTGCCTATTGCTCCAGGCAAGTGTGCTCACTCCCCACTAGTGTGTATGTGTATCACTGCATGGTGGGGGTAAACGTGGAGGACATATTTCTGTGTGTGCAAACACAAAAAGGCAAATGGTTCTTAAATCTAAATGATTCCCTCTGAAGTGATCATTCTGTAGTTGTCGTCGTCATTGTCATCATCATCTGGGCCTAAGTCAATTTTCTCTTTGATTAAAGAGAAAACATCACCGTTACATCTTGTGGAGAAAAAAACAATACATTTTGTCCTGTGCTCCAGGGACATTCGGAGCCCCTTTTGGAAGCTTTTGAGCATTTTGGTTTACCACAGGACACAGCAGCTACAATGTTCCAGAACACCATTCATTTCTATAGTGAGATCTAGACTGGACCTAAAGTTTGTAATATGGGCAGGATGCTGACTACAGAATGATGACACGACTTCAGGAGTGCAATATATGAAAACACATTTTAGGTCATAGAAAACATTAGGTCTGCTCTGAAGGCCTAGAAGGCTCTGAGAGGTCACTTGTGCTCTATGGGCATAAGTGATGAAAGCACGTCGCCTTATTTGTAACAGTAAGGAGTAAGAGTATCTGTAACAGTAAGGAGACCATTAGGTACCACAATAAAAAAAGTGTTTTGACCGTCAGTATTGTAACAACACAAACCTTCCCTGCTGTACTAGAATAAAGATGAGCAGAACAAACATTATAGAAGCAAATGTATGCAAATGTCCTAGTTCTTATGCATAACAGGTGATTTATGAAAGCCAGGATGAACAGATACATTAGCATTAAGGCTCAGACCCCCAGCTAAAGCTTCATGTGCAGCAATGTTGAGAATGCGTGTTTGTGACCCAACAGTGTGCTGAACAATGTGACTATGCTGTAAGAGAGAGGAGCAGGGACATAAACTGAACTACGTAAAATAATGAAGGACCTTACTAATTATGGTAAAAACAACTTCCTTTCTTTTCATAAACATGGTTAAAAACCATGTTTATGAAAAGAAAGCAGCATCACTGCTGCTTTTCTCAGAGGCAGTAAGGGTAACTCCACAACACAGTGAATCCAAGACAAAAAAGGTTCAAATAATTGAAAGGCTCTTTGTGAAGGATGTTACTCAGAGAGAGGACAGACAAAAGGAGGGGAATAGTGTAAGTAACTCCATCACTGCCGGCATGATTCTTGGCAAACCCATGGCTGACTCATCCAAGAGGAAAACACTTGCACGCGTACATAATGTACACCCTATCAGATACCTTCTCATGCATCTCCCTCCCCCATCACACTCGATCACAATGAGTCATTGATGCTTCCTCATGCTAAACACTTCAACCTTTTGGTTGACTCACATTTCATAGGACAGGGCCATTTTTGTGTAAATCATGTAGGTTTAATGGGTTATGGCCAGGTGTTTTAAGGCCAGTTGCAAATGGTTCTACAAAACAGCATCTGTCATGTGCCACCTAGAAGCTGTGCCATTATCCCCACAGCTCTTATGGAACCGAAGGATCTACAAAATTACAGGTTATATACAGTCTCTGCTCCAGTTATCATGACTTTCCTGAAGGTTTCTGGATACCAAGCAATTTCACTATTAGACTATTAGACGAGTAGACTGAAATCACAGTCTAAGCACCACACATGAACAGTGCAGTGATGGTGTCCAGGAGGCTATGGACCACAATGCATTGGCTGGTTCTTAGAGAACACTGACTGTAGCAGTGATGTAATTTGGTAAATGAGTCATCCCACACAGCATGGAAGCACCCCTGTTATTTTTTCCCAAAATGTTTTCTGTCATTAAAGTTGTAGAACCTTTGCTGAGATGTAAAAAATAGTCACTCTGAGTGTTTTAAATTTAAATGGTACATTACAGAGAAACTGATTATTTTTACAATGTAGTGATGGGAACAATGGGCCTCAATGTCCACATCCACACTGCGATTTAATTTGCTGTCCAAAATGATCAATGAATGTCCTTTTTTATACTGTATTATACGTTATATTATGGTGGTAAAAAGGTGATCAATCTGGAAAAAAACATGCTTCCTTTTTGTCTTAAAATGCTTTGAGCCAGTCCACCGTGAATGTACAAATATATAAATAACGCCTGAACCATCAGGCAGCACATTATATATCAGGAACCATTATATGTAATAGCCAGAGGTGGGTTGTAAATAGTTACATTCACTCAAGTGCATGTACTTTAGTAAAATATTAACAGATTTGTACTCCAAGTATTTTCTAATAGCAATACTTTTACTTCTACTCAAGTGTACTGACAAGTAAAGGAATCTAATTTTTACTCAGTTACATTCCAGGCTTTCATATTTAGTTACTAACTCCTTGTTTGTGGTTAATTTCATTCTGTTTAATTGTTAGCATCTGTACTGTTATGTGGTTGGTCACAACTGACTTTGGAGCGTTAGCACTTTATTTTAAACCATCATCATCATCATCATCATCATCATAATAATAATAATAATGCCATACAATCTTCAGTTCTGTTGCTGATAGATGATGTACTTAGGTTTGATGGCAGTTCTAGAAGTTGATCAGTAATTAAGCAGTTTTTTTTAAGCCAAAGCTGTGTTATTTGAAAGCGTCTTTAGGGGGCCATTATTTTACCCAAGTATCAATACTTCTACTTGAGTATTGAGTTACGCTTCTGAGAGGTCACTTTTAGAGACACTGAATGATTCAGATGTCTAGTGCCCATCGCCACCACTACTAAATAATTTTAAATAAATATTCTGAGCTTCTTTGGAGTGGAGCACTTCATATGATACCACTCTGCATGACTTAACAAAATGCACTCAATGCACTGCACACTTCTGAGCAGAGTTTAGCTTAAACTCAAATCTAACTCACTTGATCCAGGTAATGAAGTACTTCAAAGCCACCTGAAGATTAATGCCAAGTGTGCTGGATCTGAACTCTTCAGGACCTGGATCAGGCCCCCTGACCCTTTCTCCTGTTCCCAACCATGCATTATGAAAGTGCTAGGCCTTCCTGAGGTGAACCAAGTATGTCAGATATTTGAGATAGCAGTACTTCAGGACTTGACCAAAACTGCAGTCAAAAGCCATTACACGTAATGTAGCACCAGACCATAAAGACTTGATGGAACAAAATACCTCCTCATCAAAACATGACAAAGAACACCACATGTATCTTTCCACCGGGTGCCTCATTCTTTCGCACAGCCTCAAACAGCCTCACGCAACAATGACACTCCTGATTAAGCTAGCTGTTTTTCAAAGATTCTCAATTTTCCTTATAGATTATAGCATGATACAAAGTTTTAATGTTAACGTCTGTATTCAAATATTTTAAAAACAATGAGTTTCTAAAGCCTAACATCTAACAATGCAAACACACACACACACACAAACTGATGTTCAATCAATAATAACTATGACATTTGCAAAAGGGGTGACAACCTAATTTCAGGCATGCAGTTAAAACCAGGTAACTGCAGAAAATTGTGCCAAGTCAGACTACTCAACTGTAACAGAGCACCATTTCCTTCTAGGCGACTCTAAAGGCAACAGACACTATAGTCTTAATTCCAATTCAATTCCAAGCCTGCTCAGTCCATGGTAGACTCAATAATAGAGATGAAAGTGATGACAATTCGAGAGACACTGATTTGAATCTAGTGTTGAAAGATAACCGAGCAGGCTTGCATCTTGCAAGTAAGACTGTGCACCATGAAACGCTCCACAGTAATCGTACTGCAAAGCAGGGCAGACATTCTACAAAAAGACACTGAATGAACAACAGAACAGCATGGTTTACAATGGTCCTTAAAAAGCACTTGAATAACCGTGTGTTTAGCCACTCTACTGTTTGTGTTTATTTTCAAAAATAACAAAATTGGAATTTCAGATTTTTGTTTGTACTCACTAACCTACAAATCCTATAATGCAGCATAACCACCACTGGATCCTGCTGAGAAGTGAAATGTTCAAACCCCCACCGAAGAACGACTGCCATTTTCAAATTTCCATGGGAGCCACCACTACTTCTCTTTCCGGAAACAGACTAACAAACAGTGCTGGGCTGAAGTCAATAACACACAAGACCATGTTGCCTAAAGTTTTAAAGTGAAAGCGAGAGTGCTAACATGGGCTTGTTTTGTGCCTCTGTGGATTCATGTAGCTTGCATTAGATCATGATTTATTGTGTCACACAAACAAAGACTTCATAACTATTTTTTTAATTACAACTTCAGTTATTTTGTCATTTCCTTGTTAAGACCAAGCCTAAATAATCTTGTTCACAGGTAAATATAATTAGACCACTATGAAACCAGCAGACTTCCATTTTGTTCCTTTCTATGGTTTGTTTGTCACCACAGCCGCAGCAAGTGTTTGTCTCTGGTCACTTTCTATACAGACTAATCAGACTAACGCTTTCTCACAAACTTAGCTGGTAGCACCAACAAGAGCGATAAACAGGGCAGAGAAATAACCAAAGACAAGTGAGGACACTCCATTTCAGGTTACAAGATCTTGTCCATCACTGTAATTTGTACCTGGAAATGAACAAGAAACAGCTCAGTGCTAAATTTGACTATTACAATATTTTATGAAACGTCTTTCAAACAGTAATACACAATCTCCTTAAATAGAAGAACCAAAAAGTTTCAGGAAAAAACAAATCAACAGATGATCCTGGATGATTTACTTATTTGCATATGTGTTTTATCCTTATGAGCATGACAACACCGGTGAACTATAAGAGTCTGAGTGAATTTATGCCCATGCATCTGCAGGAGTCCACTGACTTTGTGCTAGTTTAAAGAACCTGGGCATGCTGCTTCATGCTATTTAAGGATCTGTGGGCTTGCTGTTGGACTCCATGTCCACTGAGGGCTCACTGCTTTGGGCAGAGGTGCTGGTGCCATCAACATGGGCTGGAGCTTCATCGGTCTTGGGACGCTTGGATTCAGGAGGCTTGCACACAGGGTCATTGGGAGGAGATGGTCTCTCTACACCAAACCATAAATATTATTAATACAACAACCATAACCAAACATGTTTCTTCAATACTCTCTTTACCAAAGTGCACAGTTTGTTAAAACACAAAAATAAAAGGGCAAATACTGCAAATATCATACTAAGTCTGAGTTAACGTTTAGAGGGTTTAGTGACTATGCCAAGGCAACTATAAGCAGGCTTAAATCACAACTAACCATGTTTGGCTTTCTCAGTGGAGGACGGAGTGACAAAGGTCTGAGAAGATGAAGATTTGGGGAGAACTGGCGTCAGAGAAATTCGTCTACAAGAAAGAAAGACAAAAAAAAAAAAAAAAAAAAACCACACAGTTTAAATGTACAGCAATACAAATACTCACAAACCTTCCAATTAGCCAATGCCTGTCTGCGAAAATAAAGTGTTTTTCTCTGTATAATGAAACATCAAAGGCTAATGGCAGAGTGATACACAATTTTTTTTTTGTACAAAAAGCACCTGAAGACATTGTGGGTTCCATGTATACCATCCAAAAAATGCAACAAATCTGTACTATAATGTCAACAATGCTGTTATGACACAGACAGCATCAATTACATCAAACCCTACTATGAGAAATATTCAAAAAAACCTGAGAATCTGAGCAACTGTAAGTCATTCACACATGTAAACTCTAAAACCAACGTGCTCACAAACAGTACAGAAACAATATAGAGGTAAAGAGAATCTGTCCATTAAACATAACCAGCTTTGACTTTAAAAACCAGGAACAGTATAATGCCATCCTGAATTGCATTATCAGCAGAACACAGCAGAGAGAGAGGTTTCGTTGCACTGAATCAGCCAGACACATTTACAAACAGAAAAAACAAGTGTAACATGGGGACTAGAGATGGCACCAATATGTTAACCCTGCTGATACCAGCTGCAAGGACAAAAACAAATATGTGCTGATAAACCAGTTTCCTGGTGTGATCACTGCATTTACATGTGGCAGCATTGTGAACATAATTTGCCTTCTCATAAACTTCCATACTCTGGCCACTCTGACCAGTGGTGCCATAGATGTCTACCCAAAGATTTAAAAGCCAGGAAGACCCGCATTCTGATAATGCATCATGGTGGGAGTAACTGTAAATTGAAAAACAAATGCGTTGGATATAAAAGAATATAAAATTGTAACCTCATCAAATCAATGAAGCTGAGATATAATGCTGCACTACAAATACTGCAAACAAGTGACAAACTCCAGTTTTAGGTACAAAAGGCCTTTTGACTGCAATGGCGGCAAAGAATTTGTAATAATCAACAATTCTTTTGGTTATTTTTTTTTATAAAGCGTATGATACTAATACCCTGTATCTTACTTGCTCATTTTTTCATTTTACTTTCCTTTAGAAGTATTTAATTAAAACTATACCTACGCAGCAGCCTGGTTCTAAGACAGTGATCCAGAAGGCACATCTTATGCTGTAGTTGCCACAACATTCAACTGGTGGTGCACTTTACAACCAAAACACACATGAATGTGGCTGTGATTTGCTAACAATGAACAATGTTCTTAAGGTCTATGGATCTAGGTTCTAGTAAAACATTTAATTCATGCTGTACATTCAAAGTATTTTTGGAATCAACAGTGGTGAGGCTGACTAACTGTTGCCAGCACTGTGTCAAACTGCAACATTTTCTGATTTGCTCTCCTACCTGGGAGTGGGCCCCTTGGGCGTTGTGGGCCCCTTGGGCGTTGTGGGTTTTTTGGTACTGATTGGTCCAAGAGGGGTGATGGAGGGTGTTTTGGGTGTGGTAGGTCTGTGACAGGACATGGGGGTTGAAGGTGCAGACTTTGGCATAATGGGGCTGCTGGAAGATGCTGCTGTGGGGGTTGTAGGAGATTTTGGAGTGCTGGGTTTGCTCCAGCCCTCAAGAGTATTAAGCGTGATCCGTCTGGGCTGAGGTTTGGCCTTGAGCCCTAGTGGAGTACGCTTCTCTTTTGGGACAGAGGCTGTCTTTGACAGGGCAGAAGCAGGTGAAGCCTCTTTTTCCTTTTCTTGGGTAACAGGTATGGAGCTGGGGCGAGGCACGGGCGAGGAGGTTCGACCGCTAGCTGGGGTTCTCTTTCCCTTCTTCTCACTGGCACTGACCGGGGTGATGATATCCAGTGGAGGATTCTCCTTTAGAGGGGTACCAAGCTCCTGCTCCTCAAACGACACAAAAGAGCAGTAGCCATCTGTAGACGACACAGCCAGGAAAGAACCATCACGAGACCTAAGGGAGGAGGGAAGAAAGAAAGAAAGACAAACAAACAGACATCATGGAAAGAGTAAAGGTCAGAATTTGGATAATTTTAATAAAGTAAGAAAACATGGACAGCACAGAAAAACACCCTTCTGTAATACTTGCACAAATGCACAACACACTTCAACCACACAAAATATTTTCCAACATTGTTCCAAAATGGCTTGGTAGTCCTCGGATTTCATGATTCCGTCATGTTAAAGGCCTCCAGTATCAAATGACTAGTTTGCACTGCCAAACTATTTTGGTTTATCATGTATCCATTACGTATCCATCCCTACAACAACCTAGAAGGATTGCAGTTCCTCTAGATAGGTGTTTGCAAAGACCAGTTGCACCCGTTTTATGTTGAATAGCAAGGTTCTCCTTGACATTTACCCATGAAGCCTTAGTTTAGTCTCTCCAAACACTGCAACAATTTAATTCTTTTTGATAATACTGTATATACAACCATACACAACACATTCAAAATCAATTTGAAGACCAATTTAAACTTAAGCTTGACATGTTTCTATACAGTTCATAATTCTAAACTTCCCTTACAGAACCATCTTTAAGAGTATAGCTTGTTAGATACGGCATGGGTTGAAACAATCACTGAGGATCAACTACAAACGTATTGTAGCTTATTATACATGTTTCCCTCATCTCACCAAATGTCCACAACAGTCTTCTTACTGGCTAATTTTAAACGTCCCACCACATCTTGCAGAGTTCTTGAAATATTACTAAACATTGTGAACTATGGAAACAAGGGGGCTAGATGGCCTAGGGCAATTTTAATTTGAAAGGTTTGACCAGAAAATGTGTGTTTGTACCAGCTAAGGTCACTGAGAGTGTGATAGTGGATATTGGACACATAACCAAACGGCAGCGTCTGCTGGGTGTCATAGAAAAAGATGGAGTCTTCAGATGCCACAGCAAACACCAGCCGGTAAGGCAACTGGAATGTGTTGGGCAGTGCCTGCAGTGACCCATCTAAAAGAATTAAAGAAAGAAGGAGAAAAGGGTGTTAATGTTTAAAGCATACTGAAAAAAACTTAAGAAATCTGAAAAATAACAAAAGACAATTTGACGTGGTTGTTCGGAGCCTCACCTTCTGCTTTCTTGGTCCTAAGCTCAAAGTAGATAGGACAGCAACGTACAGCTAAAGTGGCTTTAGCAGGGCAAGGTAAATGAGCTATGGGTCTGACGGCACACAGGCATAAAAAAACATAAATTCAATGAATGAATGAATAAATAAAAAAAAATAAAATAAAAGTCAGGTGGGCCACTAAATGAAACAGACTTGGTGCTAGAACACTGGAATGCTATCTTAAAGTTATGTGACTGGTATGACTGGTCGTCGTGTGCAAGCTGTAAAGTATCACTCATGTTACACAGAGGTCGCCAATGTGGGGAGAAAAGGACTGTCTGGTCTACTGCGATTTCATTTGCATTTAAAACGTGACAAACATCCATGACTCACCCATGCAGCTAAAGAGACTACATTAGTGTGGTTTGCACTGTTTTTTACTTCACATCACTTATTTGTGGCACATTGGCTATGACTCATACCTCAGAAAACTTCATTTTACCAGATAAAGTTGTTTACTGCCCACTACTACCAAAGACGTGAACTAACAAGGGAAAAGGGTTTTAATTTCAGGCTGATTTTACAAATTATCATAAGACATGATTACAGTACCTTTTAAAGCTTTTCCTGGAAAACACATAGGTGGTGTTTGTAACATTTTCTCCTGCCTCCACACATCCAGCTGAAAATACACACAAACTTGCATCATGACAAGACTTTCACCTACAGTCAACACAAGAGTTCTAAGGAAAAACAGCTTTCCTCACAATGATGCACCAATAAAAGCATACCGGGCACAAGGAGGAAAGATCCATCAGGCGTAAATGTGAGACGCCTGAAGAAAGACCTCATACTGTCATCATGGAACATCCGGTAGTTTTTCACCTGCAATAAAGTTAAGATGAACACTGCAGCCGTGTTCTTTCATAACAAGGCTAAGGCTGCCACAATAAAATCAGAACATTCCTTGAATTCAATCAAAATGTATACTTTCATTTCAATGAACATTTACCACGGCCCACGTGCTGCTACACAGCTAATGCAATCTCTCATACCCATTGTGTTGAACTCGGTTTTTATGCTTTCACTCCATCAGCCACTCTGTTTATCTTCAACTGGCAATATCAGATCATTGGTGTGGGAGATTACTGGTGTAGTCATTCTTAAAAGCTATGTTCAAATAAAAGTGTTCCAAATCTGATATTCTCACAAAATCAAATTTTCTCGTTATGCTGTTCACATCTTTTAAAAGTGACCTATATTCAACATTAATCTGAACAGATAATACACCTAAACTGACCAACATGCGCAAAGAATAACGCTTCATGCGGCATTCGCTCTACAGATAAAAGACTAATATTAAAAATCACTGAAAGAGTGCAATTTTCAAATCACAAAAACAGATTCCTAACAGATTTCTATTGAACAAAACAACTACTACCTGCAACTATCGGCTGATACATATTTATTTTTAGTACCATGTATGAAAGTGTCCCAAATCAGATTCAATACATATCAAATTCAATATATTTTGCTGTTCACACTGCCACACAACACATCTGCTTCATCTGCTGTGTAAACATAGACAAAAACACATCAATATCTTCTTTCTGATAAGCTTCTCTTTAAGTACCAGGCTGAGAATTATTGTTTTATAACAGCACAATTGTTTAAGGATCCCTGAGTTTTTAGGCCACTTGCATTTAAAATTCAAAAATATTAGCAGCCCTACACAAGGTTAAATTGCAGTTGGAATTACAGTTACTAATTTCAAATAGTTGGGAAAGGTATATTCCAAAGATATTCCAAGTATTCAGGAATCAATAAGTGTACTGACAACCACACCTACCTCTCCTTCCACAGCAGAGCCTGATGTCATCTTACTCACACTGTAAGCCTTTTTTTTGGCATGTGTGCTATACACACGCATCACCCTGGGAAAGAAAAAAAAAGTCTACAATGAAGCCCAGCAATAGGACCAAATGCTTGGTTTGTGTTAAGTCAAACATTTATTTCACACGCATTACCTATCACAGCTTAATGTACTGATGTATTGGCCAAGTGGGTCCCAGGTCACGCCCTGCACATAGCTTTTATGGTCATTAAAGATGCACATCTTCTGACCTACATAACGACAGCATATCACCACAGTCAAAACCTTGACAGATGAACACAGAAAAACTACAACTACATTATGGTTCACACCTTTTTGGACATCCCACATGATGGCAGTGTTGTCCACTGAACCAGAAACAAGGAAATTTCCATCACTAGTCCATGAGATGTCATAGACATCCTCAATGTGTCCTCTGCAAAAAAGAAACAAGCCTTTCTCAAAGTGTCCCACCATTTCAAAAAATGAATTCTAAATGAAAAGGCTACAACAGTGTGTGGGGGTAATAAAGCATGAGATAACCTGAGAGTCTTCACCACATTCCAGCTTTCCTTGTTAAGCTGAGCATCCTCTTCCTCCTGGAAAGTTGGGGTCTGTTCAGGCTCTTTACTGTCATTCAGCTTCCACAGTAAGATAGCTGCGTCTGAATAAATACAAACAAGCCAAAGAGTTGGTAACATTATTGCAACTCCTACCAACAAATGCTTAGAAGATATAGAGTGCCATGATATTAGTAGATTTCTGTAGGAAAGTATTCATTAATTAACATTATTTTTCATTCAGTTTGACCTTCGGGGATTAGTGGGCACTCACCGTCTCCTCCAGAGGCCAGGACCTCTGAGGTGGGGGAGAAGCGCACCACATTCACCGCTTTAGTGTGTCTTGCCAAATTCGACAGGAACTCCACAACGGCCTTTCCATCTGGCCCTCTGTCCACACGCCACATCTACCAAAACAGAGAAGAAAACTTTTTACAACACAATGCAGAACTTGGCTTACTAATTCATTTAAGATCATATGAAGAATGTTACAGCAAATTCGATCCAGTACAAGCCATATACACAAAAACTATGCCAGACATGGTCACTTGCCCGCACAGCGGTGTCCACTCCAGCAGTGGCCAATCGGTTAATCTTGCCCTCTGCATTCTGCTGAAAATCCAGACTGTATACTGGCTCCTTGTTGTGCCAGGCTATCTCGCACGTTATCACCTTCATCCTGATACTGTCAGACAAAACGAAATGGTGAAGAGTAACGAACAGAAACAGCTTAATGACATGAAATAGCACAACTGCGTAGACTAAAACAAAGCCATCACTTTGGTAGACCAGCCAGAACACTTGGAACTGACTGTGAGCAATAAACCACAGAGATTTTAGCAGCTAAAGACATTAAATCGGTTATTCAGTAATACGAACAACATTCTAATTCATCCGTCCATACGTCACACTTTGGATCACGGATGGCGGAATTTCTTGCAAGGAAAAACAACACTCAGTATGTGCCATGGATGTACCTAGCCAGCTAAAGTAACGGGAAATTACACTTCGTTAGTTCATCTTCCCAAATGCAGCGTTTAAAAAAAAAAAGTCTTAGCTGGCAGAGACCGTGTACTGGGTGATGCTCGTTCCACCATTTAGGAATCATCTTTGTTCTAAAATACTTTCGGGAAGCGCAGCCCGGAATGTTTGAAGGTTACTCACTGAAGTGCACACACGGTCAAAACGCTACAATAACTAACGTTAGTCAGAAACTGTAATACGTAGTGCGTGTTGGTCAAAGTTAAAGACAGGTTCAAAAACTATCTGCTGATATGCTAGTTCACATTTGTAAAGCATGAAAACTGCTCACACCTGGCGTCGCGGCTAACCATCCCTTTCAGAAAACGAAGAAAAGCAGCAGCTTTAGCTTTAGCGGATAGCCAGTTTCTCCGCAGGTTAATATCACTCGCTTACTTCTAAACTCAGTCACGCTGTACAGCACTTAAAGAGAACACAATTTCTTTTACTTAAAATAAATAAAACACAACATACCTCAGAACAAAAATAACAAAAACCCCTCAATGAACGACCCGCTTTCTATCGACTCTCCCACCAAAACACCTTTTCCCGCGCTGTTTTCAGACCAAGTACTTCCGGCTTCCTAGGGTTGCCAGATTGTCAAATAAAGTAGAAGGAAATAGTGTAAGTTCAATAAAGCAGAGAAAGATGCTTTTTAATATTCATTTAGACTTGAGAATATATGTTGTTCCGATGTTAATTTACAACAGATTTGTTGGCAAACAATTTGTTTGCATGTAATATTTTGTCATTCAAACTGTGAAGATTTTGCAGCATCTATCCAAGATCATCCACTAATAAGCAAATGTTTGTGAACAACAAAGGAATTGTCTTTGGCTATTCTCTAAATTTACGTTGTAGGTTTTTTTACTAAGCATGAATAGGACCGTATTTGCTTCTCAGGGAACGCTTAAACGATTGATGTCCTTTCTAGACGGATTCATTTGCCGAGATTTGGCAACTTCCGCAAACGTCACGGATTGTGTGCCCAGAAAAGCTAAAACGGTCTTCTGATTCGGGGGTGCAAAGTTGTTATTTAGCAGAAGTAAACTTCATTAGAACACTGACAGCGAAACACGTTGACTTGAGTATCATATAAGTAATCTTTAAAAATGTTATGGCGAGTGTTAAACAGTGTTAACCGACGCTCTTTATTTAGCTCACCCCAACGACGAGATGGGCTTTCCCAGCAGAAACAAGTGGCTGCGTCACTACAGCAGAATCAGAGAGGATACATAATATGGGTTATCTGATGTATAGTATTTGGAATAGTCAAACTTTCAATTTTATCTGCTTTTATTGATTTTGCTTGATTTGCAGTACGTACAAACTTAAGTTTAAAAATATATATATTTTCTGTAAATGTGCCAAAAAAGTGGAGCATATTTACACTTGTTATATCACCTTTCTTTTTAATGACTATGGGATGGACGATACCAAAGATTATATCCCGATACTAATACCGATACAGATACTTGGTTCGTGACTTTTAACAATACCAAATATGCAAAATATGAACAACGCTATAACAGAAAGTCATGATAATTTGCTCAGTGAAGCTTACCAATTAAAAATGCGCAGTTAGCCTCACTTCTGTACATTGCGTTTATAGTGACTTCTTATTCACCAGCTTTTTTCGGGAGCAGAGAAAGACAGGGACATTTTTTTATTTTTTTGCTGTTTTTTATGTTCTTTGTAAGACGCCATACACATCCATCCGAATAAATAGACAAATTATAACGATAGTACTGATATTTAGGTATGGATCTGCTAATACCTAATAATGACTTAAGAGACCAGTTGATCTAGGTCATTACACCAGTCTTTAGCTGTGCAGCGGTATGGGGCCTTAGCCGTATGTTGTGCTTCGTAACGTGCCACACTGTTTCAGTGTGAGACGCATCTGGACTGCAGGTTAATAATACAGACATGCTAATGAAACAAGTGCAGAACGTGGCTCGGTGTTGTCCTGAGGTCAAAACATGGTCTAGAAGGCAGCATATGTTGCTCCAAACTGTGCATATCTATCTTTCAGGGTTAATGGTGCCTTCATAGATTTGAAAGGTATCCATGCCATGACGGTCCATGGCTTCTGGACTTTCTTTTTTGGCCCAGATAACACAACGTCGATTATTTCCTTAACCAACCTGAACGGTTCATCAGACCCCAATTTCAGCCCATGTGAAATACCTAAAATCCTTGCAATAGCTCACTGAGGAATCCTGCAATTAATTCTTTTTTGCTTGCTGACACATTTTTGGCAAGCCTGGAACCATCTTTGCTTATAAAAGGCTAGGCCATTTCTGGATGATCTTAATCCCAAATTGCCCGTCTCAACATTTTGGTAAGCTTAAACACTGAATAACGTTTTTGTACTGTTTTTAGTTCTATTTTGATTTACAAATAATAACAAATAAATAACCACGATGATATATGGTGGAATGGCATTATAATGTTCAGACTGGCTGTTATGTGTTTTTATTATTTAATATTAGTGTATTGTGCTACCAATTTCCCTTTAGGAACTGAAGTGAATGGAAAGGGAACTGACCTAACTGACAAATAAGTTAAACATATAATGGACAGGCACCTTTAAAGAAGATTGTCCACAAGCTTATAATTCAGAAAAGTTTAACATTTAATGCAGAGAGCAGTTAGAAAAATCACAAGAGGTTCCTAATCTAGATCAACAATAAAAAAGGACACTACTGTAGATAAGAAAGCACAGTACTTTGTGCAAAGTTTTTTCAAGTTAATCAAAACATGAATTAAACTAAATAAGAATACTTAACACTAAAACAGTCTAAATTTGTGAATAAAGTATTATACGGTATTAAAATATATCTTTTAAAAGTCTCTTTAAGAATAATATTTATAATATTTAAATAATTGTTTAAAGATCATATGGAGGTATAGTGTCAACTATCTCATCAAAAACTACAAATGTCAGAGATTTTCATGCGGTAGCTTCTGTTGATTTCACACACTCCAAATGTTAAGTCTTAATGCTTAATGAAGAGTACACATTACCATTTCCATGATCCTCCACACTAACATGGAAGAATCAGCTTTAGCATAAAACAAACATATTTGCAGTAAATCCGTACACCACACTGTATAATCCTAATACTGTAGAAAACGTATGAACTGTATACAGAAAACATCCAATGCAGGAAAGATGCACTGTAAATCAGTGTTTGTCTTTTTGCTGCTCTGCCACATGACTCAACTCATCAGGTACAAGGTGGAACCCATCAGCTGAGTCAGACCAGTTAGAGCACTGGGAACAAGACAAGCAGTACAGCTGATCCCTGGGACTGGAACTGAGAACCAATAATGTCCACATCAAAATATATCAGAAGAAAATAGAACATTACGCTTTAAACAGAAAAAGAACTAACAGTATTTAAGGTATTTAAAATATCAACACTGAACCAGTCAGTCAATGCAAACTTGGACAATGTTTTTTCCTAACAGTGCCACTGCCACAGGACAAATGCAATAAAAGTCTTGCATTTCAAATCTATAAAACAAAAAAATAACAGCGGCATAACTTTGCATATCTAATATCATTAATGCAAATACACCATTATCACTATTAATAGGTATAACATGTTCCTCAATATAAGAATCCTAAAACTAAAACATTTTTAGCTTTATTCCTCTTCCAGTCTGATCAACACAGTTTTCTTGTTTATCAATGAATAAACTGAAAATAAGAATGATGGCAAAGCTATCGACGTGGACACTTAAAATAAAGGCAAAAACGTCAGTAAACAGTCGAAGCCAGACATAAATGGAGCAAAACAAATCACACAGAGTTTTAGGATTGTTGTAAAAGTATATGACACATACATTCAGTGGTCTCTTTTAAACATTCTGGAAAAGAAAAAAACACAAAACAATAAAGCAAGGTAAACAAACCCAATCTATATATACCTTTCCAGAGGGACATAACACAAAAGATCAGTGGCATGAATATTTTTGGCTTGGATTGAGAGTTCAGCTGAACAATACTGTTGTTGACATTATACAATTATCTTACATATCTTACATACAATTATCTTAAATTACATCGACTAGCTTACTAACAAGTGAATCTTTGCTGAATATCCTCAGTGCAGTTTTGCTTTTGTATAAGTCTCAAATTTCAACTTTGCAACTTTCCTAAGCAAATGCAAAGCAGTGAGACATCTTGTCATTCATTCAATCATAGGGTAAGAACTTGCTTGAAGTGTGCTTGTACTTGAATCTCTCAGCATTGACAAACCAAGCAATGAATATGCTTTGGGAGATCTGCTCTGCTGGAAACACGCACTCTATGATGAGGCTGCCTTGGAAACGCAGATTTCATCTATAACCTGATCCAGAATCTCATCAATGACATCGCAATCGTAGTTCACCTGCTCAAGGTCCAGAGCAGGGATAAAGTTGACCAGAAGATGACCAACCCTTTGTCTGAGTTCCCTTAACCTAAGGGTGAAAAGGATAAAGAGTCAGACTATATTATTCCACTACATATTACAGTTCAAGTGAAAACGCCAGACACTGACACTATACACTGACGAGCCAAAACATCACAGGTCATGCAAATATCATAAATATATATAATAATATCAAAATGATCTGAGAACAGCAGCGAATGTCAATTAACATCAAGTGAACAGTTAATTCTTCTAGTCAACATGTTGGACATGGGAGGAAGGTACAAGGCGTGAGGAGCGCAGCGATGGCCAGATGACTGAGTGGCAGCATCTCCAATACAGGCCGAGTACCTACCGACACTGCTGTGAAGAGGGACAAACCATTAACTAGCGGGAGGGTGTTGGGCACCCAAGGCTCAATGATGTGCAAGAGCAAGGAAGGCTATTCTGTCTGATGAGAGTCGACAGAAAGGATTCTGTGGCACAAGTCACAAAAATGTATCAGAAAGACTTAGGAAGAAGAGTGCAATGCACTGTTTTCGAAAGGTGTGAGGAACCGAACAAATAGTTCAAGGTGTTGGCCTGGCTTCCAAATTCCCCAGACGTCAATACAATCAAGCCTTTGTCTGATCTGTGGCAGCTCCACCTCACAACAGGGCTTAAAGCATCTGCTGCAAACATCTCAGTGCCAGATATCCCAGTGCACCTTTAGAGGTCTTGTAGAGTCTAGATGTCTACGTGGGCTGGAGCAGTTTTGTTGGAAGGTGGAGGATTAACAGCATAACAGACATGTTTTGGCTCATCAATGTGTTTATGTATATATATATTTATTAAACTGTCAGGTGAATTACACGAACAGTATCTTCACACAGAATTTCACACAGACTGCTCTGCTACTTCGTAACCCCTGCACTGAACCTTCTGAAACAGATAACAAATATTACCTGCAAGTCAGTGTGTCTGTGTCTTCTTGTCTCCTCTCTGTCTCTGGTCTTTCCTGTGTGCCATTCTGATTGGTCCCAGATGTTGAAACAATGCCTGGGTTAGAGGATCCTGCAGGGCCTTCTTTACTCACCTCTGGTTGTGGGTTAGGAAATTCTGTCTGTGCCTCTCGCTCTTCGACGCTTACCTTATCCTCTTCATTTTCTTTCTTTATGTCCTTCTTTAGGTTTTCACAGCAAGTCAACAATGTGTTCTTCTCGTCCTCCAGCCTGTCCACCTGGGTGAGACAGTACAAAGAATTAAGGACAAGGTAAGACTTGCAGTAGCAGTATACGGTCGCTATAGTAACATGTTGCAGCTTAGAAATTGCAAAATTTATCGGAGCAGGACAAATTATGCTATTAACGTTATTTGTGACGTAATGTAACGTACGCTGATGCGCCTTGATGAGATGCTTGTACGCCCCAGGTGTTTTAATACATGCTATGTGCAAAAGCACTGGGTGAAGTGGTATAGAAACTATAGAAAGAACCGGCTTTTCCAACCAAGCATATTACAAAGGCATGCACTGGATATAGATACGGCTTTCCAGGTGTTTCCCAATTACTTAAAGCCCAAAGAAACACACTGTAAAATCGTATTGAGTGTAACATCTAGCAGTTTGAATAAAACATCAAGCTATAAACAAAATGCAGTTTAAAACTGCTTATCAGATTTATCTGAGAACTGTCTTGTCATGGTACTAATATTTTGCTGAGTACGCTTTACAGATTGAGTGAACCAGGCACTACATATACAGGTTGTGTTGTAGACTACTCTGCTGTTTTCACAGCTCACTAAAAGTATCATTCAGCTTTTATATAGCCGTACAAAAAGTAAGGTTGTTATTTACTGGCTTAGCCGATTGAATGCGTGGGCAAATGGAAGAAATTAAAAATGAACAGCAGACAGAATTAGGCAGACAGATGAGTTAGTCTGATAGCTTAGTCATGAATTTTCTTGAAGTAAATTTCTCTGACTCAAACTCAGTTAGACCAAAAACAGTTGTGTGGGCAGGACAAGCCACATCAGCCTATTGTGACTATACAACTTACATGAGCTTTACCCAAGTACTTATCCTTGTTTCTACACTCACAAGCTCACTGACCATTGTTTGAACACTATATGCCACACTGGTGTACTTTGTAGTTTTACAGTTATATGCTGTAATCCATCTGTAAAACAAAAAAAGGCTAATGGCTACCAACAGCACATCAAAATTGACTAAAATGACATTCTACAAAACACACACAGGTCTAAACCATTCAAATATCATTTTCTGCACATTTTGTCAGTAAATGAATACAATGAGAAACATAACTATGTATATAGGTAAATTTACTTCAACATAAACATGTCTTTTAAAAGATCTACTTACCTACACATAACAAACAAATATGATAATTACGGTATTTAGAATAGATATTTAACAGTGTGATGATAACATAGAACATCAAAGAATTCCAGACATCAGGCCATGCTCATTTGGGTGCATATATGTGAGATGTGCCCTTGGGTTGCCAGTGCTGCAATGGCAGGACAACTGTAACTTAAAATGTATTTCCAAAGGTGGCTTTTTAGATTGCTTGGAGTATAGATCAACACAACTGTTGTTGAATGACTTCAGTTTGACACACATTTCATTTTAAATCTGTGAAAGTGACGTTGCGTGGCTCCTGTACATCATACAGTGCATCCAATGCAGCAGCCCTGGTCCATGTGAGAACTCACAAAACAAGCTTTTTTCACTATCAAACAATTATTTTTACAATTGAATACCATTTTCTTTCCAATTCGATTATACAACAGCAGTACTCCCTAGGAACCCACTGGGGGGGTTGCAGCCCATAGGTTGAAAATCACTGATCTACATGTTTAAATAAATTCTAAATGAAACCAAATATAGTTTGCTGCTAAATCTAGTTGATTCTATCAATGATGGCTTAATAGGCTTAACATATTATTTGTTTCTTGACGTTCATTTATTATATAATAATATAATATAATAACAGAACCTTCAAAGCTTATTATTTTATTTTTAGGTAAATAATTTCCCCTCTTGCTCTTTTTTTAATAGCATGCACAGCTGAGGACTTGAGAAAACACAAGTACAAGGTTTCAGGCTTGGTATATCAGCCACTCACCTTATTCTTTAGCTCTTCTCGCTCCTTGTTTCTTTCATCTAGTTCCCTTAGTAGACAAGCCACGTCCCTCTGAGAAGCCAGGTTATCACCCACACAAACGTCAAACTTGTCCAGAACTCCTTTGCTTTGTGGTCTATTCTCCTGGGCTTCTCCATTGTCCAAATCCGCCTGGTCCCCACTCGCTGCTCTCTCTCTCTTCAATTGGTCCAGGTCACGTCTGAGCCGTTCCATCTCCTCTGTGGCCTGCAGATAAAGTGCCTTATAGTCCCTCTCCTCCACATCTGCTGTGGACGTCTGAGTACCCTGCTGGCACTGCTCCTTCTTTACTGTTTGCTGGGTGAGCTCAAGCAAGTTGCTCTGGAGCTCCTCCACCTTGGATTTCAGGACTTGCACCTGCGACAGGCTCTCTTCACGTTCACGGGAGGCAACTTCCAAGAGCTCCAGCAGGCGGTCCTGCTGCTGCTGGGCCTCCAGCACTGAGAGATGCTCTCTGTCTAGGGGGGCCAGATATGAGTCCTTAAGTGTCGCTGGCTTCTTCTCTGCCTCCACCTCTGACTTTGTGCTAATTTCTCCACCCTCTGACTTCACCAGCATCTGCTCAGCTGTAACACACTTACTTTCCCTGTTGTTAGTTTCACTTGTTACACTTTTTAAATGGTCGCTTAGTGGCCCCTGCATAGATTCCGTCTCCTCTGGTTCTTGATTGGTTCTCCTCTCCATGGGTGGCAGCTCTTGTTCTGTTTCTGATTCCTTGTTATCTCTCCTTCCTTCCTTACGTTTCTCTTGTTCATTCTTGCCTCTTGAATCTTCCAGTTCCTCCTTCATTGTTTGTATTTGGTCAGTCTGGGTTGTGATACTGGTATGTTCAGGGGGAGTGGATATAGCCGCTGCCGTACTATCCATGGCTACTGAGGTTTCCATGGCCATGTCGTCGTTAAACTCTTGTGGTTTTGTCATGTCTGCACTCAACCTGCGTTCTGGCTTCACCTTAGAGAGGTCAAATGTTGACGGATTAGGCCTAGGTGTACTGCAGCTCTCAAGAATAACAATGTCATCATCACCATCATCCTTTAGCTCTTCGTCATTATCAGTCCCTCCTTTACTATCATTATCAGGAATGTTAATGGTCGGTGAGGAACAGGCTATTGGTGAGGCCGTGCTCGATGAGGGGCTGTCTGGTGTGTTGTTGCATAAGCCGTTGCTCATTCTCTGCCGTTTTGCTTTGCTATCTCTGCCTGGCCCCAAACCTCTCTTCATCCTTAGAAAAGAATTCATCAATAAGCATCTCAGACACAGTACAGGAGCTTAGTAGTAGAAGAACTCATCATAACCTGTCACTGTCAAAGACAGAAAGACAGGGTATATTAAAATAGAAAGTAAATTCTGAGTGGTCTACCTTGTTGGAGTAGTGGAGAGAGAGATTACATTAGAGATGACAGGAAAGTTATCTGAAGGTCTGGAGCCTGTAGAGTTAATATAAAACATGACAGTCTGTCAACAATGGTAAAGTCTACAATAATACAAATACACACACAGGATAGAGGTCTGCCCAGCAATGAAATGAAAGTCTAAATATGACTCCTAACTGCTGCTTTGAGAACGACCTCACCAGGTTTATGCATGTTGATCATGAAAATATAGCGTTAAATCTGAAAAACTTCTTTATTCTGTTTTGCCTTTAATTCATGTAATAACTTTCTGTCAGGGAACTTTTAGAGGCATTAAAATCTTTGGTCCTTTCACCACCAAAGTTGCTTTAACAATCATCATACTTAACATCAGTTTACTAACAGGTCTCTGTTACTGAGATGAACAAAACTAGACTAACATTTGCATAACATAGCTGAGATCTGCTCATCTAGAACACTGGATGCCCTACTTTGTGTACATTGTAATTGACAATATCTACCGTGGCTTTCTGTAGTGGTAGGTAAACAGAGCGCAAAGTCACCAAGCGTCAGTATTTTATTGCTCCAGACTTGAAAATTAAAACTTTAATTTAAAGTGTTCTTGTTATGCTATTATTGTTATGAATGCTGCACCAACAAGTCTTTATTTCATTACATTTAAACTCCATTGAGACTCCATGTATGGTTGTATGTCTGTGCTGTAAGCAGTGAAGGAACGCAAGTTTGCATGTGAAAAACGAGCCCGATACCGGGCTGGGCACTGACACAAACATACACACACACACACGCACACGCACACCCACACCAGGACCTCACCTGCACGAGTGGGAAGACTGGCATTACAGGAGGAGCTGGAAGTGGCTTGAGCAGGGGATTTGGGTGAAGAAGGGGCCTGTTAAGAACAGAGAGAGATGAGAGTGTAAAAGAAGGGAACTCAGCTGGCAGTTCCCAGATGCAGTGCACATAATTTGAGATGAATTATATATTTATTACAACCAAAAACTTGTCTTGCTCGCACACACAGTGCAACTGAAAATAAAGGGGAATGCAGCATTCAAGACAAGATTACATGTAAGTTAACTTCAGAACCTTATTTTATAAACCAAGATACGTGAGTGACAGTATTTCTGTTGGCCTAGACTGCAACAGCAGCGATTATATCCAGGTAAGTTTAATACATAGAGATTTACACATTGCTTATAAGATTTCATAATTAGGTCTGTCATTAAACAGTAAACAATCAGTAAACAAAATGTGAATGGGGGACTGGATCAAGGCAAATAGATTTAAATAAAAGGATATAGTAAAAGCATATACTGAGACACAAGGCTTATGAAAAGCAAAAAAAATGCTGAGAGGGCAATGCTGTGCAATGTTGGTGTATTTATTAGCTATGTAGCTAACATTTGCTTGTATTCTAGCATATACAGTCTCTGGGGACAAATATTGGACCCACCCCCCATTTCAAATATGATCCTTCACAAACCAAATGTGGAGTAGCATGAAGTTTAACTGTAGACTGCTCCAAAATCAGAATATCCAAAAAATACTGTAACCATATTTCCTTCAACAAAATATTACTCTCATAGTTCTGCTTCAGAATAGTCTTTACTGAGGCTGTTAAGCCTGCCACCAGAATTTTCCTTTTTGGAAAATTTAAATTGAGACCAGAATCATCACACAATAACGAAAAAGCTGGACACACCGGTATTCTTACATGTAATAGTTCAGAAATAAATTAGCTACAAGATTCCAAAACCTCGCTTCGCTGGACACTCCCAGAAAAAGTGGAAAAAAATACCCAATAATGAAAGATGGCATCTGGTACAATTTTTACCAGTACTGAGTTACATCTGGAAGGCACGGAGAGGAGTTATATAAAGCCTGTGTATAATTTTATAACAGATTCATTGATGGCACAAGTTCTTGGAAGTCGAAAATGCATTATACCAGACTACATCCCGATTCACACTGACACCTAAATAAATAGCTCTTTATCCCAGATGGCCACAGCCCCCAGTACATAGCCGATATGAGTCTACTATAAATCAATGATACAAGACCCCGAGTTTCGGTAGCTACAGTAAGAAGGTCAACCAAAGGATGGGACTCTAAAGGACTATCCCAGGGAACACCTGGGACTATTCCAGGGAACACTATCCCAGGTTACACCATAAGCCCGTAGGGGTTCTGAGATACATAAAATAGGATGTACCAGGGAGAGATCTTCAGTCTTTCATTAAACAATACGACATGTGAAGTCAAGTTGGTAAGTGGGTTCTTACAGCCTTGCATCATGTTCATCATTGGGTAAAAATGATGCTGATGCTAATCACTGTTATTTGTTATAGCTAGTTTCATATCACTGTGCTTTATTGTTAAGAATTGTTATTTTACCTTCTACTGTTTATTAGATAATGTCTGATAAATAAATTATGGTAAACACTGAAATAACAATCAATCACATAATGTATTTATGATTGGTTTATGATATCTGTATTAGTAGCAATAAGATGTTAGCTACTGGTTATCATATAGGCCCAGAAATTCCTTTTAGTTTAATCTTTAGTTTGTACAGAGCGAGGCCTAATACATTAACAATTTACATGCTGATGGTTAATAGCTGGATTTATAAACTGGGAAACAGTTTTCTTATTCTTAACACAGGAAGGCATGTGGATCTAGCTGGTGAGTTAAATTAGATGTCTTTAGTGGCAAAATGCTAAACCTTGCAGAGTTGGAATGTAAGTAACCCAGTTTGACACCACTGGGACAATATTACAAAAACATACATTTTATCTCATCTTTTTGGCCACAATGGTAACATTGTGTTCCTAATTTTAGAATGGATATTAGATCTGTGGTCTCTAACCGCTGTCACACAGAGCCTAGTTCCCACCACAATCTGCTACAGCTAATCAACCTTTTCCCAAGTCCCTGTTTGGCTGTATTAGGGTTAGGTAAGAGGCAGCTTACTGGATAGAGGTTTGAACTAAACTCTGCAGTTATATGTGCACATGCGTTATGGAAGATGCAAAATACAACTGTCACTTCGGTTATTTCTGTGTGTAAACAATGGTTATTCTTTAATTGTCTTTAATCACAGCAAACAGCGCAAGAGGACATAAAGAGCTTGATTGTTGTTCCTTGTAGACTGAAGAGAGAAAGTTTTTGTGATATGCCACCTTGTCTACAACATGCAGTTTTCTCATAGCCTATAAACTGTCCATTGTCACATCTTTTTCTTCAAGGGTATATTACAATCTAGCTCTACACTTGGACAGCTTCTTACAGTACATGGCTGTATGTTTTCACAGACTTCAGCTGCTTTCAAAGTGAACACATAAAATTCATTGCTGTGCTTTCAAACACGTTATTGTCAATGCGATGCGCTGGAAAGACGCTCGGTCATATGAAGTTCAAATGCTTATAATTTCTACACAACGCTCTTCGTCCTAGACTTGGGATGGTCAAACAAGACAGCAATGGGTGTGTCTGGTCGTTCCTGTCGCTTCCTTAAAGGATATTTTTAGTGCCTTTGCGTCCAACTGGCTAGCACTGCTCATACCGCAAGTGGTGGGACAGCAGCTTAACACAGAGACAAGCGGTCTCAGCATGTACTGCGTTCACTGTGAAAGCAAAATTTCTTTAAAATTCTAGGCCTGCTTCAAGCTGTTTTTGAAATGTGAGCAATGTGAAGCTTGGATGCGCTAAAGCAGACAGTAGTTATTTTGAATTGACGTTGCTCACTGAGTCTCTGAGCTGGCGTTCCAGGTCCTGCTGTTTCCTCATCAGTGCAGCATTCTGCTCTTTTAGTGCCGCAATCTTCTTCTCCTCTGCCTTCTTTTTCTCCTCCTCTGCCCTTTTCTTTTCCTCCTCCATCTGAAACACGGGAATACCAACATTCACTTAAATAAATCAATCACAGTTGAGCCAATGAACGGAAAACACGTCTTGCAACAATAACATGGAAGAGATAATACACTAATAAAGC
Organism: Semaprochilodus insignis; assembly: GCA_034552555.1. NCBI lineage: Eukaryota > Metazoa > Chordata > Actinopteri > Characiformes > Prochilodontidae > Semaprochilodus > Semaprochilodus insignis. The sequence continues at coordinate 11,251,245 of CM067480.1, forward strand.
ATAAAACACTTTACGAACTTCAGACAATGAAAGAACATTACCTGCTGTCTAGTCCTCTCTTGCTGCAACCTTTTATTTCTTTCACTGTGTCAAAACACACACACACACACACACACACACACAAAAATGTAAATATATATGTATAATATTAAAAGAGCTCAGAAGACATTTACATTTATGGCATGTAGCTGATGCCTTCATCCTGAGCAACTTACAAGGTTAGCCATATTACAAGTAGGCCAATGTAGTGTTAGGAGTCTTGCCCAAGGACTCTTATTGGTGCAGCACAGCAAAATCACCCAGACCGGGAATCAAACCCGTCTCCCACATGGGGTGACGGCTCACTAGTAGATAGTGGTGTTATCCGTTGTGCGGCACCAAGCACATTTCTCTACTCACTGCTGTTTGTATGTCTTTTGGTATCTGGGTTGTTCATCTTCAGAGTCTTCAGCCTCCTCCTCAGCTGTGCAACTCCTAACAAACCCCAAAACACAAACATGATAATCAAGACACAGTCAGTCAACAAGGTCTGTACATTAGATTAGATTAGATTAGATTCAACTTTATTGTCATTGTGTAGAGTACAGGTACAGAGCCAATGAAATGCAGTTAGCATCTAACCAGAAGTGCAAATACAGTATTATTTACATAAAGTGCAGTAGTAATAAATATATACACATAATATA
>CM067480.1:11252015-11280870 GCA_034552555.1 Semaprochilodus insignis
GGTGTTCAGGCTGATGAAAGAGGAAGAGAGGTTGTCTAACTTAACAGACTGGGGTCTGTCAGTCAGAAAGTCCGAAATCCAGTTGCAAAGGGTTGTGCTGATACCCAGATGGCTGAGCTTGGAGATTAGCTTGGAGGGGATCACTGTTCCAATAAGTGGAATTCCATGGCTTTTGCTTAAAGGATTTATATACCCAATTATAAAAATTGATCTTGATCAGTTAAGCTTGATCTTCAACAGTTAAGATGCAGTATCTGAATCCTCAAGCACAAAACCAAGAAGGTGAAACTTCTCGGACGCTGTGTTAACAGACTCTCACGTTAGCCACACATAAAACTGTTACAAGCTGCTCCAAAGCAACAATCAAGTTGTGTTCAGGCGCTCAACGGACGGATACACTACTAAATACGGCTTCACTCTGTTTGGTGGTTCATAGACATGCCCACCACACGCAAATAAGCATGGATATCTGTAGAATACAATCCTGCATTTTCTTTGCTGTGTTATAAAGCACATTGATATAATAAGTGTATGAGACATATATTTTTCCCCTTTTGTACAAGTTAACCTTGTTACTCTAGCAAAAGGTTGGAGGTCATGTTACACATCACATCTCGTAAGCTTAAGAGTGTTGCGCCTGACTGCTAAGTTGGTGGACAAAGATTTCCAGTTATACTGTTTTTATGTGACAGCCTAAAGGTTCTTGTTACCGGCTATTCTTCATTTTCTATCACCTGTTCCAGCTGTTGTCATTTGGAAAGGTACAAATATTGCACCGGATTTTTAGTTGAAGGTCTGTAAGAAAATGTTTGTCCTGTAACAAAGTACACTTTTTATTCTGAGATGTGAGAATTTTCTATTAAAGAAAAAAGGGATGCATGATGATGTCTGAATTATATCTGACTAACAGCTTTAAAAAAAAAAAATCATCTGCATCGAGGCGACGCTTAGATTTGGCTGATATTCCTGATAGATTTACTGTATGCATAGCAAAGCATTTTGGATGTAATTGCGATTAACAGAAAGAGACCTGGCCATTTCAAACACTCCCATTAAGCCAGCTCTAGTCTTAAAACGACCCAAACGGAGCTGGGTATGCAGTCTAAAATGTTTAAACAGGATGTTTATACTAGATGAAACAGTACATTCTACATGTTGCAAACCTTTATAGATCAGAAGAGAGCTATTGGTGTTTATGCCTCCGATTTCGAGTTACCGGCCACTCTCTCAGTTTCTCAATGGAGTTTAATCGAAAACAATCACACTTCATGCTCCATTTGAGATTTGCCTGTCTGAAGCTTTAGTGTCAAATGTGATTCCTTTAATCTTTCTGTATTTTATAAAATAAAATGCACTGGCATCTGCAGATACGTCCATGTATAATATCAGCATCGGCCCAGAATTCCCAAATCGGTGCATCCCCAGAGAACCCAGAGAATATAATGTCCTTTATGATCCATAAACAATCAAAAGGACATCTCATCAGACCACAATACATGTTTCAACTGTGTGACAAGTTCAAGATGAGTTCTAAACAGTGTTGACATATGACCTCTCCTATGCATAATTCAGTCTTAACTTGCATTTGTGGATGCAGAGATGAACAGTGTTTACAGGCAACGGTTTATCAAAGTATACCCAAACCCATGTGGTGATATCTATTATAGAAACAAGCTTGTTTTTAATGCAGTGCCATTTGAGGGTTTAAAGGCCATGTACACAGATATTTCTTTGGATTCCCTAAATATTCCCTAAAGCACTTCAAAGGCTGAAATACTGAAAATCCTTACAATCCCTGACTGAGAATCACAGCCACATAACCTGTTTCATGTGGTTTTAACTGATGTAATGTTTTACATGTTTAATCCAGATCCTTTATCTCTCGTCATGGGTTTTTCAGAAGTAACACACATATGAGGTTCACATGTGTTCAGTGTTTCAAATACGATCAGATGAGCAAACCATAAAAATGATTGGAATTACTTTCTAATGAAATTTAACGGAATTTTAGAGCAGGCACAGAGAAAGTGAACACACACAAAGGTATACAAACACATACATATATACCTGAATTGGGGGTCAGGGTTTAAGTGGCAGAACCACTTTTCAGGAAGCTTGTCAGTATCTATGCCATCTGGAAGTTTCCGCCACTTCAGACAGCCATCACACTGCACCCAGTTTTGGTCTGGTCGCTTTCTGCAGGGGACATAAAAACAGTCAGCAACAAGGGTGGAGTCACTAATTTCATTGGTCAGGCAGAGTTCAGAAGTCTTGAAGTTTTGGGTAAGAAACTCATTTTAGGATATAAGAAGTAACTGCACTGCTTCTATACCACACCGCACTAGTAACCCCAGGAAAGTTATGTAGGCTTTTAGTAGCAAGTTAGCTTGTATGTCTTTTTCAATAGCTGCTTACTTGGTGCCTAGTAAAGTCTATTTTGTCATTTACAAGCTGTAAGGCATGTTTATTATAATTTAAAAGTCAATACATCTGGACATTATCTGTTGCAATAAAACACAAACACATGGACTGACAAATGCCCTCTATTTCTCCCCATTATGCTTTTGAGTCAGAGCATCTGAGCAGAGTGGAGCGGTATCTTTCCTGAATTTTTTGGACAACTAGAAAATTGTGTTTTAGCCTAATAAATTTTTTTTTTTCTAAAAATACCACAGTGTCACAATTATTGTCCCTCTGCGATATTCTTCTGAACAGAATAAATACATGTAAATGTAACCGTATATCCACTTTTTTTTTAAGTCCACACAAGTGTTCAGGATCTTCTAAGTGGACACAAGAGATTTGCAGAAGATAGCAGCACTCTAAGGTCTCAAAAATTATAATTAATATTTTCATGCCAAGTCAACAAAATATTTGGAATTAAAGACAGAATAAAGCTTTTTCTTTCATTTAATCACAAACGTAAGGGCCTGGAGTTCTACTGGAAGATGACCCTACTGGAATATTGTTCTATGTTCTATGGTCAGATGAAACAACTAGAATTTTCAGCAACAAACATACCCATAAGGTGGGTTTGGTGTGGAAAAAGAATAGTTATACAGAAAAGACTTTCATCCCACTGTTACCTATGGTGTAAGATCTGTGATATCTTGGGGTTGTTCAAAACCTTTGTCCATACACTGACACAAAAATGATCAATGACCACAAAATCAAGCTTTTGCCCTGTCTATCCCATTCCAGTCGCACAATTTATTTTTTCTTGAACTAAAGTCTTATTACATTATTTCAATTAATAGTTAAATTTCCCTTAAGTTTTTCTCTAGAAGCTTATTAATTACAATAAATGTTTCCCCTTCTGCCCGTTTTACTAAGGATACCAATAATTATGGAGCAGACAGTAATTTACAGAAAAAATAAAAGCTTTGAATTGAAATCATAGTGATTCATTACTATAAACCATGACAATGTACTGACATGCCAAAGGTCATGGGACTCTTTGGACTAGCTTAGCAAAAGTGCATCAACTCTAAGCAGGATTGATTCCACAAGCCATGCTGTCTGCATAGACACTCACAGGTCCATGGCATTCGTAGGTGCAGGATCTCGGGTGTGAATGGACCTCTCCACTACCTCCCATAAACTAGGCTGATGTTGGGTGATGCCACAGATGCCACTGGTCACGATTATTCAGCACAGCACAGTTTCTGTTCACTACGGGCAGTAATGCTTACATCACCCCACATCTGGCACCCACTGTCATGCCTCAGTCGAACCTTGTCATTAGCACGCTGGCCAGTGTTCAGACTCACTCACAAGGTAACACCTTACAACTTATACAGTTGTGGGCATTCTCAGACCGGTAACACCATTTCATAATCAATTCACATACATGTTATCCCATGACTTTTGGCACGTTAAGAACATAACATAAGACAATCCACAGCAAACAAAAGCTACTTTACACAATAGACATGAAACCTATTGCTTATTTGTTAAATGATTTCTAATCATATTATGTACATTGTGTCTTTTTAAACTTACACAATATCCTCAATGGGGACAGTGCTTTTGTATCTGTGACGGACTTCTTTCGAGTAGTCCTCAAGCTTAACACCTACATTATACATGGTTTTCCTGCACAGACAGAAAATAACACACATCCATATATTGAGAGCAGGAGAACACAGAGATCATGTATTAATAGTTAATTCATCACTACAGACCTTCATTGAAAATCTCCAAGCTTCCAGCAGCCAGCTCCAAACATACCTGTACTCATCCGTGGAGTCAAAGTCTTGCTTATTGTGAGTTGGCTGGAGATAGTCACACTCTATCACTCCAATGACTCCCACACCGATGCTGTTGGCCTAGTATTAGAAAACACAGAAATCATATGGCTCACAATTAAACATTATGAAAATATTTAAAAGGATAAAACGTTAAAGGCAATTCTCTTTATTGTGTTGATTTCTCTTAAAGAATTACTTCATAAAGGTACTCTAAAGCCAGAGTGCAATGGAAGTTGTTTAGAGAGCTATCAGTCTAACTCAAAACACAAAAAATGATTTTGTTTATTCTATCTAAATTATTTTTCATTTTTATCTTTCTTGCCTCAGTTAAAAATAATAAGCCAAACCAGTCAAAATCCACATGTTTTTGGTGATTATGCTTGCTTCTTGGCAACAGAGGCTGCCATTTCGATTGGTTGTAAAAAGGTAGATGAAAGCAGTGTCAAGACAGTCTTGCCATAAAAACTCTACGGTTGAGATGTGGACAAAACTCCACATTCTTTTCAAAAATCAATATTGAAAAATAGAACAGACAGGTGAGTTCTCATTTTTGGCATAATTAAAGTTACTCTAAAAATGACACATTGCTTGGGTATATTGCTTCAACTAATATAAAACAAAATCAAATAATAAACATACAAAAGTTGTTGTATTTATTCTATCCCTCTAATAATTTTCCCCACACATCTACACCATGCTACATAACACCGCAAATCACACAAATACACTACCAGGGGCATAGCCTACCCTGACTGATTACAGACCTATCCATTCAAATGGGCAAAGAATCTATATTAAGCCATTTTTTCAAGATAATGAAATTTGATATTTGGTCCTTATGTTGTCATTAATTAAAACTTTCTAAGCCACAAGATCCAGTGCTACTTGCCATTCTGTTATTAGATCACCAGTGGTTGAATATGAAGCTCCAGATGTGGTTAAAAGACATAAGTGGGGACGTAAAAATGAGAATTCATCTCGTGGAGTATGCTGTTTTCTTGCCCAAAACATCAATGTCAGTTTGGCCTGTTTTTCCTTGTCTTTGCACATTTCAGCAGTCTAAGGCCCAATACCATTTCTTGATTTTACCCCTACCCCTTGTGTTCAAGTGTAACCTTCCCCCTTCAAACTGAGTTAGAAGGAGTAGTGGTTGAAATCTTCCCCTATGAAATGGTACAACCCTTCAAGAACCGGATACGTCATCAGTTGTCTTCAGCGACTTTTATGTAGACAGACGAAAAAGCATGGGCGCTTCGTTCACACCTTCAGTTTCACATCAGTCAATCTAACGAGTCACCGAATAAAAGAGCACAAACAGAAAACTACATGACTTCATTAACAGGCTACTAGCGGTGCTCTGTGGGCTGCCCTGCCAGTCTGCAGTGATAACAGAAGAGGGCACAGTTCAGCTCCTCAGTGCTTAAATACATTTAGGGCATCATATGCCTTCAAAGAGGGGGATGGCAGTTATTTATTATCGCCACCAACAATTCTTCGGTGATATGAAGCTTTTTAATCGCCAGCTTCATGATCGGATTTGCCCGTTCCACCTTAAAAGGTGCAGCAAACTAAGGTACCAGAACGTTAACTGCCGCACCATTTAAGGTGGAACGGGAAATTTTGCTAGGTAGCGACCGAGACATCAGCATACTAGTGATTTTAACGCGTGTTATGAAGAAAATGACCATAAAACGCTTTTAACAATGGTTATCTTACAATACAGTGGCTTTTTAACAATGAAAATACTTATATTTATGTGTCTTTGGTCGCGTGTGCAGCAATCTTGGCGATGATTCGCAGGGCATTCTGGGAATTTTCTAAGTGTGTCTCTGAAAGATCTCCGTTTGAAGCGCCTTGTAGCCCTACCCCTCCATCTCAGCACCAATCGGGACATCCCTACCCCTAGACGTGAACGCGCAAAACGGAGGGGTGAGGCTAAGGGTTAGGGGCAAGGGATGAAATGGGATTGGGCCTAAAATTTTATCTCAGCCACGTTGTCTTCTTTTAAATCCACCCACCATTAGGGTTGCCACCCGTCTCGTAAAATACGGAATCGTCCTTTATTTGGCAATTAAATGTTGGTTCAATACGGGACGCGATTTGTTCCGTATTTCCATAAATGTCTGTGTGTCTGTGCCTGGCTGCCTGAGTGTGGTGCTGTCACGGTTGCCTAGAGACAGACGCCACACACCGGCGCTGCTCACAAAACCCGCGCCTTTTAAAAATGTCCACTACACCCGATATTCCACCACGTCCTCAAAAGCGAAAAGTCTTGCCCGTGGTGGTCATGGCTCAGAGGAGCCGTGGTGGGCGTCCCTTATTTTAATTTCCGAAAAGTGGCAACCCCACCCACCATGGCAGTATGGTTTAGTCTGTGACAAGATGCACCACTTGCAATTTTCTTATACGATATAGAAAGGGCTGTGACAATAACCGCATTACTGCAATGCCACAGTCATGTGATGCCTGTCACAGTCACTACTATATTACTGTCATCACAACATCATTTTTTTGTATTGTATTTAATTTGTATTTCCCAGTTTCCAACACCACAGCAAGAGAATACTTGCATGTTCTGCATTACACACAATCAAGAAGGTTAAACTATATATATATAACTCAAAGTGCATAACACTCACCTTAAGCTGGCAGCTGACACGCTCATAGGCTTTGATGAGTCTGTTTTTGTGGTACATCATAATACCAAACTGCTCTTTGCTCTTTGTGTTGTAGCCAAAGGTGATTAAAACGGGCTTTTTCTGAGACCAAACTTAAGGATAAAAAAAAGTTTATAAATTATTTAAATCATGTTTGGCAATGTTCATTAATGACCAGTAATTAATTGGATTTTCTTCTTTTCATCCATCTTTGTGTTTCTCTCTTTCATATTTGGTAAAAGGATACAAGGAAGAGAGGTTTGTACGAGTCTTTAAATCTGTTTGCTAGACTTTTGGAGACAAGCTGAGTCTTGACCTTCTGTCCTCGAATAATTATCTGCATTTTGGGCTTCAGGTAGAGGATACTGCAGTATGCCTGAATCAAGAAAAGTGAACACATGCACACACACACAATTCCTTAATACTGCACTTACTATTACAGATACCTCAGTAAAATGAGTCAATAAATTCAACAAAATATGGAATTACAACATTCAGTACAAAAATCTCACTCGTAGAGAGCAGGTACTCTCGGGCACCATCTGTACGTCATGCTCTAGTCGTTTGCTTTGCTCCCTGTTGCCTTCAAATACTTGGGCTGGAATCCTGATGTCATATCTGTCCCGCTCAAAGTCAAATTCTGACTTTCCTTCAGATGTTCTGCAGTGAAACAACACAACTGTCACATCTACATTGTACATTTCCATCACCATCCATTTCTGAATTCAACCTTTCATGCAGTGCCCTTCAAAAATTGGAATCAATGTTTAATCAAATCTAAAACCATTCTGGTTGCACCATGCATATATAACTAAACTATAACATAAAACAAGAAATTTCAGAAGCATTCAACATGATCAGCATAGGTAATTATGTGATTAGATAATGATATATTATTCAAAATTACATATAAAATACCCAAATGATTAATATGTCAAGTGATTTTTAAGTATATATGTATAAATTCACTTTTTCTTTCGTTCATTATTTCTTTTGAAGTATGCTCACTTGCGGAGGTTCCAAATAATGATACGGGTTCCTGTAGAGCTGGCAGAGCAGCCGTCAATGGCTTTGAGCTCAGAACGAAGCTCATCCTCAGTCTGAAACAGAGAGTGACGTAAGATATCCTGCAGGCTCGTCTCATGCTCCGGCTCAGGACAGAGTAAGAAGCAAGGTCAAGGTACAAACTGACAAACTGCCCAGTGAAATTCCTGTATTTCTTGGCTTAAGTTTACATTTACATTTGTTTGCTGTTAGCAGCTACACCTAATTTTGTATTCTTTCAACTATCTCTCTTAGTGACAAACATCGATCCCAACCTATTTGTTCACCCACCCACTCAACCAACTATCTGTCTGTCTCTAGATAAGGATATGGGTCTGGCCAACAGACTTGAACTTGACAATAGGCACTATGACGTTCTCCACTTCTATCTTCTGCAGGTAGGTCTGTGACAGCATCCCCACACACGTGGTGCCTCCTTTCTTTGAGAACACGATGGTATCCTTCCCCAAGCGCATGGAGCCAGACTTAAAACCGTTACCATACAGACCCACAGGGACATGGCCATTTATTGTCTGCTTATCACTGAAGCCAAAGCTGAGAGAGAGAGAGAAAGAGAGAGAGATGTTGATTTAATCAATGATCCATCTTGTCCAACTTTAGTACTAACCTGTCTTATTGAAGTCTGAACCAATGTATATTATTATTTACCATGTTTAATTCACCCCCAGTCATGAGAGATATGAAAAGGGACAGACTGTGGGAGAGGGGCTAAAAGCAGCCTATTCCAGCACTCAGTGGGTGGAAGGCAGGAAACACCCTGAACAGGATGTCAGTCCACCACAGGGCAGACACACAGACTTACAGATTCAAATGCACACTCGCACCTAGGGGCAATTTGGCATCTCCAATTCAATTGACCGTATATCTTTGGACTGTGGAAGGAAGCTGGAGCACCCGGAAGATGCATACAGATATGCCAGACAAATAGAGAACGGGGCATGGAAACAGGAGATTAAACTAGTATGATAAAGTCACATACTAGATGAGCTGAATTACTGATTTGGGATGTCTACACTCCCTGTAACAGCCACTGAAGTCTCACCTATACTTCACCTACCTGAGCATTTTGTGCATTTTCTCATAATCCATGCCTGCTCCATTATCCATGAAGATGAGGCAGTCCTGCTCTTTCACCTGTGTTTTATCAATCCAGAACTGCCTGGCCTTGACATCGGGGTCATAAGCATTGTCTGAGAAACAGAACAACAAAGAGAATCGGATACTACCCAGTGAGACCCAGAGAGACTTGACCTGTTGAATAAGTTTCATGGAGTGTTTGAGACACTAAGCAGCTCTGAAAAAACATGTTAAATGCAAGCAAACCATTATTTGTCAACATGTAAACACAGTGCCATAAAAAAGATTTCCCATCGCCAGTTCCTTCTATTTTTGCATATTTGTCACATTTTAATTATTTAGATCATCTATTAATATAGATAACATGATTATAAGCAAAAATCTGCCTTTTTTTGAAGACAAAGAGTCCAGGTTGACACCTGTCCAACTATTCAGTCAGAATGCTTTCAAACATCTTTTTAATGCCATAATGGACTGGACAAAAATTCTCCTGGACTGGACAAAAAGTCTGAGCTAGTAAAATGCGAAATCATGGGAGGAATCCCACAGATCCCACAACTAATGCTTGACAATGACAATGAGAAAGAGTAAATTTTTTAAATCACCAGATTTTTTATTTATGTCCTAAAATGTCCTTTTTAATTATGTCCTAAAATATTCAATATTGACTTAAATTACTTAAATTATAATTGAGGAGTTCCTGAACTGGCAAACTGGCACACTGCATCATTTAGCCTTCAGGCCGCACATGAAAAAAATGCCGGTCTTCTTGCTGAGAAAGGTCATAGAGCCAAATTTATTTTTTAAAAATTGCATTTAAATCACAAAAAAAGAAAAAAAGATTTTTTTTCCTCAAATTGTTCAGCTTTACCAACAACGTGGGGTTGTAACAAGCACAAAACATGACTAGGCTAAACATCTCTCTGAGCCCACAATAGCAGTAACTACAACAGTTACCATTCCAAGTTTTTGCTATATGAGAAGCAGCAAGCAAAGACTTTACTGACTTTGAGCTGCTGCTTTTAGCCTTGCTAACAACTGTTAATGTTAGCTAACGTTTCTTTGTCTGTTGCTTAGCAGCAAGAGACTCCCAGTGCTATTTGAAACACATCCAGCAAATGTAGTGATCACTATGATGTTCACCAGAAATTATGAGTGAATAAAATCACCCTAGAATTTGGACACAAAGGGGAACATAGCCACTACGGCCCCAAAATGTATTTGTATGGATAGAAAAACATTGCAGACTGTTAACTGATGTAGACTAACAAACTAAATCAGTACACTTCTGAAGCATTGCCAAATGTCTGAGGAGTGACAGTTTCAGTATTGTCAATTTTACCTAATTCTGGGCATTAGCATTACACAAAACTGCTAGCCACCACATGACTATTAAACACAGCTTTGAACAACTGTACACACAAAAATCTGTTAATAATGTTAATTACAATACAAAAAGTTTACTAACTTGCAGAAAATATCTGTTTCAGTAGTGACATTTAGAAAGATTAACACACTGACTTCTATATTTCATGACACAAGCTCTAAAATGTAGGTGTGTGGCTAAAACAAGACTCCACCTATAAAACTCAATGTGTTCTGGTAGTGATATGAAATAAAGCTGAATTATTATGAAAAAAGTTTAAAACTTTTTTAATTAAGACATTAAACTATTGATAAACCTAAATATTTCAGATTCACTTTAACAGAAATCAAGAATCTTTAAAAGTCTTTTAAAACTTTTAGGTATTATTATCACAAATAATATCATAATAATATCATAATAATAATGATTTTGTCCATAAATAGGAATGATGATGAATGGTGAACGAAATACATCAGTAAATATAACTATGCAATGTGCAGGTCAGTAATGTCCATATGAAACATGTACGTAACAAAGTAGTAAAACAAGCAGATCACCTGCTTACTCACCAATAAGTTCAGCAATAGCGCTGAAGGGCCATGTGTGGCTGGTGGAGTTTGTGTGCAGGAACTTTGGACAAAGCTTTAAGAGAGAAACATAACAAAAGGATAAAGTGGCATTATTTAAACATCCTTTGGCAGAATTTCTAAATTCTGCTCCTGGCAACTCACAGCACTGCATGATTTCAAGCATCCTCTTTCCCTGCCCCATAACACCTGGGCCAGCCCACTAGCTGGTTATAGAGGTCTTTATTTGCTGGATCAGGTGCGATGGGGTATGAAAGAGCTGAAAATGTGCAGTGCTGTAGGGTCACTAATAGCAGTATTAAGGAACACTGCCCTATGACCTAAACAGAATAGAATATTTATTGTCATTACACTCAGATACAATGACACTTTGTTTGAACTTGACAAATTCTTCATTTTGACAGTGTTTTATTATTGCATGAAGGTGTATTCAGGTGTATTCTTGTCTCTAAATGGATTCATTTATTTTGCAGTGGAGTGAGTGTTACGGCATGATATGTATGACGTTAACAATACATTAATAATATTTATCCACAGTCCTGTAAGTGCTGTCTTTCAAACTAACTCACTGCGCCTCTCACATACACAAACTACACTCCACTACACACAAAATCAGGCTCTGATTTTCATGCTCTGAACCCTCTTCCTCTCTATATCCACATCTGGGAGTATGGGTAATGTATTTCCTTACCAGAAAACTGGGAATAAAATGTGATTTCTCAAAAGCTGAAATCAGACAGATTAATTCACGGATTCTTTAACTGTACCATATTTCATCATATCACTGTCTGCTAGCTCATGGTAAGTCTACGTCGGCTGAATGCAATATGGGTAACATCTAAATCCTTAGTTATGAGGCAGTTATGAGGGATTTTTACTTCTTGAACCAGACCGTTCAGCTCTATTACAAAGTGCCTCATTTCAGCCAATCAGAAACGACTAATGGCCAAGATCATTTCTCATTGGACGGATTGAAGTGTGGAGCGAGTGCACAGATCAGGGATTTGAAGTGGGAAACAATGAGACACCAAGCACACAGGAGAGCAAGATCGAGCATAAAGAAAGTGTTGTTCTGTGTAGATAGGAGAAATCACACCTGAACCTTTTTATTTAAGTATAACATTAAATTTCTCTTTATCAAAGTTAGAACAAAGTTATGACAAAGTTATATACAACATTATGTTTATGTGCTGTAGTTACTCCTTTTCAGTTCTCACACACATGAAGTCCAGAGCCCTCACCACTACTTCCAGATTTAAGGCAAAATTTGGCCAAGACTACCATATAATAAATAATAATGTTACAGCCTATATATTATTTAATGTTATATGTTACAAAGTATATTGCTAAATAATTGAATAATGTGTATTAGTACAGCTAAATATGTGAAAATAATGATAAGAAATGCACAATTAACTACAAACAAAATTTTAAAAATCTTAGATAAATCTTAGAAGACTACGTAGAATTAAACAAACTAATGTCAATTGCATCCACAAGCTGTGATAAAATTCTTCTCTGTGGGGACTTTAACTTACATATTACCACGTCAGACAGTAACGCATTAGACTCCATTAGACTTCTAGAGACATTTGATTTGAAACAGCATGTGGGCAGCTCTACCCACAAGCTGAGTCACATCCTGGATATGGTAATCACTAAGGATTTACATACAAACATGTCCCTCCTACCTGATGTCTTTCTCTCAGAACATTTCTGTACATTGTTTCAAGTGGAAGGAAGAAAGTACCTGAAACTTACGTTTAAAAATGTTATATTGCTTCAGAAACAGTTGAGAAGTTTAGAAATATTTATCATAGTGTATTAAATACTGCTTTGGCCTACTTATGTAATGATCTGGTCTCTGATCTAAATTCTAGATAAATTTCTAGGAAACTGTTGACATTCCCGCACCCCGCAGAAAAACTCACAAGAATCCATGGATGAATAAGGAAATACACCAGTTTAAGAGAAACTGTAGAGCTTATGGAGGAGAACTAAACAGCACCTACATAATGACATTCTCAAAGAGCTGATCTCCATGACAATAATACTATAAAATGCTCTAGTCATACGTCTCTAGTGCGATTAATAAACACAAAGAAAATACCAAAGTCCTCTTTTCAAGTTTAGACTGATAAATTAACCATTATGTTTTTGCATCTTATGATGGCTTATCTTCCAAAACCTGCAAAGAGTTTGCAATTAATTTTCAAAATACAGTGTAATACCACTGACAAGTCAGAGCCGAGCTCAGCCTGCTGGAACAAGTTCCAGTAACCTTCCTAATAAGCCACCTACATCAGAAATGGCATATTTACTTGTCATCAGTTATCAGGATCTTACAACTGTTATAAATAAATTAAGTTCATCACTGTCTTGAAATCTGGGTCGGCCTCTCAGGCACAGTTTCAGAATGGTTGAAATCATAATTAACAAACAGACAGGTCCTGGATTCACTGGGAAATAATTCCTCAATCAAATGTTTTAGGGTCTTTGCTTTTCTGTGTCTGCATTACCTGTAGTTGATGTCATTAGGAAACATGACAGAATTGTTCATAGCTACGCTGATGAAACACAATTACACATTTCCATCGCCTTCTGATAATCTACACTCAGTAGACAAGCTTAGGACAAAACTTGATTACTGATTTTTGGTGCTAAAACTCTTATAAAATGCTTTATGACAGATTTCTTTAGCCATAAATATTAAACCTGAAGTACGAAGCCTGGGTGTTATCTTAGATTCTGAGCTCTGCTTTATAATTAATATTTTTATTATTTTTATTGGGAGATGAAATACATACACTCAAGTAAATAAATAAACGACATGGATAATTTGTCCCAGAATCTTAAAACTAAACAGCAGTATCCAAATATATTCCGCTATCCATCTGCCCATCCCTTAACACGAGCGAGAAAACGTCACTCCTTCATTTAAATCGGGCCTGACGAATTTAACCTAAGTACAACAGTACAAGACCACTTGGTTCTGTTTGATCAGCCTTACTTTCACTGCGGTAGCTACAGTGAAACGAAACTGAAAGTCGTTTATCTTATATTACACCCTGAGCGGGAAAAACGCCGTTTTGAATCGCTCGGGCAGAGACAATTTCATTCAGAGTTTCTGTCTAAAAGTTTGTTATTCGAATAACTCACCGTCCCACTACAAACACCGCTGCCTTTAGATTTAAACGTCTGCCAATTGGCACTGATATTAACCCATGAGGCACTTAATAAGTGGGTCCGGTGAAATACCGTACAAATATTTTAGATTTTAATATTTCGCGATACAATTGTTTATAAATACATACTCAGTTGCACGTGCCCTAAAATATACGTCTACCAAAACACAGCAAATTTCACTGAATTAACTACGTACCGCACTTAAAGGAATTCCTCTGTCTGTTTGGGCCGCCATCTTTGTAGAGAAGCGACGGAATGAGCATGCGCAGTAGGCCACTGGAAGTCACCATAGATGTTTTAAAAGAGACGAGATGGTTCAAATCATGTAAGCTTGTTTTAAGGGAAGACGCTAAAGCCACTGCTTACCTTAAAAGCGCGTATGAAACGAAAGCAATAGCCTAGATATGAGAGCGTGACTTTTTATTAATGTATTAATTATTGTAATCTGGTTTATATACTTCTTAATAGTTTTAACTTTTTAATGATTGTCTGCCAGTTTTTGTAATAACTAGTCCCACAGTTGAGATATGTAGACCAAACCAGCTCCATTATCTTGAATGTCCAAACACCATGAAGGATCCCAGAGTAACCACCTGATCAATGTCCTGTCACCACCAATATTACAGGAACCACAGTTTTTTCACTCTGCGTTTTCATCAGGAACATGCACTTTTTTGGTTAATCGTACACTGGTCCCCACATTATTTCTCAAAGATAAGTAAGCATCTGTGACCCACTCTTTTTCAAATTTCTCAGCTTGAAGCTTCCAAGTAACCTTAACAGGGTAATTAAACACATAGAAATGTGACGGCAACACTAAAAGATCTTATTTTAATATTAAAGAGTTGAATCATGTCACGACGTTAAAATCCCTGCTAGAAAAACCTGCCATAGCTGGTCAGAGCTATCAGGGAAACTAGCATGTTATCGCCGTCCAAAATAGTACTTCACAAAAGAGGACAAAAATTTTCTTAGCTTTTAATATAAGCTAATGTAGAGATATTTATTCCATGCAGATTTTAAGCATTTTTATTGGTCCATTTACCGTGAAAATTACACAGTGTTAAATGGCATCTGCTATGCCTGAATTATGCCGAAAACTAAAATTTGTGGTGAGAGGCTTATCATATTTGGATAACAGAAGTATGCATAAGTAAGCAATGCATAATACATGCCAAAACTAAAATGAAAATTCAGTTTTACACAGCAATAGGCTGCACGTCTGACTAAAAGAAAACAGCAGGCTAAAACTCACCTCCTCTTCATATAACTACTGCAGAATCAATATCGAAATAACATTATAGTGTACAAGAGTGCTCAAACGCCGAGCTACATCAGACATATGTTAGTTTTCCAGCACTCTCGTAAGAGTAAGAAGTGGATGAAGATGATTTAAACAGAGGAACTTTGAACAGAGATAAAATGCTGTATGCTCACTGCTGCGGCAGCGGCTCACGTTAAACAGCCTCCATGCCAGTAATTTTAGTAATATTACAGTTTCAAAAAGAGAAAAACTTTTATGTGGTATGGAATCAATAGACTTTGTTTATATTTATTATATATATTTAAAGTCCATTTGATAAACTCCACACATAAGTTACAACATTTTAGCTGTAGTTACATCAATCCTTCAACCACTTCTTATTCTCTTTATGAGAGTGCTTGAAAACTAAAATATGTCTGTTGCAGCGCAGTGTTTGAGCGCTATGGTACATTATAATAACATTTTGATTTCCCTGTTTGAGCAGGGAAATCGCCAAACTCTACAGGAGTCCAGCTCTCTACCCCTGGTTTATTGGTTTGTCTTCCTTCCTTTTGCCTTTGATGGCATTATCTTCCACTGCAAGGACCCGGGACAACAGCAGTCTGGATCTTGATGCAGAGATGAAGGGTACTGTGTAAGGCCTCCATCAGCAGTTCTCTCAGATGTTGAAAATCCTGTTTGTCATCACCAAGTTAAACCAGTGGAGACCTGCCAATGGAAATCCACAACAAAACTGTGAGGAAGGAGACTCATTAATGAATGCTGCATTTGCAACTTTTTTGTTTTTTTTCACAAAGCTGTGAAAATCAATATGGTCTGGATCCAGGCCTGTGCTGAACGTACTGGGATGGATGGATGAATCTGGAGAAATCTCAGCCTGGGTAGCTCAAGTCTGGAAACCACTTGAATATATACGACATTTAAACTCATGTCGCATTGCATGAGAAACCTTCAAGCCACTGTGTTAAATAAGGCCACATGGGCTCAGGAGTACGTGAGTATTGTCACGTAACACAGTCTGCTTTATAAAAAGGGAACTTGAAACTCTATTACACAAGGAAAAAGCCATACATCAATTCTATGGGGAAATACCACCAAGTTCTCTGGGCCCAAGCTCATCTCAGATGGTCCGGTGTGTGCTGTGGTAAGATGAGTCCATGTTTCAGCTTGTTTTGACGAAAAACAAACCAAGTTTTCTGTGCCAAAGATGAACAGGATAAACCAGATTTATCAGCAAAGGGTGCAAAAGCCAACATCTGTCATAGTAGGGGACTAGTACGGGAATTTAGTGACCTTCATTACAGCAATTCACATTTGTCATTCACATTTTGACAGGTGAGTGAGAAGTGAATCCTGCATTCTGATGTGATGGAGCAGGAAAATCCCCAGTAGGGAAACACAAACATGGCATTTATCTTTTAGCCCTTTTATATATTAGTTTGCAATGGTACTCAAAACCAGTGAGGAGCAAGCTAGCATCCATTTTAAATTAAAACTTTAATTCATGTTGTAGAACTGCCACACGAGGTGGGATTCCCATTAAATGAATGTAAAGATGCCCTCGACTCATTTCTGACATTTAATTTTCTGAAACAGAAACACTGATGAAAAACATTCCCTTATGTACATTAAAAGAAAAGGTGCCTTATTATTTCTTTACTGTAAATATGCATTTGGTAAAACATTCAGCATTCAATGTTCATATTAACCCCAGTAACTCTGGGTTAGAGAAAAAAGGAGAGAGAGAGAGAGAGAGAGAGAGAGAGAGAAAGGTAGTGGAAATATGGTTAGAGAGATGGTAACAGTAACTGACCAACAGAAATACCAGGGAAGTCCCTTTGATGGCTCCCTGAAAATACTGGGACAGAAAAAGCCATAATAAATACTATGGAAGCTTTAGGTACGGTAAGAGCTACAGACACCAGTATTGTATCATGCATCAGCTACCACAGACAATAAATAACTAAAGGTTCCAATTAATTTGCAAATTATAATGCATCTATAAACACAAAGCTTTTACAATTCAGGACATTGCAGCACAGATAAAGCTCTAAAGTTTATGATTATGGTTTGGTGTTTGAGCAGCACCCACAATCTTCCATCTCAGTTATCAACATATTTAAACCACAAGTTTAGCTTCATAAAATGACTGTTTACTGATCATTGTTTTTATGGTAATATTTGGAATGAAACATATATATTCATTAAATAAAAAAAATGGAATGTACTGTGCTTTCAAACTGGAATAAGAGTGAACTGCAGGCATATCTGCTTGAATTCAATAACAAAGCAAAATTATGAAAAAGAGGAAAAAAAGTCAGACATTCAAATGGCCAATTAGAGACAGTGAATTTTGCATTGCAGTTTATCAATTAAGGGCAATTTAAGATGAAATAAAACTTTCATTGTGCATAATACTCAACCTATATCATTTTTTTTTTTATTAAATTAAATAGTATTCACATTAAAAGCATTTACGTAGTCTTTACAACAACAACAACAACAAAATATCCTGAATCCCTCAGTTCACTATGCCTAAATAAGCAGATACCACTGCACAACATGTGAAATACAATCATGCTACGACATTCTGGATATTTTTCACTCTCAGTCGACTAATGAAGATGAAGGAACAGATGAATTTAACATCAAGCAGTAAAACCAAGCACCCATTCCAGGAGTTTTTAGGTGGGGGGGGCGTCCGAGCTGAGAGGTTGTGAGATGTCTCCCCTATGAATCCTTATGAGTCCAAACCATCCAGAAACTCTCCCTCAGTGATGAGCTCCAGCTGCTGCAGCACTCTGCTGGAGCTGCATGGGGGGTAATCAGCACGGGGCTGAAGGGAGTGCCCGGAATTGCTGAAGGAGCAGCAGAGAGTCTGGAAGAAGGGCACCAGCTGAGTGATGGACGAGAGCGAACGCAGAGCGAGCAGCGGGAACTCTGCAGATTCCGACATGGATTCGCCAACCGTTCCATTCAGCTCCTGCATGTGATACGGACAAAATTAGTCATGATTTCCAATTTCCACTGACTTTAAATTAGTATAAAGAAGTTATTATACGGCAACTGTAAATACTGCTGCAAGGCCTCAACTATATTCTGAAGTTTTCTACCTTAATGATTTGATCGCTGCTGGAAAACACACACTGCATTTTTTATTTTTTCTATATACGTTTTTTGTAACTTGATTCCTAATGTTATAGATATTTATCAGTTTGCAGATTTGTCAATACAAATCTACCACTGCTTTCATCTTATTTATGATTTCCAGATTCTTTCAGATTCTTGCCTGTGAAGCCTATGAAAGTACCCAAGACTAGCAAGACCTTTACACATTTACAGTGGTGCTTGAAAGTTTGTGAACTCTTTAGAGTTTTCTACATCTCTGCATAAATTTGACCTAAAGCATCATCAGATTTTCACACTTTTCAAGTCCTAAATGCAGATAAGGAGAACCAAATTAATTAAATAAGACAAAAATATTAGACCTGACCATTTATTTATTGAAGAAAATTGTCTAATTGTACATATCTGTGGGTGGCAAAAGTATGTGAACCTTTAGCTCGTGGAAGTGTATCATGGCATGTACAAAGATGATTTATGAGGACCTCAGAGGAGGAGTTGTTGATGCTCATCAGTTTGGAAAAAGTTACAAAGCTCTAAAGAGCTCCAATCCTCAGTCAGACAGATTGTGTGCAAATGGAGGAAATTCAAGACCATTATTACCCTCTCCAGGAGTGGTCGACCAACAAAGATCACTTTGAGAGAGGTTACAATGGAACCCAAGGTTACTTCCAAGCAACTAAAGGCCTTTCTCACATTGGTGTTAATGTTCATAAGTCCACCATCAGGAGATCACTGGAAGTCAGAAGGTCACTGGAACAAATTTTGTGCAGATGAGACCAAAATAAATCTTTTTAGTTTAAATGAGAAGCGTTATGTTTGGAGAAAGGAAAACACTGCATTCCAGCATAAAAACCTCATTCCGTTTGTGAAACATAGTGGTAGTATCCTGGTTTGGGCCTGTTTTGCTGCATCTGGGTAAGGACGGCTTGCCATTATTAACGGAACAATAAATTCTCAATTATAACAGCAAACTCTAAAGAAAGATGTCAGGAAATTTGTCTGAGAGCTGAATCTCAAGAGAATGTGGGTCATGCAGAAAGACAACAACCCTAAGCACCCCAAGGCATTCTACCAAAGACCAGTTAAAGAAGAATAAAGTCAAAAGTCAAAGTCCTGACCTTAATTCAACAAAAATGTTGTGGAAGGACCTGAAGCAAGCAGTTCAACGGAGGAAACCCACCAACATAACACATATGTAATACTGGATCATTTTCTTCATTAAATAAATGACTGACCGTAATGTTTTTGTCCATGTGTTTAATTTGATTCTCCTTATACTTTTAGAATTTTTAGAAAATCTGACGGCATTTGAGGTCAAATTTAGAGTTAATAAACTGTCAAGCACCACCGTATCTGTAACCAAATGGGTTTAAGTGGTAACACTGATTCCTCAGTTTAATGACAATCTTTTTTATATTCCTCTACGATAAGGTTGACAATAGCAATGTCTGCCTGCTGATGCAGAAACACTGTTAACCACTTTATGCTGTGTTGTGATGAAATTGTAGGTGAAACTTCTATAGCTATATTTACCATTCTCCACACACTTCCACATGTTTTTACAAAGACCTATGCCTGTTTACCCCATAACGATGATGAAGTCCTTCCAGTATTCTAACCACATGAGGTTTACACTCCTGTTCTCCCTCCAACAGAGTAGTTCCTGGTCCCTCATAACTCTCCACATCTACTTCAGGCACAAACGCCCAGCGATACCTACAGCACACATACATATCCATAAACTCACAACAGACAGGGGACTAGCCATGAAATCACACCAACACACACACACACACACGCACACACACACGCACACACACACGCACACACACACGCACACACACAGCTGTGTTGTTGCTCACATTTGGAAAAGAGGCATGCGCTCAGGTGGGAAGGACACAGCAGTGTCCAGAAACTTGCAGGCTGATAGATACATGTCCAACTCCGCCTGTGGAAACACCAGGAGACCATTCTTCTCTAGACTGCCTCTTTTATTCCTGAGAGAGAGAGAGAGAGAGAGAGAGAGAGAGAGAAAGAGAGAGAGAGAGAGAGAGACACACTGATTTCCTGACTCATCTCATGGACTAATTCTAATTCATGCTATGATTGTTTTTATTTACAGAACTTCACTGTACGTGGAACTGACTGTGAAATCCATTCTGAACAAAAATCATTAGCTAACTTAACTACAAGGTTATTTCCAAAGAGTACAACCAAAATAAGACACAGTATCACCACTGATATCAGGGTGCTGGTGAAATTCTCTTGTTCACAACTCACTTTGAAGTTTCTTTGTCCTCCAGCAGAGTCTTCTCCAGCCTAGCATAAATACGAATCTAAAAAAAACAAAAAAAAAACCCTAAAATCAGTGACCATTTTCTGCTTAAAGGCATAAAAAAGCAGAATTTGTAAAGAGATCAAATAAACCATGCCATGTCATGGCAAATGATAAACAAATAGAGGAAAGGATATTTTAACATCATATAGTATATGGGTTGCTCACCAGTTCAGTGACCATGATTGGCCACAGGGAGGTGAGATGCTGTGGGGAAATCCTCAGCAGCAGAACACGGAACATCAGGAACATCTGGGTCACCATTGCTGGAGTCTGCCCCACCCGCAGATTCTCAGTCAAGCGCTCTGATGTGTCGGGGGGGGACGGGGATGTGGACAAAGAATTGAATTACACTTTGCTTAATATATGTCCTTTACATATATACAGTGCTGTGCAAGCTGTGAAAATGACCTGGGCAATTTGTTCTAAAACGACTAACATTACTATATATGGATAATCAGATCTGGAGGTGCATTGACAGAGTGTTATGTTAAACTGAGAATGTTGGTGCTGTCTGAGCAAAACTACTGCCCATCCTGTATGGACTGATGCTGTTCTTTCATCTTTCTTGAGTTGATGCCCACTGCTTGCCTGCATTTTTGACCAGTTTACCTACCATCTGCCTTAATGCTGTCCTATGCTGTGTGGAAGCTTCACCTGCATGCCGCTGACCCATCTAAAGGTCCTGCTTATTTTTACATAGACATTTCTCCTGATAATTTCTTCCTCTGTCTCACAAAACACTGAATGCTCATATTCTCATATTCTTACTAATCAATCATCAGTTATTGATTTTTAATATTTTTTTACTGTGATAAACTACTTACAGTAGTCACTGGTTTCACTAGTAACAGTGAGTTTCAGATCTGCCAGTCTCATAGGACTTTAACAGTTATTGGTTATTCCATATTCTATATTGCATAGAATTGTATTACCTTATCCTTTATATTTTGCTTTTGTGCTTATCTTGCTGTTTGGTGTCGACCAGAGGAGAATGGGTTCCCCAAGATTCAAATTGAGACAATACCACATAGTGGAGTCATATTAGAAAACGTATTTGTGTGTGATTAAGAGAGATTAACGGGGGATCTCGGATGAAGTAAAGGGCCACAGTAAAGATTCCTGACATAACATAATGAAGACTAATAGTGAGAAGAATAATAGTGTGATAAGTCTCACAGTATAACTACCTGATAAAGACCTTACCAGTTGTGTTTGACAGACTTAAGAGAACTCGGTAGGCAAGTCAAAAATGATCCAGATTCAAAAGTTTGATCCAGTTCTAAAGTTCCAGGCGCTGGTAGTCAAAGTGAAACTAATTATAAGCCACAACACACTTGCAACAGAAGCCCACACTAACAAGAACTTTCCTAGAACCAAATCCTCACAGTAGTACCTTGTATAAGAGGCAAATAGAGGTGGTATTGGTCTGTCTCTCCACTGAACATGGCGAAGGCCTGGCGCTTCAGTAACATGGGCTTCTGCTCAGCACTGTTAAACAGCTTTAGAGAACTGCTCTGCATGCCTGTAGAAACACAGAACTGTGTACATATACATATACAGGGAGGACGCAAACACATATACAGAATCAGTACATACAAACACTGTACTCACTCATCAGATCCTTGAACATAGTCTTCTCATGAGTTAGCAGATGATCTATAATGGACTTCCAACTAAACATGTAAAACATATATTTATGAGAAAACTGTAGTTTTTGTTTGAGTGCATTCTAAATTATACAGACTGGCATGAAACATGAACAATCTGATAAGCCAATAAATCTAGAATTTTCTGAACTTTGAGGAATACTGAAGCTTATCATGCTGTTATTAATTGTTACTAAGCAACTGCTGTGAATTAACATGTAATGTGTGTAGTTACGCATCAATAGCCAATAACCTCAACAAGCTACTTGTGACCTATGCAATAGCCATAAACTGGTCTCCTGACTGTCTGAAAGAAAAAAGTGAGAGTCGTACTGGCAGATGCAAGGCGGCTCCATGGTGAAGAACAGAGGGTCCATAAAGAGCTCCAGCACTTCTTTCTTCCAGGCACGTTTCGTGTACGCATATCCACTCAGACTGCTCAATAACTGCGCCCCCGCACTGAAACTGGGCATGTTATAGGCACTAAGAGTGTAGGGTGGAAAGAAAGAGAGAGAGCAGAAAGTGAAACTCCATGTTTTGTCCATCCTTCCACTATGAGAAGACAACTCAACACTACATAATTATGTGTAGCTTTCAAGGAGTCGTTATTGAGAAAAGTAAAGGAAAACATGAAGAAGAAGAAAACGGCACTAGGACACTAAAACTGAAGGTGAATTAAGTAATGAGTTATTCGACTTAAGTCTAAATTTGAGATTACTTAGTGAGATTACTTTCTCATGGGAAGTAGAAAATGAAACTTCTAAAACTGAACAGGAGGTTTGGAAAAAACTCTTCTTCTTTAAACTGAAATAATAAAAGAAAATAAAGAAAAGGAAAGAAAGCTGTTATAAAGGTGGAGGATGAACAAAAAATGTGGCATTTAGTTGTTGAGGCTTGTGTCCACCCTGTTAAACAGATGTTTTCTGCCTTTTGCCTCTGAAAAATGAATTTGTACTTAATGCCCATTTTGACCATTATGATTTTAGCTTAGCAATTAGTTGTACAACATTCAAAGCACCCCACAATGAAATTCGTCTGACACAAATCAGACTTTCATTTAATTCAGTGTAAAATTCACATCAAGTGCCAAAGACGATCAAGATCAAGATGTCAAATCAAAGATTTTTCTCTTTACTTTGGCAGTTTGTAATTGCATTTCATGTTTTTAAGCTGTGCATGGTTATAATTACCTGTGGTTTTTCAGGTAAGGGAAGACGTAATACATGAGGCGAGAGATGAGAGGCACAGCTTTCTCCTTCTCATCACTGCGATACACCATATCCAGCAGAGGGGACAGGATCTGCAGCAGGACAAATACATGTGGTGTCTGGGTGTTTCTGGTGTGCTTGTGGTTCTCATGAATATATGTATGTATGTGGGTGCGTGCGTGTGTGTATGTGTGTGTGTACCGGATTCCTACCTCTGCCAGCAGTGCTAGTGCTTGTACACTAAACACAGATGGAGCTGATGATGACACCATAGCACTGCCCTGGCCAACAGATTCTGAAAGGAAATGAAGCAGAGTAAGGGGATACAAGTATGTGGACATGTGTGGTTTTTGGTCATTTTAAATACTTCCAGTGAACATATCCCCTTCAAATGTAGACATATAAGGGGCCAGATTAAAAATAAATAAATAAAAAAATAAAAATAAAAAAAATAAAATTCAGATTCAGCACTGTGGCACAGTAAATAGTTATTCATAATACCATGGCAGTGATCTGTGCACCAGTGTCTTTTAATGTGGGTGTACTAAGAAAGAGCCAATCAAAATTGACATGTAAATGAGATCATACAAATTAAAAAACTGCCAAGTGAAGCTCCAGTTGGCTCCCAAAAGAAACAAAAACAAAACTAAATCCACAGTGTAAACCACATTTCTCAGAAAGGTTTTGAACAAAACGCTTGCAAATAATGAAAATAAACTTTGGCTAATATACTCTCAATATTTTTTCCAATTTATTATCAGTACAGGTATCATTTTTACTAACGTTAATGTTAATTAAATTTTATCATTTGTTTTTTTGTTACTGAAATGTAATGACTATGGTAAGCTTTTAGCTTTTTGTTCATAGTATTTCTTAATATCGAGTTTGATTTGCACATACATACATATCAACTAGTAAAAATTCAGTTTTTACTCAGAATAAATACATTTTCACGAGGAAAAAAAAAAATTCAGATGTGTAAACAGAAGCTAAACCTAAAATCCGTGATTGGAGAAAGAAGGGTTGTGTGTATGATCTCACAAACACCATATGTGATGCCTAAGGACACAGTGATGTATGGAGGAGGGGAGCATCATGATTTAGGGCTGCTTCTCTGCAAATTGTACTGGGGAATTACATATCATTGAATGAAACATGAAAGGCGAGATGCACCAGGACATTTTAGAGGAGAAGTTAATCTAATTTAGACTCATTGAGTCCTTCAGAGGGACACTCGTAAACTTGGGGGATTGAAGATGGTTGACTGAAAGCAATAGGCCAAAAAACTCCACAATTCTGCAAAGTACTTCTTACCATAGATGTCTCAAAGCTCTAATTGCCAGCATCAGCATTACGCAATAACGTGTTAATGACATTTTGGGGGTTTGAACACTTTTACAAAGATGTGTGTCTAAATCTGAAGTGGACATATACTGTAATACTCCTTTTTACAAAAAATGCCACACCATCACATCTTTTTTTACCAACTGAAAAAGAGAAGCAGCAAAAAGAGCTACAATTGCTTTCTGTCATTTCCATGAGTTCATCAGAACTTATAAAACATAACCTGTACAATATGTGTACATACCATGAAAAGTCACTGCCTTCAGATTTCTCTTCCTTATCCAACAGAATTATCTTGCATCTAATCTCCTCACAAATACAATATGTGTACATGTGCATTTATACCATAGAAGTCGTTGCCTTCAGGCTCCTCCTCATCCTCTTGCAGGCAGACCTGCGGCTGAGCCTTCACTTCCAGGTTACGGCTCAGCCAGCTGGTCTGCTCCAGAGACGAGCCGGCCACTCCCCCTACTGCCTCCAGGATACGCTGAGTCACTTCCTATTTGGGGCAAATTGCCATAGACATAAGCATCCTGTAGATAAACAGCATTTTCCATAACATGAAAAATGTATTTACAGTAGTTATGAAAAATCATTTGACCTGAACATACAGTACTGTGCAAAGGTTTTAGGCAGGCAAGAAAAAATGCTGTAAACTAAGAATGCTTTCAAAAACGGATGACGGTTAATAGTTTATTTTCATCAATTAACAAAATGCAGTGTACGAACAGAAGACAAATCTAAATCAAATCAATATTTGGTGTGACCACCCTTTGCCTTCAAAACAGCATCAATTCTGCTAGGTACACTTGCACACAGTTTTTGAAGGAACTCAGCTGGTAGGTTGTTCCAAACATCTTGGAGAACTAACCACAGATCTTCTGTGGATAGTTCTTAATGACCTTGTCTGTATGTTTGGGGTTGCTGTCCTGCTGCAGAATAAATTAGGGGCCAATCATACGCCTCCCTGATGGTATTGCATGGTGGATAAGTATTTGCCTATATTTCTCAGCATTGAGGACACCATCAATCCTGACCAAATCTCAAACTCCATTTGCAGAAATGCAGCCCCAAACTTGCAAGGAACCTCCACCATGCTTCACTGTTGCCTGCAGACACTCATTATTGTACCGCTCTCCAGCCTTTCAGCGAATAAACTGCCTTCTGCTACAGACAAATATTTCAAATTTTGACTCATCAGTCCAGAGCACCTGCTGCCATTTCTGCACCCCAGCTCCTATGTTGCATAGTTGAGTCACTTGGCCTTGTTTCCATGTCGGAGGTATGGCTTTTTGGCTGTAACTCTTCCAGGAGGTCACTTCTGGCCAGACTTCTCTGGACAGTAGATGGGTGTACCTGGGTCCCACTACTTTCTGCCAGTTCTGAGTTGATGGCACTGCTGGACATCTCCCGATTTCAAAGGGAAATAAGCTTGACGTGTTTTTCATCTGCTGCACTAACTTTCCGTGGCCGACCACTGCATCTACGATCCTCAATGTTGCCCATTTCTTTGTGCTTTTTCAAAAGAGCTTGAACAGCACATCTTGAAACACCAATCTGCTTTGAAATATTTGTCTGTGAGAGACCTTGCTGATGCAGTATAACTACCTTGTGCTCAGTCTTGCCATAGTGTATGACCTGTGACATGAAACTATCTTCCACAATCTCACCTTGGTAGCAGTTTGGCTGTTCCTCACCCAGTTTTAAGCCTCCTACACTGCTGTTTCTGTTTCAGTTAATGACTGTGTTTCAACCTACATGTGACATTGATGAGCATTAGCACCTGTTTGGTATAATTGGTTGATCATACACCTGACTACAATCCTACAAAATCCCTGACTTTTTGCAAGTGTGCCTATAAGAATTGATGCTGGTTTGAAGGCAAAGGGTCATAACACCAAATATTGATGTGATTTAGATTTTTCTTTTGTTCGCTCACTTTGCATTTTGTAAATTGATGAAAAAAAAACCCAAATCATTATTTATATTTATGAAAGCATTCTTAGTTTACAGCATTTTTTTCACACAGTACTGTATGTTTATGGACATTACCTGCAGGTCTCTAGAATCTCTTTTGTTGTCCACATTGGGGAATCTGTTAACAAAGTCATTTAGGATTCTGTGCAGAGAAAAATACAAACATGTCAGAATTTAAACACCTGCCTAGGCAGAATTTAAGAACGATGACGAAAAACTTTTTTTCAGGTAACTGAAGTATTGATTTACCATCAGAACATTTACTCAACTATAAACTTTCAAATCCATGAATAAACCAGCAGTTAATAGTAGATGCTAGGACTGAAACAAAATATGCTACATTATTATGTATACCTACATAGAGTACTGTGAAAACATCAGACACCAGTCAATTTACTTAACTTCCTGGCTATAATGTACAACTTATTCCACACAAATTGCACAAAATCCCAACAAATAAATACACCACCCTTTTTTCAGTATTGAATGGGCCCACCCTTTGCCTTCATTACAGCTTCCATTTTCTACACTGCTTTCAGACTCAGTGTTGAGGTCTGCTCACAGATGAAGGACAGACAGAAACAGCTATGGAACGGTTTTAAATCTGAAGCAGAGTTTGATCTTCTGTCCTTCTGGTGAATGCTTTAGGTACTGTTTAACCGATTGTGGCACTTTTGGTGGTCTACCAGAAATTGGCATGTTTAAACAGCTGAATCCCACTTTTAATACATCTTTTAATAACCTTTTTGTTTTACTTTGTCTTTCCTCTTCCTTTTCCAATCTAATCTCCTCACAGATATCTACTTAACCAAGTGAATAACCTGTACTTGCCATTTTGAATGAAAACTGAAATAATTTAAAGTGGTCTCTGACTTTTGTACAGTACTGTATGGAGAAAAGGGGATGCAGCAATACAACGAGCTAGCTTTTAACAGACAGTTAATCAGTCAATAGGCAGTCTTACCCTAGGAGCAGGAAGTGCCCAGGTGGAGAGAGGTTAAGCTGCACAGACTCTTTGAGCAGACAGAGGAGAGGCACAATGTTCTCCTGAAGGCCCTGAGCAGGAAGACTATATACAGAGCAAAAGGGACAACAGAACATGCATAATACTGGAGAGAACACTATTAGATGGGACATGAATTATGACTTAAATAGCATGGCCAAGTAGACCATACGGCAATAGTTAAGACTGCTAAGCTATCTAATTTAAAAAGGTTAATGGACGGATGAGAGCTGGGTGTGTGTTACCTCTGAACATAAGCATAGCAGAACTGCAGCACTGGAATATCCACTAAAGTTGGCTTTTGCTGGAGGGAGATGAAAATGAACATTAGAACAAGTTTGTATTGTATTGTTGTATTGTGTGTGTATATATATATATATATATATATATATATATATATATATATATATTTATTTATTTATTTATTTTTATATATATATGTATTTATGTTCATTACATATATATCATATATAAGTTAATCAAATATTTCCTGTTTGGCTTGCCATTAAAAAAATATATAATATAAAATAATAATATAAAATATATATATATATATATATATATATATATATATATATATATATATATATATAGGCACTAATAAAAGACAAAAACAGCATTCTGTGTATTTCACTGTTCCTGAAGTCTGTGTTATCAAAGGAATTGCAGATGGTGAAGTCAGGCAGTAACAAATGCATACAGTCATTTTAGATCTGGGCTAACTGGACTAGAAATTAACTAGAAATTACTGTACGCTGTGC
>CM067480.1:11310508-11355469 GCA_034552555.1 Semaprochilodus insignis
AGGACTTGTATATGTCATTCCCAAGACGAACTGACGCTGTATTGGCCGCAAAAGGAGGCCCTACACCATACTAATAAATGACTGTGGTCTAAAACCAGGTGTTTCAGTTTCATTGTCCAACCCCTGTATATTCACAGCTAACCATTTAAAATGTCTATTGATCTGTGCATTACATTGGAGTTCACTTTTTTAAAAAGTCAATAAACTAAACTGCAAAGATCCAGAGAAGCTGGCATTTCCTTGATAAAGTGATCCAGGGGAAATGTAGCAGAGTGATGTGTGTTACTGTGTAAAGAGTTGGCAGATATTCCACAATATGTATTACCTTACAGGGGCTGTGGCAAAAGACCTAACTGGGGAGCAAACAACACTGTTATAATTGCACATCTGATTTGATGTTACAGGAACAAGGCCCTGTCTAAAAAAGGCTTCAAACTTATATTTTCAGTGCAGCCAAGACAAATCAGCAGGAAACACACAACTTCTGCAGCACGTTCAGGCCAAGTAGCTCATTAGAAAAAAACTACTTCTTCATCACAAACTGGAAAACATCACCCATTAGGCCACTGGTCAGTGTAAAAGGCTTGTATCCTATATTTTTCCCTTTTATTTTACCTTTTATCCCTGTGGTCCATGTATGGCATTTATGTGGGTTTATGTGCCAAATATACCCATAATTCATTTGGACATTTTCCACCCTCTTTAGGTCTTTATTTGTCTTTAAGACTGACACATGTAAATGACCTCTATTCTGATTGGCTGATTTGTACTATGTCTTATTCAAAAGCAGTCCAAACCGAAACACTCCTTATAACTTCCGTGTGAACGAGTGCGGTTGAACCGCAGTAGAATGAAGAAGTGCAGAATATGAAAAAGTGTTGGCTGACGTCACAAAAACCATCCATTCAAAAAATGGACTGGATGGAATAGGGAGTGATGGTATGTGACGAAACTAACAATGTTTGCATCAAGCTCTTTAAGATCAAAGAAGCAAGGAAAATCCAGTTTTCCACGATACGGGCCCTTTAACATTCCCATTCAGGTAAGCATTAATGTCAACACTGCCCCACAGACAGCTGGTGTCCGTTTCTTATGAAATCGATTACTGTGTAAGATACGGGGTGGTGCTGGGCTCAGCAAAGGACCACCAACCAGCACATAAACAACAGATAATGTCAAAATCAGTCTTCAGCCACGTTAGCCTAGTTTGAGAGGAGTCATGATTTCAGCTCCATCACTAACCAGTTTAGTGAATTAGTTGGTGACACGTCTGGGTTCATAACCGACCCACACGAATCTGTTAATCCAGACAATTTCAGGTTATTCAGATAGTCTGAACGACTACAACTCATGAAGATGAAAACAATCTATCGTACATTCCCATTATGGCGAGTTACTGACAAACTAGCAGACGTCAGTGGTGTGTGTACGAAGCAGAAGTTGGGGTCTTACATGAATGTCCTCCTTAAATAGTGCACATATGCAGCTTGTATATTTTGCCTATTATTAAAAACAAGCCAATCTAAACTGTCAGACCGAATGACTCACCAACTGCAGGAAAAACAGGACTGTCAGCCCCGATCGATCACAGTGGGTCAGATCTCAAATATTCCAGATGAACGATGGACAAGATAAAAAACCAAGCACAAAAAGGGAATTCACGCTACAATAACACAAGCGTTAATAGAGACTGGGGATCATGATGAGCAGCAGCTGAAATGAACAGTGCTGATGTATATACACTTCCTGGTAGGCGGCGGAGGAACGAACCAACCAGAGAGAACAGTGGGGGGGCTCTACTTTGCCTCTTCGTTGTGAGGAATTTTATTTTGTTTGGCAGACATTAGTGCTGCTAATGAAGCACTGGTAAGGAAGCTATGTAGCCAAAATATCTGTTATAGTTAACAGAATAAGTGAACCGGATCCGTACAGATCACGTGTTGTTCCGTATTTTAGCCCCTGTCTTTGGTTTGGTCCAGGATGTTGTGTTTGCACAGCTCGCACCAGGCTGTCACATTACTGCAGCTCTTTAACGCCACCAGCGCCTTAATTTTCCA
Source organism: Semaprochilodus insignis (assembly GCA_034552555.1). Lineage (NCBI taxonomy): Eukaryota > Metazoa > Chordata > Actinopteri > Characiformes > Prochilodontidae > Semaprochilodus > Semaprochilodus insignis. The sequence continues at coordinate 11,312,566 of CM067480.1, forward strand.
CCTGCACCAACATTTTATCACGCCTCCACTCTCCAGGCAGCTTTCATTTACATACTGTCCACGTCTGAAACTAACTATAGACTGAATAAACGTTTAATTTCTTGATAGAGATAAACATTTGACCAATTAAAATCAAATCAAAACTAGTGGCAGTATTGTGTTTATTGTATAAGTGACCGGACCTAGAATTTCAGATTTTTATGTTTAAATTTTTAACATTATAAATGTATGTAAATGGAAAAATGTTTTTAAAAAAATAATTAAAAAAATACCATCACTAAGATGACTTTATGGCTATTGTAAATTAATTTGAATTGTATTTCTTGTTTACACTCTAGTCATTTCTATGTTTGACAACTGTACTTCCCTCCCTCATATCTCTTCTACAGGACAGTCAGGATGCTGCTGCTCATCTTGGCCATTCACTACACTGGCAGAAGCAAGTATCAAATCAAAGTCCTAATTCTCACAATTTAGGCTTCAAAGAACTTTGCTCCTCACCACCTCTGTTCTTTAAGGTCCAAAACTATACACGAGCTCTGGACCTGTGATTCTCTGTAAACATGCCCTTGAGGCCAAGTCTTACTGCTTTAGTGCCCTTGGTCTGAAGACTCTCCTCTTCTTACAGTGCCCAGGCTAACACCTCTCTGCGCTCATTCACACTTCATTTCTGAATCAACTCAAACCTTTTCACTCCCTTAAGATGTTAACAAAGGTGTCTGGAGTGGTTCGGTGTGAAATCATACAGTCAGAATTATTTAGAGCAGTGGTGAAAGGAACCAGACATCTGAAGCATCCTATGCTGCTCAAGGCTACATTTAAAAAAATGATTAAATGAAGAGGTTATGAATACTCTACCTGATGCTTAGTGTATTGTTTCACAAGAGATTTGGGATAAGGTTTTGCCCTGAAATATGTATTTAAAATCTATTCTTTGAAGATGCGTGCAGGGCACTGTAAAGCAGAACCATGTTTTACCATTGTCAACACTGCTTATAAAAGTCAGAAAACACATGTAGGTTTACTCATCTACATTTAGATAATGTGACCCCTGATTCTTATCACTACCACTCTGTACATTTGTGTAGAACAAAGCGTTTCACATCAAAACACTTTGAAATATTGTTTACATCTAAATGATTGAAATCTAAAAATCTATCATGTGTGTTTATCTTTTCAGCCTCTTGGTTCACGAATTTCCTTTGCTGTTTAGAATTCTGCATTCATAAGAAGAACCAAGGTATCTGTCCAAAGAAATTCATGCTCTTCTATGACTTGCAGTGCAAAGTTTGGACTGTGACTACTGTTTCTGAACACTATACAGACTCACTGTCCCCTTACCCCTCAGTTAGGTTCCCCTAAAATCTACTGAAACTTGTTTTACATCAGAGTTTTGTTGGATTATTGGATTGAACACCCAACCACGAAGGACTGCGTCATCACTAGAAATGATCCATGATCTCCTGAGGGTCAGTCTAAAATCTCTCGTTACTGTTTGAATTTAGTGAATATTCATGATGGACACACCAATAAAATTGGACCAAAATTGCTTAGAAAAAAATCTTGTTATATCTATATAGACTTCCCTGCAAGTTAAGAAAATTGTTTTATTCTCCTGTAAAGTTTTTTATAAGGTGACTGCATAATGTCATGAGTGCTATTTTTCAGATTGATGTCTTCACTATTATTCTAAAGCAAAGCATTAAGCTAAAAATGAGAAAACTGTCTATGAGTAGCCATGTCTAAACTTTTGACAGGTACTGTAGATTCTTGCATTACCATGAGTTATGGTTCCAGTTGTTTCCGACTGATGGTAGGATTCATGTGGGGTGCAGATCCCATGAAGCCATGAACCCCAGCTGTCAACAAGGCACTGTACAGACTAATGTCTTAGGCATTGAACTGATTTCATTGCTTAGGTTCTCCACAGAAGACTCAAAAATTAAACTGGTTTTTCTGCAGGGATGTAATAAACCTACAGAGTAGCAAAACTCCACAATCAGAATCAGAATCAAGCTTTATTGGCCAAGTATGTTCACGCATACATTTCACACAGCACAAAACACACATTCCTACACACGCACACATGCGCAAACACACACACACACACACACACACAATACCTTACTTGTAAATCTTACATTATATGAGTTGTACATGTTTATTAAAGTGCTGAGTGCAGCTGTCCAGATGTAGAGGCAGATTAAGGCTTATAAAGTGCTCTGTAGCCTGGTTGTCTTGATCCTCATTTGGCTAAAGCGCCGGCCTGAGGTAAGACGCTGGAACGGGTGATAGCCAGAGTGCGATGGATCAGTGATGATCTTCTCTGCACGCTTCCTGGTTCTGGAAAGTGTCCAGATCCAACAATGTGGGTAGCTTTACTCCAGTGGTCTTCTCTGCAGGCCTGATGATGCGCTGCAGTCTGTGTCATTTGGTGGCTGAGCTGCCCCACCCTGTGATGGATGTCCTGATGACAGATTCTATGGTGGCAGTGTAGAACTGTACCATAAGCTCCTGGGACAGGTTGAATTTCCTCAGCTGACACAGGAAGTACATCCTCTGTTGGACTTTAACAAGACATGTCCTTAATCCAGTGATGGTGGGCTCTTTAATAACTTCTAATGCCATTTTGAAGTCAAGATTGTATTGTTGAGGACTTCTTTTCTGGTGTCAGAGGTTATTGCTTACCTCTTTGGAGAATCGTTTTGACCCAGTTTTTGTGATTGTGTTAGTTTACCTTCTAACTAACAAGCATCCAGTCTTTGGGCTTTTATTTGCCCAATGTTGGAGCTGTTAATTGGAACTAAATGTTTTACTAAAATTGTTACTTGTTTCATTTTTCCTATTAGCAGGCACGTCGTCACATATCCAAAATTCAAAACAAGTTTTTGTGGTGGGCAAAACTCACTGATTTGTGCTCAAAGAATTATTGTGCTTAACAAGAATTTCATGTTTTAAGAGAAATTTTGCTTAATATGACCAGAGGCATGAAATAACACTGTAATAAAGGTTGACCTTTATTTGGCTATATCGTGTGTATTTATCTTTTCAGCCCCCTTGGTTCACGAATTTCCTTTGCTGTTTAGAATTCTGCATTCATAAGAAGAACCAAGGTAATTGTCCAAAGAAATTCATGCTCTTGCATGACTTGCAGTGCAAAGTTTGGACTGTGACTACTATTCCTGAACACTATACAGACTCACTGTCCCCTTACCCCTCAGTTAGGTTCTCCTAAAATCTACTGAAACTTGTTTGTTGGATTTTTGGATTGAACACCCAACCACGGAGGACTGCGTCATCACTAGAAATGATCCATGATCTCCTGAAGGTCAGGCATTTACAGTTGTTCAAGCCATAACATTACTTAAATGTTTGTCCCCAGGTAAGAATGAAAATGTTTTTATACATCAGATATTAAACATTCTGATTATAAATACTAAAATTCTAGTTTTTTCTAGCTCTTATGGAATTCTAGCCATGCCACCGGGCCAAAGGTGTCCAGAATTGGTTTGCATTTTGGAGAGATCCAATGAATAGTGCGGCCCACACATTTGCCCAACATGAGCCCAGTTGAGACATTCCTTGTCTGACGTAATCCTTGTCACCTTGCCATGAGCACACTGGCCAGTGTTCAACCTCACTCACAATATAACAGCTCACAACTTATACAGGTATGGGTGTTCCGAAGCTATCCCCTGAGGTAACGCCACCTCATAATCAGACTTGAGCTGAGCCAGTAATGTATTATTATTATTTGCCAATTTATGATTAGAATATGAATCTGGTGCCATAATCACTGCTTTTGAACTATTAGTCAAAACAGCAACAACCCAACTTGCTGAAGCCACTTAAACATAATCCTATTTAGAAACTACATACAATGATTACGGTGTGGTACACTGTTCATTTATTCTGTAACGGCTCAAAATAGAATTTCTGACTCAAAATTTTCCAACACTATATACAAACATAAGCCATCTAATTCTCATACTCCCTCCCACCCCAAAAAACAAACCAGATTTAATGTTACAGAATATTTATTATCATCAACAGAAGAGGACAGAATACTACAAGTGGAAGTAGGGCAGTAGTATCTCCATCTACCCTTTTAAAAGGATGTGATTGGGTCTGGTCAGTCCACAGGACTTAAGTCTCCTTGATTAGCTTGGTGAGCTTCTGGATCTTTGTCTTGGTGGACATATCCACATATTTATCACCGATACTGACAATCATACCGCCAAGGATGGAAGGATCAGTCTGTAAACAGAAAATAGCAAGTGGATAAAAAGACTCATCATATGTTTGAGAGATTGTTTATGTCACTGTATACTTAATTGATACATCATACAAAAGAAATCTGGCATTTTGCCATCTAACCATGTTTAGTCTGGGACCAACATAGGGTTGCCGTCTGGGTTAACAGGGTTTGAGTACCTCGCCCAAGGGCACAACTATATTCAAGTCCTAGGATTTTTATATTTAAATATTCTTAAAATCACGATAAGGATTGGGCCAATAGATTATGCCATTGTCCATCATTGACAGTTGACACAATGTTGAGCCAGCATCTTTGATGCCACTGCCCAACACCGTGCCACCCCCGTCCATGACAGCAGGGTGTACCCTGCCTGGTATCAGAGCATGTGAGCGGAGTGGAACAGTAGACACTGCCACTCCCCACACTGCCTGCTATAATTCCAGTGTCTCTGCTATAACATACAAAACTATATTTATTATTTATTTCAACATGGGAATAAATTGGGGTTTCTTCTCCACAGGCAAAAATAACCAAGCTAAATAACCACAACAAATCTAAAAATGCTATGATTATTTTTATTTAATTGTACATGGATAAAATCTTATTCATCTAGTCAATGTCAATGTGTGGATTATGTCTGTTTAAGATTCATTACAGCATGTGCTGTTGAAGTTCCACAAGGTTCTATACTAGGACCTCTGTTATTCAATTTATACATAAACAATCTACTGCTGAAGTGTACTGGTGCAGAGATTCAGATATACGCAGATCGTATTTACAGGTAATAGATTTATTTGGCAAAACACTAGTTACAAGATTGCTTATTCTTTAATTTCTTGAAATGTTTTGTGGATAAACTTGCAGACCATATTTTACACAAAACTGAATCAATATTGTTCCACTCAGAATTGACTTTGTCCACTTTTATTGCGCAGGAGAGTACAATAACTTTCTCTCATTTATTTTATTTTATGTCCTCCTGGTCTCAGGCCATCTACAAGCCATCAAAAGCCAGGAAATCACAACAATATCACCATTGTCAAATACTCTCCAAACACAGCACGTTGAACTTGATCACCTAATTAAGTATCTGAATGTCCATCTTGTGTATAAGATTATCCATGATATTTCAACACATAGCTGAAGAACTTTGTTCAGTTTTGAAATGAGAATCTGTGCAGTACTATAAAGTGTGCCTCCAGGGGGCAGTGTAGTATATGACAGAGTTTATCCCGTTTGCATATTCTGCTATTTTATACAAAGCTATTAAACAATAGCTATTAAATAACTACTTTTGCATGATCCTTAGGACATTTTCCTCCATGAAAAAAATATGACAATTGATCTCTTGTAATGTTTGCATTCATGTAATTATCCTTGTATTTTTATTAGGATGACAAATATTGTATAGATGATAAGGGTCTTGTATGCATTTAAATTACAATTAAATTAATATTGAGGGTTTTTTTTGATTGATGTATTTTGTGCATTGCCCTTGACATAATACACATAACTACATTTTTTGTGTGTTCAATACCCACCTTGGTCTCCAGCTTAATGGTTTCACCCTTTGCCAAAAACCCATTTAGTGCCACCTTTAGCTCTGCAAGGTTTGCCTCATCGAGGACCTGCATTTAAAAAAAAAAAAAAAGGTAAGATGAAATTAAGCCATTCATAATGGACAAATGCAAATGGCAATAGCACATTTGAAAATTTGAAGAGTTTTACCTGAGCAGTGGTGACAGAGCAGGTGACCTCTCCTCTGTGGGCACTCATCATTTTGCCAAAAGCAGTAATGACATCAGGGGTCAAGGTTAGCCTGCCATTTTCAGCCAACACATCTGTAATGGAAAATGGTTTAAAATAAAATACAATAGTTAACGTTTACTGTGAAACATTGAATTTTGTGTGAAGATACAAACATTTGTTACACCATGTTTACATTCCAAGTTCATATAATCACACTGGTCTTGGCACATGCATGTTTTACATTTAACCATGCAGTCGTGAATTCTAACATTTTCCGCTAATTTAATGATACTCACTGATGAGATTGACTGTGATTGGGGAGAGCTTGGCCTTGCTCAAAGCATCACTGAAGGTCTTCTGTTTTATGCTTCGCTTGACATGAGGGTTCATCACAATGCTTGACAATTTAGGGTCCTTAATAAGACTCTGCAAACAGATACACAGATAAACAAAGTCATGTTGGCGAGGAGCCTGAAGAGGAGAAAGCAACTTCATTACACAGAGAAGCATATGCAAGATCAACTTACAGACACACGGCCCAGCTCCGTCTCCACCTTGTCCAGACTATTCTGCTTGCTGGCAGCAGAAAACAGAGCAGTGGCATAACGGCCCTCTACCCCATACACCTGGATTGGGGGCTGAGGACACAGAATTAAAATTAAACCTTTTAAAAAAAATGCACTCAGTGCTAAACCTTATAAGCTCAGTGGCATAACTATTGACATTGCAGATGGGAGCCATAGTGTTGGGGTCCCAATGGTTCCCGAATGCTTTCTCAAAGAAAATATGGGAAAAAATAAGGAAAAAATATTGGTGTACCACTCAGGAATAGCTGAAAATATAAAATAAAAAAAAAAAGATTTAATTAATTAATTAATTAATTAATTAAATGTCCAAAACAACCAAACAAAAAAGAAACCTGGAAGAAAAACCCAATGATGCAACAATAATCTGGGCTGATGAGGTGAGTTTTACTGGGGTCCTTGAGTGGACTTTTTAGCACTGTATCTTTATACCTTGGTGTCCCTATAGGCAAAATAATCTGCAAACAGTACTGTTTGAATACTTTCTTTATATTAGAATTCTTTTATATATTACCTTAATCAGCTTTGCTGCTGGCCGGACCACCGACGTGCTGAACTGACGCACCTGAGACAGACAGAGAGACAGAGACAGAGACAGAGACAGAGAGAGAGAGAGAGAGAGAGAGAGAGAGAGAGAGAGAGAGAGAGAGAGAGAAGTGGATTAGGTAGGAAGATCAGATGTCCCAATTCTGCTGTGACTGTCCCAATTTTAAGCCAAATACCCTCATGACCCAGGAATATCTTCATAATGGCAAAACTGATTTTCAACACCTACAAAAAATAATAAATAAATAAATAAATAAATAAAACAGGTCACAATTTTATTTAACAGATGTGACAAAGACAACTATCAAACTCTTCAGTGCCCATCAATTCAATTCAAGGTCAACTGTTTGGGGGAAAAAAAAACCGCATCCATAACTGATACCCACTATTAAAGAATTTATATTTAAATCACTTTTCAGAATTTTGTTCAAGCTTGAACCTTTTTTTAACCTCTAATTTATTGACCTGTTGTGAAGTAGGGCTAGGCAATATGACTAAATCTGCTGTTTTCGTGATGCATCGTCACAGCACAATGTGTTGTTATTGATGTGAAGTCTGGCACCTGGCGCATACTACTAATGTAAATGCTTGCATGACGTTTAGATCCAGCCTACTGTGGAACTGGGAAAATTACAGAGATCCTTTATCCCATAGAAATTAGTTAGTTAAATTACACCCTCACATTACCTGGCCTCCTCTGGTAAAACTAAACTCGAAAAGACTTATTTTGTGATTAATTAGTGACCGGTAAGAATTTTACAGTTTCTGTGGTGTTAGTTTGCTGACTTTTTGACATTGCCATGGCCAGTTGTTCCCAATCCCAGTCCTGGAGAACTCTTGGCCCTGCACATTTTGTGTTTCCCATGCTCCCAAAACACTTGATTCAACTAAACAGCTCATTAACCAACCATGTATAACTTAAAATAGTTATGTGTGGGACCAAATTAAAAGACAAATTTTCAACTAACACTCTGCAATCAATGTTTTATTAACATTTACTGACCACAGCTGTGCAGAACACGCTAAACACGCTAAAACAAGTTGCAGTTTCTCTGCTGTTCCACGAGAATAAAGTGTACACACGCCATCAGTACCTGCACTGTTTTATGTTCTTTTACAACCCAGGTCATCCTAGTGTTCCCCAGTGTTAAGGAGGGCTAACACGGACTCTAACACCAGGACATACAACATTTACCACACAAACAAATCTAATCATAAACGCTTCACACGGTCAGCTAGCTAGCTAACGTGCTAACTCGCTATGTAACCTTCAACTCAGTGTTAGGCCATTCTGTCATTAGAGAGCTCGCTAGCACAGCTGTCACAACACCTACACTATAGATATGTGTGTATCGAAAACACAAAATAACGTTAATAACCGTGTTAAATAATCAAAATCTGTCTTCACTAGGCTCGGTGGACATTTGTTGCTACGTGGTTAATCTACAGACAGACTAAAGCTGGCCGGCTAGCTAGCCGGATAAAAGGCCGAGTCTTAGCTAGCTAGCTAACGTGAAACGCTGCCTGGCCGCTCGCAGGTCCATTTTGCTGAAACCTTCAGAAAACGTTGCATTGTTAGAACATAACACCACGTTTACAAGGTACATTAGCTACTTGTTGCTTTTTTTTTTTAGATAGAATATATCAAGGTTTGACCAATTTCATACCTGCAGCCCCAGTCCTGCCGCTGCCATTTTCTCCTGCCTCTGTGTAGGTCACAACAGCTGCGCATGTGCGAAAGAGGCGCATGAAAAACACAGGCGCTGCTGTAGTGCATTGTGGGTAACGTAGTTACTGGTCCTGTCGTTTGTGGAAAATTACTGACGGTGACCTCAAGGACAGGTTAGACATTGAAGGCTAGAAATGTACAAACCAAACCTGAACATAAATACAGTTCCGAGAAAAACGGAAAACAGATTTTCCTAACCAGAATTCCTTCCTAGCCAGATTCCTCTTTTTATAGCGTTTGTTCTAGTTTTGCCTTTCTTTTAAGGCCAAATGGCATGTTTCAGACATCTCATCCCCTCTATGTACAGCAATGGCTTAATTATTGCATGTCTAATATGCATTATATCCTGATATACATTACAGCCCTACTAATAAGAGGCATTCCCATTCCTTCCTAAAGCAACGCTGTCACTAAACACAGCTGACAGAAACTTGATTGACTGCCTGTAATGTTATTCTGCATAGGCAGTGAGAGCACATTTCAGCTCCGCTCTTGTGACAGATGGATTAAAAAGAGTAAATGAGCATTATGGTTAGAATCCAAGGGCCTCCTTAAACATAGTACATGAATGTTGGGGTTGCAGAATTAGAGCAACTATACTGAAATGAGGCAAAGAACACTGGAAGTGTTGTCTGAGGTTTGATTCTATTGCTGACAGGAGGATATGATTTTGGTTCAATGATTAAACATGCTCATTTGTGTGTTTACTGAAAATGAATAATAACACATTTTTCTTCTTGACAATAGTTGCATTTTTAAGGAGAACACAAGAACTGATACAATGGAGCTGGACAAGCACAGCTTCTGTATCTGTATACTCCTTGTTTTGACTATGAGAACACATGCAAAAGCCTGATGTCATAGGTTGCACTGTGTGGAGCGCTGGGCAAAAAAGGATTTGAAAGTACTCTTCAATCACAAATGCATTCTGGGACGTGGAATTCTCAGAAAAGGGCTATTTGAGACTACTGCTCTTCCCTCCTGAGTTTTGATTTTATGTAAGCAGGTGAATATAGCACAAAGAATAAAGAATTACTGATGTAGAGGCTGATAAATACAGATATTATATCTCATTTCCTTGTAGTAACATTAATTATTATAGCTGGTGTGTAAACAAAAATGAACTCAGCCTGCTCTCAATGTATCTCCCCCAAAACCTGTGTAGTTTTTCAAACTGTCCTTGCACCTTCAAGATACATCATCAAAACGGGGTTTTCCTGTTTTATAAAACAGGCAGTCTTGCTCTAAAGACAACTAAGGCGTCACTGTAGGAGGCAGGTAGGCATGTTTACAACAAACAGGCAGATAATAGCACTGTAGTGTTTTAGCCTGAGTGGCACTTTACATGCAAGCCATTATCACAGGCTTGTTATCAGCAAAATTCCTACAGAACTGCATGTATTTGTGTGAGATCAAGGGAAATCTGCTCTATCAGCACCAATTCCTATACAAATTTGCTCTGAACTACAGTTCTCAGCAGACAAGACATGAAATCTTCCTCTGAGTGTACCCTTTTGAATGCAGAAGCAAACAGCTCCGTAAGACCTGTATGTGCCTTACACTCACCAATAAGTTACTACAGTTTAGACTGTGTTAATGGAACGTCACACTGACCAACAAATCCTATTGTTGACCACGCTGGGTGACCACCTAAATCATCACCAATGCTGATCTTGTTGGCAGTGAAATACAGGCTTATTGCTCAGTTATTAAACATAAATTACTATGAATTATTCAGTAACAGCTTTGACACCAGTAAGCAGTTTGTGGGGTATGAGGCTGCAGGTCCTTTAGAGATAAGTAGACCCCCAATTGTTTATTTAAACAATTGTGTTTAATTGGTGACGAATCATAGGACAAGTGCCATTAGCTGTAAGCTTGATATTTTGACCTCTTTTTTGACCTGATATTTTGACCGTTGTTGGAAAAAGCCTGAGCCATGGTAAAATTCCAGATTGCTCATTTAGTGACTGCAAAGTTTAAGAAGATTAGAATTAGCTACCAAGAAAGCTTTTCATTATCCTGGCAGCAGGTTTCTAGCATGTTCTGATACCATTCAAGAAGAAGTGTTACAAAAAGTCACAAAAAGCAGTAAATGCTAATAATAGGAATAAAATAAATAATAAATTCTCTGGGAGGTATGAATATACATGTTTTGCCTTTTCAGAGGGTTTAACCAACCCGGGTGGGAGTGGCTAGCACAGACATAGGACCTTCACATAAGTCTGTGCTCCCGCCACATTTGCCAACCACACGTTAGGGGCGGAGCCAACGAGGATTCGTGTCTTTAAGAGCGTCTCGGCGCATAACTTCAGTAGGAGGAAGAAGACGAAGAGAGAGGGAAAGAACGAAAGAGAAGAAATGAAGGAAGGAAAGATATGACGATGTAGCTGTAGTACCGGTAGCTGTTTACATCCCATGTACTGATAAATACTCGTCACGCTTTCAACCAGCTCGACGCAGACGGCATCTAGGAAGACGTGGCCAAGTGGGCTCTGCCAGTAGAAGTGGAAACCGCTTCTGTGGCTTCCGGACTCGTTAATTCATTCAGTGGGCTCTCAGATAGCAGCGTTGTGTGGGTTTTTTCAGACATACCCATGAAATGGTAAGTTGTTCCTCACGGTTGTCATTTAATTTGACAAGCAGCGAGCGAGAGATGTGTAGTCTGGTGCAGTTAAAGGCACATATTTTCATTTGGCAGTAGCAGGTCGGCGGGAGGCGTGTTCGCCTGTTTTTAGAAATAGAGCCATCTTGGTCGATCTAACCTATCGTTAACGTGCCGCTCGTGTCGATTATTTGAAGAATCGTGCTCTTCCAGCGTGTTGCCTGCTAGATGAACAGACAACGGCTGTTTCCTTAGACACTGTACAAAAATGTCTTTGTACATTTAATGTTCGGGGGCGGCAGCTGTTTGTAAGCAACGGCTGTCAGATGTATTTATTTTGTTTGACACCAGAATCAGCAGAGGTCTGCTCTCGCGCTCTAATTCTAGAAAATTCCACGCGCTAGATTCACGTTGATGGATCTCGTGCTCTAACTCTCGCTTGTGTTCATCTGCCGGGTGACGTCGCAGAATGTGATTAAAATCTGCCACGCCCCTTCAGCTTCGCTAATGGCTGATTTTCCCTGACATAAGACATACGTTTTATGTAGAGCAAGTCTTAAGGGTGCTCCATCCATATCCTGGAGATCCACCACCCTACATGTATCAGCTCTAACCCTGTTTTAAAACACAGGTAATGAAGGCCCTGTTCTGCTGTATTATTTAAACGGGCATCTGAATACGACAGCCAGGTGTGTTGGATCTCATTTCTCCGGGTTGGTAGATCTCCAGGACCAGGACTGAGCACCCTTGCTCTACTGTATTAATAGTGGTTACAGTGGTTAAAACATTTTGGATGAACTACCTCCAGAGTTCAGTTTTTGAAAGGCTGTAGGTTAGCAGCCTTTATGGGTCATAATCGTTTGTAATGGTTCATAATGCCACAAGGGTTAGTTTAATTCCCGGGGTGCAGCTAAAAGGCACATATATCAAATCAAATTTATTTATATAGCGTTTTTTTACAACTGATGTTGTCTCAAAGCAGCTTTACAGCAATTCAGTAATAATAATTAATTATGGAGAGATATATCATTATCACTCTCATTTATCTTGAATGTGAGGCAGTTGATCAGCTGCCAGGGGTTACCAGAGCATGTCCAAGTGATGCATATGATGGCAGTCCGATCCAGTATCATGCTATGTGGTGGACTTTGAGCTGCATGTAACAGGAGAGTTGGCTGGCATCCTCACCTCCCTTTTGGCTGACAGTGAATGCAGTACAAAGGGATTAGCCCAGCCAGTCTGCCTGTCCTCACTAACCTTAACGGAGCGCTAGATCAGTTGCTTTCGAGCCTGACCTCATCACCATGATCTGCTGCCGAATGGATTGTCTGATAACCAAACGGTTTGCAAGTAGAAGCTGACAGGAAATTACAGTGTAGGTTATCATCAAGGTTTAGGGTCTTGTGGTGTTCATGTTGGTGTAACTTGCTCTGTGTGTGCTCTGACTAGATGTGCATATGTTGAGCAGGAGATCACTATAGTACAAAGTAAAAACAGATCATAGAGAACGTGAGCACAGAACATAGTTTTTAACTAAACGTGTGAATGTTCTGAGCATTGATTGAAAAATACTGTGATTTTAGTTGGTTTGCAGGTTCGAGAGGAATTGACTATGGTAGTGCTTGGCACTGACCAGGGCAACAAGATGGAATTATTTCTATATTATGTATGCAATTATTTGAAGTTGTTGGAAGAAAAAAGCATTTTGCAATAGCATATTGTCTTTATAGAGCTTGCTTAAAATATGTCCAGGGGAATTATGTATACCATATGAACACCAAGAGAGGGCAGCAGTACAGATGCTTTCTGATATGACTGGCAAGACTACTGAACCTGCTTTTCAGTAGGTTCTCTGTCCTTTTAGTTTTTTTAAAACACGCTGTTGTAATGTTATCACAGTTTGTTTCACAGATGTAGACAGCCTTGAGTTGTATTGCTAGCTTGTGTACTGAAGTGGCATACATTCTGTTTTATTATAATGGCTTTTGTCAGGGATATTCATTATTAATATTTCATGAATTACATGAAATATTAGAAAAAAACATTTGTGTGCCGAGGTCAGTACAAAAATTAAATAAAAATTACTAAGAACCATGCGTGTAGCATTATGTAATAAGCTGACCTATGATTTCCAGGGATTTATATCCCTGAGTATGTGTAGGACATCTGAAATGGTGGTGCACTGGAGGGAAGTGAAGCAGCAGATTTGCTTAGGGTGTGCAAACATACAAGCATGTAAATGATGTACTCCTGAGCAGTTTGAAGTCAGTGAGCTCAGAAGGCATATGAAAGTCACTTTGAAAGGGACTTGGAACATTCATCCACACATTTTTTAGTCTTTTCATTTGTTTTCCACTATAAACATTGGTGTGTTAAATATTTTAACTGTTGTCTTACTGTTTAAGTAAGGTCATCTCAATTAAATCGCCATTCATTCCCCAACAAAGCTGTAAGTATGCTCCAAATGATAAGAGAGCTAAGAGAAATTGTACTACTCCTCAACACTTTAGTCTAAGTGTACGTAAATAAAATCATTCTGACATTCAGCACCCCTTGAAGCCTAGTCTGTCTTGTGACATCTGGACCAAGTGGTGATCAGGAGCTGGTGCACTCTGCATCGCTCTGTTCTGAGCAAAAAGAATATATTTTATACAGCTGGCTCAAGAGCTAGCCAGCAAGGTTTTATATTTGCATTACACTTGTATTTAACTGACAAGGACAGTTTTAGGAGGGAGAAATGTGTATAATTGGTGTATTTTTTTTTGTCATTTCAGGGCCCTATATGTATTTTGTCAGAGTGCAATATTCAAATATTTCTGTACTAACTGTGGACAGTAGTGAACATAGGTGCAAGTGAAATGATTTTGTCATTACCAGTTTGACTGTCTACAATACACTTTGATCTAATGCATGCTCCTCTCTCTCTTTCTTGCTCCCTTTCTGTGTCTCTCTCTCTGTGTCTCCCTCTTTGCTGTCTTGCAGGAATGTAAACTCTAGCCTTTACTAGACCAGAGGCCTGAGACATCTTCCACAAAATACCCCCTGTGCTTCACGAGAGCACCGTTGGATTATCTAAAATTAAATGCACAAGCCAAATACGAATTCACTGACAGATGGTGGATGCATTTGTTTCCTTCCAGAAAGACAGCAAACCAAAGGATTAAAAGATTTTTCATTTTTGCATAACTTTGCACCTTTGTTCAGATAAACACCTTCTTCTTAGTTATACCTTGTATTGGTTTGACCCCTACCAATAAGCATTTAAACATGGGGCCATCAATGGAAATAGCAGACATTGCAATCGTTGCACTGTATTTTGTCCTTGTGCTTGGCATTGGATTTTTTGCCATGTGGAAGGCTAACCGAAGCAGTGTGAGTGGCTACTTTCTGGCTGGACGAACTATGAACTGGGTGGTGATCGGAGCATCACTGTTTGTCAGCAATATTGGAAGCGAACACTTCATCGGCCTGGCTGGCTCGGGTGCTGCAAGTGGTTTTGCTGTCGGTGCCTGGGAGTTCAATGCCCTCCTCCTCCTTCAGCTCCTGGGCTGGGTGTTCATTCCAGTCTATATCCACTCTGGTGTCTACACAATGCCAGAGTACCTTTCTAAGCGCTATGGGGGGAAAAGGCTAAAAGTGTATTTTGCTGGTCTCTCGCTTTTGCTGTACATCTTCACCAAACTCTCAGTGGACTTGTATGCAGGAGCGCTCTTTATCCAAGAGTCCTTAGGCTGGAATCTCTACCTGTCAATCATCCTGCTCATCACCATGACAGCCCTGCTGACAGTAACAGGTGGTCTGGTTGCTGTGATCTACACTGACACTCTTCAGGCAGTACTCATGATTGGTGGAGCTTTAAGCCTCACAGTTATCAGCCTGGTCAAGGTAGGTGGGCTGGATGGTGTTCGAGAAAAGTACATGGAAGCCATTCCAAATGTCACTGCCATCCTCAGCAGCCACAACTATAGTTTTTCCTATACAAATTCCTGTCACATATATCCAAAGCTGGATTCCCTCAAACTCTTAAGAGGTCCCCTTGATGAGGACATCCCCTGGCCAGGGTTCTTGTTAGGCCAGACTCCTGCATCCATCTGGTACTGGTGTGCTGACCAGGTCATAGTTCAGAGGGTACTTGCTGCTAAGAATATTGCTCATGCCAAGGGCTCCACCCTTATGGCAGGAATGCTGAAAATTCTGCCCATGTTCATCATAGTCATTCCAGGAATGATCTCCCGAATAATGTTTCCAGACGAGCTTGCCTGTATTGGCCCAGAGCACTGCATGGCTGTGTGTGGCAGCCAAGCTGGCTGTTCTAACATTGCCTACCCTCGACTGGTCATGAGTGTAATGCCAGTGGGTCTGCGGGGACTGATGATGGCTGTTATGATTGCCGCACTTATGAGTGACCTAGACTCAATATTCAACAGTGCCAGCACCATCTTCACCCTGGACATCTATAAGATGGTCCGGACATGTGCCTCCTCCCGTGAGCTGGTTGTGGTGGGCCGACTCTTTGTGATCTTTATGGTGACCATCAGCATTGCTTGGGTGCCTGTTATCATTGAGATGCAAGGTGGCCAGATGTACCTGTACATCCAGGAAATGGCGGGATATCTGACACCGCCCATTGCCGCTCTCTTCCTTCTTGGTGTCTTCTGGAAGCGCTGCAATGAGACCGGCGCCTTCTGGGGTGGCATGACTGGCTTCATTCTGGGTACCACACGTCTTGTTCTTGGTTTTATCTATCGTGAGCCTCACTGCAATCAGCCAGATGAGAGGCCAGTTTTTATCACGCATGTCCACTACATGTACATAGCTGCAGGGCTCTTCTGGATCTCTGGGCTGGTGGCTGTAGTGGTCAGTCTTTGCACCCCTCCTCCAGACAAAGAAAAGATCCAGCGCACCACTGTGTGGGGACTACGCAATGTAGAAAAGCGACCAGTGTCAAAACGGGAGGAGACATACAAATTGACCAGTAAGAGTCCTATTCACTGCAATGGCATCGGCAAACTCCAGAAAGACCTGCCTCTGGACGTCCAGAAAGAGCAGTGTCAGGATGGGGCTGATCTAAAACTCCTCATGCCTTCCCCTTGTGACCAGGATCCTGTGACTCCCAGCACAAATGCACCCACCCCAGTGGAGGCGTATAGCAACGGGCATGCAGAACTAGTAGGCCGTAAAGATGATGAGGGCAGGCAGTTTGAGAAGGGTATGTGTCTGCGCCTCTTTGATTGGATCTGTGGATACAAGGAACAAGCTGCAACTAATGCACCCAAAACCGTTGAAGAAGATGAACAGGTTGTCATGGAGATGCTTTATGAACCCCCCAAAATCAAGTTTCTGTTAAACTTTGGCCTGATAGTAGTCTGTTCTCTGGGTGTCTTCATGTTTGTCTACTTTTCCCTGTAGCCTGTTACTCATCAAATCCATTGGACGGTGTGAAGAACAGTACATGTGTATAATCTATTTGTTACAAAAGCTATATGGGTTCTGTGAAATATTGTTTTGTAGCCATCATAAGATGGGCTCTCTGGACACTCCTCATCCTGCTACAAATGGGCCTTTTACATTGTCTCCATATCAAACCACCAAATTCTTAAACACGTTGTTCCTTACATCATGGTGACCAAAAACTGAAACAGTGGGCCTTTATATATAATATCTAGATAAAGTTATGGAATAGTACACATGTGTGAATTCTGCCTTATTTAATGTAAGCACTCCCTTGGCTGTTTTTTTGCCTCAAGCATTTTTTCTTTAAGGGTCACTTATATCAATGGTAAATACACCATGGTTTGGTGGTGGAGACTGTATCTTATATATGCATTTATAGTTGTTATTATTCCATAAAAACCTACTATATTTCAGAAACTTGACAATAGTCGTACATTTGCCACCTATATTATTAAAACATACAGATATTTGTCAAGTTTCTGACAATTTGCAAATTGCTGATAATTAAAATTGAGAAAAGAGAAAAGGTGGAAAATGTACACGTGTCAGAGTTTATTGAACGATCTTAATTATTATTTGCAGTGCTGTATACCATAACAAGCATTGTGAAGTCTGTCTAAACTTACATGGTGTCATTATCTTAACAATACTTTTGTGTGCAAGTGTTCAATCGGTCATTGTACTTGTAGCAGCCTCCTCCTTGTTATGTATTTTGCTGTATCACTGTGAAAGTACTTGTCATCACCCAGTAAGAGCCAGTAAGTAATGTTTAGTGCACAAAGGTGTTTTTCAGAAACCACCAAAATGCCTTCTCTTTAGTTAGAGAGACTCGTAAAACACCTTCTCAGCCCCATTTCAGGGATTTAAATGTAGTGGTTAGTGAAATCCTGGTGACCAGTGTCTCAGAACTCATGTATTGAACACTAAAACACAAACTATACAAGCACAGCCCGTTTTTCCTGAGGATGTCAAGTGGGTTGGCCTCCATGGGACAGACACCAGCCAGAAAACATCAGTGAAATCTCAGTGATATCATGTCTGAACTTGTGTAATATGTGAAAGCATATGATGCTATCCCAATACGGGTCAGCTGGGATGTCCAGTTTTGATTGCTGTGCAAAACGGTATTTAGTTCTTCTAGAGGAAGAATTTCATTTGTGATTGCAGGAACAGGCATTGTCTGATGTACTGCTTTTGAATGCACTGTTTGTTTAGCGAAAGAGGAAGTTGAAAGAGGCAAAGAAAGAGACAAACACAGACATAAAGGTAGAGATTACTGTTTTGAAGTAAAAATTTGGTATCATAGCGCCTGCTGGCTTTGCAGACACTTTGCCCTTAAGCTTATGTTGAGGCTAAATAACCCTGGCTAGTGCATGCCAGGAAAGCTAGGAAGTAGTATTGTGTATGCTGAATAAATATCACACAGCTCCCTTGGAATGCCGTTGTTTAGAGAATAAACGTCATGGCTCAAGGTGCTACTGGGAATCAATGGGTTTCTAAACTGGTTTTGCAACGAGTGTGCTTTCTTTAATATTCTGCATCAGATACAATGAATTGGCATAGCAGCCAAGATATTAATCCTGACGGTCTTAACGGGGGACTGCCTGGTTAATTGAGGGTTCTTAGTAGGTATATTTGTAGGTTGTGATCCGCCAAAAGGTGTATGTTAGTGTATGATGAAAATGTGACTGTAAATATTTGTTTTATATCAATGATTTCCACATGTATCAAAATAGAAAATAAAAACATGACAGATTGAATTATTTGCTTGTATTGTTATTTGCTTGCATTGCATGGTGAACCAGATCGGTTGTTCAATCAGTTGATCTCAGTCTTCAAACAGTTGATTAGTTATATGAAGTGCACTGCTGCTTGGCTGGAATAAAAATCCCCAGGCCTTTGCACATAAGATTTGGCATCCCTCGGTTAATCAAAAACAGGGTGTTTTTTGTTATTAAAATGTAAAAACAACAGCTTCACTTGGCTCTGTTTCTTATATTGATTTATTCAGTAATTCATGTTCATATTTTTGATTGATAATGTGGTAGATTTCAGCTCTCTCAAGAATTCACTACTAGAGTTGCTTCTGTTTTGGTTTCTGCAAGACCTAAACCAAAAGTTGAGGTATATGCTGCGATAGAATACATAGGCTACATTTAGGAACTATTTCCAGAAAACCTGTTGCCTAATGAAGGCAATTACTTCTGTGTTATAACTAACATGTGGCCTTGTTTTGTTTTGGGGAGTTCAACATATTTTTTTTCAAGTGGGTTTTTAGACTGTATTTTCTGTAAAGTTTTGGTTTTAGACTGTAAGTTATGGTTTTAATAAAGGTGTGACTGTTGTTATTTCGGTGGGGTTTGCTGTTATATCAGTAGTCATTGTTTGCCGTTTGTATTTTGAATATTTCAACCATTTATTTATTTATTTTTATCCGATGCAAAGCCATTTACAATAAAAAAAAAACCGAAAGAACATAACATCCAAAGATCATAATATAAGACTTATGAATATGTGAAGACTTACATAAATCTGCTTTGAAGATTTATGAACAAGATTTACAGAGGGGAAAGCATGGGCTGGGTCTGTGAGAACATGTCTTAGAGATGTGAAGAAGCAAACCAATATTTGACAGCACTGCTATTTGTTTAGGTTAATGCAGGGTTCAGATTGACTGGTTTGGCCCAGCACACATGAAACATGAAAAGCAGTTTGACACCAGATGTACAAAGCCAGAAAATTCTACCAGAGAGCTTGTGAGTGTCAGATTTTTTTTTTTGTGTGATGTTGGCATGTTCCGACGTTGGAAGTTCACATGAGTAAAAGCTTTTGAGTGCAAAGGGTAATGTTTGGCGCTGTACTGAGTTTCTTGGTCAGGTATCTGAATGTGTTGATACATAGAAGCATAGATCGTGGAGGTGGCGGAAAATCATGGGCTGCATTGAAAGTGCACAGCAAAGTTTAGTGTGCATTTGAGAGTGTTTGCTTTGTACATGCCAGGGTTCAAAATAGGCCAATATCATGGCAAGTATTTTTTTTATGTAATTTAATACACTCACTGGTTCACTCAGTGTCTAGATTCACTGGAAGTAATGGACCCACCAGTTAGTCATAATGTACAAAAAGAGATGACCAAGTGCTTTCATTACCGTTTATTGTGTGTATGTTATTTTTGGTTTTTTTTTTTTGCATTTATGTATTTTACCCTCCCCGATTGTTTTAAACGACTCATAAAAGCACTGTAATTTGTGTTTTCCTTGTTTGTGTTGGGTGACTTCGCCAAATATGTATAAACCTCTCCTTACCAAATGTGTCTTACTATGAAATTGGCCGCTCTTTGGAACCTACAATCCAGTGTGATGAACAAGCAATTACCAATGTTGCTATGCCCTATAAGTAGCTTTGTACTAAGAGATCTTGCTGAACACAGTTGCGGCATTGAAGAAGAAGAACAGTTTCATACAGCTGAAAATTATATAGGCATTGTTCTTTACAGTCCTGTGTATTTGAAAACACTTCCTGTGTTGCTGTGATCTGGAGCTGGAGAAGCTATTCAGCGCTTGATGCTTTAATTCACTTATTTGTTTGCCCGTCAACAAACAGATGTATTGTAAATATTTGCTACTTTTTTAAAAAACAAATAAAAGGAAAACTTGTTTTAAAAGGACAGTGTGCTGAAAGGCTTGTTCATTTGTGTCAGTTTTCATTTTTACTACAGTTTCCACATGTAGCCATGTAATTACTAATGTGTAAATAGCCTTTCGAAAGGTAAACTACTGTATATTCTGAAATGTACATTGTTTTGATTTGGACAATACTGCCTTACAATACATTAAATATACAACTCGGGCGAACCTTTGTAAGGTTTGTGGCACATATGTCATGACATTGTAATGTGGTACAGCACAGAATTAACTTTAGCAGCTGCTAAGGCCTGGGAATGAGGCTGTACCATTTTGTACAACAACCAACGACAGAATAAAGTTCAAAAGCCTAAAGCCCCAAGCAGACTTTTGAAAATACAGGTGCCAAAATGGTTCATTTGTAATTCAAATGGTTGATGCCACAGAAGAACGTCTTGCTTCCCTAAAGAACCTTTTGCTGGATTGTTCTTTAAAAGAATACTTCACTGTTTTTCCAACCTAAACTCTTCTTTGATTGCTACTTTTCAACAGGTTTTCTGTTCTTTTCTAAAACACAAATTAATACTTGTCTTTAGTAATCAGTCAAGCACTACAAAGATTAGGTGGAAAAAATGCTAAAGGACTTCTTCAAAGAATAATACACTAAAGTTCTTTAAAGTCAGGTATAAACTTATTCTTTAGCCAATTATACAGTTTGTACTTCAACAAGAAAACTGAGAAGATAATATTCTAACTGAACCGACACCCATCTACCTTGGACTGGATCTTGGACTCCCTTTCAGTGAATTCATTAAAAAAGCGAACCATTGCTTGAGAGTCCAGGAATTTTACAGTAGTGATGGAGCAGTCTTGATGATATAATGAATCATGCTTAATATTATCAAGAACATTGTGTAGCAATGAGCTTAAGAGATTCAGTTTACTAAAAAATTCTGCTTAGAAATATATCCCATAATATAGGATTAAAACATAAAAATACATCGCTATGAAACACACTGCCTCTTCGACTCTGTGTACAACCCTGAAAGTTCTGCTCAAGAGAGCCACTAAAGTGTTTGTTAGCAGCATTCAAATCATCATGATGAAGAACGGCATGAACGGGGTCCCTTCTGCTGTTAATATCTCTGACATATTATTATGCCAGCCGGATATAACCATTACTCTAAGTAAAAGCATTATGTCTTTGTCATGTAGGACATTGTAGTACAAAGTGTGCCCTTTTTTGTACACAATCACGTCTGGTCTTGCTGGTATTTAGTCCAGCCCAGTTTGGTGATTGTTCTGCTCAAATCAGATACTTATGAGATACTCAGTAGCTGTGGTTGCACCAGTTCATGACACTTGGCATACAGTCAAACAGGGTTCATATAATATGTTATAGTAACGATGTATGCCAGTATGAAATGCAGGACAGGGGCTATATTCTATAGATTCTAAGCCCAGACACAAGATCTACAGCATGGGGTACCAAACTCTGGACCAGGAGGGCAACAGTCCGGCACAGTGTAAGTGATGTCACTGCTTGAGCTCACCTACTAAGTCTGGCAAATACAAGATTTGAGTTGAACCAGGTTTGCCTGAGCTGGAAATGTACCCTGTAAGACCACACTTGGGTACCTCAGATCTACAGCAACAAGCAAAATGTAGCAAGTGAAGATCCTTTTCCAAAAAAAAATTCTCTCTACTTGTCTCTGCTCATTCTCTGTCCATCTCAGACAATAATCATGTGTAGGTTGACTTGCCCGCTCTGGTTGAGCAGGTATGAGGTGATAAAAGCATTAGATCAGGTTCAGTGGGTGTAGGTTAATGTATGACCAATGGAAACCTTGATGAAATGCGATAGTTAGCATTGTTGTAGGTCAATTTAAGGTCATTTTGTAGTACATCAGTTTGGTTGTGAGTAAATAAAGGGCGACCATTCAGCGCTCCCAGACGTACACATACTGTGCTGCTGACAAACAATGTGCACTTCAGGACGGCAAGTCCTCTTACTGTTTTTAGAGTGTTAAGTCTATGAGAGACGGTATCAACTCTAAATTCTAATTTTTCTACCTCATACATTCCACCTTTCTGTCTCAGCTCATCTCTCCCTGCGCCCTACATTTTTTTTGTGCGTCACACCCACTCTCATTCGCACTCTTACCCTTTGTTGCTCTCCGCCTGTCAAACTCTCTCACTCTCCCCAGTACTTTTCCACTGATAGCTTGCATATGGCTCTATGATGAAAAATGACAGGCCAAGATAGACTGGAGTGGAGGCTTTTGTTTTAAAAATGCACAACAGTATTCAAAATATTACCGTTCATGGGGGTCCTCCTTGTAAGCTGTCTGCATTGGGTCAACGGTCGGATTGGTAGGGGCCTTCAAGGTTTACGTCATCTTAAAAATAAAAGTGCTACGAAGATTTTCCAAAATTGCAACATATAAATTGTAAACAATGTTATTCAGTGGCTTAATGTAAAATGCTTGGTTCTAGAGCAAGTCCTACCAAGTCACAGCTGTTCACAGTATTGGTGAACCCAACATCCAAGTGCTTCTAAAAGCTCACTTGGTGGGGAGGAACATACAGGGCATTGTAAAGCAAATCACCGGTGGAAAAAATAGTGGCTGTATTTATAATAAATATGACCCTTAGCTCCTATCACCAGCTCTGTCAGTAGGTTTCTCTAAAATCCACTATTTCACATCAAACCTTTCTAAGTAACTTTGCTTACATTTCATTGATTGAATTATGTGGAAATACTTGAAAAATCTAAGTGAAAAAAACTTCTAGTAGCTAAATTAAACCTTTCCCTTCATAACTCAGTTGTCAGATATGCTAAAACTCTGCTCACTCTCTGTGCTTGAAATGTTGAGCTGCTACAGAGCAATGAAGGGTAAAAACCAACCTGGTGCCAGAACTTCAGAAATCCTGAGGGGGCTGAAGGGGGATGCATACGTATGTGCCATATAAAAAATAACAAAATAACAAAAAGACAAGACAGCTGAGGAACATACAAGGTAAAAAAGGTACAGCTGAGCTTTTTTTTCCACAAAGCTTTTTTTTCACCTCCACTACGTGGAAAAATCTAGTGGGGCATGATGATTGGTTGGCAGGTCACATTTAGATATGTGACTAGTGCAGAATGTCATGTTTATCCAGTACCCAGATTCGCACAAAGTCATTGTGATTATTCCATGGCAGTATGGGGGCCAAATGACAGTAATAAGTGGACTACAAAGAATGGCATCTTGTCCAGTGAAACTAGTGACAATCTAGTCAAATGTATCTAATATTCAGATTATTTAACTTGTTTCTAGACATTTTTGTTAGTGCTAAGTGATTTTATGTAGCCACATTATGTCACTTTATGCTCTGACAATTTTATGTGTTGTAAGAAATATGCTTGAAATAAAACAAATTATCTGCCAATATAGTATAGGTAATTTGCTAAACTAAACTAAAATTAAACTAAAACTATCTAGAAATAAGTAAAATAATTGTATAATAACCTTACAACAATCTTAAAGAGAGAAATATTAGTTATATTGAATAGATTTAAGATTTTTTAAAGAAGTTTTTGCCATGTGTGGGCCAGACTGAGTCATCACTTGTTTGGTATCAGAGTGCCACAATAAAACATAACATTTGAACACAGTAAAAAATTTTACAAATATTGACTTGCTTGCTTCTTTTACAACATTGACAATCTGACTTATGCACTTTGTTCCAAGAAACCTGTCTTGGCACTTTTAGTTTTAAGAATGTGATGGCAAGCTTTTGTCCATCCATGAAAAACTTTTAAGAAAGCAACGAGTGTTTCTTTCAGCAAGAGGTAGCATGAAAATGAGTCATGAGTGTGGTGTTCCAAGAATTCATGAATGAGATATAGAGTATGTGCTGTTTGTTACTGTGTATGTAGAATCACAGTAGAGTCACAGGCCACCCAAAGCAAACAGACAAGCAAAGCCAGAGGCCACTAATAGGGATATTTGTGCAACCTCTGCAATTTATTTGAGAAGACATCTTGAATAATCCTATTGTGCACAGTTTAGAAACGGTAAACCACGGGAAACTGCATTTATGTTTCAAGTAAACATAAATTCTCAGGCAATCATACAGGAATTAGTGGGGTTTGCACAATACTAATCTCACCAGTTAACCTAATGCGCAGAACATGCTATATTAATGCTTTGGGCTTCCCAGAAAGGAGCTTTGAGCCTAGAAAGGTACAATGATTGATTCATCCATGATTCATCATGTTTAGACGAGCATCCGGTGTAACAGTAAATGAAGATCCCTCATCAGAGACTTCATCTGGTGGATTGCTGTGTTCACCTGAGGTCCCTTGTGATGCAATCATAAGAAGTCATTGAGATATTCATAAATACATGTTTTGAGTTTCAAACACAAACACTGATTGAAAATAAACATTGACTCATTTAGATGTGCTGAGTCCCAAAACCACCATGCTAGCTCATGTGCCAGGTGCCAGTTGGTCTCTAGTTGGTAACCTAAACCCTAAGAGTTTGGATTGGTTAGGCTAATTGCATCCATACAGACCAGTTAGTCCCTTGACAGAGTTCAGGTCAGCAGCACCTCATCAGATAGAAGGCTGGTATTGTTTTGTGTAACTCTATATTGAGCCCTGATGTAATTCTGTTTATTGCCTATTGTTACTTCAAATTTCTTTTTTCCATTAATTTAGTTCAGGTTTCTGTTCTTCTCTCTCTCTCGCTCTCCTCTCTTGCTCTCACTCTCTCTGCGTCTTCATGGGCGGGTGCTGCTATTTCAGACAGTGGAAAAGTACTGGCAGTTAGAATGATGCAGTGGGCTGCCCTTTGTTCATTGTGGCCTCAGTGCTCCACCAAGCAACACTAACAGCTCTATTTCAACATGCAGCATTAATTTATGTGGACTAAGTACCAGCCACCTATTTTTTGTTTTGTTTTTTGTATTCTTCACTTTTATATCACACACTGACTCGACTGATTGTGCAGCATGTTATGACAGAATCACCATTTTATGCATTTTAATGCCCAAAGAGTAAACAAGCTAGCTGTACTGTATGCAGAGGAAACAGGATACCAGTTTCACTAAGGTTGACTAAGGTGGTTTAATTAAAAGTCAAAGAGCAGGTCATTTTCAGTAGTGGAGGAATTCCTGGATAATTTTTAATGGCCAGCTTGCTAATCTGGAGAGCTGTCAATGATTATTCCAAATTCTTGGTACCCATCGAGTGGTCAGATGGCAAATTAACATCAGCACATGTTGATTATCATGTGCAATGTAAAAGGTTTTTTAAGGGAATGCTATGATATTTATCTCAAGTTGTTCTGAACCATGGTTGAGCGCGATGCATATATTGTCACTGCCAAACACCATCAAAACTGAACAAACCATTGTCTCTCCGATACTCTCATAAAACCCTTGTATCTTCAAAACCCTCATAAAAACCTTCTTATCTCAAAAACTTCAAAGGAGAAGGACAAAACGTTCCAACTTATAATGAACTTTTTTTACTGACAATTTTTGTTGATCTGTTCATGATGGCATTTTTTTATTGTTTATAAAAAAAGCTAATAAAATGATAAAAACTACTAAATGCTAGGGTTTTTGTGCAATAGCAATGATACATATAACACTCCTTGTCAAATGCTTTGTTGATTCTCTGTAAAAATATGCTAACATATTTAGCATAGCTCCATAGCTCAGTGTTGGAAATTTTAGTCATAAGCAAGGTGTAAAATACAGGGGGTCCTTGGGGGTCTAGGACCTCCTAATTAACCTCTTGGACTGAATGTCTCAAAATGAACTGAAAATAAAAGGATTGTGATGTTATGCTGCTCATTTGGTTAAAACAGATGCTGAAATATGTCAGGTTTGACAAGCTAGAATTGACGCACGCTGAGCTGAAGGCAAAGCAAGGATTTACTGTTAATAACGCAGCAGTGTAGCTGAACAAGAGAATCCAAGCAAACATATCAAAAGGAGAAGGCTGAGTCATAAAACCAAATGGACAAGCAAGAGTCAAAACCAAGATGGACAATAAGAAGGGCAACCAAAACAAGAGGGCAAAAAAGACAAAGAGCTACAAAGAGATACAAAGAAAGAGTGTAACATTTCAATAAATATGTGGAAGACCTACCAGAAAAGAGCAAATTCTAAATTTGAAAGATTTTAAACTAGTGAATAATGAATATCAGCCTTTAGACCCTTCCACTTCAGTGTAAACAAGTAGCACTACTAACATTGGTATTAGCAAACCTATGCATATAGTTAGGTGATTTTTATGCTATGATAGTTTTTCTACAATTCTATTTTAAATATTGTGATATATCACCTTGCTTAAAGTATCAATATACCGTAATACATCAAATCGTAACCACTGTGTCATGATACGTATCAGATCAGTATCAGTTTCTTGCCAATACACAGCCCTACCACTGTCATGGTGAACGAGTTAGCTGTCAGTTGATGCTGGGGCCCACACTGGAGCCCCCCCAAATACCTGAGGGTATTTTGCACACTGGTCATAGGTGATATTGTGAAATTGTCAAAACATGAGGGAAATCCCACCTCTAATTGTTGTTCTAGTTGTTGCGCTAAGCATTTTAAGTTTCTAAACACAGTAAACACTTTCTGTGTTTTACTTGAAGCTTGTGACTGTCATATCAGCATATGTTGTACGTGTAGCAGTATCACAGATACTCTTTCAGTAGAGAGGTCTGCTATAGAGCTGCCGCCACTGTATACTGTTTCTAACAACCTACTGATTAGACTGCTACTTGTATTCACTCCTATTAGACACTCTTACCTTGTTGATCCACCTTGTTGAAGCTCATCTATTGCTGAACAGTTTGTGTGTGTCATTCTCCAATCCTTCATCAGAGGTCACAGCATGCTGCACATGATAAAACTATATATAATACAGTTACGAATATATACTCAAAAATCCACAGTGCACATTTAGAACCAGTCAACGTTTAAGTGTGGTAATGATGGACACTATTGTCCCATAATGAAACAGGAAACATAAAGAGAGGAGATTCTCGTCTGGAAAATTAAAAAAAAAAAAAAAAAGGTGGAAGGTGACGTGACAGCGGCTGCGGTGGTGGCGGGACCAGAAATGAAGTATGCTAATATTTTTTGTAGTAGCCTGCTGAACTTATACTATTAAGATAAATACATAGGATATACTTTGTAGTATTAGTTTGTAGTACACAATTGGGACACAGGCAGTGTTTATTTGATAGCTCCCTGTCCCCTAAAAAACACTAATATTAGAATAAACACAAATAATAAAATTTAGACATTTTTATATATTTCAGTTTGTCCATCATTTACAAACCTCTGCTCATGGCAGCCCAGTATTTATTGGTATTTATCATGCAGGACTTGGTTTGTCTTATTAAAACTGTATAAAGTTAAATCAGGTGTGCTGATGATGGATTTGAACAACTCCATGTGATAGCTAAGGGGCACTGAGAAGATGCTTGTGATGATGTAAGGTACCCCTTACACATCAGAAAATAATTATTGATTGTATATACTTACCTGTACTTACCTGTTGAAGATCATCACATCAAAACAGATCATCCTTGCTTTTAAGGGCTAAAAGAGAACCGAGGGCTTCACCTTAGTTTTACTTACCTGGATGTGTCCATTCTCTCTAGAAGAAGAGGAGAGAACAAACTTGTAAGAGAAGAAATTAATGTTAAAAGTTAAAGTGTCCACTGTAGTTATAAATCAGGGGAGTCTCTCAGTTCAGTGGATGACTGAATGCTATGAATGTATGATCTATATGACTTTGCAGTCATTGGTCTTTGTACTCTAGTAGTGGAGACTACTATTTTCGTTTTATTTTTTGCCTAAGTGTGCGCTTGTAAATATGTAAATAGCTGTAAACATTGGTGTGTAAATAAATCTGACGGGGAGAAGAACTCTTGTGCAAGCCTAACATTTTCCAGGTCTCTAGACCATTCGTCCGACTTTACCCATAAAGTGTGCCCACTACTTCAGCATATTGCCGGGTTGAAGGACATGCTTTATCGCAATGCTGCATCCATTTTTACAATGCTACCATTTTGCTGTGATTAAAGTGATTCATGCTTTTTACTGGATTAATGTTTATTTCCACTCATCTTAATGATGTTTTTCTTACGTACTGCCCAGAAGAATGGTTTAAAAAGTTGACTTAGGACTTAGTTAACTCTAAGACCTGTTACAGTAATGTATTTACAGCCAGACCCCACAAAAGCAAGCATGGCAGATGCATAATTGTAATGTTATGAACGAAAGGGGTGCACTGAACGAAGGGGCACATTGAAACATGACTTTCACATTTGGTTTGCAGTCTGAAGGATTCCACACTGCTGCTCATTTTGTATAGATGGAGATGCAAGAAGCAAAGGACTGTAACATGCCTTATCTATTATTTGTGCATGGTAGGTCCTCCTAGAACTGTGCACACTGCTTATTGCAGCGTGGTAGGGGTGCTATGTTGCAAAACTCTTGCAGTTTAGATTTTTATGCTTTCCACAAGGATTCGTGTCAGAGGAAGGACACTTGAACTTGAAGACCTCCAGTAGCTGATCAACATTCCCGCTGCCTTCTGAGGGATCAAACAGCCAATAACAAAAGACTCTGCTGTTTGGATAACCAGTGGAGGGATGTTCCTGTACCTGGATGACAGGATGGAAAATGTCTTGTTGCTTGTCTTCCATATGTTTTAAAGACTGATGCTTCAAACAGAGCTGTACTTTAAACACAAAGGGTTTAAAGTATGGATCAAGTTTTGACCATTGCCATCAGGTACGAAAGGATTGGTCTATTTTTGACTTTGCAGCAGACTTTTAACCTGAAACGACTGGTTTTAAAACATGTGCAAAGGATTTCCTGTGTTTTATCTTCAGGTTGTATTGTTTTGCAGAATAGTCCAGGTGGTGTTAGCCATTAATTGTGGGGAACCATTTCCAGTTTGTTAGGTGCACCTACTAAGTCTAACAGAGCCATAAATAATCAAGAACTTTTTTTTTGGCTTAAATCTGTTAGGGAGCGCAAACTTAGAGTGCCAAACTGAGAATAAATTGACCCAAAATCTTTTTAAGGTAGGTCTCAAAGTAGGGTTGGGGGAATGGTGTGCTCATCAACATTGACTGCCAAAGATGCCAGTTATCCACAGCATTCAAAAATACATAAACACACTGACTCGCCGCTGAGAAATATGTCCATATAATAATATCATTCCACTACTACTAAACAAGCCAAACCATCTCTTTTCTCCTGAGTTATTGTCTTCAAAAAAGTGATTGTATTAGATTTTGTGCATCAAGTACATCACTGACAATGCCAAATCAAATGGCAGTTCTGACTCTAGAGTGAATGTGAGTCAATGACAGTGTTTCACTAGATAGTTTATTTTGCTTATGGCAATCTAATATCTAAAAATATCTAATTGGGAGTGGCTCTGTGGTCAGAAACTCACCACTGATGAAGAGTTCAAATCTGAATAAATGAGCTAATCTTCGACAAGGTAGCCAACAAAAGGATTTTTTGAAATAAAATGCTGTAGTGTGGCACAGTGTGCTGAACTAGGCTGATATTTTCGTGACATGATATTGGCTTATAGAATTTGTGGATTAATCAAACACATGGTCCAGATTCTGGGTAACCCCAACCCTTCTGTAATAATCAAAAATAAAACATTCTACATCAATTCTGGGAATAAGGTCTAAAAACCATGATGGTAATAAAGAAAGGACAGTGGCTTGTATAGGTTTGATTAGCAGGATCTGTATTCACTTTACACAGGGTTGGGAGGGCTAGTTTAAAAATGTATTCTGTTACAGATTACTGATTATCTGTTAAAAATGTAGTAGTAACCTAATACAAAGGATTACCATGTTAAAGTAACACAATCTGCTTACTTTCTGTTACTTTTAGATTACTTGTCCTTTCATATCATAAAATAATCGCTTTGTTTTATGAAATGGTTGGACTTCGATGTTTGCATGTTTGCAATGCGATTTGTAGTTGCTTCCTAAAGAGTTTCCAGCAGTCCACACAAATCAGCGTGTGATCTTAAAAGGCATTAATTTCACACAAAAACTTTCACAACTCACTGAACTTCTTAAATAATGATCATTTATACTTATTCACATTTTGCACCCACCACTCAAAATATAATAGAAAATAATCAAACATAGAAGGTGAAACTAACTTTACCACTGACAAACATGCTTACATACATTCTCTGTATATTTCTGAATTGTTAATGTTAGCTCACTAAAATTCTGGCAAGTTAATGTTAGTTAAAAATGGCTTGTAGCTAGACCCTGGTGATCTTTGGGAAAATGCAGCAGATCTCAGTTCTTCCTATAAAAATAACATACGTACTAAATTTCTATAGATTGGCTGAATAAAAAACCTCAAACTCCTGTTGGGGAGGAGGATTCTACAAAAATCTCTACTGGCAGTAGGACTCCCTACCTGTCGTCCAAAATGAAAAGATACATGTGATGTATTTATCATGTAAAACACTGAATTTAGGCAAAAGGTGATACATTGCGTGTATTGAGATTTTATAATGTACCTGTAGTCAGGTTACTGTCATTATTATAGCAACTGCAGGGAAATATCCTGATTATGTAATGCTGGTACACGTATTCCATTACTACCCAACCCTGTCTTTACAAGATCATCTGGCCTTGCAAGACTAATAAACACCCATGAGTAGTCAAGTCTTTACAGCCTGACACAATCCTTACTACTTTTTCATTATAATTATATAAGCCGCCAACATGTCACAAAGAGCTACCAATGAAAATACCAGCTTGGTTCAGTACAGTGTACCACAGTACAGCGTTTGGTTTGAAAAATCAGAGAAAAACACTTGCGGGCTACCTTGTTAGAGATTAGTTCATCTTCTTCCATGCACCATCCACTAATCGCTCAACAGTAGGATCACTGGTGGTTCCTGGTTAGATATTTTTTTATGTTAGGTTCCTCTTATCGATAACACAAGCAAAACAAGCTAGCAAGCATAATGCTGATGTTATCTCATGTTCATTCTTCAAGATGAATGGTTCAGAAATGGCAGTTTGGAGTCAGAGAGATATACATATAAACATGTCTCGCATGGCCAGATGTGGTTTGGCAAGAAGAAAACACAGCAGGAGAAGGGCTATTAAACGTTTGGTGCTGAATTGCGGTGAAATCCACTGCAAACAAGGGTATGTCCTAAAATGCTCCGTGATTTTTGTAATCTGTGCAATTTTAACATCTAGAGTACCACTAATAACACGAGCAAAATAAGCTAGCCAATGAATTGCTATGAGTAGCTTACAGAACTGCAAAGGGGATTCGTATTTTTACAGTATGTAATGTGTTCTCCACTCCGGAGACATATAACTATAAAGTTTACTGAAGTTTTTAGGGGGGGTTTTCAGCCTTGCTAACTCATGTTACATCCATGGGCTACAACATACAGGTTTAGTGGGTAGTTTTGTCGTCTTACAGCATGGGTTTGAATCCCCAGCTGGGTAACCAGGCTCCTTTCTGTGTGGAGGTGGCATGTTCTCACCACGCAATCAGGTGAGTTGGAGATACTTAATTGCCCCAAGGTGTGTAAATGTGTATGTCTGTACTGTAGTGGACTGGTGGCCTGTTCAGGGTGATTCCTACCTTCTGCCTGGTAAGCACTGGGATAGGCTTCAGGTTGCTCAACATTTCTCTGAACCTAACTCCTAACACCTACTAGAGAACAGATTATCCTAAATAATATAAAATTGTTTTGACTGTTCAATACAATAAAGTATTATAAACGTAGTAAAATATTATTAAACTTAATAAAATATCCTGCTTGTCATAACATAATTAAACTGTTTATACCATTTTAAAATGACAGCTATTATTTAAATTTGGTGAACATTTCATGATGAATGGACCAGCAGAAACACACCAAAATTAATTTGAATGAAAGTTTATAATATTAACATACATTAGTGTTAATGGTTACTTTTTGGAGATACAAGCATTTGTTATGACAGCTGTAATATTTAAAGATCACCCCCCCCCCCCCCCCTCCCCATGTCCAGTACGCCTTGGTTAATTATGAAATAATGTAAAATTAAAATTAAAATAAAAGCCATTAATGTAAACAGCAACAAAACAGCAGAGTTGGTGGACCGGCCCTATTGGTCACATACAGTAATTTATACCACTGACCCTACCAATTATGCCCTGCCCAAGGAACCCAAACATGGATTCCACTCATTCCCAGAATTTCATATGGGTGGCTGACCATCGGGCCAGTAATGGAATCATTCCACAGAAAAGCATCTGAATGGGAAAAGGAAATATTTACGAGCGTTAGGAGAATAGAGTAGGCTTTGGAGATGTGTTTAGGATAAAGCCCTGGTGACATTGGAACCAGGTACAGTGGTGGGGCGCTGCTGCTGTTTTGAACCTGCTGAGGTCACAGACAGGCCTGTAAAATCACCCTAGTGCATTGATTGTGGTTCAAACAATGTGTGCTTGTCAAAGTGCATGTGTCTTAAATCTGCCGCTTACAATTTGAATGCTATATGTGTGAAGTGGAAAACACCAGTGATACAGTATAGGTTCTAAACATTTAAAATATTTGTTAGCTTTTGTTTTAAATTATGAACATACTTTTTATTAGTCATAAGTTTTTATTCAAAAGTCAAATAAAAAAAATCACAATTTCTGTACAAGAATGTACACAATTTTTCCATTTGCACCATATAAAGCTGATCAGTCGAGCCAAATTTTGTGTCCCAATCTTTGCTTTTCTTGTTTTATACTGGAGCTATAAGGCTACCAAGAAGTCACCCAATTTTTTTCCATAAATACTTAACCACATGTGTGATTTAGGACAGATTATGGCTTACTGTAAATTATAAAAATGAATAAAACTTCACTGTATAGCTGAATACAATGGGAAGCCTTTTGGACAGCCATGTTGCATTTACCTACACAATAAAATTTTGTCCAGTTGCATAGTTCAGAGTAAGTCATGCCTAAAAGATGAGGCAATTTTTGGGGATGTATTTATAGAAAGGATTTGGGTGACTATTGACTTCTTGTGTTTATTACCAGTGTTAGCCTTAACATTAGCCTCTGTTTAAAACAAATGAAGAAAGAGTTGGACACCAAACATGTCCTTGCTGATGGAATATGTCTAGGGTAAGAGAAAAACTATGTAAATGAGATTTTTTGGTAAACCATTAAAGGAGCAATATGTAAGATGTCTATTCATCCTCCGCACTGTCCTTTCTCCTGCCCCATTATCTTAATAATCTGAAGAACTGTTGTGAGATCAGCATCAAAGTGTTCTTGTCAGGAGCATCTCCAGAGGTAGAAAGCAACATCAGTGGTATCTCCTGAAGACAACACTCAACACGTGTTGACTTTTGAGATACAAAGTGGTATTATGAGGACAGGCTGGAACTAGTTGGTTAGCATGCTAACTTCAGCAGATACCCCCGCAGGACAATACATAGATGACTTAAATATAACATCAGAACTGTTATTGTTTCATATTCTGTTGATAATTTAAGTTAATTTTAGAATGTTTTAAACTAAAAACCTTTCTGAGTGCATCATCTTATATGCTGCCCCTTTAAGGTACAAATACATTCCTGAAATAAACTTATTTACTTAATGATATTAATAAGAGAGGAACCAAATAGTACACTGTGTGATTAAACACAGTAAATATCATACTACCTTTATAACTGTGCTGCCTATCTTAACCTTACAGTGTAAAACTTACCTCCAGCTGCAATCTTCTGCAGTGCGTTTCTTCTGAATTTAACTCAATAAATGAACCTCACATTATTCTGTATAGTAACCTGCCATCTCACAGGCCTATTAGTGACCTCAGTGGGCTCCACTGTCACCAGCATTTTCTCCTAAGCATACCTCCAAAGCCGACACTATTCCCCCAGCATTTATCTCAGTACTGAACAATATAATGTTGGATCTGGATATTTGTTTGAGCTGTGAAGCGAACTGTGTCCTTGTGGTTGTGAGTAACAATTATATATGAGCTCAGATTCAATTATATCGAGACCCTTGCATGGCCTCAAAAACAAAAAGAGTGTTTTGCAAACATTGTCAGCAAAAAAAAAAAAAACAAGCTGAAAATGCAATTGGTCCTAAAATAGGCACTATTTTACTAATAGGAGCTATGATGTGGTTATTTTAAGGGTAATTATTATGTTGGCCTGATATCATAAATGTCAAAAGGAGAAGTATTTGACATTTAGTTACGTTTTCAGTAAATGTCTTTAGGGTTATCAAAGAACCATCTGGCATTTTTAAGTAGCAAGCAGTATACAGAATGATCCCAGATCTACTCCTCTTTATCTCCTTATCTTGCATTCTGAGGTCATTTAAGGCTGGTCCACTCTTACCAACACCATAATCTTGACTCATCTTCAGTCACGAGAAATCTGTTTGTCAGTTTAGTCATGTAAATTTAAATAGAGAGTTTCCTGCCGGCCATGAGAAAAACAGCAAACATTACCCATACTTTAGCATTAGAGAGTAATACTCTTTTGCGCATGAATGGTCTCTTTGTTGCTGGAAAGATACTAGAAAACAGTGTAGCCACAACACTGCTGTCTTATCTGTCAAGTCAGGAGAGAGGGGGGAGAGAGAGAGAGAGAGAGAGAGAGAGAGAGAGAGGGAGAGAGAGGAAATATGGGAAAGTGTTTGGTGAAAAAACACTACATGGCCATTATGATCTCTCACACAAACATGTAGTGGTCTTCACAGCGAAGGACTGCATTGAATTAGAATCTTTATTGGCATTAAACAAAGGCTGGCAGAAACGT
Source organism: Semaprochilodus insignis (assembly GCA_034552555.1). Classification (NCBI taxonomy): domain Eukaryota; kingdom Metazoa; phylum Chordata; class Actinopteri; order Characiformes; family Prochilodontidae; genus Semaprochilodus; species Semaprochilodus insignis. The sequence continues at coordinate 11,347,978 of CM067480.1, forward strand.
ACGCTATTGGTACAGCTTCAGGCAACTGCAACAAAACAACAAGAACAGACAGGTAATAAATAAAATACATACACTCCCTTTAGGAGTAAGCACCGTCTTAATCACTGCCAAATTTAACCTAATACAGTTCAAAGAGCACATTATGAAACATACAAGCACAAGTGGCACCTTAATTGTTAGGTATTCTAAGAGCAGTAGGGAGAAGCTGTTCTTGAATTGTAAGGTTACAGCTGTGGGTGATCTGAATAGTTTACCTGAAGGCAGAAACTGACATAAATTCTGTGCAGGGTGTGACGGATCCACCATTAACTGATTGGCATGCTACATGGTACGCTGGATGTTGAGAGATTGAGGGGACTAAGGGGAGGGCGGTGCCAGTCATCTTTGAGGCCTTTGTTACAATACAATTCCTTGTTCAAATGCCTGTCCTATCATACCACACAGAGATCAAAGAGGTCAGGATGCTTGTTGTAATGGATGTTTAGAACTGGACTTGCGCCTGAAGTCAGATTTGTCTCTTACATGGTTTCTTGGTCAGACATGTTAATGTTATTTTAAGTGCTAATATAGCTATAGACTAAGATATAGTCAGATATAGATATTAGGTGTTGATTGGCTATTATTTTTTATACTAGCTGATACTAGCTATACTAGTCAATAGTCAAAGTAGATGAACGTTTAACTAGGTGTCATAATCACATGAAGAGCCTGTTTGCACTAACACAGTTCCATTACACAGGCATTAACACAGTTCCATTTACATTTTTCAGTAAAATGCGTTCCCAGTTTGAGAAGATTAGATCCGTTTGTGCTTCCTCTGTGTAAACAGCACATCAATACATACCTCATTCGCCTTTTTATTTTCATTGTGATACGAGTCAACAGGTTTTTAATGACCTTTTCTTTCCTATAGGTGTGAGCACTGGGCTGGGGTTGCCAGGTAGTGCTCTTTTTGCTCTATATGTGTGTATTGATCTATCTAGGTATCAGCACTGGCCCCCTGTTCGGGCAGTGTCTGAGCTCAGGGTGAGTTTTAGGCTCTGAACTTCCTGTACTAGCTGGAATATTATCCAACGGACCACTAAGCACGGTTGTAAGTCGCTCTGGATAAGAGCGTCAGCTAAATGCCGCAAATGTAAATGTAAATGTTTTGCTTGGATGCTTTAATCATGCCATCACTGAAAAAGACAGTGTTTTGTGGGTAAAAAAGTACTTCATTTGGTAACAATTAAAAAGTAAATTAAATAGTTGTATTCAACCTAAATAAATTCTTTGACTGAACAATTTCTCAATCAAAGTAATTTGTTGACTTGAGTAAAACTACTTTAATTGGTTGTTATGACATGAAGTCTATTTGTTTATGTTTAGCCACAAAACACTTTTTTACAGTATAGCGTTCATTCTGCCTTTAAAATGAAGTTTTGGACTTGTAATAGAAAGTTAACAAAGCAAGAATTTCTGTTTTATGCACAACATATTTTTAGAAGTTCAGATAACTTGGCGTGTAGGTGTATGTCCACTCATGTAATTGTATACGGATATGGTCAAGATCAAGATCTGTTTCTCGCCACTTCCAAATCTGATTGTACTCCAGTTATCATGCATCCTGGGGGTGTTTATATGCGGTCAAGTGAAATTTGAATATGACCCGATCACCACAAAATTTATGCAAGAAGTTGAAAGAAAGCCTAAAATCCACAAATGTTCTGGGAGTCTGTGAACAATATTTAGTTACAAGTTTGCTAACAGGGCCTGGTTCCAGCAGCCGCTGCAGTTTGAGGTGCGAAATGTGCTCCACAGAAGAAATTTAGTTCTGTATTTTGAAAAGTTTAGCCTTGTGCACAGACTGATATAAAATACGTAATAAAATCACCACAGCTCTGAGAAACGCATCTATCACAGAGAATGTAAACTGGCTCTGGTCCATGCATTGTCTGATGGGAAGCAGAGAATTGTTAATCAGGATAAATGGTAGTAGCAAGAAGTTGCATCTACTCAGTAAAAAGCCTTTCAGATGGAGTTATAGGCCTAGTCGCTGAACCAGAACATGGTGTCTCATTTTATTATTCCTGAAATATATTTGAAACTGTATGTAAGTAAACAAGATATCCTTATACGCTACCAGGCTGGGACTCCAAGTTTGTTTTCATTGTACACGCCACACTACATGGTCTGTGATGTTTTGCTTGACTGTCAAGTGTCCCTTTCCAGTCATGGTTCTCCGTAACTACCCGGTCTGGTTTACACACCTGTATTTCTGAGCGGTCTTATGCAGCTGGTGAAGCAATTGTTTTTATTTTGTGTAGTTTTTCTTTCTTTGACTTTGGTACACATCCTTTGGAGCATTTACCTCATTATGTGCATCAGCTCTTATCATACAGATGTTTGTATGTAGTTCTACAATTGCAGATAGTACTCCATCAGTTTCTCTGCATACTTTGTTAACCCCTTTTAACACCGTTTTTTCAGTGGTAATAACCCCCACGGGACCACCACACTGCAGGAACACAGCGCCCTCTAGACAATGACTAGACAATGACCAACACAAACTCTGCAGCAAGTGAGCTATTGTTTCTGACTTTACATCTACAAGGTGGACTGGCAAGGTAGAAGTGTCTAATAGAGTGGACAGTGAGTGGACACAGTGTTTAAACACTCCGGCAGCACTGCTGTGTCTGATCCACTCACACCAGCACAACACACACTAACACACCAGCTATCCCTGCAGTGCTGAGAATGGTCCACTGCCCAAATGCAATGTATTTTACAGTATACATTTATTCAAATACAGTTAATATATCCAAAAACTCAGAGCTGCTGAGTTCAGAACTATGTGGACGTGCCAGAAAACAAAACGACTGACTGTGTCTTCTCCCAAGCAATGTAAACAACCCGTCAGTGGTAACGGTGAGGGAAACTGCCAATCGATGTGGTTCAGCCCTGTGCTTAAGCCTCTGTACCACAGGAAAAAAACACTTTGCTCAACTCAGCTGCTCTCTGAACAATGAGAAAGACGTGCAAACCAGAGAACAAGCTGTCTTATGGTCATTTTACAGATCGTATTACATTTTGCAGGTAATGTTCAAGAACTAAGGCTTTTCTATTATGATGGTTAGATAATATAGACATAACAGACATGTCGTGACCAACATCATATCTATAACCTAAAATTAGCTAGCTAACTACTAAGTTATGCTTCTTAAACCGAGGTCACACAAGTTCCTGTTACATTTTCTGACACAGTGAAGAAATTACTTGTGTGTCTTGTTGTGCGCCCCACCTGTAATCAATTGCAGGGAAACTGGTGGGCCTTGATGTTGGGGGCTAGCATATAATTTTATTCCTAATGTTAGGGTACATTGATGGGACAAACAGGAGCAAACAAATATGTTTGTAAGGTGCTATTATGCTCTTTTCATTTACTCTTGTTCATTTTACTTTTAGTTGAACATTCAGGACAAGTTATATCTATATTATAACGTTCGTGTTTGTTTAAGTTTATTGTGTATAACTTTGTGTTCTAGCGATCACATTCTCTTAAATTAAGTCAAGCGCCTACTATAGGTTCTTGCAACAAGTGGCTAACACAAGTAGGAAGCAGCCTCTAACTCAGCAAGAAACAAATGTGCAATAAACAGTCATAAACTGTTAAATTTAGGACAGTAATGGTAGGATAATGGGAGTTTTGGTTGGAACTCAGAGGAGCAGCAGATCAGCCGAGGAGAGAAGAGGAACTCATGTAGCTAAGTACAGACGTTGTTAATTCCACTGTGATGCCACTTATGCTAAAATTAGTCACACCCAACTCAAATCATCATTTCACAAATCCCTCAACAGAGAAGACCAACATATTCTGGTTCTGCCACTTCATTGTAAAAACATGACAAAATCTATATTTAATAGTTAGAAGAAAACCATTGAAACGAATAGGCCCCTGCCTATTCATTTAACAGATGTTAGATAAAGCTAACCTTCTACAAAGCATCTGAAGTGGACTCTTAAGATGAAGTGTTATTCTCTCTTACTCCTGCAGAACCTCCATATGCTCAATATAATCTGCTTCAACACTTATCACTAGACTAGAATGCTAGACATATCCGAAATCTTCAGGGCTGCTTTCCTTACACTGCAAATATTGTTTTCAGATTATTTACTGAATGTAGACACGGTTGGTAAAGTGTAGTGGGTAACACCTCTGCCTGTCGCACTGTAGACTGTAGATGGGTTTGATCCCATGCCTGAGAAAGCACCTATGCTAAACCAATAACAGTTCTTGGGCAAGACTCCTAACACTAACACTTGCCTACTTGTGTAAAATAATCTAACTGTAAATGGTTCTGGGTTAGATTTTTTGGCAAATGCTTCAAATGTTACAAGGCCTTATTGCAATAAAAGCAATTACACTTTTATATGCAATACAATTACAATACAATAATGCAACAGAAAGTCCCAAAATCCATACATGTTACTGAATCAAGAACCAGGTAAAAGTTATTGCTAATGGCAAGTGGGTTGTTGCAAGTAGGACAGTGACATATGTTCTGGGGCAAGCTGTCATATTATGACTTTAATTGGTTGTCACCAAAGTGCAAAATACGACCTGTACGACCTAATTAGCCTAAAACTGCCAAACCATTTCCTGTTGTTACACATTCATAGTCATCTCAGACAAATTCAGCATTTAAAGCATGGCAACAATATGGCCTTGGTTTTTTACTGAAACATTTGCCTCATGTCATGCATCAAGAGTGTAATAATTCTGAATCCAACGTCTTTAGACATTTGCAAGTACCCAATTCCGGTCAGTAAGCAGCTTCTGCCTTTCCCCACATACCTACCCCAAAGAGACTGGTGCACAATGCTCTGGATATTAACCCTGAGAAAGGCATTATTCCAAAATGTATAATAATTCAAGCTATTGATGCTCCTGCTTGGGTTGGCTTACTCGGGAACAGGATCTTGGAGAAAAAATACTTGTGTGGAAAGACAAGAATTTAACTTTCATTATTTCCTGTGGGTTGTGTTTGAGTCTTTCTAAGATGCACTACACGGCCATAAGTATGTGGACATCCCTTCTAATTTTTGAATTCAGGTATTATAGTCATATAGTCAAGCATATAGTCATGCACTCTCTGTAGACAAACATCAGCAGTAGAACTGGTCATAGAAGAACCTAAAGAACCCATGTGACTTGGTGCGTTGGTGTTTGAAGAGGGAAACGCTATATTTGCTCAGAATGTTTAGTGTTCTTCTGGGGACAGTTAAAAGAGTAGCACACAAGTAGTGATGTAAGAACTATAGCTTTTCTGTAGTTGAGTTTGCATGGTTGTGGGAGGAGCCTGTCCAAAACTGCTTAACAGGTGATCCAGATTTGTTTAATATGTGTGATTGTAGTTTTGATTTTTTGATAACATGCTATAGAATGAGAATTTACAAAAAACAGAATGTGGTTATCCAGGATATATACGTATTACTGTATTTTTATTTATATATATATTGTATTTCAAAGTACACACGTTTTGGGCTGTGCATCAATGAGACAAAGAACTGCATTTATTTTTATCACAAAAAATGAAACAGGACAATGAAATCATAGAGCAAGCAGAGAATTAAATGAACACTGTAAATGATATAGTCCACATCACTTTATGCACAGTGGTTACTCAGAGACGCTGCCTTATAAATGACCTTTGACCTTAAACCTAGTTTAGTGATTTGCAACTTGTTCATATCAGTAATGTCGGCATTTCTAAATAATTCTCTGTGTGGGGCCTGAAAGGGCTAAACGTGGTACAATCATAGGACATCACAAATCATTTCAGAAAATTTCTGGCCTGCTAGATCTGGCTTGATCAACTGCAAGTGCTATTACTTCTAAATGGTGCATCTAGCATCAACAACAGCTGAGCCATAAAACAGTAACCCATGCAAACTCACGGAACCAATTGGCTGTGTTCAAATTTCTCTAATTTTCAAAACATGAAATAGTTAAACTGGTACAACGAAGTTCAGATTTTCCTGATGCAAACTAGTCCGCTGGCATCCCTGCAAGCTGCCTTATATATGTGTTTGAAGTCTTGGAGCTGTTTTGTGTTTATATGTGGTACGAAATCTGCTAAGTAGAACTGATTTGAATAGGTGGCAGTATGAAAGAAGAAGAGCGAGGGATAGAAAAGGCTGTGGGACAGTTTACCTTGCCGGTTCCCTAAAGTTAATAACACAAACAGACATAAGCCACCTTAACACCAACTGCTTAATTCAGACCAAACCAACATGCATGTATGCACAAGTGTGAGTTCTCATGTAAGCTCTCAGATGCATACAAACCCTTCAAACTATGAAGCTAAAGTGTTTTTAAAACAACCTCATCAAACTGGACAGTTAGTGCCTGATTCCATGAATGCTGTCCAGGGGTGTTTGCATTCCACTACTTCCACTACCTTCGCTGACCAACTGGAAACATCACAGTTGTGCTAAAAGATGTCAAAAGAGTGAATATGCATGAGTGTCCATGTGTGTTGCATCATTTGTATATCTGCATGTGCTCTTTGCATAACCGATGATGCTCACTCCCATGATGTCCAGTCATTTGCGTAATAGGCCCTTAAGCACGCGTCTGCCGTGTTACTCGCGTGGGAATGTCCGTGTTTTTCATGTTTCTCTCACGCCATTCCTTTGCTGTCTTCTGGACTTGGATAACCGGGTAGACTTGAGAACTAGATACAAATAAAAGCTTTTGTCACACAGTGTTGTTGTGCTCTGGTCTCCTCTCAGGCCACAGCATGTATTATACAGTATAATAATACATATACGTTGCTAAAGGTTCTCAAACAGGTCCTTTTGACTAAGAGAGCGTGAGCGAGATAGAGGGAGAGAGATAAAGGTGGGGAGGGGAGGTATAAAGGAAATGATAGGGGTTATCTTGGCTTTGCTGTGAACACTGTGCTACTCTACATGTGTCAGTGGAAAATTCCATCCTGTCTCTGCTTCTCTCGTTAGCTTATGTTTTTAAAGAATGCCTGAAAGTGAAAGAGACTGAGAAAACGAGAGTGACGAGAGTGCCCACCGTAATATGTGTCACTTTGGTTTAGAGAGGGGTAGAAGAGGGTCCTCTGAAGCATCGCAGTTGGTTGATAATGAATAAATCTTCTTTTCCTGGAACCTCACAAATCTGCTCGGCTTGTTTAAACACAGACACAACCATAAAAAACCTCAGCAGTTTGTACTGTGGGAGGTAGCGGTATATTAAGAGGTTGAGCGTCAGAGTTATAGGAGCTTTGGAGTTCCTTATGAGAGACATTCTTCCACAAAAGAAGGGTTATAAAGGCACTGGCAAGGAACCTGAGCCTGACTGGATTAGATTCTATTTAATGCTCTGTTGATAAAAACAGGGATAGAAGCAAACACACACACACACAAACACACACACACACAAACGCATACAGTATACACACATGCAATATATATATATATATATATATATATATATATA
>CM067480.1:11355526-11417477 GCA_034552555.1 Semaprochilodus insignis
ATATATATATATATATATATATACATACATACACACACACAAAATCATCACTTCAACTTGTGAAAGAGATTTCCGTTAAGTTTTTCTCCTAGTTTTCATGTCACTACTGAAACCCATAGAGTTTTAGTCCCTAGATGGAGCCTTATTTTATCGACAACCCTGCATTCTAAAGCAGGAAGTGAGACTGCATACCTGGACACATGGTGAGTAGTTACATTTTATTGTTTTGATGTAAACGTGTCCCAAAGTATGAAAATCAGTGCGTAACCTTAAGAATGTAATCTTTAAATAATTAAATGTAAGCCAACAATTGAGACAAGTTTTAAAAACTCATGTTAACAGGTCATCTATACTTTAAACTTGCATTGCTAAGTATTAACAATGCCAAGCTCATTTGACTACCTCAAATTTTCTAGGTCATTAAAGTAATTTAACTTGACCTGAAAGACTGAAATCTCATAAAATGTACTTAATTTCATAAGTTAAGATAAATTTAAAGGAAGTTATCATGAATTTATTTAAAGTTATTACAGTGTAGCCTATTGACAGGGACAAAGTGACTTAAGGCAGTGACGCTTGCAAAGCTAAAAGTCAAGTAGTCTCTATTAGACACAATGATATTCGGGCTCAACAGCAAACACAGAGCAATGGTAACCAAGTCGAGGATGAGAGAGAGAGAAAGTGAGAGACAGGCCAGGGTCGAAAACCAATAGCCCAATAGTCCAATAGCCAGAGAACAGAACCAGGGGGAGATCAAAAGAGTAATTTTGTATACTTGGCCTATATATTGGATGCAAAGTTTAGGTAAAATTGCATATTTTATTAGCTTTTAAAGTGATTAGAAGTAAACATGACCTCTGCAGCACATTATTTAAGAATATAATGCTTCCGAACTAAAAAATATTAATTGTGCCATGTTCATGATGGATTTTGAGGTATGTTTTGTTGAATCCAGCTTTTTTTAAACAAAGCTTTTTTGCAACATTTGCTTCTAGAATTTGCCAATATTTGTTTGAATCCAGAAAACTCCAATAATAGATCAACCCCTTTCTTAACAGCTGGAAAGGTGTTCTTTTCATTAAATGCTGCTCATTATTTTCTCCAAACACACCTTTGGAGACTGTGGCCAGAGAATTCTGTTTTTACTTCATCCCTCCAAAACATTTTGCTTCCAAAATGCCTCTGGCTTATCTAGATGGTGTTTACGTACTTCACATGTTCACTTTTGTGACAAAGTCACAGGTAAAGCTAGATACAGGTTACCAGGAACAATAAATGATATGGGCACTATTTATTGAGCTGCACATACAGAAGTAGAGTCTCTCAGTATATTGTTGGGTCACCATATTTGCTGATGCAACATGCCAGACGTCTCGGCATGGAGTTGTAGAGGTTCCGAATGGTGTCCTCTGATAATCTATCCCATGCAGCTTGAATATCCTCGCACAGTTCCTGCAGATTTTGCAGTAGGGGTGGAGATGACACCAGGCCTTCTGGACGTGTGATGCATGACAACACACCATTCATCTTGGTGCTGAACACGGTTCCTCCACACTCATCACTAAAGATGACCTGCTCCATGACAGTCTGGCACAATACCATTGCAGTCACTCCAGCTCCGATGTCTTTGGTGTCGGGTACAGCGATAAGGCCCGTCCTTATGTGATATCCGCCAATTTTTGTCCCTGTCAGTTAAGGGCCACCACAGAGCAGGTATTATTTGGGTGGTGGATGGATCACTGCCAGCCATGACACTGACTGTGCAGGTGGATCAGAGACAGCAGTGCTGCTAGAGTTTGTATTAAATTACATTGAAAATAAAGAATGTTTTTGCTCTCTCCTGTACAGTCCATTTTGGATATACTTGTTTTCCTTTGGACAGTGGCGATATATACGCACATTGTTGTAGTTGCACTAATGACATGGATGAACTGATGAGTTGTTTAACATCTCAGCATCAGTGCTGGATTATCGCAAAAACCCAAAATATCCAACCAGCAGGGTTCTTGTGCTTAGAAACTGATGACTGATTAAGGTTTAAACGATGACTAACAGAAACTGTGCAAAGCAGCGAAGCTATAGTCTCACACTGTACTCCAGCAAGTACACTGTACTCCGGCTCAACTAAAAAAGAGGCCGGTAAGCATACTGTGCAAAGGTCAGATACCACTCTTTTGTGTATATAATTTCCAGCCACAACCTTTATTTTCCGGTGTCAGACAGAACAGGAAACATTTCTTAATGATTTTTTGAATTTTAAATTTTTTGGAGCCTCCTAACAACTATGCAAGACCTGGTAGAGCATCATCATTGTTACTGTGAGGTAAACTGCGCTTTCATCTTTGGGAGTGAGGAGAAAATCAAGCTCTGCTCTTGCTTCAGATCTGAAATCACCCCCAGGCCAAGCCATGTTTACAAACATCAGTCAAGCATAGTGCAGGAACAGTGCAAGTTTCGGCATGTGTAACATCATCATCAACAACATCATGTAAAAATGTATTATTGGGAACGGAATTCATTCTGCAGCTAGATAAGGACCTCCAACACATTGCAAAGGAGATCAACCTGTATTTTTCAAACATTTTTCAAATATATATATTTGTTAAAGGTTTATGTATAAAGTTAAAACATCTGAAATTGATCTGTTTCATACATAATCAGAACTGTTATCTTCTTATCACCATCATCATAGTTAATGAAATGAAGAAAACATTGTTACTGGAACTGCATAATGCATCAATTTCTTTGATCAAAACAAGGTCATTCAAGAAGGGGACCAATAAAGGAAGACGATAAAATAAAAAATATATACTGTATATGTTAATTTACTTCTGAATGCAGTAGTACTTAACATAATACCTACCTTGTAGGGCAGCTGGAGAGCATTATGTATATCTAACTGTAGTTTGTTATGAGTGCAGGTTGGCACTGATTGTTTGAAATTTGTACAGAAAGACACTATGCTGGGGAATCATCAGGTGTGTTTTTGTGGCCATGATGTCATGGTGTTTATGGAGAAATATGTTTATGTCAGAAGGAACTCCAGAGCGTAAGGAATCATGATAAAAACTTTATGGTAAGCCTTTATATTAACAGACCACATAGTGATCTAACAGCAGTTTGTTGTGCATTAATAATTGCTGTATTTAGTGACATACATATAATCAATTAATGTTTTTTTCTAATAAATGAATTCAGTGTATTTAGTGCAACCGTAGTATATCTTTATGAATACATTCTGCGACCCAGAATGTTAAGCAGGCTTAGAATGTAAATGAATTAATGTATCAGAATATTCTCAGAAAATGTTAATATGTTACTATGCCAGATGTTACCAGCTACATTAGTTAACTAGTTAGCCACAATAGGGAATACTGAATAAATGGTAGAACACTTCATATGTGACTTACATAGTACAGCTGAACTTCATATACTAAAATTTTGCCACTCAACCTCAAAATGAACTTAATGTAGAAACAAGCAGTTTACTTGGTCAAAATATTTTATATTAACATTTTTTATTAACATTAAGCAAAACAACCAAACAGTCAAGGTGAAAAAATAGCTTTTAAATCCATATCTCAGAATCATTAAAAATTGGAAAAATTAAAAAGCACTGCTATTGACAGTGGTATCAGTGCCATTTACTGTGAATGTGGTGCAGCTGAGGCCTTCAGGCTGATGGTCAGTGAACCGTTGAGAGAGGCTGACTGGACTGTCCTTTAATCCATGAAATGATGAAACAGAATGAAACATTATTTAACCCATGCATGGCCATTGCTAGGCCAGTTGCCAAATAAATGTACATTACTAGTTCAAATCATTTATCATATATTCAGATTCATTCTACATTATTCAACCATGCCATCATGTCTCCAACTTCACAATGTACTATGACAGCAGGCCAGAATCTAGGGGAGGTGCTGCTGCTACTCCAATGCAGTGCTGCCTTTGTGTGCAATCACAGATTTACTGATAAAACATGAAAAGTGGGACCCCTGGCTCGGCGAGTCATGTCAGACCTCATAAGTTGTAAGCTAATCATCTCAGACCTGAAGAAGGGTCTCTGGTTTTTCTATCTCTGCAAAGTAATAAGTTGGCAGCCACTTAAGCTGTGACAAGGATTTTGGCTAAAAGCTTAGTAAAAACACCAGATCTTATTCAAAGCTAGCATTAGCCAGCTGGCGGACAAGCAGGCTAGTTTGAAAACGTGAAGAAACCCCTTCATAGTTAGAATGTGTGAACAAGCAACTGGAAACATAGACACATGTATTGCTTAAGTTAGTGTCAGTAGACTCCAGAGACTTTATATATACATATAACTGCATTATGATTATCACTAATATATATTATCCATCAATTCCTCAACCTGTAGATGGAAATTAAGAGGTGACAGCTCTGTAGACGGCCAGTCAGATGAGAAGATATTTACCAGTTAAAAAAGAACCTAAAACTAGATTATCTCTAACTACTTCCATGAGTTCTTGTAAAGTTCTTTTGTACGTTTTTTTTTTTTAAGTTTTATAAAATAATGTATTATAAATACATACATAGAAGGAGAGAAAGAAGCTGAGTGACACTGACAGGGCTGAAGGAACAGATCTGATGGAGGTTAATAATCAAGAAGAACGCTAAAATCAATATTATATTTAATACTGCTGTATATTTAATTGAATTTAAGGAAATATGATATTTATCACAATTATGTTAGCTAGCTTATTAAACATGCCTAGAGACAAATCACTCTCTTTTCTAATTGCACCAACTGAGACTAACCTGATCTATAATCTGTGTATGTGAATAATACTGTATATTTAGAACCTGCTGCTTATTTAAGAGAGGGAAGCATCACTTGACTTTAGTACCTTTGCTTGATCTGTACCTGTAATATGTATATAAGTCATACTGTCTCTGTGTTTAATGACCAAACAGTAATTTTTTTGTTACATTTTTTGGCTGTTGTTGTTCTACATAATGGATAGACATTTTGGAGCTATTCACAATTTCCCCAGGGGGGCTACACCCCCAGACCCCACTATAAACCCACACTAAACCCACACTATGAACCCCTGTCCATAAACCTCTTTCGACACTCCTGGACACTTGTACACGCACTGTGACAGAAATAGCTATTACATCAGCTCTAGTAGCTTTACTTTATCACTGCTATTTTTTTACCGAAATGAGAAGTTTTAAGGTGAATCCAGGACCCTGTGTTTTTGATGGCCGCCTATGAAAACTTGGATTCCATCATATGCAAAAATTGGACCATCCCGGGTCAAATTACATATTTTGTTAATGGTCTACATGCAAATAAGTTAACACATCCTCTGCAGAGAACATTTCTGCAAATGTTATCATGCAGTTTCTGTTGAGTTGTTAATCTGAGAGCACAGCTTAGTTTCCCTAGTGTTTTTTAACATGTGGTGTTTGTGTTGGTATGATGTGATGACCAGAGAGGACCTGAAACAGTTGTGTAGTTCTTATACAGTACCGAAATGATCATACAGTGCAAAGTCATTTGGTTCATCTTTGTTTCACTACTGCTTTAAAGGGCCCATGTCATGGATAATCAGACTATTTTTTATTTAAAGTTATAGTATTAAAGTTATAGTAATGGGCACATATGTCTAACAAATGTTATATACAGTTGTATGTGAAACCCCCCCAAGTTTGAACACCCCCAGTTCTACACTACAGTTAGCTTAATCCTATACAGCAGTGTTCCTCAACCCTAGTCTTCTCATGTTTAGTGTTGTTCCTGCTCCCAACCCAATTTATCCAAATATTCAGCTTGTTCACAGCCCATTGTAGAGTTAAAGTGGGAGCGTTAAAGCAGGAAAAGCACAAAATGTGCTGGGCAGTGAAAATCCAGGACCACAGTTGAGAAACACAGCTCTACTGGAAGCACATTCAAATATGACATTTTTATATTTACCTGTTTTCACCTAAAAAATCAACAACACATGTGAAATACAACCTTTTTAAATACAACTGTGTATGGTACCAATAATTTTTGTCTATTTGAATTGATTACTAAACTAAACATCAGCAGCAATCCCACAGTTTGTGAATGCTTGCTGGCAAAGTGCACCCTGCAACCAAGTTATTTCCATAGTGGGCTTTAGAGTAAAATACACATGAGTGCCAGAGCAGTATCTGTTAGTGAAAGAATTAGTCTGGACTTAAAATCTCTATTTATAAATCCAACAAATCCTCTGTGCAGATGTCCCTGTCAACTTTTCCACTGTATTTGTAAGGGCCTAAAATCACTAAGCTCATTTTATCTGTGATGGTGTAATGTGTGCTGCATTTATACAGGCTGACTCAAGTCCGAAGGTCGTATATAAACCTGTCAAACCTGCCGACACACCTTCAACGCTATATATGTGTGTGTTGGTTTGCATACTGTAAGGATGACTATACACAGTGAAACTTTCATTGCTTGTTGTGGGTTGCCTGCAATTAACTGCCATACAACTTGAAAATTACACAAAATATTCAATGCTGTATTGCATGCAATACATTCAATTACTCCACTAGATAAACATTGTATTTATTAAAGTCTTTTGTGAGATGTAATTTACATATTCTCTGCATTGTTATCATTTTCATATGTTTTTGTAACTGCTGTCCTTTTTATCTATATATCTGCTTTATGTGGTGTTATGTTTTTGTCATCCCACAAGAAGTTAATCAAGAACAGCATCTTGGTCTCCACTTTTTTAATCATTTTTGTTGTTTGGATCCCGCATGTATCTGTGTAAAATTGGGGGGTCATCAAACGAAGAGAAAACAAAAAAATCTAGCTATGTAAAACATGATCTAGCTATGTAAAACAGCAGACTAGCAAAGAGGAATAATTAGTGGCCCAAGCTGTCATTTAAAATGCTAATTGGGAAACTGTTGTTGCGTATGTGCTTAGCAAACTGACAAAATGAAAAACTACCACCCTTATGTCAGTCAGCTTTTCATCCACCCAATATTGATTGGCTGTTTCATAAAGCTTATAACTTGCAACTCTCGCTTTTGAATTGAATTTCAAATGTAGGTTTCATGCAACTTTAGTTCACCTTATAAAAGCCAGCTTAAATTCACTTAATGCTACCAGTAGCTCTAATATGTTCCATATTTAGAATTTACACATATGCCATATACGTACGTACCTATGGTAGGGCCTATATACAAAATGTTGTCTTTTTTATTTTTGCTTTCTAAGTTGCACTTACATATGCAGTTGTATGTACCATAAAACAGTCATGACTGATTTTTAAATGATCATTTCCCAATCTCTCTTTATCCCTCGGAAGTAAACAGGGTAACCACAGGATGTTTTATTGCTGTGCCTCATATATGCAAATGACCTCTGTATTGAGCATTCTTCAATAAGCACTCTGAACTGAATTACTCCTTATAACTTCAGCATGAAGGGGAAGGCTAAATACCGTATGATGTAATGTTTGAAAGGGAGATTCTGTTCTGCACAGTATGTTGTTTTCTACCCACCCAAAGCCAAAAACAAATTTAAAACATTGTCAGTTTTTTTCTGAGAATTTGGTTTTTGCAGTGCTCTTTTATTATAAAAACTGGGATTTGTGAATATTGTCAAAGTAAGCACCTACAATGCATCGATGCATCATCAGTGGTAAGACATAAATGGAGCATGGATCGTGCTCTTTTTGACAGTATGCTTTTGCCTATGATTATTAGGTTCATGTTTAAATTTGCTATTGATTTTCCTCGTCTTTGCACATCTATGCTGTCTGATTCTAATTTAATGATGTTGTCTTCACTGGTAAATGAGTTGAGCAATTGCATGCATCATAGTAACAGGTGTTGGTTGTATTAATGGGAATCCTTCATTCTGGTTGATTGCTATCACCATAGAACAGAAGTGTTGGAATAGGTAGGGTGATGACTGCACTATGTTCAGTGCATTAAGACATTATGTAGTCACTCTGTCAGAGAAAAACGTATTCCTGCCTATACCATTGCATGTTTTCCATGATATGGGCACTTACAAAAAACTGCAGTAGTACAAAGAGAATGATTTCTGTACTGTATCAGGACTATTGAACCGTCATGTTTCAGAACCTCTCTGGTCATCACATCATACTGACACCCAGGCACGTACAGGAACACTAGAGGGAATACACTGTGCTCTTAGATTAGGTTTAGTTCACAGGTTTGTGTTTGGGGATGTTTTTTTGGATGAGACCCGCTCCACAGACTCCAGAGAGGCTGTCTACATTCCTGCCTGAGTATAAATAGATTTTTGGAGCAGTCTAATTTCCCAGTGGGTTTTGTGGGCTGTAGCAGTTTTCTTGTTGCCGGTGACCTCTTCCCTGTCTCTCTGTTTATCACAGAAAACCACATGTATTCCACACAGATACTGTAGTAACTTTACCCCGAGGATCATAGCAGGAAAACTGCAGGAATGCTGTATATATTTATTTAGAAGCACTTAGTATGTCACTTCTAAAATGAAAAACGCCTACATTTTTTTGTTGCACTGGCCGTCGAACCTTTATAAAATGTCTAACAAGAGTTGTACTTATATCACAGCTACCTCAAAGAGCTGTCTCAAAAAGCAACATTTCTGAGTTTTTAATGTATTTCTTCTTTCTCTTTCCTTTTAAAGATGGCTCGGCTTGACAGCTAAAGGGACATTCCTGTTCCACAGCTTTGCTGGTTATATTTACCCAGCAAGCTGACAGATACTGCTCTGTCAAATCCTCTACTGGAGCAGCTCTCAGTTTTCATTAATATCAGAGAGCATGGTCAGGTGCGTGTGGTCTTTTTGCATTGTTGTTGTTGTTGTTGTCCAAAAAGCCTCTACAGTTGCAGTCACAAAAACAGTTCCGCAGATTGGAGCAATTTATGGTCCAAAAGGTCACATACTACAAACTCTGCAAGTTTAAGCACATTATTTCAGAATATAATCTATATGTATAGGTGAAAGGAAGTACGTATTCTCTACTGAGAACAAACTTGCACATTTTAATGCTAAATTTACTGAGTTTAACATATTGTAAAGAACTTTATGGCCTGAGCAAAACATATGTTGTATTTCTTCCAATATATTAAATAATATTTAATACAATTGTGCACTGCTACTTACTACACTGCTACTACACTGTACACTACTACAGAAATAAGCCATATTTAGGTTTGTTCGCTGTCGATGATGTTTCCAACTTCATTTTGTTAGACCAAAGGCCAAAGTCAAACTTTTGCATATGATTATGTATGGATCAAGTTGGTACTTAACTGACTTGGACTTTAGACTTTTTTGCTTTGAAGGAGTCTAAACCTTAATTGTGCATATTTTATTAAAAGATGCACAATTAAGTTTAAAATCATAATATTTTAACTACCAAAGAAGTTTAATTAATGGCAGAAGATTTGTGTTTGTGTCTGTAGTGACAGTTCTTAGTTAATGTTATACACTGATTTTCAGACTTTGAGACACACTCATTTCAAATCAATGGAATCGAAAACGCCCAACATGTGGCCATGAGGGGCAGAGATACAGTCTCATTTCTTGCTCTAAAATGCAGGGGAGTGGATAAATTAAAGTGGAATGGCATTAAACTCATGAGAAATCTAAATCTTTCAAATTCGTTTTAAAATAAATAAAACTATTCCCTTTTTAAACAAACCAGCAGCTATATGATAGATCAAGTGTTTTGAGGCAGGGATAACATATCCTGCAGTGTTTTGTGCAAGCGTCTATATTTATACCATATAAATTCATGCTATTTTGACGTGACTTGCTACTAATGTGCAGAATTGTAGAGCATGTGTAAACTTATTTTCAAAACACGTCATTGGAACAGGGGTGCCCAATTTTTTACATGCGACTTCTTTATCTAAAGTGTGTTAAACAGATGCAACATTTTCCTAAAATCTAAAGTAAAATATGTAGAAAAATCATGCTTTTAATGGTCAGTGACTTTCTAAGAACAGAAAAATGAAAATGCATCAGTGACATCATTGATCTGGCTTTTGAGAGTTAAAGTTAACTCAAAAGAGTCAGTGTAATCGACTCAAAAGAGCAAAAGCTACCTTAAATCACATGTGTAAATTAAGTAGGCCAGTAAACTGTGACACATAGCTGTAACTGTGTTGCAGTACAAATACATGGGAGTAGACGCTTTAGGAAAACCTGTTTAAACTTGTGGTTAAAGCTGGAGGCATCTTAAATATGACTCACCAGTCAAGTGGATGTATAAATGATCTATGAATGTACATGGCTTAGAAGTTTTTCTTCAGTTATTGACATTAGCCTGTATTTTGTTTGCTTTCTTCTCTTTCATGAGATAGTGGAACAGGTTTGGAAACACTGTGAAAATGGGAGTTGACTGCAGCATGCATGCAGGACGTAAACTAGTGCAGAACAGAATCCACAGTAAAGACAAATATGGCACATCATTGGATACTTTTCATTTCTTGACTCTGGTAAACCTTTGCTCCATCATTCGCTACAGAGTTACAAACTGCTTCTGGAAGCAACATCAGCACAAAACCTGTCCAGGGAGCTTCCTGAAATGGGTTTCTATGGAGGAGCAGCTGTACACAAGCCAAAGATCATTATGCCCAATGCTAAGTGTTGGCTGGAGTGGTGTAAACATGCCAACACTGGACTCTGGAGCATGAACTAGAGTGATGAATCACACCTATCTGGCAATCTGATGTGTGAATCTTGGTTTGTCAGGAGAACGATACCTATATTCTACTATATTCATAATGACATATTTAACAGTTAGCTCCAATTAAGCATGATGTTAATGCAACAACATACAAAGACATTTTAGACAATTATATTCTTTCAGCTTTATGGCAATAGTCTGCAGAAGGTCCTTTCCTATTCCAGCATGTTCCAAATGTGCTTCCTAAACACAGTGTGGTACATAAACACATTGTTTGACGAGTTTTGTGTAGAGGGGCTCCACTGTGCCTAACCATAACTCTATGAAACACCTTTGGGATTAACATTGATTATGAGCCAGGCTTTCTCATCCAACATCAATACCTGATTTCATAAATACTCTTTTGACTGAATGGGCACAAAAAAAATAAATAAATAACTGTATGACTGTTGGTCTGTAAATCACAGTACTGTCTCTAAGATTTTGCTAGGGCTTTCTTCCATCTCAGCACTGTATGAAATTAACCTGCCTTCCATCTGCCAAATAATAAGAATTTGACTCATGCATTCTTTTCTTGTTGCACCACTGCACAGATTTTTGTAGCTGATATGAAAATTCTTTTGTACTGTTTTGAAGCTCTATGTGGTCTAGCACCTGTTTGCAATGCTAATTGCTTGACATACTCCAAACCAAGACCATCAACTTAATGCTTACTGAACATTACACAGGTTAAGAGTGGAAGAAGTCTTCTGTTTTCACAAACCTAAAATATAGAATGCTTTTTCTTTAGAAGTGTATGAGGTGTCTGGTCTTCTTTAGAGGTGTATGAGGTGATACAGCTCATTCTCATTCATCTCAATAGCTTTTTTAGATTCCTATTTGCTGTAAGTCTGATTCATTTTTGTCTATTACTTTTGACTCTCCATGCCTTGATGGTTTGGAGCTGTTTCAGTTGCACGCAGGACAAGGATATTAGGCAGGTTGTCTCGTCGGTGGTTTGGCTCATCGGTGTATGACAAAATATGAAAAGCTTAATTTTAACTCATTCATGTCCAAGAAATAATGTGTTCTGTAATATGTTCTGATTGCAGGGATTCAAGCAAGAGCTACCCTGATACCACTGGTTTAATCACTAGGTCTCAGTCAAGCAGCCAAAAACGGATCATGTGTGATAAAGGTTTGTGAACCCTTTATCATTTTGTAAATTTCTACATAAATGTGACCTAAAATATGATAAATCAATGAGTTGAACAATATAACAAAAATCTGTTTAGTTTTCCATTCATTTATTGAACTAAGTGATCTAACATTAAATGTCTTCGCTGGCAAAAGTATGTTTTCATCTGCTCTCAGGAACCAGCATGGTCCCCGGTGACTTCAGTCATACGATTCCTATAACTGTTGAGTCCTGCACATTGCCTTGAACCTTGGCTCATTCCCCCTTACAAAATTGCTTCAACTGTGTGTTGGTGGGCTTTCATGCAAGAACACCCCACCAAATTTCTATTGGATTAGGATCTGGACTTTGGCTAAGCCATTCGAATAGTAACCATTCTGCCTTAACCATTCTTTGTAAACTGTTATTTTTAGGGTCATTGTCTTTCTGCAGTATCCACCTCTGATGGAGTTCAGTTAATTGAAGGAGGCTCAGACATTCTTCTGTAGAACTTCATGATACAATCCAGAATTCATAACTCCACCAAATAGTGGCATCTGTCTTGGTCCAATAACACCAAATACAGCCCCAAACTATGACACTGCCACCACTGTGTTGGGATGAGATTCTTATGCTAGAATACAGCATTCAGCTTTGCTAAACATAACTTTAAGCCATGATTTAAGTCACAAAGTCAAATTTTTCCCTTTACTTATACACATGACATTACCTCAATAATCCTGTTAGCTTTGTTAACATCAGCAGTACCAATGCATCCAAAAGACTAACTTTAGAATAAAAAATTAAGTGATGAAAACTACTTCTTCTTACACAAATCTCTCTCGTTTGCTTCTGTAAAGGCAGAATATTTGTAGGAATGAGTAGGGCGACACCTGCTGGTGAAAATATAACGGTCAGCTCTTTTACTCTTTTACTGGAAGCTTTTTGTCCTTGAAAAAAGGTCCTGAGCTCAGCTGAGTGAAATCACTCATTCTGATTATGGCACACAAATATAGAGTATTTGGATTTGGACATTCTGTAGACTAAATGAATATTGTGTCCTTTTAGTCTGATGTGTTCTGACAAACACACTGAACAAACACTAATGCCCTTGAAGAAAAAGATTAGTTACACTGGAGCCTAAGATATGGAGAGTAGGAGTAATACACACACACACACACACACACACACACACACACACAAGTTTAGATAAATCGTGCTGGAAGAGAGAAGTAGTGCTTGGTACTTCATTACGTGATCGTTTGGTCTTAAAGTTTCTTTGGTCTATGTGATCAGTGCTGGACCTGAAACTAAAGTAAGTTTAACACCACTTTCTTTATAACCGTGTTCATGCTTTGTGCTAAGAGTAGAGAAAATGCTTTAATGTCTGTAATGCTTTAACTAAGACCTTGCTTGAGAATGTCCTTGCTATAATCTTCAGTATACTTATAGACAAAAACATGCTAAACTCAGCAACTTAGGGAGCATAATTATCCCATGTTCTGTTGAAACTACAATAACTTCTTAAATTAGGTCTTGACTGCTGGCTTCAGATTTCATTCTTCTTATTCATCTTAAAGAAAGTTATAAAAAAACACAAAAATGTCCTTTTACTCTGATGAACTACAAATAAGTCTGACCTTTAAAGCAAACCAATTTTTCAAGGTCCACAAAAGGACCCTAAGGATCATGTTGTACTGTAGAGGGTGATTTACACTGTTTGCACCCTAGTGGATAAAACTGTACCAATGTAGCGCAAATTTCTGACAGTGCAAAGTCAAGAAAATATATAAATATATGATTTATAACTTCTAATAAGTTATTACTATTAAAAATCATCTGCAATCGTTCTTAAACTCCTACATGGCTATACTGATAATTATATCAAATTTGTGAGTGCAGACTTCACTATAGGACTTAGTCTTCAGATATACTCAGAAAGCCCACAGTGCAGGCTTTCTCAGTGTATCTGATAAAAAGCACTTTGTGGGGTGCTACACAGCTTGAACTGGTCATGCTGCAGTGTACTAATGTATACTAAGTACGGAATGTGCCAGGTGTCGACAGCAGCCACAAGAACTAGTGTTTAGGCAGCACCTCAACCCCAAATGCTAGCATTAGCATAAAAAGACAGCCTAAACAGTTTTGTGCACAACCCGTTCTGAAGTCTAAGCAAGCACATTGTTTTTGAGTGGGAAGCTGTTAAAACCTGTTCATTTCCTTTTCATTTATATCTTTGTAGCACCAGAAGCTAATGTTAGATTGGTTTGATTTATATCCTTGTAGCACCAGAAGCTAATGTTAGAGGGGGTGTTTACAATTTACATATTACTGGATCTTTACTTTTTAATGAGTGCTGAGTGAGGTTTAGGGATGCCAATTTTAGTAGCTTCTCTGGCATAATAAAACTAGCTAAAAATATTTTACAGTTTGTTATTTTATTAATCTGTATCTTTATTTATGACTTTATCGGTGCTCTAAATATACCATTTGCTCTATTAATCTGTTGAACACCACTGGACCGCTCTCTAAATGAAATCTGGTACTTTCTTTTGCATTAATGCATCATAGAGTTAAACTGGAAAACATGAATGAATGAAAATCAAATGGCAGTTAGTCAGTAATATAATCTTCATTACAGCAACCAAACCTAGAGCATTTCACTGTTTTAATATGGCTCTGGACTGCTCGGCTGAATAATGATGAGGAGGTTTTGATAGTGCTTGATGCCGTATTTGCATTACAATATCATGGCACAGTCTGCTAGGTGAGACAGTCATATTAATTACAGAAACAATGAGTCTCACTCCACACAAAGCGTCTCAGTGTATCAACTCAGTCAACCACTGTAGTATATTTCAGTTCTTTATAAAGAAAACAAAACACTTGAGCGTGTTGGTTTATAAATGGGTTAAAACACTGCAAAACGTTAATCCAATAATGCTGACATCTAAAAGATGTTTGACATGCAGCAATATTAGACAAACAACAGTTATATGCTAATGTTTGGCCAGGTTACACAAGTTGTTAATGTTGCTGAAATGAAATGAAGTTAATACAACCTCTGTAGCAAATTATCATTCTTTTCTGCAAATCATATTTTTTGATCATGATTTTTTAAAAGTAGTTCCCATATGTCTGTGTATTATCTAGATTTTGTTTTGCATACTTCAGTTGGTGACTTTTGTGACGAGGTTGCAGATAAGGTTTTCTTTGGATGACTGTTCCATGCAGATAATAATTACACAAGCAATGCAAGAATGGGCACCGCCACTCCTGTGCCAGCTAAACCTTCCTGCAGGTTCTTTGCTGTTATATGGGAAAGTTGATTTGTCTTGACTCCCAGTGTTCTCCTTAATTACTGTTTCTGATGACATTTCCAGACAGTGAAAATGACTTTGATTAGTCTCGCTTCAGATTCTCAGCCAGCCTAGAAGACCACATGATTGACTGTTAGCAAGGTCTGAGGAATTGACATCAATTTCTAATTCTTGATCTGTCTAAGGAGCCTACCAAGTCAATTAAGGTCTAATGAGTTTACAGCTGGGTATCTACATGTTTTAACATGCCACAGCAAATATGACATAACTGTAAAATTATAAATAAACAAATATAAAGTTAATACAAATGTTTTATGTCGTTTGCTGCAGAGGTTATTTCTTTTTAATGTATTCTAGTAAGAAATATGATTGGGCCAGCCTAGTTTTGGCATAGAAAATAAGGCAATGTGCCGCTGTCCCTGCTTTATGGGCTGGTCGTTAGCCATTTTATTTACATTTTAATCAAAAATTATAAATAAAATTATTTCAGCCCAGTAGGCCAGATTACCATTACAGTCCAATCTGGCCAATACCTTTACAATATGACAAATCATATCAGTTATGCATTGTTATATTTAACCATTAGTTTATACACCAAAAATGTGACATGATAGGGTATGACGATTATAGGCTCAGACTTCAACTTTGTTATAAAAGATACATACTTTCTCTTATGTCTCTCTCTGTACCTGCTTGATCAAAAATAACAAATGCTTCCTGAATAAATGGTCACATGGCAAACATTATGCACATATCCCTAGATAAAGAGGATCAGTTTACCCTCTGGGTCAACTCTTCCCCATTGATGCTGACTAGAATAGATGCTCTTTAAGTGATAGTTCAGACAAAAGCCATATTTACTAAGTGCTCAGTGTCT
Source organism: Semaprochilodus insignis (assembly GCA_034552555.1). Taxonomy (NCBI): domain Eukaryota; kingdom Metazoa; phylum Chordata; class Actinopteri; order Characiformes; family Prochilodontidae; genus Semaprochilodus; species Semaprochilodus insignis. The sequence goes on from CM067480.1 coordinate 11,371,532, forward strand.
GCAGTTATTGCTCATGTCACATATGCTCTTTTTCTTATCCTATATTCCCCACCAATTAGATGATAGTGCCACCTGATTGGTCCAACCTGACCTTGCACCTGCAGGATTCATTAACGAGTGCTGTCGGTGACTTTCTGGAGAAATGGCAATGGAACATCACGCAGGCTGAAAGCACGCTGGATGCACAGTTGGCTGAGGAAAATTTCCGCAATGTCATTTGGTACCTGGTAGTGATGATTGGCATGTTTGCCTTCATCGTGGTGGCCATTCTTGTGAGCACGGTGAAGTCCAAGCGGAGAGAGCACTCCGATGACCCCTACCATAAATACATAGAAGGTGACTGGAGCACCCAACCTCAGATCCAAGCATACAACCAGAGCTACGTCATCTCCAATCCCAGCGCAAGGACCTTTGATGGTCATGGCTCACCCTGAGCTGCCTTGCTCTCTGGATGTAAGGCGTACTTCAAGTGAAATATTAGCTTATTAGCCATTTGATTCAATATTAAGCTACCTGAAATGTGATTTTACATCATATTAAACACATGCAAAGTCTTAACTTACTACAATAAATAACTGTACCGTTCCTAATTATTAGCTGTGATTGTAAAAATCCTGTTTCTGGCTGTGCTTGACACTGAATTTCAACATTAAACCCAGTTTAACAATCAGTCATGTTATGTACTTTATTGGTCCTACAAGGGAAATTTGTTATTCTGTCTAGTGATGGGAGCAGCACAGCATCACAAGCAGAGCAACACTGGCTGGGGACCAACTGGGTTTACTTGGTCATGGGATTTGAACCCACAACCTTCGGGTTCCAGGCTCATTTCTTCTACCACCCCAATTTAAGGAACATATAAAGTACACATGGAAAGACTAGAAGCCAACAAAAACTTTCCGGATCAAAGTAAACTGACATACCAAAAGTCATGGGATAAAAACGTAAATTGATTATGCAGTGGCATTACCTCAGGGGACAATCTGGGATCGCCCATAACTGTATAAGTTGTGGGGTGCTGTCTTGTGAGTTACGTTGAACACTGGCCAACATGCTCTACCCAATCAAATGTGGGAATTAATTAAGCCAAATTCTTTAAGATAACGTAATTTCATTTGTTTACTGTGAAGTGCTGTCACTGTATAATACATAACATGTCACTGTATCAAATCATCAAGCTCATTGCCAAGCTCCGCTTATTTTTCTCAACCCTCCATTAATTGCACAGCCACCACTACTATCAGCCATTTCTCCATGGTCCTCAGGTATCCACCACACAGTCCTGATTTTTGCAACAACCCAACTTGCAATACATAGCTCTAGAAAGTGGACCGCCAGGGGGTCCTTGAGGACTGCACTGAGAACCACTGCTCTAGATTCACACCATAGCGTATGAACAGTTTACTTGTGTTTTAATCCAATATAACAGAAAATCATTATTGTACATTAATCATTATTATTATGAGTAAACTGTGCTTTTTGGGTTCTCCTGCACCTCCAATGCTGGTTGTACTCAGAAATGCTACAAACCAAATTGAACACACCCACCTCTGATAATGATATGTTCCTGACCGCATTGATCAGTTGTGTTAGACTAGGACAGAAACTAAACTCTGCAGAGTGACCTGCAGTTCAGGAATAAGTGTAGATAAATTGCTTTCAAATCATTTTTACGTAATGTAAAAATTGTGTAAATTTGTACTGTTTTTTCCCCTCATGTCTTTTTATGGTGCTGCTTGGCCCGTCTGTTCATTTACAGATTTATTTTTTTCTGCATGAGTAAACGTAGACTCTACAAGCTATCATTTTGTTCCACCCCTCTACTCCACTGGCTGAGGTTCTTGTATTTTGAACATGCCCCAGTACTGTGCCCCTTATTGTTTGAATTGATCTGAGTCCAAAAAATTACTTGTCATTCTACCACTTTCCTTGCAATTAGAAAGAGGGAAGGGGGGGGGGGGGGGGGGAGAAAATGTGTGTGTGAACGTGTGTAAGTGTGTGTCAGTGAGAGGATCAGAGAATGACAGTTTTCTTCTGTTACAGTCCAGCTGCACTCTAGGGTTAGGGCTGCACTCTGACCCTCTGGACTTTCTGTCCTACTGAGAGGTGAGTGAGTGTCTCTGGTGTTCAAAGAGCCGCATATTCACCATCGTTGTAAAAGACACACCACATTCCACTTCTGGATAGTATCTTCTGGATAGTCTCCCTTCCTATGAGCAGGCTCAGTTATCACACCCATTAACCCATTTCTCATCACTGAGTCTCACACTGGTCAGATCATCAGCCAGGATAACATAAGATGGAGCAGTGCTGGGGTCCAGAGTTACAGGAGCTGAAGAAAGAAAATACACAAATATGTACACACACACACACGCACGCACGCACGCACGCACGCACACACACACACACACACACACACTCTGTTGAAAACACAGTCAATGTTTTGTCAGTGTTCAGGCAACAGCAATCATTTTATAATTCACAACATGATTTTTAATTTGTATAATAGATTTTGGCGTTCATAATTTGGAAATGGTTTATCTTACAAACGTCATACATGTCACTGTGCACTGTCTAGCAAGAGTATTCAAGTAATCCAGCTCAAAAATTTACCCAAATTCCATAATACATGAACTGTATAAATACATTTTTAAGATGTAAGCACTATTCAGATGGGTTTCATGTGAAATGTGCTATTCTAAACAAGCATTGTACACAGTTCAGACAGGAAACCTGATTTGGAGATATGAAGCATGTAATAGCTCTAATAACAATTTGACTGGATGTTAAATTAAATATTAAACAGTACATTAAATATTTAGTACATTAAATATTTACAATGATTTCAATAATGCTGAAGACATTGTTTTATAAATAGCTTTGAAAATCCTCAAGAAGAATATTTATTTAGACTTATTTATTTAGATTTATTTGGGGTAGAGAGATCCATGCAAAATGCATATTTTTATGATTGATCAATTTAGCATACAACTTCAGAAGACAGGTTTAGGCTTTTCTGAATGTAAATGAAATGGCTACATTTGCACTGAATTAAAATGAATAAAAATCTCTATGCATGCTGCAAGAATGAGCCAAATCTAGCAATTAAGTGTTTTCTTATTACATTTTGTGTAGAAAGTCAGACACAGACTGAGCAGATGTTTCAGCTTCTTGCTGTCATCAGTGCTGACAAAGCAGCACAGAGACTACTAGAGAAGAACTATACAATAAATACCAATAATACAAATATATTATAATATTACAAAGATAAGTGACAAATGACAAATTGCACCAATACATTTCAGAGTCTATTACGTCCATCAAATGATTTAGAAAAAAACATCTCTAATTCAAACCACTGAGAGATAGAAACAAAATATTCACAGCTCTTTAATGATTCTGACTCTTCAAATATAAATGCCTACACAGTTTACCTAGCGCCTCCCCAACACACACACAGACACACACACACACACACACACACACACACACACACACACACACACACACACACACACACACACACACAGTCACAGAATGAAAGCAGAGAAAGAATGTCACTCACTAAACTGAACAATGTCCTGCATCTTCTGCCAAACTGTGAACTTCAGGTTGGTCAGGTGCTTTGTCACATGGAGCAGAGCTCCTGAAAGCCTCTCTGGATCTGGCAGTGTGTACTGTGTGTACTGTGAGTTCTGGAAGAACATTCAGGAGTCAGTGCTGCTGCAGCTTTGAGTTCACAGCCACAGAAAACAGACAGACAGGAGACACAACACTCACCTCTTCATCGTGGACTTGTAGTTCTGTAAAAGAACAAGTGTAATGTCAGTGAATATAGAAATACATAGATCATAATTTCACTATCGCTGTAAAAACACTCTCACCCAGTACAAACACTGACTAAACTTTCCTCACCTGCAAGAATGAGACGTCTTCAACGCCCATCTGCTCTTCCACGGCTCTGATTGTGTCTGAAAGTGATGATATCTCTCTGCTCATCTTCTCAATCTTCTCCTTCATCATCTGACTCTTCTGCTGCTCTTCCTCCCACAGTGCAGCTATCTTGGCTGCTTCTTCATCATGCTTCTTTAACATCTGGACTGTGAGGGCTGAATTTAGGTTTGGACTCAAGAGCAGTCACATGGAATGTAAACTCAAGACTGAGTATGTGAGAAAAATCAGATTTTCATTTAAACAGAGGAGGATACAGTAGCAAGTGACTTTAATTGATTTTAATTAGTACCTTAGTAATCAGTCTATGTGGCCACTTTGTCACCATCTGGTGGCTACTTTAAGCATAGCTGACCTCTTCACAATAAGTTTTTCCTCACTCATACATTAAACATGCTAGAGAAAAATCTGTACCAGAATAAATTATACCAAGACAGAAAGGACGGATTTTCTTTATACAGTCATGCTATGGGTTTTGTTATTGATCTGAATCGTTATTATGGGCCTTTATTCACTATGATAAGATTTTTAGTGATTTTATTTACTGTATAGTTATTATATAGTCACCAATCTATTATTTATGTCCATAATTGAATTGGTCTCAAATTCACTGTTTAAGGAATTTTAAACAAATGGATCAAATTTGTATCCCATTTGCCGCAAATAAAGAAAAATCTGTAGTTGTATTTGCATTACATATGCTAAGAAACCTAATCCTGTAGGCTAGACATTCATCTACCTTCCCTAGATTAGCACTAAAGTTGTGAACATTTTGATTATGTATATTTAAACCAACATAGCAAGAAACAGAAGTAACAGAAGGAAAGCAGCTTGACTTTGGACTCCTGCTGGATCTCCACTGTTGAGCATAATCTGATATATTACATTACTGAGATCATCTATAATACTTACCAGACAGTGAGCTCATTTCCCTTTGATAGTCATGTAGTTATAACCATATATAGAATGGGACTGCTCACATCTACTCCTGGAGATCTTCCCTCCCTGAATACACACATATCAGCACTGGAACTAAACTCTGCAGGGTGAGGAGATCATCAGGAGCAGGATTAGGACACTCCCTGATCTAGACAGGTTTAACCGTTGGAGATACTCTTTAAATAGGACTATGATATTGATATAGAATGAATGGGAAGTGGGTGTGAGGGTCCCTTTCTGGAGCAGTGCAGCAGTCCCCTCCTCAGCTCCAAACTGAACGACTGTCTGGGAGAGAAACAGCTGGAATTGTACTGAGAGTAGTAAACTGAGGGCCTCAGTTCTGAACATTAGTAAATATGAATTCAGATTTATGATGACAGAAATGATACCAGGAGCAGAAATGAGTTTCAAAGCATTTTATCCAGTGTACTAGAAAATATAACATTGCAGATTTCACTGGAAAATCTGCATGTACATTTTAGCTGACTCTAATTCAGATCATGATGCAAATGTAACTGTAATATAAAATGAGGACAACTGTATATTAAAACAAAGCAATCAGATTACCTTCTGTTACTTTTGGATTGGTTGGATTTTAAACTTGAATACTTAATAAAGACAAGAGAAAAAAAAGACTTTTTGTTCGCTAATAACTTAACACAACTCAAATACAAAAACTGTTTGATGAAACAGTATGATGGATTATAGGTGACTTGAATATTGGGCCTCACAACAATTACTGATCTCACAGATAGCAAAAGTGCAAAATCTCAGTGGAGCAATACATAGAAATATTTAAAACATAAAGATTACAAATTTGCACATGTACACTCACAAATAAAATTCAGGAGTTCCACAGGAATACAATGAGTGACTGGAAAATAAAGGAAGACTACAAGGGAACACAGGGAAACAAGCAATGGCTGCAGAATGATTCAGTCCAATAAGTGCAGCATGCAAATACAATATAGTTAAACACTATGCTGATTTTCTGTGATTTTCTTTTAGTTATTAAAAGTCTGTTGTTTATCATACCAACAGATGATTAATCTGGTAGAAATCACATTTTAAAACCCTCATCAACAATAATTATAAATAGAGGGTTTCGTATTGGTGCCTCATAACTGAACTTTAATGATAATAAATTGTATTCAGTTCAAGAGATTTATATACAATTTGAGTTTAAAATGACATTAATTTCATACAATGACTACTTGGTGAGTGACTACTGAGATGATCATCTCAGTTGCAAACATTGAGAATTTATACTGTACATTTTGTATCCATAATTAAACTTTAAATTCTGTAAGGTTAACATTTACAAAATCTGGACTGTAGAACTTTACGGAGCAACTAAAGAAAATGATTGACAAAATGATTTACTTCCAGGTCAGATCAGTATGTTGTTTTAGAATCTATGTAAAAGACAAATGTCATCTGGAAAATGCTTCAGGTTTCAGTTCTGACAATATGAAATAAAGTACTCATTAAAAGTTCTGCTGTCTGGGTGAATAAAAGACCACACACTGCTTCTTGTATTGGGTATTGTCACGCCTCCGGGTCTCCCTGACACCGCCGATCTCCCGGACTCCATTTCCCAGAGTGCACTATCCGATGACATCACACTCACATGTTCCCAGTCAACCAATCATTCACGGTCTAGCTCGCCTGAGTACTGATTTGTTTCACCTGCCGCCCATTACACACATGCTTATAAACCCCTCACACACACGTAGCGATGTTTTGTCAAACCTAGTTTGCAATTCTTGGCATTTCTCCCTTGCCTTTCTCATTGCTGTTTCTGGTTTCGACTTCCCTTTGTCTTTGACTTTCGCTCTCTCGTTTCTCCCTTGGTTCTGTCTGCCTTATTCTGATCCCCGCTGGTTTTCGACTCTCCTTCTGTGTTCCTGACTATTCTCTCGGATTTCCCCTCTAATTCTGTTTGCTGGCTTGTTGGACTTCCTGGTTTTCGACCTCCGCCTGTCTCACTGTCTACGACCCTGCTTTACCCCTTTTGTTATGATTGCGTTGCTTTTGCTGTTGTGCTTGACTATTGACTTGTCAAATAAACCTCCTTTGGTTTTTAGCTCTGCGTGCGTCAAATCCAGTTCTTTGTCCATGACAGGGAATTTTCCAAAATCTCTCCTGGCAGCAGAGCCCTCTTCTTCTTTTGTCACAGGAGATTCACAGGACATATATACCTTTTAAAAACAGTGAATTTTTATGTGAAGTGTTGTTTGTGTGTGTAATCCTGCTTAAGTGTAATCTTGCTGGTAAGCACCCTGATTTTATACTGTACCTGTAATCTGATTACTGTCTTCATTTCTGTCTAAGAGAATTTTTTTTTGTGTGTCCTGATTACACCGTTACATTTAGGCACTTACTACAACCCTGCTTACAAAACATGGAAATAACAATCATAATTATTGTTTCTAATGAGAGGAGCAGCTGTCAGTCATTCTAAATCCCCGAAGTGAATCCATATGGTAGATTTATATGACAAACTGACCAAACTAACCTACTACTGATGCACTTGTTCAGTTGCATGCACAGAGCTTCTCTAATCTGCGTAGAAAAGCCTTGGCAGCAAAACATGGTGACTCTTAATCTGGACCCAGGTAATGGGCCCAGATTGGTTTCACAAAATTGGGTTTCACAAAATTGTTAAAATAGTGCAAAGAGGATTTTCCTGATGGCTGTTTTCTCCACCATCCTACCAGCCTACCTCTACCATTAACAGAAATATAGTGTCACTACAAACTCTCTTTTTCAGCATGTTTGTTACTCCAACAAGAAATAAAAAAAAAATTAACACATGTCCTCAAGTACTGCACACACGCACACACACTCACACTCACAGTACATGTGGAAGTCTGCTCCCATATACTTATCTATCTCAGTAAACTCTTAGTAAACCCAGAGCTAGTTTACAGTTACAAGGACCTTTTTCACATGACTATGAACACTTATAGCTAAGTCTGAAACATGTAGGTGAATCCCTTTAAACCTGTGGGTAGAGCTGGTTCCTGAGACACACCACCACAGCAGCAGATTTTTTAACTTCATATGACTTTAGCCAAGAAAACATATGTAGTAAAGCATCCTTCCCCCACACACATAAAAATAGGAGTGGCCACATCTGTAAGCAAAGAGATGTAAAAACCAGAATGATGTGAACAAATGTAGAGGGGAGTCCATATTCACAAGACACATGTCATTGTTATAATTTTTATAAGATCATACTAACAGAAACGTGATTGGGATTCTAATGCTTGCAGAGTATACATAATGAATGATGTAGAGTGACAAAAATGAGTTTCAGTGCATTTTGATTTAGTGTTAACATTCAGAAGGTTCTTCAGAGGAAAATCTGCATGTATATTTTGGGTGATTCTAATTTAGATTGTTACAGAACGTTAATATAATTTTGTTCATTTTGGCTGAAAATTGTGCAGAAACAGTTTATTTACAGACAGTATTACTACACAAAGTGCACCTATTTGGTAGATAAAAATAATTTCTTCTAGTCTGCAGTACCAAAAACAAGCTTTGTGTCTCCAAAACATTCAGTAGACATGAATTCAATTTAGAGAAACAATATTTTAAATGGCAACCATACTAATTAATGTAACTATACTTTCCAAAGTTTGCTTTACTGCAACTATATAATGGAAATTCTCTTCTACAGGTCACCTACACTGCATGTTCTAATGAGTGAATTCAGTGACTTCAGGTTCACCCACTGATGATCCAGATGATGAATTTTGAATACATTGCTTGTATAATCCCAACAGAAAAGCATTGCTAATAGAATGGGAAACTGTACATAAGACTATGGTCACCATGTCCAGTGTTGGCTAGGGGGTATAAAGAACCCCACCTTTGGGCTGTGGAGCAGTGGAACTGTGATCTTTGGCGTAATGGAGCTCCATCAGATACCTTTCATCCAACATTACTAATGCTATTGTTACTGAATTCAATTGAATGTTCATAGCAATGTTGCAACATCTAGAGTTACTGCAGCAAAGAGCAGATCATTTTCCTACTGGTACCCTGGATTTTAAGAATATACTTTGGATAAGCAGGTGATATTTAGTGTATTACAAAGTAAAAATATTGACATGTTACCAGTTTTGGGGCCAGATTCATAAAAGTTCAGAAAAACAATTATTATTATTTAAAAGTCTTCTTAGGAATTTTCTTCATTTCTATGTTAACTTTTCTATTAACAACAATAGTAAGAGAAAGTGATACATTGTTTTTAAACCTTCATAAATATTTTCTTCACTTTGGCTCATATTCGCTTCTCTATCTTATAATTGTCCTAGACTGTAAGAATTATACAACTTCTAGTTGTATAATAGCTACGTAAGGTAACTACATATAGTAATCAGACATGCCCGGCAGAAGGAAAGATCGGGAACGACTGTAGTTTGTTCCCTGGTTACTGTGACTTAGAAAATACAGTTTCAGAGATTTTATGAGATTGTCTGTGAGCAGAATATCCGATATCAACCGAACTTTACCGAGGTAGAGGGCGAAACTTACCGGACTCCCCTCTCAGGTTAAGCAGCAGCAACAGCAGTTCTGTAGGGTTAGAGCAGAACCGCTGCTGACCACTGTAGGTCAGTGCAGTCATGGGGCAGATGAATTTAGTAGAGCCTGTAGAGTTTAGTGGCTGTATTCCCATTCCCTGCTCTTCTTAACCCAACCGTTAACTTAACGTTAGATAATCTTCGACCAGCCAAACGACACACTTGCATACCTTTCTGTGTGGGGTATGTAGTGACAGATGTGACGGATATTGCTGTTCTCTCTTTACTACTTTCATCCACAACACAATCCTCTAATCCAAACCTCACTATTTCTAGCGTAGCCAGCTTCACTATGCGAGCTACTTCGTACGTTTATCTCTGCTGATCTCCTGCGTTCTGATATGTTGCCAGGTTTGTGCGCATTACAAAAGAAATCACACGATCACGTTTCAACAAAAATCTCTAAAAATGCACATATTTAATAATAAATCAAGTCATTTGGAGTCATCTGTCTCAAGTCCAAGTCAAGTCTCAAGTCATGGATACCAAGTAAAAGTCGAGTCGCTTATCAGTGTTCGTCAAGCAAGTCCAAGTCCTTAAATTTGTATTTATACAATTAATTTTATAAGTAATTCTACCAAATTTTCAAAATGTCTTTATAATTACATGGGAAACCTGTAAGCAGTACTTCAGATGGGTTAATATGATTGATGATGTAATTATGTTCAGAATCATAATCGCTTTAGATGTTTATTGTAACCTTTATATGTTCTGCAGTCTGATCTCAGTTCAGTTTCTCCTGTAGAGGCTTCAGTGCAGACTTGAGTACCTCCTTCCTCCTGAAATAAATCAACACAGTTATTCTTATTATTATATCTCTTATTTTACACATCAAGACCAGTAAATCACTAATCACTCAGAGAACTTAACTCTACAATGTTCACTGTGTGATTTAAAGCACATTTAAAGCGACCCATTCTTTCACTAACGTGTGTAGAAGCAGGCTGCATGCCTAAGTGCTTGGTTTTATACACCTGTGGCCATGGAAGTGACTGGAACCCCTGAATTCAATGATTTGGATGGGTGAGTGAATACTTTTGGCAATATAGTGTATTACCACCCACAGTGGACAGCGCAGTGGATGCCCACATGTGTTTAATGGTCATGACTGGTGGTGTCTGGATAGAATTGTCTGTGTAAGTGACAGAAATTACACCTACATTCAATGCAGGAGGCTCCACATACATGTTAGGACAGTGCACCGTTCTTTAGCTTCCATGGGATATTGGAGCGGAAGGCCCAATAGACTGGCTCTGTTAACACCATGACACCAGGCACAGCACCTCACCTAGGCTCATGACGTGGCTATAGATCCTAGTGGAGTGCCAACATGATTCACGCTGCCAATTGCTTCAGGCTGATGGTGTGGCACAGGTGCCATGAAACCATGGACCCCAGTTGTCAACAAGCCGTTCTGTGGGCTGATGGTGGCTCAGTACCAGTGTGGGGTGTGGTCTTATGGCATGGGTTGCATCCACTAGTCTGCCTAAACATGTCATTGACCAGTGCCCACTACATTTCACTGCTTAGTAACCATTTGCAGCCCTTCATTGACTTCAAGTACCCCGACAGTGATGGTTGTTCCAATAGAACTGGTTCAAGCAGCATTCTGGAGAGTTCTGACAAATGGTATGGCCTGTACATTCACCCAATATGAGTGTAAATCAAGGTATTCCACTATCATAGCTTGTTCGAACTCTGATAATTCACATTACCTTGCCATGAGCACGCTGGTCAGTGTTAAACCTCAATCGCAAGATTTAGAAGCCATTTTCTTCAACGGTTCATTTCAGTCAGAATGCTCCTGCTTTCACTTTCAGTTCTATGGAGATAATCATGCTCTGATTTCAGGCTTGTTAGAAGTTAAAAAAGTTAGTAATCAGTTTCTTTCAGAGTGCTGAAAATGTTCCTCTTAATTCTCCATAAAGCTCTATATAAAACTAGACCCACCTGAGCAGCACAGTCTGATTGTAGAGGACAGGAGACCTTCACACTCGGCACTTCCTGAGTAGGAGGAGTATCAGATAAGAAAGGTTATGAGTGGTTACAGTCACAGTTCACATCACAGACGACAGGAAAGAGATGGGTTCAACAATTAATAAGTTATAATAAAATAATAATGTTCTGAATTGTTATACAGTATTATGTTAAATAAATATATTATTAATAGGTTTATTACCATTTAATGGAGTATTTTTGTTTTGTCCCTTACAGAAAATTTGTCTTGTATGTGATTGACCATCACCACATATTCAAACTGAAGTTAAGCTTATCCTTTGGCACAAGTGCATATACAGTCAATCATATGGACATAAGTACAGCATTTATGTATACACATGGTAAACAGAGCAGGTTCAATACTGGGTCTAAGGTCCTGGGGGATCCAGTGATCTGTCAGGGCTCACTATGAAGTCGATCATGCATCATGCATTTATTATATATTTTTGTTTGTTAATCAATTTATAATGCAATAAACAACACATAAAGTAATACCTTACTACATTATGTGCAAAAATCATATTATGATATATATTGTTATCACTGTTATTTAATTTTATCACCTGTTTGTAAATAATTATATATAATCGTTTTTTTAAAATAACTTTTTACCATTCAGAAATCAGTGGTGGTAATGTCAGGAATTGTCAGAAGAATGAATAAACCTTACTGCAGAAGCTTAGCTACAGGGTCTCTATAGTAGTATAGCAATGCTTTACTGAGTTGCAGCTGTCTGTCACAAGGAACTAATCTCATTTCAGAAGGACACCAGGTTTCTCCAGGCTTGGAGGGTCATAGGCAGGGGTCATGACAGCAGGCTACTAGGGGAATAACTGTATCTGTGTCTCCTCCATTTACGCCTCTTAGTTAAGGAGCTAATTGGCCAGCTGTCCTGTGGAAATGGCTATTTATAGAGAGCTCACAGGATTGCTTTGTCTCTCTACACGGACACACATGCATGCATGAACTCCCTGTGATATTCCGTTCAGACAGTGTTGAAATGTGACTGCTAGAGTTAGGCCTTCAATTCACATCATAGATATCAAAACATGAGTATAAAACACCGTACTTTTGTGATAATGCTAACTTCTGCTATCATCCTAACGGGATTCTAGTAGTTTGTTAGTACTATGTTTGCATGGAAATCTTTGGCAGTTATAGTTAAAAACAGACATTTGAAGCTTCTAAAAGACTTTCTATGTTTTATTTAAAACTTATGAGAGACATATTAGCATAAGTTTTACCTCGTAGCAGTTTCACAGTGAATCTTTCTGCAGAGAGACCTGCTATAGAACTGCTGTTAGGCCTTCTCTTCAGTTCTTGAAGAGCTTGCTTAGATATATCTGCCTAGATACCACAGGGTTTAAATGCAAACATTATTCTATTGAATAAAAATGAGCTAAAAATGATTAACATTTATTTTATCATTTGACAGAAATCATTAAACCTTCTCTAAAGGCCTAAAATGAGAAACTGGTAATGAATTTCTTAGCTTTGACTGAGTTTAAGTATGTAAAATATGGAGAATTAATGCTTAAAGACTATTTATATGGCTCTCTTAAGATGATGCCCAGCCAAAAGCCACAGTGCCCCCTCCTTGCCCACTTTCAGTACATCAGTGTCTGGTTACAGTACAGTATGCTTTGGTACATAAAGGCTTTCTCATGTCACACACACACACACACACACACACACACATTTTAATATAATGTCAGCAGCTGGGGTCACACAAATTAAAGCCCCTCATTAAAGAAGATTTTTTATAATACTAAACCTAATAGTTCTGTGAAAAATCAATTGTACACAACTGTCCTTTTACCTCAGATGTCATCAACCAGTCCAAACTTTGTTTCTTTAGTTTAATGCTGGAACAGTAACAAACACTTGAACTCAATAGTTACCCAAATCGTTTCGGTAGCTACATCCCCGAAACTTCTCTTAGCTAGCTCATGTGTGTAATGAGAAAGCCTTTCAATGGCACTTTTAAGCTTTCAAGTTTTTTTTCTGTGAATTGGGGGCCATTTCATAGACTTGCATTCTGGAGTCTTACCCAAACCTTAATCAGAACTACTACTAGCCTAACCCTAACTTTAACCTTACCCTGACCTTAAAATCTAATGGCATACATTGTGGGGACCAGCTTGTGAACTACACAAGGACAAAAGGTCCCCACATCGTGAGTATATGACCAGGTCCTGGTTCCCACAACGTGGCATAAACCTGGTATACACACACACACACACACACACACACACACACACACACACACACACAACCTGGTACAGCTAGACTATTTCCATCTAGAACTGTGTGCACTTTCCAGTAATGCTACATGGGACATTAAAACCCAGGACACTGGGAACACTACTTTATCAAACTCCCTCTTGTTGCACTAATGATAAAATATCATTTGTACAGGCATTTGTTCAGTCCTCCACAGTGTTCTGGTCCCCTTGCTGTTCAACTAGAGTATTTTTAGCCCTGAAACAACTGGGCTCCTAAAAAAGGCCCACAGAGACAGACAGAAGGCCACTGCTATGTAAGGTATCCCCTCTCTCTCCCTCATCCTAACCCTCTACTAGCCCTGGGCTTTGTCTCCAGCAAGCAGCAAGAGAAAGGGGATCAAGAGACACAGGCTACGAGAGAGAGAGATCTTTCCATCTGAAAGGTGCATGGAAACAGGAGGACGAAAGCATTTGTCCTCCTAAATTATATTTTTGATCTCTCTGCTTACTTTCGGAGGATTTTAACCAGGGCTGGACTCTTTGACCTGAGTTCGAGCTCCACAGAACAGTGGCTGGAGACAGGCCTGAGTGTGTGTGGGTTTTTGTGAGATTGTGTATTTGTTTCACTGGTGGGAGCCATGAGGACCTATTGGTTCTTGGCGCTGGTGTGTCTGTGTTTAACAGCCCTGGCGTGGGCAGAGAAAGGCCTGGAGTTCCCCCGGTATGATGGCAAGGACCGCGTTCTAGACATTGATGGCAAGAACTACCGCAAAGCACTGAAGAGCCACCGCATGCTGTGCCTACTCTACCATGCACCTGCGCCGACCAGCAAAGAGTTGGAGAAGCAGTTCCAAATGACTGAGCTGGTGCTGGAGGTGAGAGAGAGAGAGAGAGAGAGAGAGAGAGAGAGAGAAAAGTTAAAGAATAATGTATCAGTAATAATTAAGAACATGAATTTGTTTTTTCTCACAACTTGAAAACAGGTTAAAAAAATGCATTACATTATCATATATAATAGAGACAAAATTGGTTCCATAAAAAACCTTTTGACCTTTCAATGAATTGTCATTAGAGAACCATTTTTGCAAATGAAGAACCTTTTTAAAAGTTAAGATTCATTGTTGTTTTTGTAAACAAGATGTGAAGAACCTTTTGAAAGGTTTAAGAGCCTTTGCATAATGTATTGGCTAAAGCAAGAACACTTAAATTGGTATAGAACTTTTACCTTATAAGAAGGTTCTTTACACTCAGATATCCCATTTACATCAATGTTCCACTGAAAGGTGGGAAGCAAAAGTAAGAGTGTTTTGGTAAATGGGATGTGCAAATGTGAGGAACTTTTAAATGGTTAAAGAACCTCTGCATAATGTCTAGCTTGTGGGAAGGACACAGTGCTATTGAACTTTTGCATTATATTAAGGTTCTTAAAATCTCCCCAAGGTTCCTCACACATTTGCTTATATAATTTACAACAATGGTTCATTCAGTGAATGGTTCTTTATGGAACTGAAAATGATTCTTCTATTTTACTGTTTATTATTAAGAGTGTCATAAGAGTGTTTTGGTAAATAGGATGGCTAGTGTGAAGAACCTTTGCAAAGCTATTATTATACCTTCTTAGAAAGAACACTTGCATTGGTATTGAACCTTTACATAATGTGGAGGTTCTTTGATCCTTTCCTTGTCCTCAAAGTGTCTTTGATGTTTTAAACATGTGTTTTTGGAGAACTAAATGTGGTTCCTCTATAGTATTACGACAATTATGTTTTCAGAGATATGAGGTATTGTTACAACAGCTACAATATGGTCTAAGCTGAGAAGACTCTACCATATCTAATGTAAATTTACATCATCTCCTATATGCTTGAAATTCTTTGAAAATAATCAGTCAAGCTGAAATCTGCAGTGCTTTTGGATTTATATTTGGAAGTGTGGGTCTAAGGTTACTATGTGCTTGTGTTTATGTGCATGTTTGTGAAGGTCATTAATAGTGGTCCAGTGCTATAGGTCTTTTGTTTCCAGTAATAAAGTATCTCATCCACTATGAAAATAGAGTGCACTCAGTCCAGCTGTTAAACTGTAGAGCTCTATGCCTTCTTTCATTAAAGCTCATTTACTCGAGAACCAAATTATTCTATACATCCCCGCTGCAGTATAAACACTATTTGTATGCTTTGCTCTTTTCCTCCATGAGATGTTATAAGAGCCTTCAGACTGAGTACACTTTAATCCTACTGATGAAATACAGATGGTTTAAATAGCTCATGTTTCAGTTTCTTTGAAATCCTCTTTTAAACACCCCACACTTGGTTCTCACACAACATCAAAACTCTATCTAGTGTTAGCATGATGTTCTTCCACCTGTATGTTCATATTATCAATTTACAGGATGCTGTATTACGTTCAAGCTCATTTTATGTGGACTGAAAATTACAAGCTATTTCTGTTCACAACAGGAAAAAGGTAACTGCCTGCTGACAACTGTCGATTTGTACAGTGAGACACAGTTCTGCCAGGCCTGCAAGACAACTCTAGTTGCTTTTTATGTCCATCAGTTAGTTCTCAGCCTTTGAAAGTCATATGTCTTCGACCTACAGAATGGTCTACATACATGGTTCTCTTCTATTCTTAATAGGTATTTCAGTCAGGCACTGTAATGGACACTGGATTTTATTCTTAGGACCCTCTGAATAGTTATCTAAAGATGTTTCTGATGGTAGAGATTGTACCTACGACTTCTGTCAAGCATAATGTTTCAGTGGGGACTTAACAGTAATGTAATTTTTGGTTTGATCACTTAAACCATGCTATATAATAGTAATGAAATTGGAAACGCAGTAATCTTAGAACTGCTTTCATGAACATTGGATGTACATTAACATTTCTAAATAATATTTGTCTGGTGTGTTCATTTGTAGTTGGCTGCTCAAGTTCTAGAGGAAAAGGACATTGGCTTTGGGATGGTGGACTCTGAGAAGGATGCTAAAGTTGCAGCTAAACTAGGTAAGAACCTAAGTGAGAGCTTCACGCACTGTGATTCACCAACGAGATGTTTAAAATGCTTAAGTTACTGTGGTCATGAAGACTTGAAGACTCTTTTACAGCAGTAATCCAGTGTTTTTCAGCCTAATCTCTGTCTTCTTTTATTATATGGTAACTAACCACATACAGCAATGTCAATTTTACTTCACTTAATCAAATACCCGAAAGATAGTTCTGCTGTATGTAAACTCCAGCATGTTGTATATTAAATGCCAGAGGTTGCAAATATTAACATGTCCTTATTTCCAGGTCTACATGAGGAGGGCAGTGTGTATGTTTTTAAAGATGACCGTGTGATTGAGTTTGATGGGCTACTTTCTGCAGACACACTTGTGGAGTTTCTGCTGGATGTATGAGTTTACTTTTCTTCTTATTGTTTTTTTCCTGTATATTGTTTCATTTTACAAGTAAGCCTGTGCTCCATCTAGAGTGAATGTAATCTTTAAAAGTACTCTCTCCTTTTTAGCTGTTGGAGGATCCAGTTGAGGTGCTTGATAATGCTCTGGAGCTGCAAGCCTTTGATCGCATGGAAGAGGACATTAGACTCGTAGGCTACTTCAAGAACCCGGAGTCGGAATGTGAGCGCTTGCAAGCGAGTTTGTGTGGAAGTCATTAGAACTGAGCTATAAGTATAAGATATGATGAAGAGTTTTATGCAAATAGTGGTTGCAGCTGAAAGTGCAGAATGGTTCTAGATTGCCTAAAGGCAATACTCTTTCCCCGAACTTTATAAAACAGGAGTTATCAAAATATGGGGCTGTCTTTCCATTTGACATGTTTGGACATATGAGCAGTGGAGCAGGGGTAGAGGCCAAGTATTTAAATCTGCTCTGTTTGATTGTTTGCCATATCATTAAAGGGCACATCATGGAAATCAGAACTGATTTCACTTTTTAAAATAAGATTTAAATGAAACAAGTAAACACTGCAAACATTTTCACTTGCCAGTCTATGAAGCTTTTATATGAAAACTAGGCTGCAAAAACAGCCTGTTGTCAACTCACTGGACCTCATTCACCAACTGTTCTTAAGAAGAACTCTTTTCTTAAAATCCACTTACAAAGTTAATAAACATCCTTTGACATTAACAAAATGACTTTCTCTTAGGACAGTGAATGAGGCTCATTGTTTTTGTGATGTTCCAAAAAACAATATATTTATATTTAAGTTATAAGGAATGTTTCAGCTTGAGGAATGGTGTTTGAATGAGGAGCAATCAAACAGAAAATAGGAAAAATTGTAGGCTATGTGATGTCTAAGTGTCAGATTTCCTCACAAGTTGACTGAAGGCTAACTTAAAGATGCTGGCTTAAACTTTTTAAAATATGTTTAAATTCAAAGTGCATTATGCAAATATGCAAATTATACAAATGCACCATACAGCTTTGATAATTCCTTAGTTTAAACAAGTGAAGATATGCAGCTTATTACTCCAGTTTATTTAAAATATATATATTACAGTTGTCAGAACAGAACCTGACATCTCCAAAATGGTTACATTAAAGTTCTTCATTTATAATAGAAGTTAAAAGTAGCAGGAATTTTTATAGCAAGTAATAGCTAGTAGCAAGTAATTATGGACTGTTTCTGTTGGCCTGTTCAACATAAAATCATAAGTTTGCAAAAAGTAAAAAATGGCAGAAATTGAATATGGCTTTTGTGTAACTGTGATGATATAGTGAATTTCAGTTCAAATTCTTTTGTCAGAACTTACTGAATCCAGACTGAACACTTCTCTTGTTCTGTTTTGTTCTCTTCTTCTTCTTCTCAGATTTCCTGGCCTTCCAGGAAGCAGCTGAACAGTTTCAGCCTTTCATCAAATTTTTCGCCACCTTTGAGAAATCTGTAAGTGCTGTATCAAGACTATAAGGGAGCAAGTTCTTTATCCAAAAGAGTTTTCTTTCCTAGTAAACCCCTTCAACATTTTTGTCCACATCTTAGGGTGTATTCAGTAACTACATAGGAAACAGTGAAGCATTAGAACTTATGATTAAGTTACAGAAATGAGGCTCAGAGGTCTAGACCTGCAGATTGTGAAGATTAAGGGTATAAAAGCAAGTGACTGGATTTGTTTTAGCCCCAAAATGTCTCCCAGTTACTGAACACTGTGATTCCCCTTAGCAGCCTCAACAATGCTGGATGTTGCCTCCAGTCACAGTGCCATTTTAGTAAAGGCTACATGCCTTCTCTTATGGATATCAAAGTTGAAACTGGTTAAGTGGAAAATATGACAGATTCCTTTTAAGAGGTTCTAGTGAGAGCAATTTGTATATCATGACATGCAAAAGGCAAGCATTTCTGACTGTGGCAAAAGAATAACTCCCTGTGTCATATATGACATGTGACATATAACGAGATTCTGTGTTATTCTATGTTTTAATAAATTATATAAAGATGTCTCTGTGTCTCTGTGATGGTTAAGGTTGCTAAGGAGCTAACTCTGAAGATGAATGAGGTTGACTTCTACGAGCCCTTCATGGAGGAACCAGTCACCATTCCAGACAAGCCTCATACTGAGGAAGAGCTTGTGGCTTTTATCACTGAACACAGGAGGTAACTTGTAGAAGGATTGAAAGACAGATAACCAATTGATGTTTGTTGGTCTGGATAGATGAATGGTTTTGCTGATGAACTGATACAATGGTTACCTGAATGATTGGTCAATTACTGTTCTAAGTTCCTGGTTAATCAAGAAGTGTGATCATGCCAGAGAGGCTAGACAAAGATTGGTGATCTTCTCTTGTGCTGTGTTTTATCACTATAGACCAACACTGAGAAAACTAAGGGCCGAGGACATGTTTGAAACTTGGGTGAGTACAAATGTCCCTTTGGTTATTTTCTGACTTTCCCAGCAACATTTCAAATACAATTTTACATATGCATAAAAACTGTGTCCACTTCTTCATTCTTACGATCAAAGTTTCTGCCTTTTGAAGACAGTTTGCCTTAGCAAAACTTGGCAGTTAATCAGCCAACTTCGGGCCACCCAACTGGGATGCATGTGAACAGGTCCACCCAAATGGGGAGAGGAGAGTTTTCAGGAACCAGGAGCCAAAAACAATTGTAGTCAGAAAACATGACAGTATGAAATAAAGTTTATGAAGTGTGCCACTTTCCAAAAAGAAGATCGGTATCAAGAGCTGATCCTGTCATATTTTTTATGGATTAGTTTTGGTTAAGCTCAATCCAGTTTTGACCATGTTATGTGAATTCTGGTATAAACAGTTGTTAGGCCTGCTGTATAGCAGAGCTTGTCAGTAACAGTTGATCATAATAACTGTAATTTAACATTGACTAGTTACATTCTGATACACAGTATATCACCATAATAAAGGAAAATGGTGAAGAATAGTGGTATTGAGCATTAAAGATGCTGCTACTTGGACAGTAAAAAACATTTTTTATTACTGGTTTTCAGGAGGATGACCTAAATGGGATTCATATTGTTGCTTTTGCTGAAGAGGAGGATCCAGGTATATTTAATGCCTACAGTTATTAGAAATTTGTTTTGGATTTGGGTTTTTTGTGCTAAAACTATCTCTGTTGCTTTTAGATGGTTTTGAGTTTTTAGAGATTCTGAAAGAAGTTGCTAGAGACAACACTGACAACCCTGAACTGAGTATTGTCTGGATCGATCCTGATGACTTCCCTTTGGTGAGTAACTGATTAATAACAATGGTTGCTTCCTCATTTAATAATTCTATAATACTTATAACTGAAATGAATTCATTTTCTTTTCCTATTTTTATTGTTTTCGTTTCAGCTAATTCCTTACTGGGAGAAGACCTTTAAGGTTGACCTCTTCAGGCCTCAGATTGGAATAGTTAACGTCACAGACGTAAGTGCAGCAACAAACTTTTGGTGCTGATATAAGGCTAAAGACATGTTAATATATTAGTTAACATAGTAATCTGCACTGTAGCATTACTACAGACACAACCTCAACCTTCATCTGTCTTCAAATCCTTCAAAACCCATTTAGCATTAACTGATATGGTCTGTACTTGTCTGTAATATGCTACTTTGTAATTAAGTCCACTAAAATATTTGATTGATGTTTTCAAATAGGATCATAGACCACCGCATTTTTTATGAGCTAATATTGCTAATGTTCAGATTAGTATACATGTTTTTCTGATAGTTAAAGAATTTTTGCCACAGCAATAGGCTGTGTATCTGTTTTCAGACTGGCTGCTCACTTTGCTATTGATTTATCCATTTTGCATTTTCATATCATGTCAGATATGCAGCCTATTGCTAGATATGACCATGAAGTACCAGGACAATGACAAACTGTAATCACGAACCACTGTTTATTATTTTTTATTATTTCTGTCACAAATGAAATTTAATTGTAAATGTAGCTATTTAATTTCTTTTTCAGTTTTGGCAGTATATTTGCACATATGTTTGGTACAATAAATGTCAAACAGAGGCTTGCATTTACATTTTACTGTATTAATTATAATATAATTTTTTTGGCCAGATTTACCTCCTAGAAAATGGCTAGAAACGTTTTGTTTTTAGCCGGTTAGCTCTATTCATTTTGTTTTTTGTTTGGTTTTAGCCAGTTAGCTTATCATTCATTGAGGACTCACTTACAGGTGCCCTCTAGTGTTACAATCTTGTTTTTGGTATAATTGGAGGAATAGGAAGAGGCCAGTGCTCTAGTATAAACTACTTTTGACTGCCGATCTTTTGACAGGCGGACAGTGTGTGGCTGGAGATGGTTGATGATGAAGATTTGCCCTCTGCTGAGGAGCTGGAGGACTGGATAGAAGATGTGCTCTCTGGAAAGGTCAACACTGAGGATGATGACGATGATGATGATGACGATGATGATGATGATGATGATGACGATGACGATGATGATGATGACAATGGCAATAATGACGATGATGACGACGACGACGACGACGATGATGATGATGATGATGATGATGATGATGATGATGATGATGACGATTAGTAGTTCATGTATATGAATTCTTTGGAAACCAAACCTTCAAAGGTGCTTACTGGCTCTCAAAAGCTCGGGGGCAGCTAAATCTTGAATTCGCTCCTTCATGCTAAAATCATTTTGTACGTTTTTGTACATCATCTCTGACACAGGATGAACTTTCACACTATTAAATGATACAAAACTGACAATAAAACTGCAGATTGCTCAATTTCATTTTACACTCTGCTCAATCAAAACAGTTTGGACATTGTGGAAAGTACTTTAAATAAAACAGTTTATTTCAGAATTTGTTCAGTTCATAATCAAAATTTGTTTTATAAGACATGATTCATTGTGCAGTCGAACGTGGAGTTTGAATAGCCCATGTCTTGTTGATTTAAGTAAAAGGGAGTCAACATTAACAAGACACTTGACTAGGGGAGCTTAAACATTTGCACATGACTGCACTACATTACATGTTTTTATAGCCAGTCAGCCAGTCAAATTTTTTTTTTCCTGTCCATTATTTGATATATCATCTACAAATGCCATACTTCTGAATAGGAACCAGCCTGACTTGACCAGCTGTGTCATATTATTAACATTATGTCGTTGTGACATACTTTAAAAAAAACCTACTTAACTGACTCAGATTTTATGTCAACTTGACATCAAAATTAGCAAATGTAACTTTCTCTGAATACCATGTCTACAAAGCCCCATCCTATGAACAGATTCATAACAACTAATAATGCATTCATAAGGCCTCATAAATATGGTTATAAACAGTTATAGAAATGCATTAGACTCTGCTATGCCAATTATCCATTATGTATTGTTAACAAGACACGTTATTAGTAGTGTTCATAACCTATTGTAAGAGTATTTATAAGATTGGCTCCTCCCTTGTTATGACTGAGGTTTCAAGTTGATATGTTCATTGAAGAACTGTGACACACAACGTAAAGCACATTACAACCTTCAAATGTAAGAGTTTAAACTAGTGGTGCCATCAGTAGTATTTCGTCCAATGTGGGAAGGTCAATGTACACTGTCAGCTTGACTCTAATTTAACACTGCATATCCATTATTTTTTTACATTTACATTTATGGTATTTAGTAGATGCTTTTACAAAAGTGCTTTACTGTGTTCAGTCAGAGAATGTATCCTAACTAGTCCAAACAACCCTTGAGCTCAGGCACTGCCAGAAAGGCCACAAAGGCCAAAGAGCAACATACATGCAATACCCACCAATACCAAGCCAGTACTGATGCCTAAGAGATGAGAGATATAAAAATTAAGGGCAGTATATGTGTAATACAATGGATTTAAATAAGTACTTACTTTACTGCTGACTTAGTCTGCTGACTATGTATGTTGTCATTAAAATCTCTGTATAGTATTATACAGCTGTAAGTATATGGGCACTTATATGTGCTTGCTAGAAATCCCAATCCGAATCCATGGGCATTAATATGGAGTATTGGAGGGTGTTTGCCGGAGCTTGTGCTCATTGAGTCAAAAGAGTGTTTGTGAGGTTAGGCACTGAGAAGGTCCAGCTTAATCTATTTTCCAGCAATCAATTTTCAAAAACCCAACTTTAGTGTGGGCACTATGCATTCTTGTTGGTAGAAAATGAGAAATGTCACATTCCTCCACACTTGTTTCATATGCAATTTATTCCTTTCATTTCAGCAAATGCATATACAGATCAGGAGATGTCGCTGCAGGGGACTTCATATTATGGACTTCAAAGAAAAATACAAGATAGGCCTACATTAACATAGCAAAAACGAACTAATACTATTATATAAATATATACAGACAGAGGTATACAAAATCTTTGTACACAAACTTATAAATTAAATATATACACATACATATGTACACATCCAAATATTAAAGTTAAAAAAAAATACAAAACATAATGTCACCATTTAGTCGCTTGACAAGCCTCCAAGCCTCCAACTAATTTACAAAAAACTGCAGAAAGAGATGATGACCGGCATGTTCACAGAAAATTTGCAATTCAATTTAAAAAAACAAAGGGAAGCAGCAGAGGACATGGATAGAGTTAAATAAGCAGTACAAAGTAAAACACAAACGCCACCATTTATTAGAAAAGAGGATAAAGTATTTAACACTGTTTGTGAGCAATGAATAAAAAAGTATGGTAAGTATTGTTGTCCAAATAACTGGCTTCATGAACACTTTTGGTGAAAGTTTTAAGCCCTGTAAAAAGCAAGAACTGCTGAAGGACACGGTTTATCAGAAAGGTTTAGGCAGCATTCCTGGGCTTGTGTTATCACACTTAGTTTGTAGTTTTATTACAATGACTATATCACAAAAATGTAGATGCACATTAATATAGGACAGCATAGGACAGGAAACAAAGCTAATCAAATAAAGAAATCTGTCCTATACAACTTCAGAAAATGTCTCTACAATGATGAGCCAAAACATTACCACCAGCCTAATAAGCTTTCATTCCTCCCTATGCTGCCAGGACCAGGCATGCTGTTTCACCACATCCCACAAATGTTGACTGGGCTGGGGAATTTGGAGGCCTTGAGCTCCTCGTCATGTTCCTCAAACCATTCCAAAACAATGTGGGTAGTGTGGCAAGGTGCATTATCCTGCTGAAAGCGGTCACTGCCATCAGGGAATGTCAATGTCATGAGGGGGTGTACCACGGTTTGCCACAATGAATCCCCAGGTTTTTCCAACAGAACATTGCCCAATACATCACAATTACTCCACCAGCTTATCTTATTCCCATTGTGCATCCTGGTGCCTTCACTTTTCCAGTTCAATGCCACATGCCCAATATCCATGTGATATACAAGAAAACAGGCCTCTTTGGACCAGGCAAAACTTTTTCCATTACTTCAAGGTCCAGGTCAGGTTTTGTCTGAGGGTGGTCATAATGTTTTGGCTCACTGGCGTATGTCTTCCAAGTACAATAGGCTGAAATGGTTCAGGAAATCTGGAAATATTTATAAGAAATAACAAATGTTGCATAAATTCTACTGTAAACCCGCTTTTGTCTTTTCACAGAAATTAGCAAGTGCACAATGGCTTCTAATCTAAGTGAATTTCTAAGTGAACTTTTGCACAGTTTTCTGTACTTTCTAAGAACAGGACTACCCATCAAAATGACTGACTGTGGTCGATGGTCTGATAGAGATGCAGCAGATAGAGATCCGGACCTGGAGTATTCCTTTAATATCAGTCTAAAATGTATTCTTCTTTGATTGGCAGGCATTTTAAGTGGCTTGTAACACAACACTTCCTATTTATCATAATCCCATCTTAACACTACTGTTTGACCCCTCACTCGAAATATACAGTAAACATGTTGTTTTTTCCTTAAACACTGTGCGACTCTGACAAACACTCACACACTGACACTCTCACACTTGCAAATACTACGCATATCTTTCCTAACAATTTTTTCCAATCCAGTTTCACAAAAAAGACACTGTAGCATATCAAAATATGTCTGATATGTAAAATGTGATTTGTAAAAAGTGAAAAAGTGTAAAACAAATTGGGGTAAAAACATAAAAAGCACTGTTCCACAGTTTATTGTGTAGAAATGTAAACGGATGGAGCAGAGAGCCCTCTGCTGTCAGACGGACGTCTCTGACTGCAGCAGCAGGACAAATTTGTGTGATTTGGGGTGGACGTACTCCTCGCTGATTTTGAGGTGGGGGATGGTCTTGCTGCTGACCACCAGGCTGAAGTCAGGGTTTTTCAGTTGGAACTCAGTGCCATCTCGCAGGGGACTGGTGACCGCAGCCTCACTGACCAGCGTCCACTGCAGGGCATGCCAGCACTCCTTCCCGTACTGCAGGGTGGGCCCTGGGCTCAGATAACTCTCCAGAAACGCCTGAGACAGAAAAACAGTAAAAATCTGTTTACTGACAGGAGGCAACAAAATGTAAAGTGTGCTCTTAATTTTAAATTAATAGAATTTGAAGTTAAATTAATGTTTTTTTTTTTTCTTATACACAGTGGCAATATATACAGTGGCAAACTGTAAATAGAGCTAGGCCTTCATTTCAGGCCATACATTTCCAAATTTGGTCTAAATAATGCTAATTATTATGCTTATAATAATAATAATTATAATTTCTGCAAGCCACCCTATGTGATTCTAGTTCTATCAAGCTTGATACACTTTGCATTTTTAACATGGAT
Organism: Semaprochilodus insignis; assembly: GCA_034552555.1. Classification (NCBI taxonomy): domain Eukaryota; kingdom Metazoa; phylum Chordata; class Actinopteri; order Characiformes; family Prochilodontidae; genus Semaprochilodus; species Semaprochilodus insignis. Next base: position 11,397,428 of record CM067480.1, read on the forward strand.
ATTAAAAGCTTGCAAAAGGTATTCAGTGTTTTTTAAAGCTCATAGCTAACATTAGCTTATATTTTACATTGGGTCATTTTATAGTGGCAGAGCCCTGACCTGTGGCAGAGCTTTTCAACTCAATTAAACCTGATTGGCTTACCTCTCCAATTTTCCATTTGCCATTTCAAGAAAAAACCTTTTGTTTGCAACCAAAACTTAACAATGCATTAAGAGCAGGGCTGCAATTCTCTCCTGAGTTTCAATAAGCATGTTGGTTCTAATAAATTAAAAATGAACAAAAATTAGACTAGATAACTATTAAGGCTGTACTGGTACAAAGTCCAGCAACGCATTAACCCCCTAAACTATAGTCTTATTGTTTAGTTACTCATTTTAAGATTAGTGCTAACTTATATTACAACAAACTAATATTTAAATTAGCTAATTAGCAAAAGAAATGTTGACAAACAAAGAAGTCATTTAAATGTGCAAGAAGTGTTTTTGTGTCTTTATGTTGTGTGGACCTTTGGGGTCATGTTGTTGGTGATACAGAAGGCCAGGTGACTCTGGATGCTGTCCATGCTGTGGCAGTGTTGCTGGCGAGTTGTGCGCAGGTACTTCTGCAGGGCGCGGGCCATTGAGGGGAAAATGGCCTGTGCTGCCTCACGAGGGTCCATCACATCACCTGGAGGCTTCTTCTTTTCCTCTTCTTGCAGTCGCCGCACATGCGTGAACGCCTCCTCTACAGCCACCACCAGCCTTGGGAGACAGAATGACAGGCTTACAGTGATAAATAAAATTTACATCGTTTTCCAACTGTAGTCAGCAAAGTTGTATTCAGTAGAGGCTTACGCCCCACTAATTAGTACTGTGTAATCTGCCTTGAGTTGTTTAGTTAACTCAAACAAGACTTGCAAATGTGGTTTCTGACACTGTATGACACATGGTTGTCTATAGACATGAATAAAAACACATCACAAAGTAAAAACAGTCGTGACCGTCTTAAACCCCGAATTAGAACTTCTGTCCAGTTTGCATGATGCTAACTGGTGGAGTGCATTACTTGTTACCTACTTTATCCTTGTAGTTCCAGTGCAAAACTAAGCAAATTTCAGACACCAAATACATCTTGGCCATAGCCATCAAACCATCATTTCTCCAGTTAGTTTTAAGAATGCATTATTCTAAGGTACATTGTGTGTGATTTTAACAGTGTGGACTGTTACTTTCTTTCTCTCTCTTTGTTGTCATACCGTGCTCTGCGTTTGCGGACCCTCCTTTCATGGTCAGCCTCCTCATAGTAAAGCTCACTATGGCTGGTGTCTTTGTGCCGGGCAGCTGCGGCCATTTTTGCTCGAGACTGACTTGCCGCACCATCACTGCCAGGACCTGACAGCAAGAAACATGGCATCATGGGAAAGATTAGTGTAGGCCAAATACATAAATTATAACTGAGGCAGTGCATGCAAAGTCAAATAAGCTTCTTCATGGGCGGCCCTAACAAAAATCTGAGTGACCTGCCAAGTGCCTCTCTTCTGTCACTCAGCACCTACATCATTTACCGCAAGCTTGTTACTGATATGCTGAATGTGCTACTCATGTGAAGAGTATAGACCTGAAGGGTTTTTAAATTTTGATCCCTGCTGTCTGAAGAAGAATCATATGCCCCAGTAGCAGATCATGCTCTTTTATATACACAGTCGTTTTAGACACAAAAAGTTTTGAGAGCACTGAAGTTGTTTTTGTTTTCAGATACATGATTTATTTCTTTAACAGCATTAGAACAGCAGTGCATGAATATTAGTATGTGTGTAATATGTGTGTCTGCTTGCAACCAAGACCGTGAGCTGCCCCTTCAATTTGCCTGTAATTGATGTACAACACATGACTTATGTGGAATCTCTGCCGAGAACAAAATATTGTTTACAAATTACATTGCAAGTGGTAATCTTTGGGGTCCAAGAACAACATGCCTTAAATGAAATTAAGTTGACCAGACAAAGCACAAAATACATCCTGAGTTCATACTGTCTGCAATGGAACAAAAATTAGGTAAACGTAAATGTAAGAAGGTTTTTTTTGCCTTTTTGCATACTGTCCTAACCTTTTCTGATTTGGGGTTATATTACTACACTGGCCAAAGACATACAGAAACTAACAATATTGTGTAAAAGTCAAACAGCTTCCTTCTTTTATTCAGCTTTTGAGTTAACTGTCCATTATTATTTTTTTCAGGAAAAAGGCAAAAAACATATTTAACAGAAGAAGAATATAAATCTCAACAACTGATCAACATTTCTTCCAGTATTTTTAGAAGACTTGCTTTCAGTTGTTCAAAGAACATCAGCATTATTTTTCCAGTCCTCTGAAGTTCAATCTTAGAAGCTGGTTAACCTTTCTGCTTCTCCCAACCCAAGTCATCTGATACTGTAACACGGGACAAGACGAGGAGGCAGGATGCAAGTGCAAGTCTTTAAAGAAACAAACACTACTAAGACCAAGGAACAGGGTTACAAAAACAACTGACATGGAGACAAAACACCAAGCCAGAACAAAGGGAACAACAGGGAGTATAAATGAACAAGGACTAACAAGGAACACCTGGGAAGGGGCGGAGCTACAAACTAAGCACAGGTGAGGGGCCTCAAAAGAGGGTGGAGACAGGAGGAGCAATAACAAAACAAACAGAAGCACATGGAACAGGACAACAAAAAGGCACACGGAAGTGACAAGAGAAAAATAGACAGAAACCGAAAACCAGAGAAAACGGAGACAAACAGGGGCAAGACAAGACAGTATGTGACAGACATTCTATAATGTTGAGGTTTGGGCTCTGAAGTGACCAGTAATTGTTCTGTAGTGAGGAGCTTCTTTTTTAATGACTATGACTACTATCTTCTGGAACGATACACAGAAACACCTGTACATTGTTTACATTGTTTACATTGTTTACGGTTATTAAGCATCCCATTTCTGTACAACCACAAACAATTTTTTGAACTTCAGTTTTCCCCTTCCTTATGCAAATAAATCATCAGAAATGTCTCCTGAAAAAAACGTAATACTACTTAATCGCCATTTATAACTGGAAGATAAACAAACAAAGGGTGGTCTCTGACTTATGCCAGTACTGTACAATATTCAGCAAATTCAGCAATGGTCTTCAGCAATGGGTTCAGTACTCATACAGCCCCCAGGGTGCAAACATGCAGGCGAAGGCGGGTCATGTCTACAGCAATAAGCACCTTTACTGAGTTCAAAAGAGCTACATTCATCATTATGCACCCGCAGGTCTATATTTTCATATGTAATAAGATGCATATTAGTTCTGTATGCATATTTAAGCTCTGGGGCCCAGAGGGAACAAAACGTGTCATGAATATTCATTCATGTTCAGGTGATGGATATGTTTAATAATGCATGTTTATGATGGAGTAGGGTTGGTTCTCAGTAGAAGGACAGGGCTAACCATTCTAGTCTCATGCCACAACCACTGATAGCAGGGTTAGATGAGGTCAACTCTCCTGCAGTTGGAACACAGAAATCATACTACTGCTCTAGTGTTAATATAACAGAAGCAATATTTCCTTCTTGGGACGTTGAATCGATAAACTACATGAGTAAAGAATGTGGGCACATCTTCCAATTAGTCATTTTGTCTATTTCAGTCACGCTCATTCCAAATATGCAGTTTATGTGATTCCACTGATCAATCAACCGCTCGGTCAACTGATCATGTGATCTCCTGCTGTGTTGGAATGAAAAGCTACAGCCACCCTGGCTCTTGCGGATAAGATTGGACACCCCTGATATACTCAGTGTTCTCAGCTCAATGAGCTGCCATTAGTGACTTAACATATTAGGCAAGATTCAATTATAAGTAAACACAAGACTTTGCTTTGCTGCAGCAGATTTTCAGATCCATTTCCAGCGCTAGCATGCTATTCAACTTGACAAACACGTGAGGGCGCCACAGATCTCAACACTACTAGAGAACAGAGCATAATTCTGTGCCTGACTGAAGCATCTTCTGACTGGAGCCACAGATCTGTGTGCAGAAATGCAGGAAATGTGACTTAAAATGGCCAAACAGATGGCAGCTTAGATGTGCCGTATAAGCCAAGTCTATCAGCAATTCCAGGTAACTGGAATTGGATCAGGTCCCTGATCCAGTCTGATTTTGGGATTCAGTCAAAACACCACATTTTCTTCCAATTATTAGAAGATCTGATACATTGTGAAAAAGTGAACATCTGAGATGTGTACATTTAGGCTATGTGGGATGTGGGCTGCAAAGGTTGCACAGAGTTGGAATCTGCAAATTTACGTGTATGCAAAGTCCTGGGTGGGTGTGTCTGAAAGGTAGGCAGGGCAACTGTAATCAATTAAAAATGAATTTTCTCTTCTTTTTCTTTACTTTTCTTAACAGTACCATAGCATGGTGCACTATATTTACATTGGCGTAGTTGAATACAGAGTACTTAGTACATAAACCTCACACACTGTTCTCTCCTCCTTCAAATACAAATCCCACATTTACAAGAGAGGGCAGTAAAAACCATTCCAAGATCCTAAACTGTTAAATAACAGTCTAAATTCATTAATATTTACATCCAACAGAAATGTGTGAGGAGAAATCCACCATGCACACCATTCACCAGGCTGTGAAATGAATGTTGGCACTTTTCATACCGATGTGTCACAGTACGATGCTCATCTTTCAACAAAGCTGAAATTGGCTACCTCTTCGCCAGCTTTCTAATCAAATGTTCTGTTCCACCTTAAATGCTACAGTTTGTAAAGATGGCAGAATATAACTGCGGCACTATTTAAGGTGGAACAGAAACTCAAAAAACAAGCTGAAGGATAGAAAGCCAACTTAAGCTCTCACATCTTTAACAGAACCCTGCACAACTTTTATTCATAGTTTATTTCCCTGTTTGTGTCTATTTCAACATGTCTCTTCTGTGTAATCAACACAGTGTCGATCTTTAAACCAGCCAATCAGAGCGGAGCTCATCAAATAATTCATGAGCTCACCAAAAGGGGAATAAATATGCTGAATAAATACATTCTATATCACCTTTAAACACATGCAGTACACATACACACAAATACACACACACACACTGCTCCTTCTTGCAAGAGGAGTTACATTCCAGTATCAAACCCAGTGATCAAGTGAATATACAGTGTGTGTGTTTAAGTGAGAGAGACCCAACTACTTCAGAGAGAAAGACTATTTCAGAGTATCTGTTTACCGATGATGAATTATTTATCATCTAAAATTCCTCTCTCTCTCTCCACACACTCCCACACGCACTTACTGGTGTGGTGTGGTATCTTCAGATGATTGGTGAACGCTACACTACTCTAGGTGCTGTCTGGTCCCTGGTGTGTATCACTAGGTCATGCTGAGGTTACACATCCTCTGGCTAAGAGTGTGTCACAGTGATGACAGAGCACACAGAAGTGTGTCAGTGTGTGAGGGAGTAAGTAAAACATGGCTAGTGCCAGTGCAGGGAGTGTAGCAAGTGCAGACTAAGTGGCAGACTAAGGAATGTCCTTTTAACGGACTAATCCTACACATTTGTGTAAAGAAATGTATCTGATTATATTATGTGTGTATGTGTGTGTGTAAAAGGCCCTGAGGATTCATTTTCAAAAGCAGAATTTTTCAGCTTGATAACACAGGCTTTGTCCAATAAAGAGATGACATAAGCACTAATGATCCATTTTCCTTACTCGGGATAAAGGACAGAAAACATTTATTTTATATTTAAGAGTACATTTGACAGAAGCCTCAATAGCTACATATATATTTTTAAGTGTTTAATGTGTGCACTCTTTGTCTTTAGTACCTCCATTTTTATCAGGCAACTTGCTTTCAGTTGTTCAAAGAAATGTGTAGGGATATTTTTCCGGACTTGCAAAGTTCAATGGTTGTGCCACTCTTGGCAGTAAAAACTAAACGCAACTAAACGTTTGCAATAACAAGCATTCTTTTACATCACATAGTCTTTTACATCACTATGGGGGAATGTTAGCCTTGTAGAATTATTTTTATTCAGCTACATTGGAGACCAAAAACTCAAACACAGCGTCTCAATGGTTTTGGGTCATTTTGTTTCTTTTGCGTTATTTAGACTTGGGTCTGTGGACTTTACGTCACAAACTGACAGATGGACATTCTTCTTCAGGATTTTCTGATAGCTAGAAGAAGATAGCAGAATTCATGGTTCCATTAATGATGACAAGTCACCCAGGTCCTGCAAAAGCAAAGCAGCCCCAGACCATCACACTACCACCACTATGTTTGTCTGCTGGTTTAATTTTCTTATGGTGGAACGTGGTGTTGGCTTTACGTCAGACAAAATGGGACTCATGTCTTCTGAAAATTCCATCTTTGATGCATCAGTCTACAGAATATTATGTCAAAAGTCTTGGAGGTCATGTAGATGTTTTTGGCAACTGGTAGACGAGCCCTTGTGTTCTTTTCATCAGCAGTAGTTTATGCCTTCCAGCTCTCTCATGGATGCCATTTTTGCATCTTTCTTAATGTGGAACCGTGTACTTTGACCTTAACTAAGACAAGTGGCAGCTGAAGTTCTGTAGGTGTTTGTCTGGGTTCTTTTGTGACTTCATTGATGTGCTTTTGGAGAAGAATTGGTAGCAGGCCACACATAGGAAGGATCACCACTGTTTTCTCCATTGGTTCAACAGGTCTGGCAGGGGCTAGAGAAACTGAACCCAATAAGCAACTGAATTTGGTTAACTGAGCGATTTAGTAGCTCACACTGGGCCAGGTAGGGCTGATCAGTATTTTTCCTTTAATAAATGAAATTGTCATTTAAAAACAGTTATGTGTTTACTTTGGTTCTTTGTTTAATATTAAAGAAGTTTGATGATCTGAAAATATTAACGTTTGACGAATGTGCAAACTAATTAAAAATAAAAGACATGGAGGTAAATACTTTTTCACAGTACTGTAGATGCACATGAGGAAAATACACGCAGGGTAGGCAAAGTTGCTTGTGTGAATGTTATATGAGGGGGGAAAATAATGTCGGTGGTACCAGCTTTTGTCAGAAGGACAAAACAGTAACTGTAAAGTGACCATAGTGGCACAAGGACAAAATAAATATTAGTTACTGAGATTTTTCTAACACTAAGAAAATGTATAATTTACGGTACATTTATATATTTTTATAGTACAACTTGAGTTAGTGATTGCTGTAAACAAATGCACATTTATACACTTGCAGCTTTTATCACTGAAACTGCCTTTGTGGCTTAAGTTCACTAACTGAAAACTCTTGCTTGCTGAAAATCCCTCCAGGGCAGTGCAGGGGTCAGTGGGTGCTCACTGCATTCCATGGTTTTAACTTACAGTCAAACAGATACGTTTTCAGTTAGCTTTAAATGCTGCAGAGAGAAAAAAATGAGAGAGGAAAATACATCTTCAAGATATCAAATGACTGGATAACAGCCCTCATATTCAGTAATATTTAAACCACAGGAATGGAGAACATGTGAATGTGTACGTGTACAGTTCTGTTGTTATAATACAGTTTATAAAAGCAATTTTTGTATTCATATCATCACACTTTCAATAAAGCAACTGAGGATATAAATTAATACAGATCACTATATAAATTCATTATCAATGACTAATGACCACTACAAACTAGAACACCAAAACTAAGGTTTTTGAGAAATGGGTGATTCAAGACATGAAGATGTTCAGTATGAAATATTGTTCTCTCTGTTTTATGACATTTTCAAAATAAAACTATGGTTGAATTCAGAATGGCTTTATTCATAGCTTGTGTAGTGCACTTTAAAAACACAAAGTAACGACCTAATATGCAGTCCAGAATATTTGCACAGTGGTTTCTACACTTTAGGTGAGAAGTTTAAATTGAACTGCTATGTCTTACTGCTATACAAACCAAAGCAGTGAATTCTGACCTGACCTCTTTAGTTGTGTAACCAGCAGTAGCTGTCAATAGCATTTACACTAGCTAGCAAGCTAACCAACCTAAGTTAGTCATGCTCAGGTTTATTGCCATTTGAAAAAACTAAAAATATATGCACTGGAATTGAAGTGTGGAGATCACACAGAAACCTATAAAAGGAATAATATCCACAAATAAAAAGCAATTACCACAACACATTGGTCCTACATACTACTCTGAGTTGCACTCACTGATGATACATGTGTTCACTTGCACACACAACTTGCACAATCTCCACAGAATAGCATTGTCAATAGAATGGGCTGTTCTGCTCACACATGAGCCTAGACTAGGGGTTGTTACAGCAGCAAAGGATGAAAGTATAAATCCTTAAAGAGAGAAAAGCGCCCAACTCACCATCCACACTGTATACTTTCAGAGCTGCCAGATGCTTGGCTGTCCTGGACTTGGCAGCAGTCAGGAGAGCAGCATTATGGACAGAGAAATCCTTATAATAATGCTCCAGGACCACCAGAGCCGCCCGCTGAATACTGCAGAGCAAGAAAGAGCGAATAATGTTACTGTATGTGAGGAGTGGGAATGGGACTGCTGCTAATGATGCATACAAGTGTGTATGTATTAATATCTACGTTAGTGACAGTAAATTGCCTACTGCTACAAACTCCTTGCAAAGCACATGGCAGGGCAGCAGATGTTTACATACTGATGTTACAATCCAAACAATAGCAATAATTTACTTTGGTTACTTTTTTCTATGTGTATTAGTGCTTTTTAAGCATATTCAGTGTGCTGTATTAGTGAGGTGATAATACTGAAACCCATGCTTTATTTTGTTCCCTGACACCATTAAGGGAAAATTATCATGTTGTCCCACCCGCAGCATGGACTATGACAAGATCAAATAGAGGACATAAAGAGAATTCTTTGTGTGTGTGCATGTGTGTGTGTGTGTGTGTGCAAGATTGATCCCTCGAGCAGCTGAAAAGGGACAGGCAGTAAGTAAAAGAGTGAATGAAAAGTGTACAAGCACTGAAAGAATACTGATGTGGAAAACAAAGGACTTGAGTGAGAAAGAGAGAGAGAGAGAGAGAGAGAGAGAGAGATAAGACAGATAATACAGAGACAGACAGAGAGGGAGGCAGACACACAGACACAGAAAGAAACAGGTCAGTCGACGGGGAGAGATGGAGAGCAAGAGCCAGAGTGAGAGACTGAGAGAACATGAGAAAGCAAGAAAGGCAGAAAATGTGAGAGGTAGATATATGGTACATTATGTAGTTCTACAATTACAGACTGTAGTCCATCTTTTTCTCTGCATATTTTGCAATCCCCTTTCACCTTGTTCTTCAATGGTCAGGACCCCCACAGGACCACCACAGAGCAGGAATTATGTGGGTGGTGGATCATTCTCAGTGGCACTGGTTATGGTGTGTTAGTGCGTGTTGTGCTGGTCTGTGTCGATCAGACACAGCAGTGCTGCTGGAGTGTTTAAACACAGTGTCCACTCACTGTCCACTCTATTAGACACTCCTACCTTGCTGGTCCACCTTGTAGATGTAAAGTCAGAGATGATAGCACATCTGTTTCGGTAGAGTTTGTGTGGTTCATCCTCTAGTCCTTCCTCAATGGTCACAAAACACTGCCCACAGGAAAGACTTAGCTAGATAGGTTTGCTTGGTGGACAGCAGTGACACTGAGGTTTTTGAAAATAGGAGCACTGCTGCATCTGGTCCACTCCTACCAGAACATCACACACTAAGTGTTTTTCCATGCTTTTTTATGATTTATTTATTTAAACTGTATATGTATAAATACAAATTGCTTTGGCAATACAACTAAAAATAAATCAAGTGAGAGAGAGATGTATGTACAGAAAAAGAAATACAAAGACAGAGAGAGAGAGAGACATTAAAACAAATGAGAGTCAGAGAGAAAGAGAGAGAGCGAGGGGAGGGGGGGGGCTGTGATTAATGGTCCACTTCTCCCTGGCCTGAACCCAGAACATGATTTATGTATGTAACAATAAACACACACACACGCACACACACACGCACACACACACACACACACACAGCAGCTCTGAATCACATCAAGACAAAAAAATAAGTTAAATGACACTGAAAGAATAAAACAAATAGTAATTATCTTAGAGCACCAGTAATAGTAAAACAATATTGTTTAATGAAAAGACTTAGCAAAGTATGGCTTTGCTATCTGCTACTCTTATCCTTCCTTTATCCACCACACACACAGACACAGAGTGTAGTGTACCTGAGCTGTCCCAGGTTGTAGTGTCGTGTCTCTCCATCAGTAGAGCGAATCACACACAGGCTAAAACATGGCTGCAGCTGCCGAACCTCTAGCAGCACCACAGCCAAATAGTGTGTGAACAGCAGAGCATCCACCAGCGACACAGCAAACTGGACTATACCCTGATAATTCTCATCCTGTCACACACAGAAACAAACAACAGAATGCAAAATACAGATTTGTCATTTATTCCTTCTGGCTTTGCAGAATACTGTGCGAACAGACATAAACAAAAGCAATGCTTTGGCTAAAATATATAATTTAGATAATTCTCTTCTTCTCAACTCTTGTGTTAGGCCAGCATAGACATTTTAAGACAGTGACGTTTGTTCCTTTAGTTTTTACTGAAGCTATGAGTCATTTTATTTACTATGTAAAATGAACAGCGAGCCTCCATCCATCCAGTTATCATATGTAATGGTAATGACTGCAAAATAGTGGTTAAGCTGAAAACACTGTCTCAGCCATCAGGCAGCATATATGTATCGATTTCATGTAATAATTTTATGTGAGGGTTTTTTAAAGAGGCATTAAACTCTCTGTGCATGTTATCCTGCAGGCTTACATGTTCCATTTCTTTTTTTTTTGCTTTTCTCTCATTCTCTAGTTTTCTGATCCTCAGCTCTAGGTCTTTGGTCTTTTTGTTTTGCACTCGTTTTTGTCGTTCTCCTATCTGTTTGTTTGTGCTATGCTTATGGACATGCCTTCTCCGCCTGTCCTCTGACCTCTGTCGTGGGACTGTGGTTATGATTGATGGACAAGCCTTTACGATAATAAATATTCATGCTTACATCCTGCATCAAGCTTCCCTTCACTTGACAAACAGATGTATTAAAACAAGCCATGGGCTTTGTCTCAATTCACAGGCAAATGTCATAAACAGCCCACAAAGGATCACTGAGACTTTACTCAAAACTGTAAGCTACTACGGAAACTGAGCCACTTCTAAAAGATCTAAATTTACATATCTGCTGCATATCTATCTATCTATCTATCTATCTATCTATCTATGATTCTTTACAGCATATTTGAGTTTTAATTTGTTGTGTGTATATGAAGTAGCCATGACAGTCATCGCTTGCTTGATTTTTAACTCGTCCTGTCCTAGGTCTTCTTTTAAAATGCGCTTTACATTGTGCAATTCAAGTGCAACTAAAGTCTGAAGAAAGCCAGCCTGAGAATGAGACTGAGACTGTGAAATGCAGCACCAGGCAGGGTTTCTGAGCTAACTGAGAGCTTGGCTGGATGATAGGTGGGGGTGGGAAGGGGAGGTAAAACATGAAATGTTTGTTTCATGTTATTTTAGCCCCTCCCACTGTTTCGCGGTCTTGTAATACAAATCAAAGGATAGTTTAGACATGGGCAATAGTCATTACTTTTTGATGGATGATCACAGAGCAGCGTATAGTCTTTTAAATGACCAGTGATATTTCCAATATGACCATGCACATGAACTAACAATCAACTATAGAAGCCCATTTTGATTTCAGATTGACTTTAAGGGGTTAATTAAAATAAAACATTTGAGCATGCTTGTTACACACACCTGTGAGTCGAGGATTCGCACTCCGAAGAAGAGCCAGTAGGACAGCAGCAGCAGCAGTGTGAGGAGGGCCAGCAGGGCTTTGAAGATGGCCAGTCGGGGTAGTGTGGTTCGCGGTCGCCGCAGAAACACCGCCCAGCCCGCCAGCAGCAGGATCAGCAGCTTAAAGGCCAGAGAGAGGAAGAGGCCCTCACAAGCTGTCCCACATGCCTGCAGGCGCTCAGCCCACAGCAGCTGGGGCAGCAGCAGGAAGGCCAGTGGAGTCACCAGCACCAGGACGCCCAGCAGCAGAGTGAGAGCGAGCGGCAGAAAGGACAGCCAACTCTGCTTTAGCACCGGAGTTTCAGAGTCTTTACCAAAACCAGCCAGGTCCTCCTGAGACAGGCTGTGGTCAGATGTGCCTGTGACTGCTGTGGTGGTCTCAGCCCAGTTATCATCCTGGAGAGAGAGAGAGAGAGAGAGAGAGAGAGAGAGAAAGAGAGAAAGAAAGAGAGAATGAGGCCAATTACCTGTCCTCAGAACCTCACTCACTCTGCCTGCTCAGCCAACCACTCATTGAGTTGCAGCAACTACACTCTTCATCCTCCTCCTCCTTCTCCTCCACAAGTAGCACCAAACTAATTCTTACAACTTACAACTCTCAAATACAACCAGAATTAAACAAATTAAACCAAACAAGTAGAACGACAATGTTACCGGCCTTTAAATTGTACCACCAAACAGGCACCTAAACATCAAACAAGTGCAGAAAGGAAAATCCTAACAAAACATAGAAGTGAAGACAGCAGGTGGAGAGAGGGAGACAACACAGAATCTGGAGAGTAGAAAACCTGCTCACACTGCAGTCTAATGCAGATAGTGAACAAAATACATATACTTATAACAATACATATATCTTACAATCCAGTTCAGCAGAAAAACGGAGCAACAGCAATGTGCCGAAATGTACCTTTCCCGACTGTGAAGGCTATGTTGGCACTTTTCATACCACTTCCTTCAAAGCGCTTGGTTGATGTGCATTTTTAAAGGAGGCTGAAATGGTCTTCCTACTCACCAGCTTCTTAATTGAGGGTTCCGTTTCAACTTAAAATGCTACACCTTATATAGGCACCGGCAGACTGTGCAGAAACATACCATTCCAGGCTGTGAAGAGGATGTCAACACTTTTCATATCCCTTCCAAGGAGCCAAACTTTCTGTGATCATGGTTGGTGTTTATCTTTAAATTAGCCTGAAGTTGGTTTCCTATTCTCCAGATTCTCAACTGAATGTTCCGTTCCACCTTAAATACTAAAGCTTGTTCAGGTGCCAGAATGTAACTGCTTCACCATTTATGGTGAAACAGAAAATCCACAAAATTAGCTGATGTATAGGAAACTTACTTGAGCTCCCACATATTTAACAAGATCTCAGACATCTTTAATTCCAGGTTGTTAGTTTGCTCTGCACATTTCACTCCAGACAGTTTCTCAAACCTTGGACAGTATTGAGGCTTCACACAGCACAGAGAGGGAGAGAGACAGGCGTAGTTCCATTTTAACAAATGTCACAACACAAACTGAACCCTGTAAGCAGCATTCACGTTGTGTGATTTAATTAAAGCAGATCATCTTAAACTGAAAGTTTGTGAGTAACAACTTCAACTGACTTTGTCTTCATTTGGTTTTGTTTGTTGTCCTCTTTCTTCTTTTTATTTGTATATTCTGGTTTTGTCTGGGATTTGATGTGTCTTTGTCTTAGTCTTGACTTGGTCTTGACTACTAAGTGTAGGCCTTGATTACAATACTATGAAATATCTCTTCTCCTCTAATACCAATCTATTAGAAAAGCATTCTTTGAACAGTCTGAAACAAAAAATAACGTAAAAAATAACATTCATAGTCAGACTCTTCACAAACAGACTCTGACTACTTTAAGAAAGATGCTGAAACAGTAACTCATTTTAGAAATGATCTTTAGAAATTTCCATCTCTGCTAATGCCATTTGTTATTAGTCTACTTACTGACTTAAATACAGTGTTTCTGTAGTGTTTATTCATTTATATTTTTGTTTATGATGTTTTTATGCGACTATCCATGAATCTTATCTTGGATAATCATATATATATATATATATATATATATATATATATATATACACAAACACACACACACTCATAGTCCATTATTTATTTATTTACTTACTTACTTTTTTTGGGCAAATTTAATACTATCCTTTACTGCTTTGGCAACTGTTATTACCTTGAAGTCATGCCAATTAAGCTGAGAGAGGGAAACAGGAGATAGACAGAAAGAGAGAAAGAGGGAGAAAAGAGGGATATAGAATAATATAATAAAGAAAACAGTACAAGTCGTTTAAGACCTGTAAAGTGATGATTTTTGATGATTTCTCTCTCTCTGTAAGCGTGCCGAAGGATCCTCTAAAATGCCTCCAGCAGACGGCACACAGGATGTAAAAGACGGCCTCATCAGCATATACTAATGATAGCGCTCACATGTGCATAAATCTGCATATAAATGAGGCCAGGAAACTTCCTCACAGCCAATCAGAGCAGTGACGGGCTAATACCGCAGCAGGGCGTTCGCAGAAGACCGGGTGCTTGGATTACACCAAACCGAGGAAATGGATTTTTCCCTCTTTATCTTCAGCTACTTTACTTATTTATTTGTTTGCGTGCCGCTGTTTCTGGGCTAAAGTTTAGTCCTTCTTTCATCTGCCGAGACGAAAGCAGCTCTCATTTCACACAAATAGCAGATACAATACAATCGTAACAATAACATGTCAGGGAGAAAAAGCTTCTGGACATGAGAGTGAGTGAGAGAGAGCGAGAGAAAGAGAAAGAGTGGTAGAAGTGGAAAAGTAGGTGATGGGTGGAATAATGGAGGCACAGATGAAAGTGAAAATGTGGAAATATGAGGAGTTTAAGCTCACTCTGCCCTGGGCTCTACACTGCTGTGTACTAAAGCAGTAGAAAAGCAGCAGAGAAAATGAAAAAGAAAAATTTATTCTGGTTTCTGTGCCGCTAGTGGAAAGGAACAAAGAATTAGAACTCAATTCCACCTTTTATTAGACAGTCAAGCTCTGTGCTCACTTTTAATAAACTCTTGAAAACTCTTTAACTTAGCATTTAAATAAAAGTTTATGTCTCTTTGGTATTTATCTTTGAATGTGATTTCTGTCTTCTATGACTTAAAGTCACAGATAGCTATGACTAGCTGAAGATGAATGGTTTGTTGTCACGCATCACATGTCCAGAAGACCTGGTGTCACGCCACCTCCACCCTTACAGCAAAATCTGCAGGAATTGTATGAGACTATTCAAACGGCATGGGATGGATTATCACAGGACACCATTAAGAACTCCATGCCAAGACGTCTGGCATTAGCATTAGCAAACATAGCTGGCAAAAACCATACTGAGAGACACTACTTTTGTATGTGTGACTCAATAAATATTGCCCATATCAGTCTAAATTTAACATCATTTATTGTCCCTGGTAACCTTTATCCTCCCTCCCAATAGCACTGCAATCCCACACTTCCTTCTGGGTGCAACTAGTTTTTTGATGATAAGTGTATTTTTGGTTACTAAACACATTATGTATGTGTTACAACAGGATGATTGCATATACAGAGAATGTGGGTGCCAGACTGACCTACTTTCAGTCCACAACTGACTCCTACTGAAAAGCGCATTACTGAACTCAAAATACAAAGCTGAAAATGACACTTTCACTGTCATATCTGTTAGTCTGTCACCTATAATACAAGTGCAAAAAGATAACACTGACCACTGCTTGATGACACAGTTGACTGACCTAAACTTTACTACATGCATTTTTACACACACACACACACACACACACACACACACACACACACACACACACACACACACACATACACACACACACACATACGCGCACACACACGCACACACACACACACACACACACAGATACAGTGAGGGCACAAAATAAATGAAGTCATTTAGTTTACAGAACAACACTCTGAGGAACAGGTAAGCGAAAGAGAAGAAGTGCATATGTGTGTGTGTCCTGTTCAATTCAGAGAGCCGTTAGTTTCCCCCTTCATTAGAGGAGGTGAACAGTGGGCTCCTGTGGAGAGAGAAAAGCAGGAAGAGAATGAGCAAGGGAGCCAGCACCTCTCCTCTTTCCACCCTCCAACCCTCTTCCTCTCATTCTTTCCACAATAATACAACGTGCATTACACTGTGACTGGGTGTTGACCTTTCAGCCAGGACACTGAATATATATCAGACTGAACTCTTGATTCTGCTTTACACAGAACACGATTTGTGTTTTTACGATAATATAACTGTGACACATATTCCACTGCAAATATGAGCTCTGTCCACTCTGTTCAATTACTCCAAGTGCCTAAATCCATCAGATTAACACTGATCTCTGGTGTGTGGATGTGTGGGTGTGTGTGTACCGACTGATCTGGTAGTAACTACTTTAACTACTTTTTAAAATCTACTACGGCTACTATTACCACTGCTTCTACTACTACTACTATTGCTGCTAACTACTTTAACTACTTTTTAAAATCTATGTTCTGGTAGTGATAATTCTTAATTTTACACACTATTTTTTTGATTTTGTGACACATTTACTTCAAAGCAATGCAAGCTAACTGTCCACCACATAGCCATGTGGTTGCACTGTGTGCTCTAAAATGCAGAGGCTGTTAGCTGAGTCTCGAAGCAGTACTGTTACATTCCCTACACCCTACCACCTATTACCACTGCTACTACTACTACTACTATTACCACTGCTACTACTACTACTACTACTACTATTACCACTGCTACTACTACTACTACTACTACTATTACCACTGCTACTACTACTACTACTATTACTATTACCACTGCTACTACTACTACTACTACTACTACCACCTATTACCACTGCTACTACTACTACTACTACTATTACCACTGCTTCTACTACTACTACTATTGCTACTGTTACCACTGCTACTACTACTACTACTACTATTGCTATTGCTACTGTTACCACTGCTACTACTACCACTGCTTCTACTACTACTACTATTGCTATTGCTACTGTTACCACTGCTTCTACTACTACTATTGCTACTGTTACCACTGCTACTACTACTACTATTGCTATTACCACTGTTACTGCTGCTACTACTACTACTACTACTACTATTGCTACTATTACCACTGCTACTACTACTACTATTGCTACTATTACCACTGCTACTACTACTACTATTGCTCCTGTTACCACAGCTACTACTAATAATTTTGCTACTGTTAACACTGCTACTACTACTACCATTGCTACTGTTACCACTGCTACTACTACTACAACTGCTACTACTGCTGCTACTGTTATGACTGCTGCTACTAGTACTGCTCCTATTACCACTGCTACTACTACTACTACTACTACTGCTGCTACTGTTATGACTGCTGCTACTACTGCTGCTCCTATTACCACTGCTAGTACTACTACTACTACTACTGCTACTGTTACGACTGCTGCTACTACTATTGCTCCTATTACCACTGCTACTGCTGCTACTACCGCTGCTCCTATTACCTCTGCTACTACTACTACTACTACTGCTACTGTTACCACTGCTGCTACTATTACCACTGCTACTACTACTACTACTGATGTGTGATAAGCGAGTCTGATGAGTATAAGCGAGGAGCAAGAAGCAGAAAACCTGGGGGTTCGTTGGAGTACAGTGATTCCAGAATGCTCTGAGCTCTCTTGTGGCTGCACTCCACTTCCACATCTTTGTCTTTTTTTGTAGATGTCTGATGAGGTGTGATGATTTAGGCCTTCTCTTCACATGAGGCAAATTGCATAATGCATCTGACATATCACTTGTGTTTGTGTGTGTGTGTGTGTGTGAGAGAGAGAGAAAGATAGTATGTGTGTAAATGTGTATAAGGCTATTCATATGTTAAACACCTGCCAGCTCCTCTTCATAGGTGTCAAGTGAGATGCCTGTGGCAGAGCAGGACTACAGTCCAGTGGAACTACCTAACAAAGAACGACTCTCTCTCTCTCTCTCTTTCTCTCTCTCGCTCTTAACCTCTTTGTCTTTCTTCCTTTTCCTCTCTAAAATAAAAGCCTTGCTGGGAGTAGTGACCAGGTGTGCTGCAAAGCCTTCTGGGATGTGTAGTTCTAGACTTAAGAACAGCATGTGTTCAGTCACTCTCTAGAGAGGCTGTGTATAAAATATTATTTTCACACATCGCACACACAAAAGCATGTGCACACGCATACACACACAAACACACACAGATTAGTGTGACAGCATAAGCACATGGCCTGAGTCTTAAATAATTGAATATAATTCATAATTCATGAGACAGCAGTGTAAATATTCACTCAAGCACCCAGGAGCTTCCACAAGAGCAACTCAACAACCCATCCAACTCACTTCATTCATATCTTTAACCTATAGCAGAATGAGGAGCAGTTCTGCTTTGAGCGACAATGCAGCCTAATACTAACACATATCTAATGTAACGATTACACGGTAGTCATCCATCATCTCTCAACTCGATGTCCGCTACAGGATTAAATCTCTGCATTTTGACTGTGGACATGATTTAAACCAATTACAGAACCACATATGAACTGTCTGATTGGCGCTAGCTCAGCTCATTTGCATTAAGTTCGATCAGAATGAGAGAGCAGAGACAGGATGTGCATCAGTGTACATACTGCTGTCTCACCGTATTATAGCACATTATGAATTCTTTGATCTAAATATATCTCAGCTATGCTTACATTTACGTTTTATTCTTTATACATTATATTATATATTATATTTTTTTATGAATGATAAAGACGACTAGTTAGCCATGTGTCACTTAAGCAAATGTTTCACCCTACTTCAGTAACTTGAATTGTTGAGCTCTCCACCACAGCAAAGTGTCCACCTCCTCTACATATCTCTAAAAATATCTTTCAGGCCATTCAAAATGAAGGTAAGCCAGGACTACAACTTTATTTCAAATACTAAGGGCCTGCATGTTAAATTGCTTACATATAATAACAATGCAATAAGCCTAAAGATTAAAAGAATAAAGGCTTCTTTAAGCATTTAGGGGCAATTATGATGTGTATAGTGACATAATTACCTATCAAAGTCAACTTTGTAATAAGACTAACTGAAGGTCACACTTATAATACCATGGTGTGTTGAAAGGCGTCAGCACTTGGCAATGTCACAAAAAAATTACTTTCAGTCTGAACCATTATACTGGCACAAAGTACAAAGGAAACATGGAGAACTGGCTTAGCAGCACCCACAGGCGTATAATCTTCTTATTCGGGGCATGAACAAAGAATATAGAGGACAGCCCTGATGCCATCCTTCATGCATGTACAGTGAGTAGAAACATTTTTTTTACTTTATTTTTTGTTATTGAATAAACTTCCAGTGCATATATCCACTTCATATTTACATACATAATGGTTTGTACATGTACATGTTTTGTAGAACCGGTTGAGGTTTATTGTTCTGTATCAGTCAAATTCACCCCTTCTGTCAATAAAGCCAATTCATGGCCATGTTAAGGGACATTTTTCATTGCTAGTGTGCTCTCTACCCCTTTTTAGCGTCACTGTCTGCAGCAGGAGTGTGTGGTTACACTTAGGGATCAGACAGATCACTTTCCAACCCATAGGTGTCCGACACACTCAGCCCTGAGGAGTGATCTGAGTGGAGAGCGCTAGGTTTGAGACACACACACACACACACACACACACACACACACACACACACACACACACACACACACACATTGAGTATGTAAGACTACAGCAACAGCAGTGCTTTAAATAGAATTGTGGCCTACGACAGGTCCTTAATCATGTCCTCAATAACTATCAGCCAGTTCATATCCTCATCCTGTATATCAGGTAGTGTTCTGCAAAACAGAATAATCAGTATGAAGTAGCTGTTACTCCTTAAGCTTTGCACTATAAGACTATAATGTATATAGTCTATACAAATATATCTAATTTATATATCCATGCACAAATACCTGTTAGAACACTGCATCAACCAACACTATATTCTGTTACTGCTACGTCAATGACTGCTGTGTTCATATATGCTATATGCTGATGTCATGTTACATCCTTCATTACACCACTCTACATATTCTCAGTGCTGTGTACTGTATCTGGCCTGTGTCACGTGTTGTGTG
>CM067480.1:11422234-11444336 GCA_034552555.1 Semaprochilodus insignis
GTTTTAATACTACTAAATTAATAATACAAATAAATTAATAATAATAATAATAATAATAATAATAATAATAATAATAATAATAATAAATGAATATAAATAAATTCCACAGCTCAAACTTGCATCTTGATACTTGATACGTCTCCTACACCCCCGCCAACGTTAACAGTGGTCCTCTGAAAGACCTTAAGTGTGGTCATGTTTTGCTTTTTATAAGAGTGCAAGACGAACCTAAAGATGTTCATCCTGTCTGTAGAACATGCAGGAAGAAAATCGCTGTGGAAGGGGGCACAAACCATAAGTGTCTTCTCTAGTCTCTTCTAGTGGGTAACCACCACTCACTACTTTAAGAGAAATGTCCTGTTGTAGCACATTTTTATAGCTAACTTTGTACATAAAACTCTAGACAGGAAGATTTGATAGCTTCAATTTCCTTATCAAAACTCATTACCAGCATTGAGACTACAAAATTGGCCTCTTAGTCGCCAGCTCCTTATTAGAAACGTCCAATGTTTCATGTCCATGTTTCAGCTTAAAAGGTGCAGCAATTATTCTAAAGCCTCAGGCGCCAAAATTAAACTGCTGCACCATTTAAGGTGGAATGGGAAAAAAAATCAGTTTGATCCTGACTGTAAAATACTTTTTACTACAGCAGTTTTCAGTTTAACTATATGACTTTCCTTAAGCTGTGTGCCAGGATTGGGGAGCTTTGCCCTCGTTTTTTAGTTTTGGTGGGGGGACAGCTTAATTCCCCCTGTAGTTGCCACCTATGGCAGTGGTGCGCATTCTGTGTGACATAGAGCTGATACAACTATAATGTATGAATCTGGCCTGAAGTCTTTTGTTGGTGTGTTATGATCTCACAAACAGCCACTTCTATAGGACATTTATTGTCCTTGGCAGATATACCAACTGTATACACAGTTTATACACTGTATAAAAGCCTGTATGATCACTGTTAGACTAGACTACTGTAGACTGATCACATTCAAATAAAGATAACCTACGGAAACTCAACTTATGCACAAAGATAAACACTAGAATTTACCACAAAGCTCTGATTCACAGCAGAAATGGTAGCGGGTCAAGGCAGAAATTCACAGAATGCCTAAACAATTATCCCCACCCACACACTAATACATCACCAAAAATTAATAAAAGTGTTAACTCATATTAATTTATAGTTCACAATTAACGTTTACTCCACTGTTTTACTTCACTGTTATTCAAGGTCATTTAAACATTCAACAAGATTTTTAACCACTCCAGTACTTTGAAGGATATTACTTTATTTTTACTGATGTATTATTTTTACTTCATGATTTTTCTGCATATATATATAGTGTTTGTTTCTCTTTTTACCTTCCTGTTGGTCTGTCCATCTATATTCCCTCTCTCTCTCTCCCTCCCTCTCTCTCTCTCTTCTGGTTAATTCTTCTGGTCTATCTTTTTCTGGTTAATTCTCTGTGCTCAGTCTCAGCATGCACGCAGCAGACCTTAGCTTAAATCTGATCTGACTCTACAGCTAAGCAGATTTCACTGCATTTTATAGCACATGCAAAACCCACGCTACTCTACAAAAATCCCAACATACACATGCAAGCAGTTATGCTCGTGCACAGACATTTTGGGTGGGAGATGGCAGGGGCTTAAAGGGAAAAGGGCAACTTGGATTAAACTTAACTTAATTCACGAGAAAATATAATGAAGTTTCACATAAAACCAAACATGCAATAATTTTTGCAAAGGCAGCGGAAAGCACTGATGTTAGTTCCTATTCTGTGATTTGAACTGAATTGTCAGCACACATAGCCATAGTATTACTCACTACTCTATTTAGTTATTATTTAGCCTGCATATATATGTATGACTGTGTTGTTAAAACCAACATATTTGCATCAGTTTCCCCCACTCACACTGATGTTATGTATATTCAACTTGAACTGCTTTGTGAATGAGGCAAAACACAGCACAGAGGTCCTTTGCATATAACAGTCTTATAGTTGCAGTAACAATCAGTCAGTTTAATTCAAATACATAAACAGAGGTTGCAAAATAGACCTGGCAAAGTTATGAGTATGAGAATATGAAAGAATATGAGTGTTTGGAGTGTAAAAAGTGGTCACTGGGGGAAACATTCAGCATTGTTTTCCTCTCACTCACTCTCCTTCTGAAAGAGTGTGTATACCTCAGTAATGACAGAGTGTGTGTGCTCTACAACAGAGTGTGCATCGTGTACTGACCTGTGGCTCTGTGGTGGGCGGGGTCTGCTCTGCTCCTGCTGAGTGTGCGGAAGCAGTGCTGATGGTGACGTTTTTGTCGGAGCGGTTGCTGCCGTCGCGGCTGCGTGGTTTGTGTCGCTCCCTGCTGCGCTCACTGCACGACAGAGACACACACAGAGACGGAGGAGAGGGACACGCCGCCGCCATCACACACGCACACAGAGACACACACACAGACACACACATTCAGAGTTAACTCTCTCTCTCTCGCTCTCTCTCACAGTCTATCTGTGTCTCTTGCCCGCACTGAAGCAGCTGGTGCAAACTGGGTTAGATGCAGTCAGCTGTGACGGCCCTAATCCTTACAGGGCTTATTTACCCCCTCTCTCTCTCCCTCTCTCTCTTTCGCTCTCTCACTCACAGATTCACTCTTTCTTTCTTTCCCCATTCTCTCACAGACTCATTCTCTCTCTCTCTCTCTCTCTCTCTCTCACACACACACAGACTGTGTCTCTCTCTTTCTCTCTCAGACTCACTCTCTCTCTCCCCCTTCCCCTCTCCCTCTTCCTCTCTGTCTCAATTAAGTTCAAGGTGCTTTTTTGGCCTGACAAAAATGGAGAGTTTTACACAAAAATTGAATTAGAAACATGTCTAGTTTGTGTTTAGACGCACTTTCAACAGATAACTGTTAATCTTAAAATGTTAAACAGGGCAAAATGTGATGTTGCATTTTTAGAGCGAATAGACAAAATAAAAAGATGGTCTTTCTTTCCTATCCTTGCTCTCTCTCTCTTGCTCCTTTTTTACTCCTTCTTTCTCTTGTCTCACTCTCTTTTTCTTGTTTCTGTCTCTGCCTCTCTTTTTCTCTTTTCAATATGTCATTTTTCTCTTCCTTTCAATTCTTTTTTTCTTTCTCTCTCTCTCTCTCTCTCTCTCTCTCACAATCTCACTGAATTTCAAGCATTCTGTCAGGAGGTGCAGCTTTGTCCATTTGGTCTGCACTGCTCACATATTGTTTTTCCAGGATCCAGGATCTCCCGAGCCTGCCAGTCTCTAAAGCCAGATTGTAGTGTCTATAGCTCTCTCTCCTCTCTCTCTCTTGGTGCTGTTGCCCTGTGTTTATTTTTTCCAGTTTATGTCTGTCTGGACTCACAAAACAAAACAAATAATCCATAAAATAAACAAAAGAAAACACATGCAGGTGCGCGCGCACACACACACACACACACACACACACACACACACACACACACACACAGGTCTGTAATATCAGAGAGCAGCAGACTGAGAGTGTGTCCCCTGTTGTCTGGCTGTGGGTGATTCTCTGGATCACTGCCTTCCTTTCATTATAACATCCAGATTAAACTAGTTTATCAACAGCCATTTTCAGTGCACAGTAATCCATCAGGAAAGCAGGACTGCATGAAAAGCTTTCAGCCGTGATTCCAAAAATATGATCCATGCATGCAAAAGGTGCGGTGAAGGAAAAAAACTTGTTTGTCATGTGAGATGCTTCTTAAAATCTAACACAGACACTGAAAAGACGAAAAAGACAGCAGATGTTCTATAACCCACTTCTGCTTGCTAAGTTCTCAGTTAATAGAGCAGCCTGTGTCCTGTGGCACTGCTTTCAGTGAAGCTGTTAAAACGAGCACGCTGGCACAAACTGTTCCTCTGTGGTTTAAACAGCTCTGTGTGGTTGAGCAGAGCTATGTGCTGCTCTAAGAGTCTTCACACATGGAGAAACAAAGAGGGGATGCATTTAACTGGTGCTGAGTGGGACTGGTAAAATTCATCATCACAAACAACCCAATGCATTTTTAGATTATGTTTGCGTTAATGAAGTTAATGAAGTCATGCTTCCTGAGAACTGGTCCTCTGAGCTGAGAAATGTCTAACAAACCTCACAAAGCTTGTTTTGATTAGACTGTTTGGTTCTGCTCTAAATTACACAAAAGAGAAGTTTACACAGTAGTGTAACCAGACAGACATTTCCAGAGGGGAAATTTGCAGTCACATAGTAAAAAGAATATTTAACAAAACAATTACTAAATTATTAATACAACTTCTGAAAGTATTCAGATATTTGATGTTTATAAGCATTAGGTGTTATTTAAACCCAAGGCATTAACTGAAATAGTAATACACTAAAGATATACAAAATCATAATTTATAGGGTGCTTTCTATCAGAGGTAACTCCAAAAGCCTTATGTTATTAAACCCACACCTGCATTTCAGAGCAGAGACAGAAACCCCATTCCTGTCCCTACATGGCCACACTGTGAGAAACTGAAGTCAATTTGTCTAAAAACTACTGAAAAACAGATTTTCTGCAATTAATGCGTTCAGTTAAGCATTTTCTACTGTTCTCTGATGCTCTACATAGAAATTACATAGTATGTAACTTTCAACTTTCAGTACTGCATATAACCTAGAGCTACTGTAGTTTAGTTATACTATTTAAACAAATACACAATGACAAACGTAATTACACAGTTATCTACGCATTTACATTGCTTGTTTCAATGTCAAAAACATGACAGACAAAATGGCAAAAAATGAAAATATATTTTAAAGCACATTGTGTTTTCCTCCTGGGGGTTCAAGTCAACTTCATTTTGGTTCATTTGCAAAAGCTGGCAAGTCATTAAACATCCACACCTGCTGACAGATCTTCAATTTCTTTTTAATCACTATGTCAATTGCAATTTAACCATCTTTCAAGCACTCCCTCTTCTAGATATTTGCCGCTGTACGGGGCTGGCCTGAGCCCCCTACAGCACCACTGAGTGAAAAAGCATCAGCATAGCCTGACATGTACGCTGAAAAAAATGATGCATTAAATTTAATTTTAGAAAACTAAAGCTATTTTAGGGTTCCAATTTTAGGACTTGAAGACCACCAGCCGGTGCAGATTTCTGATCTAATACACCTAAGAGTATGTAATCAGTAGTTATTAGTATTTAATAATATAGTATTCTTTAATCTGCAGAACAAAGATTTACCTTCGCTGTGTTTTCTAAGATCTAGACAGCAGTGTGTGGCCAATCAACAGAATAGCACATCATGATCTTTTGCACCTCAACTGGAATGTAGTAGGTTGTTAATAGGGCTGTATCTGTTGAATATTTTCATTTTTTAAATATTTTAGAAGGATAAGAAAAACTTAAAAATGAATTATATTTATTTACTTTACTTTTAATAAAACCAAATTAAAATACTACTATGTAATGAAAAAAAAACATGACTGGCAAATAATTATTTTTATAGCTAGTAGTATCAAATGTTAATCTGTGTCATAATGCCCAATTTGGCATTAGGTGGTACAACCCTCCATGGGGCTGGTATTGTTTGAATGTGTTGGTGAAACAGTGGACTGAGCATATTCCGGCTTCTATATGAGTAAGCAAATCCTAAACTCCGCTGGGTCACTCATTTCTGAGTACAGTTTAAGTAAGTTTCCTACTGCTCTCTAGCCGACATGCTCTCATTTCTTCTCAGAAACTATTAAAACTGAAAGCGTGCTTGTTAGCTACTAAGCCGAAGCAGTTAACTTATTACATTTATTATTATCGTTATTCGAATGGTTTTGCTGTTTTCAAATAGTGTAATTATAGAAGTAAAGCAGAGTTCTTAGTTTTATGGAAACTTGGAGTAAAAAGAATTGAGCAGTGTGATACGTGCTTCATCTATACCACTGTGAAACGGTATATCACTTTTTTGGGTATCTAGATATTGCTAGAGAAGGAGGAGTGGTGGCGGCAGCCTTCAAAACACTGCTTTCTTCTCATACTGTCTGCTTAGACAATGATGCTCTGCACAGGGATCACTAAGTAAGTTCTTTTTTACTTTTAGCTGAAACACATTTGATCTGGGGTAAAAACCAGGTGGGAAGGTCATCTCCTGATGTGAGTTGTTAGTTATTGTTGAAATACATGAGTGTGCATATATGCACAACAGAATTTTAATCCCTAAAGGCCTCATTATCAAAAGACCCCTTACTACACTTATTAAACAAATCAGACACTGGTAAGACATGACTAGTCAATGCTAGTCATTATTTTTTTTGATAGTCAATAAATTTAAATCTTGTAAACCTTATAAAAACGTACACAAAATTCAGAAAACAAGTTGTTTTAAAATATCTATAGTATATTTTGTATATTATGCCTAATATACAAATAATAATCCTGATAATCCTGAAAAACATTTTATCGTGGTTTACTATATCACCAGGACTACAAAAAAAAACATAAACATATTTAAGACTGTAAATATTTAAGACGTCTTGAGTATCATTTTATTAAATAGTAACGAGTATGTGTGATACTTACAATGTGCTGTTTTACTTCATGCACATATGGTTTGTGACTGCCAACGTATTCATGAAGCTGAGCAATTTTCCACCTTTCTGAGGGATAAAAAGTCTCTGTCTGCTGCTTGTTCCTTCTGCCATGCTGCAGCTGTTTTGATTGTTAACAAGCTCCACTGTTACCGTGCATGTTTAATACATATGGTATAATACTGAAGTACAGAAAAATGACACATTTACTGTGACAATTTTACAGTGAGCTAGAAAAGTCTTGAGGTCCCATGTGAAAATGCTTACATTTTGCTTACCTTTCTAATTTAATAGAATTATTTTTGATTAACAAAATATGTTATCAGCACAACAATTTGCACCAAAAATAAAAAGTTGAAGTTTAAACATTAATTTCTAAGTACACTGTATTTAGTATGTCCTTTTAGCGGCTTTAACGACAGTGTGAACTTGAGCTGGCACAGACTCCACAAGCTTGGTCAAAAGCTTCTGATCAGTAGATCAAATCCACCTGAAAGTCATACGAACACATGCTTCAGTGGAAAAGATAAGACAATACAAAGGTCTTAACATGCTTGAAATTTGCTTATATATTCATAATCAAAAATATAGTTGCTCCCAGAAGAAGTGTCAGATTCCAATGCTATAGGGGAAGGAAGATAAAGGTTACCAGGAACAATAAATTATGTTAAATTTAGACTGATATGGGCATGCCAGATGTCTCGGCATGGAGTTGTAGAGGTTCTTAATGGTATTCTGTGATCATCCATCCCATGCAGCTGGAATATTCTCACACAGTTCCTGCAGATTTTCTGGTAGGGGTGGAGGTGGAGTGACACCAGGCCTTCTGAACATGTGAAGCGTGACAACAAACCATTCATCTTGGCACTGACCACGGTGCCTCCACACACAAATTCGTTGGTCGTCTCCACCAAGACAAAAGCGTGACTAATCACTGAGGATGACCCGCTGCCATTCTGAGTCACTCCATGACAGTCTGGCACAACACTATTGCAGTCTTTGGTGACGTTGACGTGGTGTTAAGGGCAGTCATTGAGGGCATCAACGCTTGTTGAATGTCCACAATTGTGGTTGTTGGGCCACTCCGCACATATCAGACAATTCATCGGTTCTCTCTCTGTGTGGTTAATGTAGGTCTCCCAGATCCTTTATGTCGCTTCTTCTATCCACTGCGGCCAACAGCGTGCTGTGGTAGTATGTGTATGATTGCTATGGCATGCAATACATCAATAAGACTTAAAATGCATCCCTCTCCAACTCTTCCAACTGCTCAGATTGCTTTTGATCTCTTCTCGGAGGCATACTTTGCTTAGAAAGGATGCTACCAACACAACAGCACGAGTGGAATAGAATGGACAGCACGTGCAACAAGACGACCTTATAGAGTCAGTCAGGTACAGCGATAATGCCCATCCTTGCTTACGTCACATGCGCAGCCAAGCGAGAAACTTGAACCATTTGCATGTCTCATGATGTCAAACCCACCAGGTTTCATTCCTGTTGGGTGATTTCTTCTGGGTGCAACTTTTTTTTTCGATGATGAGTGTATTTAACTACTAAGAATTTCACTTGTGCAGATTAGTTAAGTAAAAAATGGCTAGAAGTAGCTTCAGTAATATTCTTCCAGCAATAGTCCAAATGAGAAATATTAGAAATATTGCCAACATTTAAGACTTACGCACAACAGTGAAAAAAGTGAAAGCAAAACACACAATGTTTCCTGAGGAAGAAGAGGACATAAAAACAGAAACAGAGGAAGGGAACTAATGGCGTCATTATTATTACAGTGCTTAACCCATAAAAGCCAAGTTATTAGTACTTTAAGTTACTGAAAATACACTTTCTACAGAATTTCTCTGCTTGTTTCAAAAAGTTCACAGTAAGAAATAAAATGTAAATGGAGGTATTTTAAGGTTTGAACACCACTGTGGGCCTAACAGGGTTAAATTGCTGCTGTGCCTAAATTCCAGAGCTCTGCTGGGACATTTTGGTGGAGTGGCAACAGGAAAGCCACCAACAATAGAGGGCAAAATATAGCTCTCTGCCAGCAGCGGTCAGGCAGAGTGGGTCAACACCAGCAACGAAGAGAGAGAGAGAGAGAGAGAGAGGAAGAGAGAGAAAGTGTGTGTGTGTGTGTGTGTGTGTGTGTGTCTAAAAGTTTCATATACTAATTTCATAGACTGGTTATCAGTCACACTTGCTTATCTCTTACTGATCAACAAGGAATACAGAGAGCCACATATGAATAACTACTCTACTATACATACCAACACATACACACACACACACACACACACATACACACACACCTATTCATTTTCATTTGTCAGTGGCCGTACACACACGTGTTGTATATCTGTAACTACATACAGTACTGTGCAATAGGATACAGCCAAGTTCAAAACAGCCAAGTCCAAGTTAACCATTTTCACTACATAACAAGTTTTTCGGTGTTTGTGTCCACCTTTGCCTTTATTACAGCTTCCTTCCTCTTAAGGAGCCTTGCTTTCAGTATTTCAAAGAAATCTACAGGGATATTTTGTCACACCTCCAATGTCTTAGTCAGTCTTAGAATTAAGACTTTTTGACTGCACATCCTTTCAGACAATTCCGGAATGGGTAATCGGGAGAGTTGGGAGAATTTCCGGTGGAGTGGTAGAGTTTTGGGCTGCTTACTGCAAGTTAATAAATAAATTGAAAATATACACATTAATGATCAGACAAACTGCAAACACATCCAAGCATGAAGGCGGCCATATAGGTGAACTAGGCAATCGGCTAGAGCAGCACTCCAGCAAGGGCAGATTTACAAATGAAACTGGTCACTGGGTGAATTATGAATAGGAAAGTGCATAATGCCCAGAATAGTTTCTGTTTATAGAGAACGTTAAGGTTTTTGTGAAAAAGAGCCAATCAGATTACTTGTTACGCTAAGAGCAGGCACTAGTAGGGAAAGCTTTGTCCTTGTTCGTGAGATTTGTGCAAGTGTAGCCAGAACAAACCGAAAAATCATGTTTGTACATTATTGAGCCTAACACTACAAACCATTACAAACCACTCCACCAGCCTTTCTTCACACCACCAATCCACAATCCTTACTCCACACCACCAGTCCATCACCCTCAGCCCACACCATCACTCCATTGCTCCCGTTCTTCACATGCCCACTCCACCATCCTCATTCCATACCACCAGTCCAGAATCCTTACTCCTTACCACCAATCCACAATCCTTACTCCACACCACCACTCCACCACCTTCACTCCACACCATCACTTCACTGCTCCCGTTCCTCACATGCCCACTCCATCATTCTCACTCCACACCACCATCCTTACTCCTTACCACCAATCCACAATCTTTACTCCACACCACTAATTCACAATCCTTACTCTTTACTACAATCCTCAATCCTTAGTCCACGCCACCACTCCACCATCCTTTCTTTACACCACCACACCACCATCCTCACTCCACACCATCACTCCACCATCTTCACTTCACAACACCACTCCACCATCCTGACTTCACACCACCACTCCACCATCGTCAATCCACACCAGCACTCCACCATACTTTCTTCACACCACAATTCCACTGCCCTCTCTCCTCACCACCATTCTACCATCCTCACTTCACATCACCACTCCACCATCCTTACTCCACACCACCAATCCACTAATCTCACTCCACACCACCACTCACATGTATATACAGTATAAACACACACATACATATTGAGAAATATGTATACATACATAAGAGTGCAATCAGAGACAGATCATTTGATTATATGGCTGTATGACTAACGGCTCATGGGTCATCACTGCCTATGTTAAGTCTTTTTTAAAACCATCAACTGAGATATCAATATGCATATCATATAACCAGCTCCTATCCCACATTACTCACACGTTCCAGACCTCACTATTCAGATAAAACATTTTTTTTATTTTAATTAATAGAACAAACTCATTAAAATTCCTCTCCCCTAAATGAATCTCCATTCACAGTCTAGCTCATTAATTCTGCTGATAAAAGTCATTCCTCATTAAACTCTAAGTCTCCTAATTAGCTTTAACTGGAATAAATAATTGAAATTAAAAAGTCATTATAAATGAAATAAGCTCATTTTCCTCTTGGGTGAGTACATTGTGAAGTGTGAATGGGAGATTTCAATGTAAATGCTGAATGGATTTAACACACTGTCATTCCTATAAAAAAGTAGAAAATTAAAGCTGTGAGTGTGTGCAGCATTTTCAGCATATTTTACCTGTGTCTGTTTGACCCTCGTGAGTGGTGGGAGTGGCCTGAGTGGACAGAGTCTGTGTCCATGGCAATGCCCTATCTGCCCTATGACTGGTGAAGAGCTTTGTGGAGTGTGGAGTAAAAGCCACAAGCTGTTGATCAGTAATGAAGAGTGATGTCAGTCTGCTTTCAAAGATCAACCTAGAAAAGAGAGGGAGAAAGAAAGAGGGAGAGATTAAACATACAGCAAGTATTACGGAAGTGCATTTAGATTAATTTTGATGTTCAGGTAGGCGAAAGTGTTGAACAAATGTTTGGTTAAAACATCCAAAATCAACACAGAAATGAGAGTACAGCAACGGAAGAACAGTAGAAGAACAGTACTGAGTGAAGTATGATGATGAGGATGATGATGTTGATTACTGCAGTAGAATAAACAACTAAGCGTCTTCTGTTTCTCTTCTGTTTAAAGGCTTTGCTGA
The DNA here is from genome assembly GCA_034552555.1 of Semaprochilodus insignis. NCBI lineage: Eukaryota > Metazoa > Chordata > Actinopteri > Characiformes > Prochilodontidae > Semaprochilodus > Semaprochilodus insignis. The sequence continues at coordinate 11,433,527 of CM067480.1, forward strand.
TATTTAATAATCATCAGTTTCATTACTAGGCAGGGGAGTCCGCAAGTGATGGTGGATCTGACTAACCAGGTTACATAAATCAGTTTTGGTATCTAGTCTTGATACTAGTTATGCTATAGTGCCAACACATAATATGCAACCACATTTTCCATAATTATCGTTAAAGTTCTGCTTGTGTGTTTTTTCTGTAACTACACCCTCCCTTAAAAAATGTGGTTTAATGCCTCCTGCCCAATGAAGTCTCAGCTTCAGCCCTGCAGCAGCTTAGTTCTAGAAGCAGCCACAGCCACTGAAGGACAGCGTGCCGCAGCAAAACCAAGAGTGGACTTGAAAACTACAAGACTATATAGTATAGTGTGTCTATTGCACTGTCCTGTCTGCACTGTGTATGGCGTATTGTTTTAGACTTGTATTTCTGTAGCAAGTTCTCTTTCTCACCGGGCAAAAAAATTAGTCGCATTAGCTGCAATTTGGTTTGGCATGGACTAGTTTTTGGACGTAGGCGACATCAATGCATCAAACACTTTTACATCAAAGAATTGCACAGTTGGGACAGATTTGGTAGATGTCTTTCCTGACACAATTCTGAGGAGAACTTCCTGTAGACTGTGATTTTTGCCACTGCTGGGAGACCCCGTGTGACTGTACTTTTCCATACACCTGCAAATTCACCTACTTCCTTCACACTGTGGCTTTGTGACTAATTTTGCACACAGCAAACCAGACATTCACTGCACTGTACCACCCTATCTCAATCTATGAATCCCGTCACACACACTGAAAGACTGTTTATAGTCCAATTTATAGCCCAATCATCCTCGTGCAATGATCAACTTTGAACAACTGTGCGAGGGATCAGAGAAAAAGCATATGTAATGTGCTCAGGGATAGGTGGCCTCTCCATTGCCACAGTGTGCACACAAGATAAAAATCTGATTCTAAATTTATTAAACTGAGTGCTAAAAGATTTTCATTAGGTAAAATGGTTGTTTTGCCAACATGAAGCAAAACAAGTCCATTCTCGCAACTACAGCCATGAAACACACATTTGCTAGCAGTAGTCTACTGAAAGTCTACTGTGTGTCCTACTTCACTACACTATACCTGTCCCAAAAGTTTCCAGACACCTCTTATGTAAATTAGTAGTAAATTCAGGCACTTCAGGGTGCACCAATTGCTGCCACAGATGGTCTGTTGCACACACACAACTTTATCTTCATAGAAAAGCATTGCCAATAGAATGAGATGCTCTGAAGTTGCCATGCATAGCCTTAATATCACCATGCCTGATGTCAAGCTGGAGGGGTATAAAGCCCCCCAGTATTGCAAAATGTGCAGTGATGAAACCGTGTTCTCTGGAGTGCAAGTGCTCCATCTAACACCTTTGCAATGTAATGATTTAGAGTGAGGCAGAACTTATAACTGGCTTCACTAATACTCGACTGAATGCAATCAAATACTCAAAACAATGTCCCAACATCTGGTGTAAAGCCTTCTCAGGAGAGTAGAGGCTGAAACTGCAGAAAAGAGAGAAAAACTAACAATTAGTACCACCTGTTTCAGAACAAATGTTGGATGAGCAGGTGTCTACAAACTTTGGGACACATTGTAACTCTCAGTAACTATATTAGCCTTTATCAAAGATCAGTCCAATTGTAAAACAGGTGAATGTAGGAAGGTTTTCGCTGGCCATAGTTTTTGTACTGTGTCCCCTAGAAAGAAAAGTGGGTCTAGCAAAAATGGCACTTAAAGACTGTACAATGGAGAAAAAAAACATTATCTGGAATAAATAAAGCTGATGAAAGATCATATGACAGCTGAGTGGAAGAGGGAAGAGAATTTAGGCCACAGTGATTTATGAAGATGCTTTAGTCTCGCCTGACATCACACAGCAAACAAATATACACTCACGCATATGCACATAGGCCCAGAAACAAGACCACCCCACAGGAGGGGCTGTCTTTCCACTAAACCAGACATAGCTCACATGAAAGCACAAACTAAATATAATCATGTCATGTTAATAATATGTAATAAGAGCAAACACACACTAACAGTCTGCACCCCGTCACTGCTTTTCTCACATGTCACACCGAGTGTGAAACTTGAATCATTCGCATTTCTCCCAATGTTAAATACCAAGAGTAATTCTTGTCTGCTGACTCCTTCTTTTGATAATGAGTGTAATATGCAGAATATGAACAATTTGTGACACATTGTGACTCAATTTATCATGATAATGATAATGATAAATTTCATAATATTACACACACTTACATGTCAGTAAATGCACATATTCTGTGGGTTCTTCACATTTTTCCTAAGTACGGCTTTGCTTGTATTCTTTATGGCTCAAAGTAACCCAATATACACAGTCCTACCTGAAGGGTAAGACAAATGACAGAAAGTTTGATTTACGCAGCAAAGTTGACTGTTTCCAAGATGATCACAAGGCTAACATGCTACGTTCACTTAGGAAACTTAGAAAGACGGTAAGGTTAAACATAAGTCAGCTGAAATGAAATGTTTCTACTTGTGAGCAACTGGCAGTATGACAAATGGAACATTTTTGTTATGAAAGTAATGTGTAATTTGAGTAATCACTCCCATCTCTGGAAATTAAACCAAGACTTCTTATCCCGTATGAAATCTTACATTTCTGGGTTAAATCTCTCTCTCTCTCTCTCTCTCTCTCTCTCTCTCTCTCTCTCTCTCATGTTTTACATTGAATACGTTTGATACCAGCCTTCTTAAGTTCCACGAGGACGTCTGCATTTCTCTCAAGAGCTGAGAGCTGAGAACTGGTTTGGTTGAAAATCTGCATATCAGCTCTCACAGCTATATCCTCATGTGATTCACTGGAAATAATGTATCTCACGCTCTGTCCAGTCATGGAATGCTAAACTCTGATTCCAGTACAGTGTTGCGAAATCAAGGCTAAATTGTACACTGACCCATATACCAGCAGCAATTTGTCAAACATAACCTAATTACACATATGTCTTCAGGCCTAGGGTGCAACTTTCAAGGCAGACATCCAAGACAGCTGTTCAATAAATCCAGATGTGTCTTTAAAATCAAGCATGTTTAAAAACTGCCTTAATCTGGATCAATGCAGCTATCTGACCACACACACACACACTTCTCCAAGCACATTCCAAAACACCTACTTTAAGCAGCTACATAGAGCCCTTCACAATTAAGATGATTGTTCACATTTTTACTGTGACATTTGTACAAATAGTCTGCAGTGTGAGCGGTGGTTGAAGCTTAAAGGAATAATTCAGGCACGGAAAGATAGGGGTGCAAAAGCATCCATTACCCCCTCAGTTTCAACTTGGTTGAGCTTTAATTCAGTGAAATATCCTGCCTAGCTCCTACAGAGCAGTTCAGGTTTTAGGCACACTGGACGACCCGAGCGTAAGACGAAGAATACGGTAGGTCTCTTCATGAGTCAAATTACGTCTCAAACGTTTGTGCCATCACAGAGTGTGTTGTGCTGTGTTTGCCATCATGCCAGATTTAGTAAGGGAGGCATTAATTGCTAACAGTCTACAGAAACTTTGTGCCCATGAAGGTAGCCAGTTGCATGGGTTATTGGTTAATAAGAACATTCATGGAGAAGAACACAGACGCAGACAACCGTGCCACACAAAGTAAAAAATGTACTTGAAAAAATGTACTAAATGTTAGGTATTTCTAGTAATATATAATCCTGAAAACCTTGAATCCTTATCCTGATTAGATCCCCTCCCTCGTGCAAACAGTCTGTTCCTAACTCACTCTCATCCTCTACTGATAGTGCCTGCAGTCACAGTCATCAATAAGAGAAATCTGAGCTGGGACACACACACACACACACACACACACACACACACACACACACACACACAGCATTCCTCTGGGATTGCCACACGATACAGTGAAACACACATACACGCATTTATATACACAAAGAATTCCTGCGGGATTACTTCACAGACGCTCAAAACACACAAACACAGTGTATGGGAGTATATACAGGCCATCACAAGCATCCTTCTAATTCCTCCTCTTTTGCCTTTTCTTGTTTTTCAGTAATGTGTCTTTTCATTGCTCTTTATGAGAAAGCTTTGCTGTTGCTAAGGACTTGTAAGGTAGAAATGACCCTATAAATCTCTTGTTCTATGCCAAAGGCCATGCAGGAATGTGTGGACTTCAGATGTGTGAGCCAAAGAACTGTAACCTGAGCACAAAGTGGAAATTATGAAAAGCTGGAGGAAAGATAACAGCTTTACTGGGGTGCAAAATATATAAAACAGGGGTAGGAAGCTCGGCCCACTGCAGCTCTTAGAAATGAGCAAACAGATATTTCACAGCACATTTGTTAGTTGGCTAGAAAATTTAAGGACAAAGCTGCCAAACACCGAGCCAACTTAAATGTCTATTGGACAATACAATTGGACATTTGCCTCAGGATATAAGGGCTCATATTCTGCAGTAAATCAAAAGAAATGACTGTGTGTGACTTCTTAACATTTTTATTCTGTATAGCGGAGTTTGTTTTTTGTATTTTATAATATTTAGAACACGTTGTGTTTTTATGTACCAAAAATGGTCATAATCCTTTTTTATATAACCATCTTCCAACCTCCCTTTATTCTATAGAATTAAACAGGCTTGGTGTTATCGTGCCTGTAAGACTGACATAGATAAACGAGCTCTGTTCTGATTGGCTGTCCTGTATTGAGCCACATTCAGAAAAACAGTAAAAGAAGAAACACTCTTCAGAACTTCATCATGAAGTGGGTGGAGATGGTTGCTTTTACTGACATCACAGAAACATTTAAATTATAACAGTCTTTTTTGTGGTTGAATTTCCACATATGGTCATATGGCTTGGGTAGCAAATGGTGTATTTTAAAAGTTTAACAGGGTTTTGACTTTTCATGATACTGTCCCTCTTAATTATTCACTCAGTTATTCATGAGAAATGATCCTTTGTTAAATGTCCCCCAGGTTCGAGGGTAAGCTTTAAACTGAGAGCATGAACTAGAGAAGGCCAGCTAGCACTGCAGATAGAATTACAAAGCTTTTTATTAACAATCCTTGTAAAGAATTACAGTGCCCTCCAGAATTACTGGCACACTTGGCAAATATGAGCAAAATGGCGAAGAGAGATGTCTTTACTCAATCTTGCCAAAATCTTTTGTTAGAGTGACACCAAAGAACAACAGCCCTTGGTTCCCAAAAGGACCCTTATTCACTTTAAGGCTAAAAGTATGTGGACACCACTCCAAATTTTGAGTTCAGGTGTTTCAGCCACACCCATTGCTTACATGTGTTCAAAATCAAGCACATATCCATGCACTCACTCTCCTTAGACAAACACTGGCAGTAGAATGAGTCACACTGAAGGGCTAAATGACTTCAAACGTGGCAGTGTCATAGGATGCCACCTTTTAAACAAGTCAGTTTGTGAAATTTCTGCCCTGCGAGATCTGCCCAGTTAACTGTAACAGCTATTATTGTGAAATGAAAGAGTAGAAGCAACAACAGCCCAAACTCACAGAATTGTGCAGTGGAGTGCTGAAGCACGTACCAAACAAAAATGGCATATTGCAGTTCCAAACTGCCTCTAAAATAGCATCAGCAATAGAACTGTGTGTCAAGAGCTCACGAAATGGGTTTCTATGGCCGAGCAGCTGCATATAGGCCTAAGATCACTATGCCAAGTTTTGGCAGGAGAGCTGTAAATCACGTCAAAGAAATCTGGAGAGGTGGACTGCTTCTCTGGAATGACAAATCAGGCGACAACATCCGGATGAATCTGGGTTTAGTGGATGCCATGAGAACGCTACCTACTGAAATGTATAAACAGTAACGTTTGAGGGAGGAGAGATAGGGGTCTGGGGTTGTTTTTCAGAGACTGAGTTCAGCTGCTTCGTTCCAGTGAAGGAGAATGTTAATGCCACAAGACAAAGACATAACAGAAAACTATAGGTTTCCATCTTTGTGGTAACTTGCTAGAGGAGTGGAGGCTGTTGTTGTGGCTTTGGAATGGGATTTCCAACAAGTTCATAGAGATGTGATGGTCATGCATCCACACACTTCTGGCCATGTACTATAACACGCATCAAGTTCACAGGTGTTTGGTTCTTTTCCCAATCACAGTTGATGGTAAATCCAAAGTAGCCTTTTTTCCCCTTTACTTTTAAGCACTAACCTGCATTCAAAATGTACAGAGAAGCACAGCCTTTCAGTGAAGTCATTCAGTCTTCTGCAGCCATATCAACAGAGCCAATAACTCTGGAGAGCATTTTTAAGAACCTCTATTTTAAGAATCTAATTAACACTGGCTTTTATCTGGTCCATTAATGTCTTGATAACATACACATGCCCAGATACCAGACACATACTGAAAAGCAAAGCTAAATAAGATGATAAGCTAAGGAGGTCATGGCGAGTGGTTTATGGTATTGGAGTAATTACAATAGAGTAGTGTAGTGGGAACTGGAGCAAGATAAGAGAGCCTGCAGGCATTTACATTTAGCTTTCAAAACTCAGCTTTATACAGCCATTACACCTATAGAGTCACACACACACACACACAGCACAGACACACACACCACTGGGCTGAAAGGTGCTCTCGCATGAGGAATTTGGACGTATGTTTGAAGAACCGAACAGTGTATGAAATCTCCTCTGCACATGCGCCCATACTTTCCTGAGGTTGGCATTTTTATCCAGAGGCAACAGAGAATGATCAAAGACAAAAACAGTGGCATCTCATCACCCGCTGGCAAGACAGAAGGACATGAGAAAGAATGACAAAAACAGTGAGAAATGCAGAGATAAAGACACTGTCAGTGTGGTCATTACGAGCACACATGACTCACATGGCCAGGCCAGCTTGCTCAGACACATTAAAATATGCAGAAGTATGTGATAAGTAAGTAGAACACAGACTTTTCAAACGTTCTTTATAATTAAATGGTTTACATGTTAAAGAAATCATTCGGAGAGGACTGGTGTAAAAGGCTTAATTCTAGAGAAACCTACAGAGTCAGAATTGTTGGCCATGGCGATAGGACCAGACATCTGATGAGCTCTAAAAGCTAATTTTTAAACAATTTATTGTAGCACATTCATGATGGAACAATACATCAAGGCTGCTCTGAGGCAAAATAGCCCCCAATAGACTGGTTTGATGAAAACTCACACAAACCTTTCTGCTTACTTTCATGAAAAAGAGCAGCAACCGCCAGCAGTGTTTGTTTCCTGGATCTCTCCACACAAATATAATAAATCAGTGTGCAATTTCATCACTGTGCCTTGTTCTCCCCAAACTTATTGAATATGTCATTTTACGAGGCTAAACTTTAAAAAGTGTCTTCACATCTTATTTACAAAACAGTTCTTTAAAGGACTGTCCACTGAAAGGTTCCTTATAGTCCCAAAAGTTTTATTGTTTACTATAAAGGTTGAAGAACTTAAGAGTGATAAATACAGTGGGACAGGGGTGTGTGTGTGTGTGTGTTTGTTTGTGGTACAGCAGTTGTATTGATGGGAGATTATGTTGCAGCACACTGATCAGAACTCTGATAAAAGGATCTCATCACACACACACACACACACACACACACACACACACACACACACTCACTCAGCTCCTGTGAACACTGGCTCATCTCCAGGGGTTCCTAACAACATCAGTGACTCATCCAAAGAGACACACAGAGAGAAAGAATGGAAGACAGACAGACAGAAAGAGAGAGAGAGAGACAGAGAGAGAGAGATAGAGAGAAGCAGAAAGGGAGGGAGATGAAAATGACGGAAAAAGAATAAGAGAGAGAGGGAAAAAGTGAGAGAGACAAAACTGAAAGAGAGAGAGTGAAAGGCAGGGAAAGATGGGATACAGAGGGATAGAGAAAGAAAAAGAAAGGGAGAGAGAGACAGTGAGAAAGAGAAAGAGGGAGATGTAAAGAGAAAGATATATGACAGTGACAAATGATCTTTCTAAAATGAACGCAGCACAGCATTAACAACCACTCCTCAACTAACATCAGCATCCATGAAGACGAGATGCACACCTTCCTCAAAGACCAAAGCACTTCATCTTAGGGGGCTGACACACCCCTCACAAGCACCAGAATACTTCATCATAATAGACTTTACAGAACATGTTCTGCTTCTCAGTCTAAGACGATTGTCTCTAGCACAGGTCCCCCTCTCAGGGTCTTTCTCACCATTTAGTGGCTTTTTTATTCCTATACAACTTCAAATGGGTCCTCCTCTACAAGGTGATCTTTATTTAAACTGTTTTGTACATATCTCCCTTGAGACAAACAAACACTTCAGTTTTCCATGACATAAATGCTCTAGGAGCTGGTACATTATGGGTACATCACTAAATGCTAAGGCTGTTTTTGTTCGTTTTAATATCTTGTATCTTTGATGTCTTGCTAGTTAGTTTTATTTGTTTTTGACTTCATTTGTTTTTGACTGCAATGTTCAATTTAGCGGTGGAAATCCGTGACAATTCCATGTGCCTAATCCCGTAAAAATTTCCCTCATGCATCCCAGAGTTTGGAATGTCCAAAACCTCAAACCACTGCTATTCTGTGTTTATACAGACTGTGTCTTTCTATAAAGCATAAGCAGCTAGGATTTGACCTAGGTTGGCCCTACATCAGTGTACATACTGTATAACAAAGAATTGTTTTGGGATATTAAAACGGCGAGGTGGCCAAAAATCAGTTCACTGATTGTCCTGTTACTCCAAATATAACCAATCAGCCAATGTTTGGGTCTTTAGTTTTAACTTGGAGCTCTGGAGTTGCTACAGCTGACAATATAGCCTCCAATTAGCACTGTGCAAACCTTAATCATCCCACACTTGCATAACACACCACTGACCAGTTCACAGGTAGATTTGCTCATGTAGTCACTGTATAACATGCTGTTACCTATAAATTTGTACTGCATACATGGCATAGACATAAAAACAGTAGTATGAGTCCCTTTGTAGTATGAGCCTGCATATTGTCCAGATTATAGAGTGTTTCTATAAACAACATAAATGAGTCGGTTTGCAATCAGAATGATAAAAAATCAAATGTACACCATTTTCCTTTTACACCAGACCAGCCAAAAGTTATCTGGAGCACTATCAACAACCATTCCCCAGAGTCATGTACTCCGCCTGGGTGGTGCATGGTCCCTAAAACTCACTCAAACCCACTGAAACCACATCCAGGTCTTCATTAAAGTTGAGCAGACTTGTTGATGTGGTCTAGAGCGCAATATGACTTACTGTGGGTATAAAAATTAAGAAAGCTTCACTTTGTAGCTAAACGCTGTGGGCAGCCATTAATGCAGACATATGGAAGCAAGATTATGTATGTTTTTCAGACATGTCATCAGTTAGACATACATATGTCTGCATGACACCATGTATGCTATTTAGCACAACACACCATAGTCTATATTTGCTGCCCTCAGAGTTTTGTGTACCCTGCACTAAACCACATCAACAAGTATTTGCAATATGAAGACCTGGATGCGGTTTGAGTGGATTGAGAGACGGGGATGTACGGTATTTATGGCAAAGAGACTGGCATGTAAACTTGTTAGCTATATTAGCCTACATTACCTTACAAAATGGAAGAGAAAATTGTGCATAGCTGATTTTCAGTCACACCACATCTTTAATGACACAAGATTGGAGGAGGCAGATGATGTAGAGGGAGACTACTTTTAAAACTGTTGCCTTCCATCCTTATAAACAGCAAGCATTTCCAGGAACTGAGGAGGATTTATCTGCTCAGCTAATTCGGTAATAATGTAACATTTAAAATGCTGTAAGTACATACTATAGTTGCTATTACATTGAACAAGAGCCAGCACACATGATATTTTTCCAGGGTTCCCATCTGTTGGCTAAATTTAAGATCAACAAAGCAGATGTGAACACCATCTTCAGAGAGGGTGTGACTGAGCGAAGTACAGTGCAGCCTTTCATGTGTTTGGCATCCGTCAAAAGTGTTATGCAACACAAAAAAAGAACAGCTGTGACAGCTACGATCATTTATCCAGTTTTTCAAGGGAGCTTAGGTCACACTAGTTACCGTACAAAAGTCAAAGCCCACCTTTCATGTACACTCAAAAAATATATTAATAAAAAGATGCACCTAGAAGGAATCAACCGACAGGAATGTGGGTAGGTTTGACATTGTGAGACATGCAAATAACTGAAGTTTCGTGCCTGGCCGTACATGTGACATAAGCAAGGACAGGTCTTATTACTGTACCTGACTGACCCAACAGCCACGATTGCTGTCATTCAACGAGCAGTGAAGCCCTCCATGAGTCATCCTGTTAGTGCCAGCACCTTTGGCAGACAGCTGCACAATGCAGGACTACATGCACACAGACCGTTACAACAACCGCTCTTAACACCATGCAACAATGCCAAAGACCGCAATGGTGTTGTGCCAGACTGTCATGGAGTGACTCAGAATGGCTTCAGTGACGAGTCCTGCTTTGGTCTTGACTGGTTTGTTGTCACGTGACACACGTGCAAAAGGCCTGGGGTCATTCCACCTCCACCCCCTACAGCACAATCTGGATAAACTGTGCGAGAATATTCAAGCTGCATGGGACGGATTATCCCAAGACACCATTAAGAACCTCTACAACTCCATGCTGAGAGGTTTGGCATGTTGGCGATGCCATACTTAGAGACACTACTTCTGTATGTCTAAATTTTTCAAAATTTATTGTTCCTGGTAACCTTTATCTTCCTTCCAAATAGCATTACAATCTGGCA
>CM067480.1:11444401-11535510 GCA_034552555.1 Semaprochilodus insignis
TAGAGGGATACATGATAATCCACTTGCATGCTGAAGGGGGAAATCAACAGTAAACAGCTGAAAAAACTTTCCAAAAGTTAACAATGTCATTAAAAGATAAAAAGAAAGCTGGACTCTTAGTAGCTGTGCAAGACATGATGGACCTGACACCAAAACTGTCATCAAATAAACCCTACTTTCATCTTTTGAGAAAGAAAAATCAAGCTCTTCTCTTGCTTCATGTCTAAAACAGTTCACAGGTATTTCTGCCCATCCTTCCACTGTGAGAAGATAGTCATTACAATTAAATAATTAAGTTAAAATCAATTAAGAAAAAAGGAGAAAGCCTGAACAGGACAAAGGAGAAAGCTGCTGCTATCCTTAGAACAATGGACTGACCATCCCAGAGTCCAGACCTCAACATCACATGTGTTTGGGATTGGGATCTAATCAGTACTAAAAACTGATCCTTAATATTTATATCTGTACTTTTCTGCTTTAATTATTTAGAGCTGAAAAATAACTTTATAGCCATTCTGACAGGAAATGAAGTAAACAAAGTGTGGTCTCTGACTTTTTCACAGCGCTGTAAGTGTGTGTAGAGCAGAGGAAAGTAGTGAGGAGTGTTTCATGTCATTAGAGAAACGTTATCCACCAGTTCCCGGGTTCTTGAAGTAATGATAAGTGTTATGTCAGCACTGTGTGAGAATGCAGGAAGAAAACAGGAATAAATTATTCATGCTGTCTGACAGACAGGAGCTACAGAGTGTGTGTCTGACAGCTTCACGCTCAGTTGCGGGTCTGCTCTGCAGAGCAGTTGCTGCTTATTATTGAACAACAAAGCAAATCACTTTGTTAGTCCAGTAGTCAAACACATCCCCTTATTATCTGACAGGTATAGAACACTCTCTCTCTCATATCAGCAAGCAGCCTGCCTTTAACCGCCATTCAATGACTCTCAACACAACAAACAACCTTAAACATTACAGACATGATCCTGTTAAGGCAAAATAAACAAATGTACTAGCATGTCATATCTATTGGTACCAAGGAAACAGCAAGGCAACATAGTAGTACTCTTTTGAAGGAAACACTATTGATTACTATTACTGCATTCATAATGGCACAACCTCAAAAAGTATGCATATTAGGCCCTTGTTTGGTGTTGGTTAAAGTTACTACAGTAAAAACTTACTACTGGTTTAAAATTATTATTTTTTTTTTTTGCAAACCATAGCAAGACAGCAACTTTTCCACACATAAACTCAACTACACGTTTTAGACTTGTTTTATACCACATTTATTGTCCCCAACATGGATGATATTGTTCTAGTAACACAGTTGCACTGGTTGAACACATTCGCTGCTAGAGCCTGACCTCACGGCCATGCAAAAAAGTTTTCTTTATGGTAGGGTGTAGATTTTTGTATATCCTCACACCCCAGCATCAGCTCTCAGATTGAAAAATTATGTGTTTGGGTAAGATGCAAGAGTAAAAACATGTCTTAGCTCTCGTTTATCAGGAAAAACAAGTCATTACAAACAGTCTCAAAACAACTTCAAATCTTATCTTCTTTTATTCTACAAAGATTGTTTTCCCCCACATCTGCATCAGCATAAGAGACCATCTAATTACAGCATGAAAGGGTAAGGTTTCTTATCGGGCTTGGTTTCCCAATAGCATCATAGCACAAAGATGTTCCCTAAAAGGTTGGAGTCACACCCTCTCTACCAGTTAAGATGATCTTAACTGTAAGATGCTTCTGGGAAACATGACACATTTTCAAAGGGAAGCGCAGAAAGACTACTACAGCCACCAAAAGCCTTCTATACAGGGAAGACAGAATTCCCTCTTAGGTGGTTCTGCCACTGAGTTATGCCACTATGTTGTCTATCTCTTTGTGCCTAGTCAGTGGTCTATGTGTTTAAAAAAGGGTAGATGTAAAGCCAATCCAAACTTCTGGGCAAGTCCCCGCAAAATGCAGCCCACATTACAGCACAATCAGTTGGTGGAGAACGTCCCACAGCATCATTTAGAGCTCCAGAGATGCTGGAGGAAAAGCTCACTCCCTGGGGCTAATTAGTTTATTTCTACATCATTTTCATGATGGAGACCATTCATTGTGAGGGCTGCGCTGCATGAAGGCTCATCATCTCCAAACTCTCTACAGGTCAATGAAGGAGAAATTAGGCAGCAACAACTAAAGAAGTATATGAAGTAGTGATGGGTGATTAAGAAAAACAAAATGATATCAACCTTTCAAGAAATTAAAAAAAAAAACGTTATGTCATGAGTTAGACCACACCAAAACGTACAAGTGGTGCTACACTTAAACAGGACCAAATAAACAGGACCAGTTATGCTCTCTTTGTAACAAAACATGCAGTTCTTCATTCCTCTTGTACCGATAACAACCACGATATCGACAGAAAAGCATAATCTGACATAATATAAATAATGTGAAGCCTTTATTAAACCTAAAAATATGGACAAATGTTACAAACATGTTTGATTCAGACTAATTGCAAATGAGTATGTTTACATATCGAAGCATGATGTGTCTCACAAGTATACATTAGGAACCCACTTCTGAGGTCTTGATACTACAAGATTAAAAACTTGCCTGCACTTTGATAGAAAACATACACAGTAAAACAGAAATATGCCTGATTCAAATGTGTATATAATTTCCACTAGTCCTGCTGGGCCAGACACGATCTTGTAACAATTGCTGGATTGCAGTGAAATCTCCTGTAAACAAGGGTATATCCCCTCTAAATCCCGTTCCCCAAATTCCTCTAGCCCATGCTCTTTTAAAGAAGCAATATGTTAGATTTCAGTTGCTTACAAATACTACTGAACTATACTTTACTACTTTTTTGAACTATTTTTTTTCTGGTTTTACTATATTGTTACACAATATCTTAATGTACCTAGTGGTTGTTGTGTTCGCCCGTGGTACCACATCCCTGTGTTTTGTGTAATGGTTAGTGGAGCTGAGCATTTCAAGTCTTTGTAAAGACTCACTTGTGAAGTGGTTGCTTAATTTGCCTTCTTCTACGCAGATGCTACAGTATTTCCTGTTTGTCTTTCTGTGAACAAAGGAAACAAATGCCTGAACAGTGATTTTATATTTATTTAAACGGTGCCACAGCAAACCAGTTCACAGAATACTGAAGTACCCCCAGTGCAAAAGACTTTACTTCTTTTTCCTGTTGGACAAAAGCTATTAAATACTCACATCCTGTAAAAAAACATCAGCACATCAGGTAATGATAGAGGAAATAAAGAGTTAAACTCATCATCTCCATTCATTCAGCTAGCAGGCATATGGTTACGCACAGCTGTCTATGTGTGTTTAGGGGAAAGTGATTAGTCCAGTACTGCAGTAACATAAGGTCAGTTGTCCTCCAAATACCCTCCACAGTCTTGAGGCCATTTCAAATTCAAGTGTTATTTGCTTCCAACAAACCATATAACTGCTCAGGTGTGACTTGAGATGGGGGAGTAGAGCCACCAGATATTTTTCATTCGTGAGCTGCGAGTAGAAGCTATCAGATTACACGCCACTTTACTTGAAGGTGAACTTGCACTGAAACTGGACGTGACTGCAGAACCACTGGAACCGCTAACACCCTCATCAAGACCATCAACAACTGGCAGGGGCTTAATCTCTCTCTCTCTCTGCTTAAGGCTAAATTATTAACACAGCTGCATTAATGGCAAACGACACCTCGTCAATCTTTCAAGCGCAAGGCTCATTTACTTCAGACAGATTTAAAAATCATAGTGCGCCCATGCACATTCCATTGTTACAGCTTCACAGTGAGACCCAGAAAACTTGCCTTTTGTTCCAAACCACATGCAAAGTCTGAGCTAATAAAACGGAATACCGTTATGGTGCTGTCTCATGATACGGATTTTGCCATGCTGTGGATAACAAAACCTCATAAAACCTAGTAAAACGGTTAACATTCATACATTTCTATGTATAAGTTAATGTAAAGATTTTTAGTCCAGGCAGGTTTGGACCATTTATGTTGGTCTGGTCATCATATTTTCAAACAATGTTTTTGACATTGTTTGAAAATAGCAGCGTCCTTTACAATGTCTGAAAATGTAATGATGACCAGACCAACAAAAAATGCTGCTTTGCTGGTGATGAGCTGTTTGATTTTCTACAACTAATTGCCGTTGTTGTTTTTTTATTACCATTTATTACAATTATAATTATTGTTTTTATTATTATTATTATAGAACATTTTGGTCACACTGTTATCATCAAAATAGTGGAAAAATATTTATTTGAGCTCATATCACCCACCCCGTATTGTTACAGTCAAACTACAGTTGTTATTCTGGTATCTGCTAAAACAATGTGCATGTGTGTATTATTCATGCATGAATTTTAAACCTTGTAGGTTTTATCATGCATTAGTAAACTACAGTAACAAGACTATTAAAGTCTTTCAGTTCGATGTACATTAACTGCAAATTGCAGTTTTCTTTGTAACAACAGTAATAACAACAACAAGAACAATGATAATGAATGTCCACACGCAATGACAGACTGGCTCCCTTGATCATCTTACCTGCAAACCATTAAGTTAGGCATGAAAAACTTCCTTTCTTGCTGAACACAAATGAACATCTGCTGAGTGGCATGTGCCTTTCAGAGGAACAGCAGCAGCAGGCTATGGATCCGCATATCTTTACTGAGAGACACAGAGGCAGCCCAATACAGGAATGCTAAGCATGTGGCTCTCTGGAGGCGTATTGCTACTACAGCCCCGTGCATGTCCATTTCTAACGCCTAAATCCATAAAGAGCTCCTGCTACACCCGCTGGCTGCGAGAAACCACAGAGAAACGAAGAAGCAGCAAGACTAGCCCACAGGAGCAGAATAACGCTGCTATTAGCCGCACTGATGGACACCAAAAGCGGACTGTATATTCCAGCTGTGTGGCTGCGAGATTCAACTTGCGAATCAGACCGAGCCAGATGCTCCACATGCCGCTGAAACGCTAAAGCTATACAGGGTGCACAGGGAAGCCGGTGGTTCATATGTACAGACAGATAACAGCAACACGCCTACGAACTTTATTAGCAGCATTAGCCAATAACAGTACACACGAACGGCAGGTATACTGAGCGCCTCCCTAAACCAGAGGTGATTACAGCCTCTTCTCCTGACCAACCCCGGAGGCACAAAGCACAACAGGAGAGAAACGGTATAGACAAACCGTACCTGATCGCCTCGAGAACATTTCCATGGGAATGAGATACTGGAATGTGTTCAGTGGTCTGAAATCCCCTGCTAACGCAAACACATCCACCCAGCTTCAGAGATAACACCCTTATCCTTTCACCTTTTCCAGACAGCAGCGGCTGCTGGACTCATGCCGGATCGATGGGCGGTGTTATGACCCTCTGCCGCGCTAGGGGGAGCCAATAACTAATAACCGCGGCTAATAACTGCTGAAATGGATATTCTCATTTAGCTGTCAGCGCTGACCGGATCAGGTGTAATCCTTTGTCTCATTTTGCAGTTTGTTCTTTTTACTAAACACTGAATTGCTGCCACAAGCGTCGAGCAGACCAGTGGTTCTCCCAATACTGCACATGATCAGGGTTGTCTGCTCTGACAGGCCAGATGAAACTCGTTAAGGAGTGTAATGCTCATCTGATGAGATAAGAGAAAGGAAGACGCACACACTCTTGTTTTTATGTAGTGTCTGGAGCTGGAGTCATATGAACAGATGAGTGACAAATTAAAATAAAAAAAAATAAAAAAATAAAAAAATAAGTAAGCAACATAAAGTGTTGTGGTGTTGGGCCAGCACATGCTGCCAAAATACTTTCACTGCTCCTTGGCTTAGATTTTGCCATATAAGACTTTGGAACTGTACTAGACAAATTGACCACTATTTTTCTAGATGTTTTGATGATTGTTAAAAGAGCACTGTCTTACATGGTTCTGAATCTCTCATAAGTGTTTGATGGGGTCGAGATCTGGTGGCTGTGAAGACCATAGCAATTATTTCATACTCATAAAGCCATTTAGTGATCCCTCATGCCCTGTGGTTGGAGGCATTGTCATCCTGGAGAAGACCACTCACTTCTTGATATAAAAATTTTCATTACAGAATGTAGGCGAGCAGTCAGTATAACATTGCACTAATTTGCAGTCCTCCCGCTATGGAGACATGTGGACAAAAACCATGCAGAAAATGCTCTCCCACAGCACAACAGAGATACTGTAGGGGTCAAGCTTTCAGGCTCGAACTCTTTGTGTACACCACAAATGCACTCGTGGAGGACATGGTGAAGGCTAATCTGACCATATCACATCTCTGTGTACCAGTGTGTATGGTTTTTACACCACTGACCTTCCAAATGCGCCGACATACTATAGTGTTCCTTTCTATGTAGTTGTGGACTGGCAGTTCTTGCTGACTCTGTCTGATTACTCTTACACTGTCGTTTTCAGTCACCCGAGAAACAGTTACTATTCTGTTCTTCCTTACATATTGCACTAATCCATTAAACTCATTGAATATACACCTTGACCAAACACACTATTAGGCATGTTTGAGACGCGGGTGGCTCTTTTTTCATCCAGTGAGCTTATACAGTATGTAACTACTTATGTGTAATAAGAATAACCTTAAATCTAACAATAACCAAAAGACTTAAAAGTGAAACATGCAGCTCTCATCAAACATTCTGTTGGTGATGCCTTAATATACACTATATTGCCAAAAGTATTCACTTGTCTGCCTTCACATGCATATGAACTTGAGTGACATTCCATTCTTAATCCATAAGGTTTAACATGATGTCAGCCCACCCTTTGCAGCTATAACAGCTTCAACTCTTCTGCAAAGGCTTTCCACAAGGTTAAGGACAGTGTTTATGACAATTTCTGACCATTCTTCCAGAAGCGCATTTGTGAGGTCAGACACTGATGTTGGATGAGGAGGCCTGGCTCGCAGTCTCTGCTCTAATTCATCCCTAAGGTGTTCTATAAGGTTGAGGGCAGGACTCTGTGCAGGCCAGTCAAGTTCTTCAACTCCCTCACCCATGTCTCTATGAACCTTGCTTTGTGCACCGGTGCAAAGTCATGTTGGAACAGGAAGGGGCCATCCCCAAACTGTTCCCACAAAGTTGGGAGCATGAAACTGTTCAAAATCTATTGCTATGCTAAAGCATTAAGAGTTTCTTTCACTGGAACTAAGGGGACGAGCCCAACTCCTGAAAAACAACCCCACACCATAATCCCCCCTCCACCAAACTTTACACTTGGAACAATGCAGTCAGACAAGTACTGTTCCATCAGATTGTCAGACAGAGAAGCGTGATTCATCACTCTGGAAAACACGTCTCCACCGCTCTAGAGTTCTGTGGCGGCATGCTTTACACCACTGCATTCGACACTTTGCATTATGCTTGGCAATGTAAGGTTTGCATGCAGCTGCTCGGCCATGAAAGCCAATTCCATGAAGCTCTCTATGCACTGATCTCGAGCTAATCTGAAGGCCACATGAAGTTTGGAGGTCTGTAGCGATTGACTTGGAGAGTTAGTGACCTCTGCACACTATGCGCCTCAGCATCTGCTAACCCCGCTCTGTCATTGTACGTGGCCTACCACTTCATGGCTGAGTTGCTGTCGTTCCCAATCACTTTCAGCTTGTTATAATACCACTGACAGTTGACTGTGGAATATTTAGTAGTGAGGACGTTGCACGACTGGACTTCGCATCCTATCACGGTACCACGCTTGAATTCACTGAGCTCCTGAGAGCAACCCATTCTTTCACTAATGTGAAAGTCTGCACACCTAGGTGCTTGGTTTTATACATCTGTAGCCAGGGAAGTGATTGGAACATCTAAATTCAAAGATTTGGATGGGTGAGTGAATACTTTTGGCAATATAGTGTATACCTGTTTTTATTGTCCTTTTTAATGAAGTGCATGGAAAGAAGTGCACTGTGCTGTAAACAGCTGGCCCAGACTATGAACATCATTGAACAGATTTCTTCTAAGTGGCTGTGCATATTTTTTAAGCGTAGTTGTCATTGTAGCTTCTCTCCTTTCTCTCCATCTATTTGATTAGGTTGGAGAAGAGGTTAATGACAGGGTACGCTAATTCTGCAGCTTGGCTGAAAAGCTTGAATAAAATGAATTGTTAGCAAGGTGCTATATTAGAAAGCACTACCTACTACTTGCTGCCATGTAAAACAAAGGCTTCCTGAGCACTGATTGAAGTACCCTATTCAACCATTGATGAACTGTTTAACAAATGACCAGTTTTGCAGAGAATGTACTGAGTAGATAAATATCAACATGCGACTCACGGAGCCGTACAGAAAAACCCTAATGATTTCTGTCAATAAAATGCATGCCTGTACCTTTTGGTTCAGGTTTTTTTTTTAATATATCCTCCATATTTCTAGAATATAACTTCTGCTAGTACTGTATTAATGTCTCTTGTGAAATGTTTAACATTTAGTTGGAAGCAAAAGGGTTCGTGAAATGCCAGGGCTTGGAAAGAGTCACTGAAATTGCTAGAAAGTAAATACATATTAATAGGTCTGTTGCAAGTTTCAAATGAACATGTCTTTTACAAGCTTCAAATGTCTGATTTTAGTCTAGAAGAACCAGAAGATGTTAATGTGAATCGCAGTTAGCTTAGCACTAACATTTTACTAAAATCCCATTATCATGCTAGCAGGAATTAGTGTTATCAGGCCTTTTTTTTTTTTGAGATTCATGGACCAAACCTGAAGGTCGAGCTGTCACAAGTCACCACTGACATAGTCAAGCTGTAACAAGGGAAACAGTCACAATCACAGTTACACAGAGAAATGCATGGTATATTTGTCATAATCAGTATTTATCATAATCATTTTTCATTTATCATCTCTCTGTCTTGGTGTGACATTCTTTTTGAACATATTGACCTTGACTACACACGTGTTCCTGCTCTTGGTCAACTCTTAGCAGTGGTTTTAATTACATCCCAAAATGACTTTGCTGTTCAAAATCCCCCACAAATCCTCTCAAATCCCTGAATATGGCAGGGATTCACTACCTATTTCATTTCCCAATTTACTTCATTGCCTGTCTTGGATTAGATATGCATTATAAAGGCATTTCAATCAAACCAGGTAGTGCCACCCCACCGACCACAATATGTGATGTTTTAACCCCCACTTCCTGTTCACTATATAACCACAGCAGCTTAGAACAATCACTCCACCTTGAGTTATTAAATGAACACAGAAAAACATCATCAACTCCTAAAATTACTGTTATTACTTGTGCATTAATATCACATACGCTGCCTGGCCAAAAAAAGGTCACTACCTGGATTTAACTAAGCAAATAGATAAGACCCTCCCACTGGATAATTACTGCATGGGTGATTATGTTTCAGCTGGCAACAAGTTATTTAACCCCAACTGATGCAGTGAGTAGCTTCTTATTTGTTAAACAACCATGTCAAAAGACACACCCTGTGATCGTGGAAAAGATGTTAATCTGTTTCAGAAGGGTCAAATTGTTGGCATGCATCAAGCAGAGAAAACATCTAAGGGTTAAGAACAGTCCAACGCATTATTAAAAAGTGGAAGGACGGTGGGGAAACATCATCTTCGAGGAAGAAATGTGGCCAGAAAGAAATCTTGAAAGGTCGTGATTGGTTATCACTTAAACATTTGGTGAAATCAAATCGTAGATAATCATCAGCAGAACTCAGGGATATATTTAATAGTGAAAGTAAGAGCATTTCCACATGCACAGTGCGAAGGGAACTCAAGGGATTGGGACTAAACAGGTGTGTAGCTTTAAGAAAACCACTTGTCAGTGAGGCTAACCAGCAAAAACGGCTTCAATTTGCTGTGGAGCATAAAGATTGGACTCAGGAGCAATGGAAGAGGGTCATATGATCTGGTGAGTCCAGATTTACCCTGTTCCAGAGTGATGGGCGTATCAGGCTAAGAAGAGAGGCGGCTGAAGTGACGTTGCACGACTGGACTTGTTGCACAGGTGGCATCCTATCATGCTACCACGCTGGACTTCACTGAGCTCCTGAGAGCGACCCATTCTTTCACTAATGTGAAAGTCTGCACGCCTAGGTACTTGGTTTTATACACCTGTGGCCAGGGAAGTGATTGGAACATCTAAATTCAAAGTTTTGGGTGGGTGAGTGAATACTTTTGGCAATATAGTGTATACCTGTTTTTATTGTCCTTTTTAATGAAGTGCATGGAATGAAGTGCACTGTGCTGTAAACAGCTGGCCCAGACTATGAACATCATTGAACAGATTTCTTCTAACTGGCTGTGCATATTTTTTAAACGTAGTTGTCATTGTAGAGGTTAATGACAGGGTGCTCTAATTCTGCAGCTTGGCTGAAAAGCTTGAATAAAATGAATTGTTAGCAAGGTGCTATATTAGAAAGCAATACCTACTACTTGCTGCCATGTAAAACAAAGGCTAATCAGGCTGAGAAGAGAGGCGGCTGAAGTGATGCATCCATCATGCCTAGTGTCTACCGTACAAGCCGGTGGGGGCAGTGCTATGATCTGGGGTTGCTGCAGTTGGTCAGGTCTAGGTTCAGCAACGTTACGTGCCTAAAGAATGGTCAGCTGACTACCTGAATATACTGAACCACCTGGTTATTCCATCAATGGATATTTTCTTCCCTGATGGCACAGGCATATTCCAAGATGACAATGCCAGAACTCAAATTGTGAAAGAGCGGTTCAGGGACTGTGTGAAAGGACAGAAGAAACACTGCAGTAAACCCGAATGGAACAGAGGATGGGCAACAGAGTGGGTAACAGGTAAAGTTGAGTGAATTCTCAGTGGGTTGGCAGTGTTTTGGGCCCCTTAGCTAATGTAGAAATATTGGCATATAAGAACCAGAACACTCAGACCAACTATAGCTACTATAAAAGTGTATATCTTTAGTGATTTCAGGGTTAAACCACTTCAAGACGTACAGCCCGAGTTAGCCGATTGTGACTGAGTCTGGTACAGTGGATAAAGACTATTAATGTTTGGTTTAATAATTATTCTTTTGAAAATGCTCTGTTCTTGTTATGCAATGTGGGCTTCCACACATTAGCTGAGGTCTTACACTCTGCTTTTGTCTTTGGTTTGAGAAATTAGTAACAATTCTCCTGGGAAACTGGGTGAATTTTCAGAAATATGCTAGCGAATACTGTAAAGTTTTCCACAGGTGTCCAGGGCATAGATACAGTTGCTAGTCTATGAAGGCACAACTGGGTGAACCAATTTGCTACAGCGACACCCTGAGGCAGACCAGTGCTGCAGCTCTAGTTAGTTCAGAATGCTATAGGCAGAAACTGACTGCTTCAGGGGTAAACAATAACTTTTCCTTAAATTCATGCTTGAGCATCTATTTTTCCCTAAAAGACAGCATAATGTCGGAATACGTTTTTTCAAGGTCTCTCTGGAATATTGATTTAGGAAGTTCCTTGAAAGTGGATCATGTGACCAATCATTGGACCATATGTCAACGATGAAAACCAAGCCCTAACCATCAGACATTCATCACTGCTTTTAAGCAGTTGTTAACAGTCCATTGGCTTTTCTCAAATGTGTATGCCAAAGGCTGGAAGGTGAATCCATTAATCCATTTTGATTTTCCATTAATCAGGGGTCCAGATTTTGTGCTTCTAACACCAGCTGTTCATGACCACAATATATTTGTGCATTGTTTGTGGTTACAGGCTGCTGATTCAGTTCTGTTGCTAACGTTGGAGGCCAGCGTTTTGTGTCATTTAATATTGACACAGTTTAGTGTCTCTCCTGTAGGTAACTCTGACTTTTGATGAATGTCCCTCTAAGATTTTTCTATTTCTTGATCATTGCCACAATGCCTGATGGCCTCGTTAACTTAATTTAAATTCCCTCGCTCCTTTGAAAATTCATCTATCAGAATGCTGGTTTCTAGAATTCATTTTAAATCGACACATGCAGCTAAAATTGAAGTAGCATTCAACTTCCTCAGTCCTGCTTCCTGCCTATTCACCACATATTTGTTTATATTGACAAAACTGAGGTGTGTTACTACAACAATGTTATTTGAGAGATACTCTCAGTGAAACCAACCATCATGAGTTAGTGTAAAACATTTTAGCGTTAGACCTATTTGCTTTTGCCCACAATCATGTGTTACAAGTATGCAAATATGACTTTTAGTTGAAAACGTTCCAAATTAGTTTGTGATTGGAACTAGAACTCACAGGAAGGTAGATTTCCAGGATCATCTGCAGAACACACTTCTACTCGGTTTATGCACAAAATGAATGGTATATTTTATATTCTAAGTTATGCAAGTTGTGTAAATAATGCCATATATATCCAAGTTTTTTTTAGGTTTAAGGTCCCTGCAAAGATGTTCAAACTTGTGCATAGGACTGTAGTTCAGATGTTTCAGAGACTTACAAATTGTTAAGAGACTCCTGTTCTGTTAATCACCAAAAGAGGGCACCAAATACCACGGTGGTACCCTTCTTCTCTTAATGGACCAAAAGAGGGCGCCATATCTTATTACTGTGTCTCCAGATCAGCATCTCCAACCCCCTGGCACTTGGCTCACAGCCCAATCGATTAGAGTCACGATAATACCATTTTCACTCTGTAATCCTTTTTCATAATGTTCATCATTCTTACCCAACGTTTATCTCTTTCAAACTCATTATTCCCCTTAACAGTTATGACCTAGCACGTTCTCAGGGCGTAGGCCTGTATGAACAATATGGCTGTATGAACAATACTGAACTACTGGCCACCTGCTACTTCACTGAAAGAATTTCCGCAGTTTCCCCTTCCTCCATGTAAGTGATCAGCCAACACACATTTGAGGCCTGAAATTTGCTTCTTTAGTTTTGCACTGGAGCTGTGATGCTAATAAGTATAGCTATCAAACAGAAGCATATTCCTCACCAATTAGCATTTTATGTAGGCACTATAATTCTAAAACCAGCTGTACAAAATGTCACGTTATATCAGAATCCATATAAGCTGATGCATATGCCGCCCTGACACTTTGCAGGCCTGGAATTCCCATTTATAAGTGAACTACACTGAAAATCCAGCAAAAACAAAGACATGTTTTGAGTCTTAAGTTTGAGTTGCAAAGCTAAAATGGTTACCCTGCTAGAAAAAAACAGCATAGACCAGCATGGCTGGTGACCAGCAAAACTGGCATATGTTGTGTTTTGGGATGCTGGTATACTGTGACAAGCCGAACTAGCACCAGAACAGCACCTGACCAGGGTAAAGCAGTATAAACCAACTTAAACCAGCAAGGAATGAATGCTGGCATGTGCTTTTTTCAGCAGGGTAAGTAACAGAAGCGATACTCAAAGAATCCTGTTTTGCAAACTGCAGATTACATCTCAGTATGATCTCAAGCATGTATAAGATGATTTAGGCATGCAGATTTTGGGGTGCAAGATTCCATTGCTTAGCCACATGAGCTCAGGAGCCCCAGTCCATAATTATAGAAGCTGCTTTAGACATTATCTGTGATTGTTGAGCAACTGTATTTAAAAAAAAAAAGAATTATTGCTTGTGAAGATCTTATAAATTTGACTGTCACACCTGTTAAGGGCCCAGCCCAGGGTTAGGTAGTACAGAAATGTAAGGTCATTATGTAATTAGGATGTAAAAAAAAGTAACTGTATTCTTTTACTATTACAGGAAACAGGACCATATTCAGATTACAGGTGAATTCTACAAAATGGCGTGTCACTTGCAGGATTACATGTTACATAAAACTCAAATTTTACCATTGTAATGATAAATACTGTACATATCATGTAGATTTAAAGAGATTTGTACATGGTTAAGAAGAGGGGGAGGAGGGTCCTACTGGCAGGAGAGATTTCTTAGTAAATTTTGTAGTAAATAACTGATTTTTATTTTACAGAAATAAGATCTACAGTGTTTTCCTGAATATATTTAAATCAGCAATTTCCCCTTATTTTACATATCACCAGATTCTACATGAGCAAGCTATTCTGAGCTTTCTAGTTAGAACAGAACAATTGCGTTTTTTGTAATAATTGCATTGAAACTATGGACCACCTTTCACACATATTGTTATTTTGGTATGACTTTACACTGAAAGATAAGATCCCAGTACTGAACACATTTTCAGTAAATTATGTAAAGCTTAGGACGATACTGGAAGACAGTAGTATGTATCTGTTCACTAATATCCTTATTATTTTAGGGAAGTTTTTAATCTAAAAATGTATATCTACAAGAGCGCTCCAATTCTTTTCTGTTTTGAAGATGGAATTGTCTTAGACCCCTAGCAATAATTTACCCTTAAATATTTTTTATTTTATTTTTAAAATATATTTCATTTGAGTCTGATCTGGAAGTCAGCTCTTTATTCTTATTTGTTAACATTTGAAAATGTTAACCTGCCAGACTTTAATCTCAAAGTGAGCTAACGTTAATTAACAATTCTGAAACATGAAGTAAAGTCTCATGAATGTCAAAGGTAGTTTTATTTAATTGGCTAAATTATTTGTAACTAATCATGATAATTGTAACTTTAAGCACTATACACCACCCTTATGGACCAGCACAAGCCTTTTAGCAGAGATCACAAATGTTGGCCAGAGTTTTCAGAATTGCCTCTGTTTATAATTATTGAAGGTTTTTAAAAGAAGGTTTTTACAGAACTGATGTTTTGACTTTCACATAGTAAGCAACAGATGTTCACATATATTATAAAATCTTTACTGCATTTACATGTTACACTCGATGAACTGGATCATTCTGCTGTGTTTACTTGTTTCCTTGCATTGTAGTATCAAAGCTTTTAGTCTGTTAAAATCACTGATTTTTCCTGGTCATGAGTATGTCTCAACAAATCATCAGGCAAAAACGCGCTTCATAAAACAGTGCAGTTTTTGTATTTTCCCTGTGTTAAATTCAATTCTTATTAAAAAAAAATGTTCTTTATTTAAATACATGATTTTAAAAAGGCAAGTAACCAAACATACCAGAAAGTAATCAGATTACATTAATTTAATATAGTAATCTTTTGGATTAAGTTACAGCAATCAGTAGTCTGATTACATGAATTACATGAATACATTCTTAAAGGAATACTTACAACCCAGCCCACCCAAGTATTACTTACAGAGAAACACACTGGGCTTTCCAGGCCTTTAGAGAATTTGTGTCCCAATGATTTCTGGGAAATAAAACTTATAAGTCTTTAAATACAAATATATTTGTATTTGAATTCTGCAAGTGTTGCAGTGCCACTTTTGGATAGAAACATTAAGGTTAATTCTTGAAACACAATCTGGCCAGTCAGGAATGGTTTTTCTCTGTGGTATCTAAGTAGATATAACTAAGACTTCAGTCAATCACATTTTAATTTCCAATAGGTAAAACCAATTTAGAGAGAACAAACATCACTCTATGCTTTCTGAAAGTCATCCAAACGTCACTGAGTGTAAATACAAATGGCAGCCTAATCAATGGCAGTAACTGTGAATCTGCTACAAGAGATGTGTTTATTTGCCAGATACTTCAGATATAACATGGAATGTCATTTAGAAGCTGTGTGTTATTCAGAACTGCCAAATTTTTTTATTGTGAATCGCCGTTAACTTAGAGATAACAAACTATTAGAATCCCAGAAGAATGGTAGCAGATTTAGCATTAGCATTATTGTAGAGCTGGGTTTTTCCACATGTTTTAAATGTGTTTTGATATTTATGGCTTAAACTGAATAATATTAATAGTCATAGGTCACTACACATCGCACGCTCAAATCATATAGTTATGAAACATCAGGACTGAATAATGCAGTGTCTGAATTACAACTAATTACAAGAAAATACAATATTGTCCAAAATTCCACAACTGAGAAAAACTAATATGCCTGTTTCTGTCAAATGATTTGTCTGCCTTCACTAATATTTGCTCAGTTTTTAGAGTTAAACTACTGTTTAACTAAATTATAGTTTAAACTCTGTTTTGTTAAATTAGAGTGTTTCACTCTGAGAGTCTTAAATTGCTGAGACTATAAAACTGGTTGATCCCTTTTCAAATATTACCAACTATATTAAAAAGAACAGAGGGTTATGTTATTTCTCAGAAATAAAAATATATTCTAAAATAATAAGTGTCAACTGATGGGAATGATTGCATGAGTGACACACAAAATAATCAAAGAAGAAGACTGAGAGGGAAGTACAAAAACAAATGCTGGAAGTGGAGACATTTTTAAAGTTCAGTTTCTCAATAGAATTACTTTTATGAACTTAATTTGATGAATTTAACGTTTGCTTGCTGGTCATACTGAAACTGAAAATATTGATCCTTGTCCATCATCAAATAGAGCAACTGGCATTTGTTGTTATTGTTATTTTTTTTGTTTTGCATAATGTTCTGTTAAGACAAGTCTTCCCTCTGTTCCCTCTGTTCCTCCTATTTCCATCTGTCTGTAGACAAAAAGTGGACCCTTCTGGTGAAGTGGGTCACACAATAGTCTAACAGGGTGTAAAAGAAAAAGACAGAAATATAATCTAATATGATAAAGATTTGATATTTTTCGGAAGTTGGTGAACATATGGCAGCTAAAGGAGCAGAGGGCTAATAGATCCAACACAATGGCATCAAACACGCAGACACACACACACACACACACACACAGGCATATGGTGTTACAGCAGGC
Organism: Semaprochilodus insignis; assembly: GCA_034552555.1. NCBI lineage: Eukaryota > Metazoa > Chordata > Actinopteri > Characiformes > Prochilodontidae > Semaprochilodus > Semaprochilodus insignis. The sequence goes on from CM067480.1 coordinate 11,461,129, forward strand.
CACTGAACGACATAATCCTCAGACAGGTCTACACATTTACGCTTTGGCTTTATCTCTCCTTCTCTCTCTGTCTCTCTCCATCTTGCTGGTCTTAATGCTTAATGAGGCGTGCACACACTCACACACATACCCCCCCCATGCATATTTTAGGATGCATGTATATTATTATATATTTTGTGGATTTACAAATGAAGAGAAAGAAAGAAAGAAAGAGATAGAGAGAGAGAGAGATGCAGGGGCTGAGTGGGAAGGTGTCCACCAGACTGTCTTCAGACAGAATGATGAATAGATGGAAGGGCTGCCAGAAAAGACCTTGAGTGGGTCACAAAAACACCTATCATAAAATATTTTGAAATATCTCGCTTGCTTGCTTGCTTGCTCGCTTTCTCTCTCTCTCGCACTCTTTTTCTCTCCATCTCACTCTTTCTTACTCTCACTCTTGTTCTCTCTCTCAACCCTTACCTACACTTCGGCTATGTTGTTTTCTTTCACATGTTTTATTCTGTCCTCTGACTCTTCAGTCCACGTTTACCATTTAAATCACACACACACACACACACACACACACACACACTGGGCTGGAAATGATCTTCTAAAGTATATTTTGTGATTTGATGAGCCCTCAGCCCCTCTGGTCTGCTGATGTCCCGTGGGAGGCAGCAGACGGGCCATGATTTGCTTGCCTTGGCTCGTCTGCAGAAACACCTGTCCGGCCTCGAGGGATCTACAAAGCTGAGTGGTGGAGAGGGGAGACCAACACGCCCAGAGAGTGCCCACTGTGGAGTCCAGCATCTGACTACGGCCCAAATTCTGTAATTTCTTCCAAGTTCAAAATGGTTTTCAGTATTTTCTGCCACAAATAAGTTCTTATATGCAACAACATAATTTCCACCACATACTAGGCTGTAACGTCATAGGACTCGTCCTCAGTGTTTTTCATTTCAACAAATTACAAACCCACTTAAAATATATTTAATAGTAAGTAAAACATCCACAGTGGTTCTCCAGGTCAGAGAGGAAAAGGACCAACCTGATTCCAGTACAAATGTGTTTCAAAATCCTGAAAATCAGCAAGAATGTCTCTGAAAAAGACATTTTCTCAATCTAGAAAATGTCATTTTTAGAGATGTTACTGCTTGTTTCAATGGGGGGGGTAAATTACTCTGTTTAAAGGGAAGGTGAGGTAAACATGCATGTCTTAACTTGTGTTGGAACATGTTGTCATTAAATATATTTTTTTTCGTACTGTTTTTTTGTAATGTTATTTGAATAAAAAGACCCAAACCTTTTTAGATTTGTGTACAATTATGCTAATGTTAGCATAACATGTTAATGTAGTGTTTCAAACTCCTGAAAATCAGTGCTCAATGGCTTTGTTTCTAGATAACAGTAACCAAGCATTCAGACCTTTTAATTTTAATCACTATCTTTAAAACCTTTCAGTTTTTAAGCAATATCTTTTTGAAATGAAATCCTACATTTTCACAATACAAAATGACACAAAGCCCAGAAATGCCAGGGCGTCTTTGGATATAAAGCAGTTAACAGTTCAAGAGATTCACAATAAACATGTATAATCTATAGAAAATAGTTTGTCTTTAAAAGAAAAGAAAAAGCAACAAGCAAACAAAAATAAACACATTATTCGGGCACAAACAGCATCTTGTAATCTTACAGCCTACTATATTACACATAACACAATAAAGAGTTGTTTGTGAAAGTTTGGACATAGCCCATTTAGGTGATTCTGTTCATAGAAAAAAGTTACCTAGTCCTCACCATGCACCAAACCTACAAATGTCATAATAATGCAGACTTTATGGACAATTATTAACTATTTGCTGAATTTAAAATAAAATGTTGCTTGTTTATAAGTATAGACACCCTTTTAGTTACTACTGTTTTAAGGTCTCAAATCTTATTTGACTCATTAGGCCTTAATCATGTCAGGTATAGACAGTTCCAGATCATTAGGAATTCTATGACCCTTTCTTCTCAAGATGTTGGGCTTATATTTGACAGTGATGGACTCATCAAACAGCTAACAGAGGATCTAGAACTAATTATTTTTCTTAAAAAAAGACTATAAAGTGATCTCTACACATTTCTTGCCTACAGGTCTCATTGTCTAAAGCAATAGAAGTTAAGTCAAGACCAATTTTGGAAGACCAAAAACTTAAAATGCTCTTAAATGTACCAAGCATACAAAGCAAAACCCCAACATCACTGGCAAGGACCTACGGAAAGATTATAAAGGAATAATGATGCACTGGTCCACTGTGCTGTGTTGTTAAACAAACATTATCTACATGAGTCAAATCAGTCATCAGAAGCATCAGAATCACAGGTAAAATGATTTAATCAAGAAGAGAAAGACTGCTGGATAACTACAAAAAAAATTGTTGGGTGAGATTTCAGCTAAATGGGTTCCTGTACTGACTGAAAGGGTGACAAGATATATAGAAATGCCATTTAGTCTTAGCTTTCTTCCCAATATGTTAAAAATGTGTTGTAGTTTAACAGTTTTTGTCTATGCAAAGGTGTTTTTCTTCTTTTCATTATCACTTTTCCTCACTTAGAAAATCAACAAAATGAGTCATATTCCCCAGAATGTGTCCAAATATTCTTTTACAACTGTATATTGTACATAGTTGAACAATCTTTAAATACAATATATACAGATAGTTTTAGATATTGCATTATATTGCTTGTAATCAACTGCAAATCCATCATTATATCTAGGTGTTCAGGTGTAGGATCTCACTAAGCAGTCCAGGACTGCTTAATGGCCAAAGGTAGCTGAGACTCTTTGTAAGCTCTTGGTAAATCTCAGTAAAACCCTTCACAGCGTCCAAACAGATTCTGTCCAAGAAGAGCAGACACATCAACAGTGCTCTGTGTGTGAAAACTAGACATCTGCTGAGGCATTAACACTTCTACTTCTAAATGCTTCAAGTTGAGATCAACAGCAAACATATTTAAAGTATAAACAACTGTACATATTATCAGCACATATTTACAGTTTGTACACACCAATATATATATACACAAAGTCAACAAAAAGTCAACAAAAATAACTTTACAGCGAATGTAAATAGGAGATGACAGGAATAATTAACAAACCAACACTTTCAATAAATAAATACATAAATAAATAAATAATAATGTTAAAACTCTAATAGGACATTTTTTTCTGTCCTTTTTTTAAAGTGATAAATAAAGTTAGTGTTGTTGAATTTGCTTGATTCAAATGTGTATATAATTCCTACTTAAATATAAAAATATAATTAAAAGTAAAAAAGTAACTAAACTGAAAAACATAATTGTGTTTATCTGTGCACTTCAACATGGCTCTTTTACAAAGGCAATGTTAATTCAGTCTTATACAAATGTTTGGGCACCCCTGGTCAAAGTACATGTGTTGTTGATTTTTCAACTGAAATTGTGTTAACATACTCTTTTTTCCAATCTGTTAAACTCACATAAGCAATTTAAACATTATGTCCTAAAAAATGCAGAAAAATGCTTTATTAAAATGTTTTCCTTTAGAAAATCAACTGAACACGGGTTCCCAAACTTTTGCAAACTGTATGTAAACCTGTGACAACTGAAAAACTAATTTGAATGTAAATTGTTCTTAATGTTTAATGTCTATTATTGTTGTTAATGTTTAAATAGTTGTTCTCCATTACAGAACAACCATCCTATATGATTCTGCAAAGAACCTTTCAAAATGGTTCTATATAGCACCAAAAAGAATTCTATTGATACAGATCATAGATTCTTTTGTGCTGGTACTATATGAACCCATAAGCCCCTTTTGGGCAGGTTAACTTTATATGGTGCTACTCAGTGATTTTATGTCTGCCCAGATGGGACATGACTGATGGGACATTCTCCCTCCTCCGAGAGAAAACTAGAGACTGAATTACTTTAATCACCAAACCTCTCTGAATAATTTTAAAAGCTTTTATCAATATCATCAACTTTTTCTTTAGCAGAAATAATGTCCATGATCACATGATCACTCTCATACAAACTTCTGGGTTTGTAGAAAATACAATCCACTTGTCCAGCAGTACTTTCGTTTCTGTGTGCATGCAAGATTTTTATCGCAATAAAAATTTATTAATAATCAAGTTCTACATAATTTAATCTTGAGATCAGAGTGGTTTGATGCAAAATGCTAATTTTATGGTGATAGGAACCAGGGGTCACAATGTCTACATCATCAAATATTAGATATAATATTATAAATATATTTATTACCATCTGCAATGTCCAGTGAACATATCTGTGTCTTCTGAGTTTTTATATGCAGTGTTAATTATTGAAATATAGCATTAAATCTAAAACTATGTTTTCCTCTGGCACTGTGCTACAATACAGCCACCATGAATGGATTATAAAAAATGCATTTTAAGCCAAAACCTCCTTTTAAAATGAACATAAAACAAGCTCTCAGGCATCAGGCAGTGTATTTGTAAAAATGTTATGTAATATGTTTGTGTGAGGAAGCTTTTAGAGGCATTAAAATCTTTAAACGTCTGGCTCCTACCACCACCAACAATTCTGCTCAATTCTGTCCCCGTAAGTTTCAAAGAAATTTCATATCAAACCACTCTGAATGACTTTGTTTACATTTAAACAAATTAATTACGCGTACAGTGTTGAAACATCAGTGGAGTTTTCCTTCAGGAGTGACGCGTCTTTTATCAAGTGTTAGTAATATATTAATATACTTGAATCAAGTAAATTCAATACAGAAATTTCTCAGTGTTGGTTGCAGAACTCAAGGTTTCCCGATGAAAGGCCTGCATATCCATTTGGGAGTGACTCTGTAACGCACATATTGTACTGCAGGCCGTCTGACCCGGATGAACCCAGCTTATTCTGGGAGGCTGTATATCCAGTTAAAGGACATCTTTCACTCGACCACGCAGCGGGATTCTCTTAGACTGCTGACAGTTTTCTCCTCCGCATTTGACGCCCCTCCTCTCTCCTGTTGGTCTGAGTGTTCTCCTCAGGGTTTAAACGTCCAGCACGTGGTTCAGGTAGGATATATAACATATGGCGAGCCGTAAGATCTCTATCTTGGAGAGCTTCTTGTCGGGCGGAAGTGTAGGCAGCAGCTTCCGCAGTTCCGCGAACGCCACGTTGAATGCCTCGACACGGATGCGCTCGCGAGTGGCGTGAGCCATACGGTATTTGGCGGTCGCGCGTCGCCGCCGCCGCTTCTCCTCGCGGGTCAGAGGGGGCGCCAGTGGGCGCGAGTGGGACTTACTGTCAGCGTCCGCATTCAGAGGCTCGTCCGCCACGCGCTCCACTTTGATGACGTTAAGCAGCGTTTCCGGGTCAGACTGAGGCCACAACAGGTCAGAATCCGAGTGATCCGGACTGAGCATCATCTGGAGGCGGAGAGAGATGCTATGTTAGGCTTAGATGTTCTGCAAGAAGGAAAGGAGGGTTGAAAGAGGGTTGAGAAACAAAAATAGGAAGGCAAGATTATAAGTGATTATACAAGTGATAAAGAAAGAAATTTGAAAGAGTAAGAAAAGGAGAGGGATTTAGGGATCTTGCAAGAATGAAACAAGGGAAAGAGGGAGGGGAAAAAGAAAATGAAAGAGTAAAGCAAGATATAGAAAAAACAAAGAAAGAAAGAAAGAGGAAGCTGAAGGAAGAAGAGAGTAAGGTGGGGAGGGAGGTTAGTGTTATATGGAAAGCAAGAAGGAAGTAAGAAAAAAGGGAAGGAAAAAGTAAGAAAGAGAGAAAGAACATCTTGTTTCAGAGCAGTCAAAATACACAATTAAAAAAGGTCATCAAAGTTCAAAGAAAATGTCAGCTTTTTTTTGAGAATTAACTTAACTTAAAAAGTGGATCCGACTTACACTGTACAATGCAAAAAGCCACAAGTTCAACTAACCTAAACCCTAATTCATTTTTCATAGTGTTCATTACAAACCCTGCTGTACACTGCTTGTAATATTCAACTTTGACGTCTTTCTACAGCAAACCCCCAGTGCTGCCCCACCCTGGGTGACCCTCTGCTGGCAGAATGGGAGTCGATATTTTTATGTAGTATGATCAAATAAAATACCTGCCCCGTATCTCTGTTACAGATTAACTAAGACACTTCAGGCTGTCTGTGTGTATAAAGAGACTCTGTGCTGAGCTGCTAGTGAGCAGTGATGGGTGAACGGGGAGGAGTGAGAAGCCATGCTGCAAGAAAACGGAGAGCAGTTGCTCACTCTCCTGTGAAGGCGAAATCCAGTTTCTGTTAAATTCTACACATTTCCATCAACAGAACTAAAGCAGATAAATCCCACAAAACAGGAGAGCCAAAACTGGAGCAAATTGCATTTCATGGCGACTGTGAAAAAGGGTTATACCACTCAGAAGGTTATGCTGTTTTATATTCTGTTCTGTTACTGACCGAGTGTCTCAGTAAGTTTTGTCTCTTGCTTTTCTGTTGTTAGTTTATTCCTCTTTTGTTTTTCCATCTCTCTCAAGCAGCTTCCAAATTGATCCGAGAATCAATACATTCAGCCTCAACCTTTTACAACAAACCTTTAATACTAGACAAATGAGCAGGAGAACTTCACACTGTACACCACAACCAGAGAGGGAGAGAGAGGGGGAGAGAGAGGGAGAAGGTTAGGAGTGGTGAGGTATTAAATGTGATAACAGTGTGTTTTGCACATGACTGCACTTCAGTTTCATCCACATTAATATAGCTCAACACTGACAGCTTCTTCAGCGCTACAGAACACACACAGACAGACACACACACACACACACACACACACATTAATAAATGATATCTCACCTGCTACGATTAAAGGCTAAACTGTGTAGTATAGACGAGGCTTAAGGTGGCTTCCTGTTCGCCAGCTTCTTGTTCGATTTTCCCGTTCCCTAACTGCTGCACCATTTAAGGTGGAACGGGAACATTCAGTCAGGAAGCTGGCGAATGAGGAGCTGTCTCAACGTTCAAGCTGTTCAAGCGTTAGTTCTTCAGTTTCACTGTAGTTTCCTCTCAGCGTTAAACTCTCACTCACAGTAACTCTCATATCATATTAACTCTCTGCGGTTCTGACCCCGCTGAACCCCCTCAGACCTCGCCATCAAATCCGCCGGAGATCTTCACTTTCGCAACTACTACAGACAGTAACACACCTATAATAACCCTGTATCTGTTTACCTACCAGCGTCATCAGACATCCGCAGGTAAAAAGTTATTACATTGATGTACTGGAGCTACACGTGTAGGTCATTCTACATGCAGGAACTCTTATCACATCAGCAGATTAACACTCAGCAGAGAGAGAACTACACAACACGGTGTTAATTATGTACATATTAAACACGTCCAGTATTACTGACCTCAGTAGAAATGAAATAAAACTCACCTTCTTTCACTCCTCAGATTGGAGTGATGTCGATCCCAGAGCGCGTGTTTGTGTGTGTGAGTGAGTTGTTGGTGTGTTTTCAGAGAAGTGTCCTCACCGCTCCCTCCATTCTTCTCTCTGTTATCATTCGTTCAGTGTCATTTGTAATCGATCAGAGCTCCGTCTCTCTTTCTCTCTCTCTCCGCTTACAGCCTCTCTCTCTCCTCTCGCTCTCTCTCCGCTCACAGCCCCCTTCTCTCTCTCTCTCTCTCTCTCTCCTCTCCCGGATGAATGTAAAATCCGCTGTAGATGAAAACTGAACTTTTTTTAATTCACGAGACCGTCAAGAGAAGAAATGACAGAGGAGTGCATCTCATCTCTCTCTCTTCCTTCCTGCTGCGTATCTCTCCCCTCTCTCTCACAGTTCCTCTCTCTCTCACAGTTCTTCTCTCTCTCACAGTTCTTCTCTCTCTCACAGTTCTTCTCTCTCTCTCTCTCTCTCTCTCTCTCTCTCTCTCTCACACACACACACACACACACACACACTTATTGGCTAAATCACTCTCTTTCTGAGACTGAACTGATCTATAATCAGTGTATGCTAATGGTATATTTAGAACCTGCAGCTTGTCTAAGAGGAGGGTGAGAGAATCAGATGACTAGCACTCTTGCTTGATCTGTGCCTGTTGGTGACTGGATACAGTGTTTAAATTTTACTCGCTCTGTGCGTAATACAAACAACAAACAGACAGATCTACCGTGTGCCCATTTGATCAGTTGTCTGGCTGCTGCTACCCTAAAAGTTCATGACATAAAAATGTCCCTAAGAAAATCCCCCCAGACCACCCAGTACAGGCTTATACATTTACCTTCACCTTTATTGTCATCATACTTGCACAGGAAAATGAGGGGTCAGAGCGCACAGTCTATTCATGAACCTCTGGTTAGAAACTCTGTGCAGCCCTGGTTTGAAACTCAGTGAAATTGCTGTTGCTGCGCAAGTACAGTTTGTGGACAAGCTCCATGGGTTGGATGGTTGGACTGGAGAATGTTATAAAGGTTTTTGGCTTCTAATTGGGCTGAATTTGCACTCTATAGTTCTAGAATGTATAGGTTCTGACAGCCTTCTGCCAAGCTGCTGAAGGGCAATGGTGAATTAATTGCCTAAGGTGATCATGGCAGCCTAAAGAACTGGCATTCAGTTTTACTTCTTGGAATAGACTATAAAATTCTGACCAAAACTCTGACCAGTTGACTGAAAAGGTGGATGATGGTGATCATCCACAATGATCAGTCCTTTTCTGTTCCAAATCATTCTATTTTTGAGAACTTGTTTTTAATCAGAGACCTGCTTTCTTATGCTGAGGTAAAAAAAAAAAAACATAATATGGGATTTATTTCACTGAACCAAGAGAAAGCTTTTTTTAGGGCAGACAAAGAGAGGGGTGACAGACAAATGTTCCCACAAGTTTCATGTTTTACACTGTCCTGATGACAATGGGCTCTGCTAAAAACATGAAAAAGCATAATAAACTGTGCAGGCACTTATTTCTTTCCCAGCCTGCAGTAGATTTTAGATCAATGTCTTTTAAACTGCACTTTAGGATGAAGCACTTTGTGTTGGTTTTATGAGTGCTCAGTAACTCAGTAACAGGTACATTTTGTAAAACAAATATAAAGGGGTCAGTGGTGCTGCCCTCTTTCAGCACCATGGTCAGCAGTCAGAAGTAATAATTCACCACACCTGAGCTCCATCAGGTTACATCGTCATGTGAGATCAACCATCAGCACCTGTGCTCCTTCACAAATTTCATTGTTTTTGCAAGTATTATTTGGGTGGTGGATCATTCTCAGCACTGCAGTGGCACTGACATGATGATGTGTTAGTGTGCAATGTGGTGGTGTGAGTGTCACTGCAGTGTGGTGCTGGGGTCCTGAAGATTGAAGAACAAGGTAAAAAAGGGCGAACAAAGAAACAGATGCACTACAGAGAGCACCTAAGGTAAGTAGAGCTGCTAAAATGAACAGTGAGTGTAGATACACTGAGATGGTTTTAATGCTATTAATGTGTGTATAAAAGGTATAAGACGAGAGATTTAAGGTAGACCGGGATGTTCCAGATGAAAAATAGGTTTTAATAGGACTCGTCCTTGTAAAGAGCGGGGTATATGGATGAAAAGAGAGGTCATAAAATAGACAGACCACGTCCACTGTGTGTTTCACTCCCTCATAAAAGACCAGTGAAGAGGTGGGCCTGCTATTTATTTTCACTTTAACGAGAACAATGCAGCCAAGTGCAGTGCTGCAATAGAAAATGCTTGTAAGAAGCATGAATAATATTTCTGAAGACCAAGAGTTACATATTTCAGGCCCATAAGAATGATTTATATCTTTGATTTATTGGTTACAAATACATTTCTAAATGATAATTTTCGACCCAAAATGGGAAAAGAGTGAGATAGGATGTAGCACTGATATGATCAGAGTTCAGAAAACTAAATAAAAATAAGGCGAGTGAGAGGGAATGCAGGGAAATGCCTTTTCATTATAGGAGTATTGCAGCAACATACACTTTAAGGGGCATTCTGTTCTGCTCCCCACCCTCCCCCAATGTGATATACACACATATAGAAGTCAGATGTGAGAAAGGGGCAGATGGTGTCCAGTCTAAAAGCCCCCCCCCCGCCCCCAGACCAACCCCCACCCCTCCCATGTGTGTGTGTGTGTGTGTGTGTGTGTGTGTGTGTATGTGTGTGTGTGTTTGTTTTCCTGCAGTCCTGAACAATTCGTGAATTTGCTTAGGGAAGAACATAGAAAATACCACATCAGCTCCATAGTTCTGGTGGCAGAAATGATTTGTAGAGACAGTTTGTGGGGGTTCTTAAAATGCTATAAATGTTTCTTTACACTTGACATCTCATGTGTAACAGTAGTTTCCTAAAGAAATTTCCACTCAAAAGTTTATTAAGCAAACCAAAAGTGCTTCTTGAATGGCATGGTACCTTTATTTTTATGACTGTTTTATTATTTGAAACAGAAGCAGTATCTGTTACTGAGACTTAAGATCAGGATTGGGTTTATTACATAAAGGTAATTTTATATATAAGATATTTGAGACAAGGTGTAGTGCCTTTGTGTGTGTGTTTGTGTGTGTGTGTGTGTGTCTGTGTGTGCGTGTTAGTGTGTATGCGTGTATGCTGTGTGGTTCATGTGAGGTGGGGGCAGCTGGCTAATAGTGCTGGAAGGATAGAAAGATGGATGTGTGAAGGGAGAGATGGATGCCTCATTCTTGGCCAGTGGATAGATGTTAGCAAAGAAAGCAAAAAAAAGAGACATAGAGAGACAATGAAAAAAGCAGAGGAAGATGGCAGATAAACAATCAGGAGATCAGAAGTGGACAATAGTGTGGTCGTACAGCACTGTGTTAACTGAAGTCAGTTATATACTAACAGTTTTATATGTATGTAAACAGGACATCAGGATTAGCACACTGGACACAAGGGGCATTATTACAATGTACAGGTATGTGTATGTAACATGCATGCAGGACATGTTAATAATTCATATTGATACTTACACATATATGTACTTAAAGGATATATACTTACACCCACCCCTACAGGACTTATTTGGGTGGTGGATCATTCTCAGCACTGGAGTGACACTGACGTAGTGGTGGTGTGTTAGTGTGTGTTGCACTGGTATAAGTGAATCAGACGTAGCAGTGCAGCTGGATATATAGCTCAGTGTCACTGCTGGACTGAGAATAGCCCAATAATATCCCAATAATATCTTTACTCTAAATATATAATTATATGAATTGTATTATTATTATTATTATTATTATTATTATTATTATTATTTTATTTGTAATTTTCTACATCATTTAAACTATTTAGCAATTTTGCCTTCACCTGTAAACAATTCACAATTTATTTATTTACCATTTAAGCTACTACATAATGGCTGCTCTGTGGTGGTCCTCACCACTGAAGAACAGACTAAAGGGGGCTAACAAAGTATGCGAAGGTATGAGACAAAGTATGAGAAACAGATAAACTACAGCCTGTGATTGTACTCCGATATGGTAAGTGGAGCTGATTAAAGGGACATATAGGTGCAGATACAAGGAGGTGAATTTAATGTTATGGCTGTACATATGGGTCATGTGTATGATCTCATCTCTTGACATTAGATAACAACAAGCCTGTGTGTGTGTGTGTGTTTTGTTAACGTGAACTGTGTTTTTAGATGAAAGGCTGTTTGGATCATGTTTATTGATCTGTGTTGTGACAGATTGATTGATGGAAGACCCTTTCACGGCTTAATTCAGCTTAAGTAGTAAATCAATGAAAATACCTCCTGCCATGCTAGACCATGACACATGGCCTTTTAACAAATACAAATGCACACATGCACATGCACACACACACACACACACACACACACACACACACACACACACACACACACACGGAGACGCACACACAAGCGCAGATGTTTAACATATGGCACAAACAACATGGTGTGTATGTGGCCTTCTCAGAGTCCAGATTTCACATGAATATTTAATAGTTTGGCATTTCCAGCTGTACCAACTGGAGGCACATTTTTCTGATTGTTTACATTTGGTAAAGTAAACTCATCGGTTTCTCTTATTTAAAGTAATTGAAAGACGACCTTTGGTAATTCAAGTCTTACAGGTTTTTTGACACTAAAATTAAAAATAGCACACAGTTAGTGAAACCTGACACTCAAGGAGCAAAACCTCAGCACAGATCTGCACAGATATAGGTACATTCTCAGCCTCACAGTTTCAGCAAAACACTACACACAGAAATCTAATATGACATCACTTCTTTGCCATTTCAAAATACCACACCTATGAACCAATTGATCAAACACTTAGGTGGTTAATTGTAAACTCACCCATTAGGTGCAATAAGCACTATAAAAGGCAATGACTGAGTTTACCTGTCTTCAACAGAAATGGCAGGAAACGCTGGTTTCCACAAATATCTATGCAATTGTTTTTGCTGTGTTTATATACTACATTCTATTTAGAATATGTTTTGTTCTGCGTTTATGTGCAAATGCATGGATTTATTGTCTACGTTTACTATGTGGAGCACTTATTATTCGTGTACTTTCCTCTAACAATATCTCTGAATAGACTCCAGACTAGATCATTGGAAAAGTAGAAATGTTAAATATATTTTGAGCTGAGCTCAGCAGTGTGCAACTGGTGTGTAACATTGGTCTTACATTTCTGTGACTGTGAATAGTTAGTTGAACTGAAAGACCTTAAGAAGGTTTAGTTATTATTTTTGTTTACTTGACTTGTTGTGGTTTTGGTTTGGTCACAGTGATTTGCCAGGTGATTTCTCTGCAAACCAGGTGAAGGCTATAAGAAGAGAGCAGAGCCTTTTCTTCCAGTAAACAAAAAAGGTCAAGTTGGTGTCTGGAAGACCAATACAACTTTCAGAGAGAACTGCTCATAGGATTGCAAGAAAGGCAAACCAAAACCCCAGACTGACTGCAAAAGACTTTCAGGGAGATTTAACTGAGTGGTGGTGCACTGTTCTACTATGCAGCAAACTATGCAGCAAGTATGATCTTCACAGAAGAGTCATCAGTGTTCTGACCACAATATTCATCATCAGATGTTTGCAAAGGAACATCTAAGCAAACATGATGCATTGTGGAAACAACTGGACCAATGAAAGTAAAAACAGAGCCTTATTTGCCATAATGAGCAAAGGTACATTTGGAGAGAAAGGGTGTATAATCCCATGAAAAGAATGCCTCTCAAACTATTAAGCATGGGGGTGGAATGGTCATGCTTTGGACTTGTGGCATGGGGAACATTTCACTGGTACATGAAAGAATGGATTCACTTAAACACCAGCAAATTCTAGAGGCAAACATTACACCATCTGTTAAAAAGCTGAAGATGGAAAAAGCATGGCTTCCACAACATCATAACAATACACCACCTCAAGAGGCAAGAGCTTTTGCCATGACTCTTACAGTCTCCCAACCGACGCATCATAGAAAATCTGCAGATAGACCTCAAAAGAGCAGTGAATGCAAGACAACCTAAGAATCCTGCAATACTAGAAGGCTATGACAATGAATAATAGGCAGAAATGTCCCAAACAAGAACTTTTGGCTGGCTGCAAAATATGCTTACCAAAGTGAGTGTTACTAACTACTGACTATGCAACAACTTGTACCGTGTACACAGTCATAAGTCACACAGTTCATGACTGTAAGCTTGAAGCTTGCAGAGGACATGTATGTGGCTCAAACACATGATTAGCCTTTTAGTCCAGTTTGAAAGTGGCCTGCTAGCTCTGTTGGTGTGGTTATACAACAGGATGGTTCGGCCGCAGCTGGACATCTATGACCCCAGTACTGGACAGTGGCACCATTACTGCCCCAGAGAAAGCCAGCTGCAGCTCATCAGCTGAACACACCTGAGCTCAGTCCTGCTGGACACACTTGCTCTCACACACACATACAGACGTACAGACTTTAATACCGACACACAGTGCACATATGCACTACTATTAAAAGAATAGAATCACATCATCTTCTTTATTTTGCTTTAATTGTATAATAACTTAGATAGTGTCACATGAAGTATTAACAACAAGACAGCAGATAATATGTTAATAAGTTTCTGCAGAACAACAAAAATGTTATTCAGTAATTACCAGCACTGTAATGATCACTGGAATAATTTCCTGGACCAATATTAAAAATTACAAATGATTTGGAACAAAATCTCTTTAATTAAACTTAGGAATGTTTCACCTTCAACCTGCAGCGTTGCAATTTTGGGGTCTTATGTTAATACTGTATTTTAGTGTGCGTAATTAAAATAATTTACTATGTGCTTTTAAGATCACCCAACCTTTACCTCTTTGGGGGTGGGTGATGAGGGAGGTGAGGGGACTTGGTATTTTGTATTACTTTATACATGTCAAATCCTTTATACGTTTTCTTTCTACAGGTGTGCAACAAAATTAGCTTTATAGCCATTTCAACTGCAGTAAACACATACACAAGCTCTGTATACAACAACACTGCAAAAGGCAAGAGGCAAGAAAGGGAGAGGAAGGTGGAAGAGAGGGTGTAGATATTCTCTCCCATTCTCTTTCTCTCTCTCTCCCATTCTCTTTCTCTCTCTCTCCCATTCTCTTTCTCTCTCTCTCTCTCATGGAGGGTTGAGGTCTGAGGCCCCCCAACCACACACACACCTCAAACACTGTGATGGGCTCAGGTGGAGATCAGCTGAGCTGAGGGGGCGTGTGTATGTGTGTGTGTGATGTTGATGATGAGCGCCAGTATAAGGTTCTGTGCCAGGGACCAATGCTGCACCTGTGTGAGACCCCAAGAGAGGCATATGTGTGTGTGTGTGTGTGGGTGGGTGGGTGTGTGTGTGTGTTGGTGAGTGTGTGTCTGCAGTTGTGTCCAGTTGCAAGGATGTCTTCTGTGTGAACAGTGTGTGTTTGTTAAAGGTACATCCATATAAAGACTGTACCCTGACTGTATTGATTTTTTACATCTAGGTTAGAAACATTTCTCTTCATACGTGCCTGTGATTATGCTTTATATATTTTTTAATTCTTTTTTAATGTATTTTTATGTTTTCATGCACTTATTAGCATATTGTTTTTATTAGTACAATAAATTGTGATTTTATTGCATTTGTTTAACCGTTCACAAACTTTTTAAAAATATTTTTGTCTTCCTAGTAATTTTGAACACCTCTTTTGGTCAGTTTTTTTGTGAAATTTCAAATGCAATATAGAATACAGAGCAGCTGTTTTTTTTAATTTGCCAAAATAAAAAAAATAATAAAAAAAGAAAACAAAAAATACAGATATGAATGGAGATATGAATTTTATTAAATCAAAGTAGTTTTGGTTGAGCTTTGGGTAATGGTCAGGTCAACATTAGGGTTAGGGTTAGGTTAGTAGTAGTATGGTTGTGGTTTAGGTAGGAGTCAGGTTAACATTGGGGTTAAAGTTAGACTAGTTTCAGCCATGGAAACTCTGGTCTCAGAGACAGAGAATCTGTGCATTAGTGCATTAACCTTGTTAAAGGATTCTTCCAGTTGAATTCTGATTGGCTTTCTGCACTTCTGTATATTGTTTTTGCACGAGTTCGGTGTGAATCAAAGTTTTATTGTTACAGCCACATTTAGCCAAGTGAATAGTAGTCCCAGCCACAGACACATCCACCCATCATATAGTTCTGTGTTTCCTGTGTGTGTGTGTGTGTGTGTGTGTGTGTGTTTAAATTTTGATGATGGGGGTGAATGATGGTGGTGGTGGGGGGTTACTGGTCAGTCTACCATAAACAACATTTGAGGTGTAAATAACCGAGATCAAGAGAAAGCTAGCATCGGTCTCTTACTCTCTCACACTCTCACTCTCAGTAACAAGATACTGGAAGTAATATAATGTGACAGAAGAGAACCTACAAATTATTTTGCTACTCTGAGGTGTGAGTGTCTTTGTGTGTGAGCATGTGTGTGTGTGTGTAATAAAAAGGAGCTTACTGATACGTTTGCATCAATGTATTCTCTCTCTTTATCACTCTCTCTCGCACAGACACACACACACACATCCATATGTGCACACAGACATGCACACATCTGAGGTGTAAATTGCATACTCTTATATCTTATATACTCTTCTCTTTCTTTCATTCCCTTGGGGTCTCCATTGAGTTTAAAGGCCATCTGTTTAGCTCTAACAAGCTTTCTGTCTTATCCCTTATTATTCTCTCTCTCTCCTCTTTTGTAAATGTGCACTTTCTCACTTTTTTGTGGAGGTGTCAAAGCTTTTTTTCCCTTCTGGTTTTAAATGCCATTTCTACAGTGCTGTGAATAAAGTACTTGCCCCATTCCCAACTTCTGTTCCTGCATTTTTGTCACCCTTGAATGTTTCTGATCATCAAACAATTTTTACTATTAGACAAAGAACCCAAGTTAACACAAAATGCTGAGTTTAAATGGTCATTTCATTAATTGAAGGAAATATGCCCTGTGTGAAACAGTAGTTTCCCCCTCAGCAACTAAATCAACCAGTTAACCAAATTAAATTGACAATTGCGGTCAGTTTCACTACCACACTCAGGCTGTTCAATCTAAACATCACTTAAATAGAACCTGTCCGGCAACTTGAAGCAGCTGAGAGCTGTCAAAACACAGCATGTGATGTTACCCAGATAAACATCTGAAGAACTGCAGGCCTCATTTGCCTCAATTAAGGCCAATGTACACTATTCCACGATAGGAAAGCCACTTGGCAAAATGGCCAACATGGGAGAGATGCAGGGCACAAATCACTGCTGACCAAAAAGAACATAAAAGCTCATTTCACATTTTCCTAAAAAACACCTAAATTACCCTCAAGACATTTGGCATAATATTCTGTGGACTGATGAATCAAAGGTGGAACTTTTCGGGAGGCTGTCCCATTACATCTAGTGTAAAGGCAACACTGCATTCCACCATAAGAACATCAAACCAGCAGACAAACATGGTGGTGGTAGTATGATTGTCTGGGGATGCTTTGCTTCTGCAGGACCGAAGCACACAAGAAATTCCACTACTGAATGTCTCACAAGAAACAAACATATGTTTTTGAGAGGCTGATTTAAAATCCTGACTTGAATCCTGCTGGGATGCTATGGCAGGACATTAAAGAGGCAGTTCAGGCTTGAAAACCCTCCAGTGTAGCAGCATAGAAACTATTCTATAAGGCCAAAATTCCTCCACAGCGATCTAAAAGACTCATCATGAGTTACTGCAAACATTTGATTACAGTAGTTACTGCCGAGTGTGGCACAACCAGTTATTAGGTTTAGAGGTGATATGGACTTGAATACATTTGTATATTCATTAAATGTAAAAGTAATTTAGAATCTGCATTTTGTATTGACTCATTTTCTTCATCTTCTATTAAAATTAGATGATCTGAAACATTTGAATGTGACATATGAGCAATAATAAGAAATCAAGTGGTCACGCTTACGGATTTTCCCGGCTCCTCAGTTCCTCCGGACTCAACTTCCCAGAAGGCATCGCTCGATGACGTCACACCCACATGTCCCCAGTTGTCCAATTAGCTCCGCTCTAGGTCTCCTGAGTTTTAGCCCCGCTGACTCCAATCAAACCCCAGCATATAAGCTTCACCCAAACACTTCCTCATTGTGAAGTTTTGCCAACCTAGTTTGCAACTCTGAGCCACTCTTCTTTGAACTCTTCTTCGTGTATCCTGACTCTGGCTTTTGACTCCCTTTGTTTTTGACTTTCTCCTTCTGCTTTATCCCTGCTGGCTTTCTCGTTTGATATACTCTCTGGCTATCGACCTCCTTTTCGTTTCTCTGACCATCCTCTCACCTAGTCCTTCTACCTTGGTTACCTTGCTGCTTGATTACCGTGGTTCTGACCTTAACCTGTCCCTTGACTTTCATGTTGGGTCGTATGTTGTTGCTTTGTTCAATTGCCCTATTGTTTAACAAAGACAATTTGACTTTTAGCTCTGCTCATGTCAGTCCGAGTTTTTTGTGTCTGACACGGGTGAGGGGCAAATACTTTTTCAGAGCACTGTATGTACTGATATACAACTTTTGTCAGCAGAACAAGCTTCAGAAAAACAATGATTCTAAAATCGGTGATGATCCATGATGATGGTTTTCCGCTTTCTGGATGTTCAGGATTGATTCCATTTGCTGGACAGATTGGTGTAATTCCATTTTTGATGTTTAATTTTAGTATTCAGCTATTTATGCCACGTTTGCGTGTTTGTTTCTCATGGAGCTGTTTTTGTTGTAGCACAGGTTTAGGTCAGCCCATGTCACATAAAAACAATGATCCTTCAAAATAGGCAGCGCTTGGGTGCATTATGCAATGAAACCCATCCTACTCTTCGGCTGTAGCTTAGCTTAGGAGCTGGATGCTATTTCAAACATTCTGTGTACACCGCGTATACACACATTTTCAGATAAAACATATTGCATTACATTGTGACTAATAGTATTTCTTTCTTTGTATCATTGTGGCTGCTACCTTGTAAAAGATACATCAAGTGTTACTTAAGAGGTAAGGCAGGCTACCACCAAAACAAATCAACTATTGGCTACATTTAACCAACTAGATTTAAATGACTTCCAGCAGCATTCAGTCCTGTATCGACTTACTTCAGCACCACGGACAGCACTGTCAAAACCAAACGCTTATCTTCAGACAGCCTCGTGGTTTAAAGGAGTAATATGCAGATTTATAAAATCCCCATGACAGGAAAAACATGATTCAAATGTGTTGTTTGCAGATAATTTAATGTGTTATATCTAAACAGAATTGAAACTGTACTGAAAGGCAGAAACAGTGTTGATGTAGCATACTTTACTAATGTGATTTTGAATGTGAATCATTAAAAAAACAAAATAATAATAATAATTAAAAATAATAATAATAAAATAAAAGCTTTTTCTGCAGCGTATCAGATAGCCAGGTGGCCATTAACGTGATCACTTTATATTCCACTAATGTTCAGTTTATTTATTAATTTATTGTTTTACAATATTGAGTTTTCAGTTTTCACCTGTGTTTTGTGTTTGTCGTGTAGCCGTGAGGTTTACTCTATCAGCACCACTCCCTCACTGTAATTCACATCATACATCATTTTCATCACGTCTGTCACCCCTGTGTGTGTGTGTGTGTGTGTGTGTGTGTATGTCTGTGTGTGTGTCTGTGTGTGTGAAATAAGTGAAATGGACACATGAGTATGAGGGTCTGGTGTTTGGCCTGAGGAGGACTGTGACTGTTACACGGCTGACATTAACACCCATCTCTCTCTCTCTTTCTTTCTCTCTCCCTCTCCTTCTTGCCTCTTCTTTTCTCTTTCTATCTTATCTTCTTTCTTTTGCTTTAACCCACTGTCTGTAACTTTCTCTCTCTCAGTCTCTCTCTTTTCCTCATACTAACTCTCTCGCTGTCCCTGTCTTTCAGTCTAACTCTCTCTCTGACCTTCTCTCTTTTAATCTCTCTTTTTATCCCCTCTCTCTCATTCCCTGCCACCCTTTCTTGTGCTTTTCTCTCTCTAAATATATACAATGTTGTCTCTGTTTCACTGTATCTATTCCCCTCTGTCTTTCTCTCTTTCCACCTTTCTCTCTCTCTCTCTCTCTTTCTGTTTCTCACCCTTTCTCTTCTTCCAAGAAAAAAAGGTCCCCCCAGGTCTTTCCAAGAGTTCCACAGCCAATCCCTAATGAAAAGTGACAGGACCTATGATGATGGATTCTCTTTTAAATCACTTTCTCCCTCAATTCAGCATGCTTTATTGTCTTTACATGCCTTCGTATTGGCCGCAACAAATCAGTCAAAATACATATAGGAATAAACAGAAAAGGTTACTATTATGAAGGATGTTGAACCTTAAATTATCACAAAACCTCACAAAACATCATGACCCAAGATCACACTGTCATTTGAATGTGAATAATTTAAAGCCAAAAGAAATAGACTGTTGATATAAAGTGTGTTGATATAACATACTTTATGTGTATGTCTAAAACAAGTCAATTTAATGTACTTCTGTTTCAGCTGAGGGGCTAATGTTAGAACTGAATATTTTTCTAATTAAATAAACAGTTTTAATTCTTGTTGAAGATAAACCTGATTACACTTTAGTGTATTTTGGGTTTTTGTAAATTCTGTCCAATATATCATGGTTTGGGACAATGTTTAATAGTTTAATAGAGGAGTTGTAGAATTTGTTGGTGTGTTTCAGGTAACTCCTTACTGTGCATACCTAGGGCTTTTTAACCCTATGAACCCAATAGTGACATTGTGAGTGTCCCTTTTGCAATAGTAACTTCAGAGAGTTTAGAGAGTTTGGGGTTTAGAACCAGAGATTTTTGTGAACCAAGGTCCAAGGTAGCATGTGAGCTCATTCAGAGTGAAGTGTTTATGTACTCCTAGTAACGGCAAAAGTACAACTATTGTGTAACTTCTCTAACTTACCAGGTGTTTTCTAGTCCCAACAGGTGGTCTATGACACACACTATCTAAAACTATCTAAGTTTTTGTCTCAACTTAAATTCAACAGTGGCACTGATAAACTGTGTGATTAACAGTGGGGAGTGCTTGTTAGTATTTCAGTATTGAATAGTAGATGACTGGGTCCTACTCTGAAGATTATTTCACAGAATTCTGTCCATTGGAAAAAAAGTCCTTTAACCCTTTATATTGCCAGGGCCTATTTGAAAGTTTGTGTTACCATATTTAATGAATAGCAAGTCTTAGAATGTAAAAAAGCATATCATTTTAAGGTGTTCATGTTTGATTTATACACTCATCATCAAAAGAATAGTTACATGCAGAATGAAGTGTCAGATTGCAATGCTATTGGGACAGAAGATAAAGGTTACCGGGAACAATAAATAATGATTAATTTAGACTGATATGGGCAATATTTATTGAGCTACACATACAGAAGTAGTGTCTCTCAGTATGGTGTCGGGACACCTGGACGTGTGACACATAACACTAAACAGTTCATCTTGCCACTGACCACGATGCCTCCACAGACGGATTTGCTGGTTGTCTCCACCAAGACAAAAGCAGGACTCATCACCGAAGATGACCCGCTGCCATTCTGCAATGTTGACGTGGTGTTAAATGCAGTCTTTGTAATGCTCTGCATGCATGTAGTCCCACTGGTGCTGGCACAAAGAGGATGACTCATGAACACTGGACTCCCTCTCCGTGGTCCAGATCTGGGTGAGTTTCCCAGATCATTCATGTCTCTGGTGCGACTGCTGCCAACAACGTGTTATGGTAATATTCACACAACCGGTGCGGCACACAGTATGTCCATAATCAATCAATCAATCAATATTTATTTGTGTAGCGCTTTTTCCATAAGACCATCACACTTCCCAGAGCCCTACAATGCGATCCCTCAAACTCTTCCAATAGCTTGAATTGCTTTCAAACTCCTCTCTGAGGCATACCTCACTTGCAGGAAGGATGCTACCAACACAACAGCACAAATCAGAATGGAAAGCACGTGGAAAGGACAACCTTATATGGTCACTCAGGTACAGCCTGACCTTGCTTATGTCACATGCGTGGCCGAGCATGAAACCTGACTTATCTGCATGTCTCACAATGACAAACCTACCCACCGAGTTTCATTCCTGTTGGTTGATCCTTCTGGGTGCAACTATATTTTTAATGGTGAGTGTATATTTATCAGTAAGGGGCTATGGAGAATATATATGTGGTTACTCTCAAAAACCGGGCAGGAAAGTTGTTAGATTTTTGCTCTCAGCAGTCTACGTTGGGTCAAATTAATCAATTTTTAATGCAGGGAGACCTTCCAGACTGAATAGATGTATGAATAAGACATTCTTTTGATTTGAGTGACCTTAAACATTGAATGTGTTTATTTTTTAGGTGTGTTTATTTTTGATGAAACATTTGAACATTGAGCACTGTGTAACTAGCATTGAACACTGTAGCAATATAGAAACTTTATCATGGCTCAGCACATCACCGCAGCTGCCATCCCACCCATACAGGACATTTACAAGAAGAGACGTCTGAGGAAAGCAGTCAATATTTCCTCAGACCCCGCACACCCCACCCCACCAACCGCTGCCATCTGGAACTGGAGGTACCGGAACATCTGAGCCAGAAACACTAGGTTCAGAAACAGCTTTTACCCTAGAGCTGTCAAACTGGCCACACCGGCAGCACCTACTAGAACATGATTATAACACTATAGACCGTTACTGACCCAGCCCTGATCACCCCTGCCCACACACTGGGCTCCTCTAGCTCACAGGACTGTATGCACTGCACTTTAACTAACCTGTATACTTGAACTCCTGAGCTGTATTTTATTTACTTACAGTATCTCACAAAAGTGAGTACACCCCTCACATTTTTGTAAATATTTTATTATATCTTTTCATGGGACAACACTGAAGATATGACACTTTGATACAATGTAAAGTAGTCAGTGTACAGCTTGTATAACAGTGTAAATTTGCTGTGCCCCCAAAAAAACTCAACACATAGCCATTAATGTCTAAACCGCTGGCAACGAAAGTGAGTGAAAAGTGTCGATATTTTGTGTGGCCACCATTATTTTCCGGAACTGACTTAACTCTCTTGGGCATGGAATTCACTAGAGCTTCACAGGTTGCCACTGGAATCCTCTTCCACTCCTCCATGACAACATCACAGAGCTGGTGGATGTTAGAGACCTTGTGCTCCTCCACTTCCATTTGAGGATGCCCCACAGATGCTCAATAGGGTTTAGGTCTGGAGACATGCTTGGCCAGTCCAGCACGTGTGTTTGGGGTCGTTATCATGTTGGAATATTGCCCTGTGGCCCAGTTTCCGAAGGGAGGGGATCGTGCTCTGCTTCAGTATATATCACAGTACATGTTGGCATTCATGGTTCCCTCAATGAACTGTAGCTCTTATTGAATGCTTTTGTGTTAAAGTAGATCAAAACATAATCCATGTAATTATTATATACTTTTTATCCCGGTGGGACTGTATGTCCATCTTTAAAACAAAACTGGAAAGCTGTAGAAGAGCCCATGGAAATGTAAATGCCTAATACATTTGAACATTTCATTTAAGCTTTTCTAGGTGGGCTTCTTTCTCAGTTGCTGGAAAGTCCAGTGGATTTTAATATTCCTTAATCATCTACATATGTACTGAAGCATTATTTTGTAGTCTATTTGTCAAATCATCAGTATATTTAATGAATCAACCTGGAACATACATTTTCTTTAGCCACCCTTAAGAAAAAAAACCTCCTAGACCGTCTCCTTTTCCTCATAAGATAGAACTTGTGTGTTTATCGTAAATAAGTTCTGAAGATAAACCTTTTCCTTCACTCAGTGAATTTTAAAATGATTAGTTTCTGAGAGTATGCAGTTAGGCCACTTTAATTCCAGCAATGCAGCAGATTAAATGTTTTTTCCTTTGGAAAAGTCTTGGGGGAAGCACCTTAGCATCTCCAAAACATATGCTGCAATATAGCATGTGCATGTTTTTCAGTCATTTGTTTTCTTTTGGTCTCTGAAGCGTTGAGAACGCCAGGTCGCCGTGGTGATAATTCCTAGGATAATACCTAGGGAGAGGGGTGACGTGTAAATTAGCTGATCATACTATATAAAGTGAAACCTGGCGTGAGCCACAGAAGTTTGAGAGAGAGAGAGAGAGAGAGAGAGAGAGAATGAAAGAGAGAGAATGAAAGAGAGATGCACGAAAGCATGTCGGGGCATGAAAATGCTAATTGCCTCCTGAGGATATGAATGCATGTTCATTGTCCATTGAAAAACAACATGCTCTAACGCACACACACTTGTTCTCGCCCTCACAAACACACAGTCACATTCACGCACCTGAGGCTGTAAAATGTTGGGGAGGTTAAGCATGTCTGTCCAACTGGCCGCTGATAAAGAAAACAATGGCTTCAAGCAGGGGTGATTTAGGCCTTGTCCCCTGAAAATGCCATTCCTACCTTTTCGGTGAGGCCAATCATTCTCTGAGTAGAGAGTTTTTGAGCCATTTTGTGCTATTTGCGCTTTTACAAACAGAGGAATTTGTCTTCCGCATTTAACCCATCCGTGAAGTGAAACACCCACATACACACACACTAGTGAACACACACACTAGGAGGCAGTGAGCACATTTGCCCGGAGCGGTGGGCAGCCCTATCCACGGCGCCCGGGGAATTAAGATGAGAACTTGGAGAATAGTTTGCTGGTACCTAAATCCATTCTTTCTGAAATCGAAATTTTTTGTGACCAGTCCTCTTCGTTGTTGTTGCAGTGCTGCTGTCAACCTCCAGCAAACTATTCTCCAAGTTCTCAGCTTAATTCTGCTGAAGCATAATGAAGATTCTGGTGTTATGCATTAGCACAAGCCACAAGTGCTAAATCTGAATTACTGTCGTCTTTGGATTAGATCCCTATAACAGCATTTACAAATCACTGTATTAAAGGGTGAATCTTGAATCATTTATTAGTTTTCTTGTGTATGCTATAAAGCTATATAACCAAAAACACAAGGGGCACTGAGTCTCATAGAGATGAGCTCCCTACTGGGCATGTTAACATAGTTGATTTACACATGGGTAAAAAAATGTCCACTATGATTAACTTACACACTGTTGAGCTTATGCTGAGGACATATGTGCAAGTATAAAAACCTGGAAATAAAACTGGGAAAAAAGTGAGTTATTTAAGCTGACAAAGCCTACAAAGCAGCTTAGCTATAAAGTATTTATTTATTTATCTATTTATTTATTTATACATTTCATCAGTGATTACATATGTTTTTATAGACAAACACTGGCAGTAGAACGTGTCATAGTGAAGAGCTCAGCGGCTTTAAATGTGCCACACGTCTGTTTGTGAAATTCTGCCCAGCTAGATCTGATTGGGTGAAATGTACTAATGTTATGAAACAGACGCATCCAGGAGCACAAACAGCTTCACCATGAAGCGGTAGACCACACAAATTAGGTACACCACACCACATCACATAGGTAGTCCACCAATCCTCACAAAACAATCCTCACAAAACTCCAAATAATACTAATGGTTTTGGAATGGGACGTCCGACAAATTCAAATAGGTGTGATGGTCAGTTGTCCAGGTACTTTTGACAATATAGTGTAACTGCACAGAAGCATTCCCAAGCTGGCCTAGAGTGGACTTATAAGAGTTTTGTTTCAGATGAGGAAAGTTATCAAATCTTACATTTTCCTGTAACCAGAATTTGGCTTCAAAGGCATGAATACATGGATCCCTCCTTGTAATAGTTAATGCAGGCAACACTGTGTATGCCCCTATATTCCCATGATCCAGCCTTTTTGAAATGGACACCTCTAGCAGGACGCATCACGCCATAAGGCATGCATCATCTGCTTTCATGAACATGACAGTAACATCAGTTTATTCCAGAGGTCTTTGTGATGGATCAGGTGGTTTACTGTATAGACAAGTATTCCCAGGGAACCAAAAACCTTTTTGCTCAGCTCATGTTATAAAGCATTTAGGCTGGTAACCATGGAGGTGGACATGGGTCTTGCCTGGTACTAGATAGATGTGCCTAATGAGTCTACATTCAAGCCAAAACCTGCTTGGAAGCGGTGCCTGGGCGCAGGTGGACATTTCAGTTTTATAATGACCTCAAGCAGCCCACAAAATCAACACGTGGACCAGACTCACATATAAGCTATTTTTAGATGGTTATCCAGAATAGCCATAGGTAGAATGACTTGCCTAAAAAATCTTAATGAAGAATTAAATTAAATGTCAGTAAAGTCCTCCAGAGTGGTCTGATGTGAACTGTTCCTTTCTAGAGCAACTTATTTTGTCAGAACTCTTGTGGTGGTGAGGTCGTGAACCAGACATCCAAAGTTCTAATGCTTCTAAAAGCTTTACATTAAGTTGTTAAGGAAAGTGGTTTATATTTAAATACTATTTAAATATAGTGTTGCGATAAGATGTTGGCCCTTTAAAAAAAAAAAAAACAATTCTGGAGAGATATTACCCAATTTGATTTAGATTTACCACTTTTTTGTATACTTTTATACCCTGTTATGTGGGCGTAATTATAATGCCTGTATTTGTTGTTCATTGTATGCAAGTTATTGTATACTGTTATATGTGAGCTCACTGGACAAATATGTAGTCATCTGTGACTGAAACGTACCTAATAGCATGTAATACCTTTACAAGCACGAATAACAGCTGTGATTCGATTTGGCATGTACTGGATGTAGGCACCATCAATATTCAGGTCCTCTTGCATCAAAGACTTGCATAGTTCGGCCAAATTTTGTGGTGGTAGACCTGCATTAACGTACACTTCCATACACTTGCAAATTCAGCTATTGCACACAATTAACATCTGCTTTGCTACCCGTTTTTCACACACTGAATGAGACAGTCACCGCACTCTACCTCCTCTTCTCAATCTATGAATCCTGTCATACACGCCACAATTATTTATAACCCAACACATCCTCATGCAATACCATCTGCAGGAGCCTGAAATTACTTCCACCTTAAACACACACAGTGAATAATTTGTTGTCCAGTGAGCTTGTTTTACTATTGTGTGTTACATACTCTAGAACAATTGGTCAACATCAGGACTGTGTTAGCTTTAACAACTGTAAAGCAACCCACTTCACCCAATTTGTTTTGTGTTCACAGGCCGTTTTGGACAGTAAATACAGTAAAATAGGGCATTGTGCTGTAGACATCATGGCCCCTGTTCCTTTTTACCACCAATGTAGAGAAATCTAAGTCGGAAGGTTCTGAATGCCTTCGTTTGCATCTCAACCATTTAATCAATTGTGCATACATTTTGAAACACCTGTGAAAACTGATCTCAAATTGTTTTATAGATATGGATATGTTCTCTATAGTGTACAGTATTTTTACCATGAATGTAGCCCTTCCAAGGCAAGAGAAAAATAAAGGGGTAATAAGGGGGAAAAACCAAAAATTGGAAACAGGCTACATTCAGGTTGAGTAGATACTCAATAAATGTATCAATAGATTGTACAATTAACAATCCAGTTCACTCTACCATGTGTTCTTTGACATTGTATGTAGGTAGGTCATCTCTCTCTCTCTCTCTCTCGCTCTCTCTCTCTCCCTCTCTCACTGCTGTAGGTTTGACCTGTTGCTAGGTAACCTTGGGTCACATCTGGGATCTAAATCACATTCACTCTCTCTCTCTTTCTCTCTCACATTCTCTTGCTCTCTCTCCACCTCCCGTTTCTGGAGAGATGGACTGTAATTTATTAGTTTGATACAGGAGCGAGCAGCATTATACAGAGCAGCGGCTCTCCGAGCGGCTCGTTTGGAATTCACACCCGATCCCATTTCCGGTGCATTCCTCTTGCCATTTCCGTGGCATTCTTCTTTAAATTGACAATCTGAGGCGCCTCGCGCACCACCTGAGCCAGCACTCAGTGTATTCATTTGGGAGCGAAGACATGGCAAGCAGAAATATCTCACCCAATCCTGCAAGCACCAGGAACACTGCCATGCCACTTCATCCAAAATCTGTCAAGATAGATCTCAGTCTTTGTCATCTAAGAGGACTTTAGCTGCTCTCATAAAAATACCACAATACACATCAGCAGCTACTTAGAGAACACAAGTTGCTTCCTCCAGAAAATGCACCTGTCACTCAACCAACTGGTTGTAATCATGGCATGATTTCTCTTGCCAGGCAGATGTTGGTGGTGATATAAGACTCCTACTCAACATCTGCTTGAATAATATAATTTGACCAGACACCAGGACCTAATGCAGAACAGCCAGCTTTCACACTTGTACACACACATGCACAAACACGCACTTGTTTTTGTATGCAATGGCAGGACACGAGGTCATACACACACTACTGTTACACACACTACTGTAAAGTTTAGAACCCAAAGTTTGGAATAAATGTTTTTAATAACACAACCTAAACTGGCTTTAGCCTCTACACAACACTCATCTTATCAGCTCCACTTACCATATAGGTGCATTTTTGTAGTTCTACAATTACACACTGTAGTCTGTCTGTTTCTCTGCATACTTTGTTTTGCAGCAGTGCTGCTGGAGTTTGTGAACACTGTGTCAACTCACTGTCCACTCTATTAGACACTCCTACCTTGTTGGTCCACCTTGTAAAGTCAGAAACGACAGCTCATCTGTTGCTGCACAGTTCGTGTTGGTCATCCTCTAGTCCTTCACTAGTGGTTGTACGATGCTGCCCATAGGATGCTGTTGGCTGGATAGTTTTTGCTGGTGGCTATTCTCAGTCCAGCAGTGACACTGAGGTGTTTACACACTCCAACAGCACTGCTGTGTCTGCTCCACTCACACCCGCACAGTACACACTAACACAGCAGCCTGACTGTCGCTGCAGTGCTGTGAATGATCCACTACCCAAAAAATACCTGCCCTGAGGTGGCCCTGTGGAGGTCATGACCACTGAAGAACAGGGTGAAAGGGAATTAAAGTATGCAGAGAAACAGATGGACTACAGTCTGTAGTTGTAAGGCTACAAAGTCCATCTACAGGGTAAGTGGAGCTGATAAAATGAAGGAGGTGACATAACAAAGTGACCACTAACTGTGTCTTTGCTTACCAAAGAAAAACAGGAGACTGCACATATGTTCTTAACCTCCAATGGATCAACACAGGAAAATAAAAAACGGTTAAAATGGAGATACATCTTGTTTTTTTGTTAGACAGGGAAAATATTTTACTTCAGTTTTGTCCTGAAAGGGAACAAAACACACACAGCACTGCACAGCACAAGAATAGAAGTGCAATATGCACTATAATTTCATTTATAAACATACATTTCTGAGCAGATGGGCTTTCATCCTGATTGCGTGTGTGTGTGCATGTGTGTGTGTGTATGTGTATGAGAGAGAAACCGGCCGCAGCTCATATTGGAGAATTCCCACACCTGCCCCGTTTGCTCTCGGATCTCAGTTTAACTCGCAATCACAATAGAATATTTATAGATGCTTCCTATTCCAATTTCCGATGATATTTGATTCATCCATCACAGGGGCTGCTGGAACGGTAGAATGCTCCTTAGCTTTCTGAGGGAGCACACATGTGTGTCTGTCTCTCATTCTTTTGTGTGTCTGTCTCTTATTCTTTAAAGCTTTAGTCCAAAGACTCACAGGCAGTTTCTAAAGCCAGGTCCTGTCATGTAAGCTACTTTCTCCTAAATGCGAGAGTGTTGCAATGGCAGTGATGTAAATAGCTTTGTTGAAATTAATGAAACCTCAGACCTCAGTAGCCAGTGCAGAAATTTCATCTTGAATGAATTCTTTCAACGTTCATTTGTTTCCAGTTGGACCTAGATAAACACCAGGCACATGCATTGAGATACCTCATGGGGGGCATGAGACTCTGCCGTTTTGCCCTCAGACTGACCCCTTTGTTAAGTACCTATGGTAGACTTTAATAATGGAGTTAAAGTCAAATATGTCATTGCTTAATCATTGTATTCAGTATTTCAGTTTAAATTAGAATAATGTGTATCTGTAAATTTAGCATCAAATTTCAAATTAAATTGAAATGATATAAAAATTCAACCAGTAATTTTATTTCATATAAACTATACATGCTGAAGTGGTAAGTATTCAAGTATTATATAAATGTTCTTTTAGATCTTTATTCCACTCTTTAATTAAACAAGATGTTTTTGTTCCTGTGGGTTCAAGACAAACCTAATTCCAAAAAAAGTAAAACAGTAGGATATATACTAATATAGACAGAAAGCAGTGATTAGTAAATTCTGTTTGCCCAGTATAAACCGAAAATGGAACAAAACACAAAAATACAGTATCTAATGTATTTTATAATTAACTCCTATGAACGTCAGTGTCACTGCAGTGCTGAGAATGATCCACCACCTACATAATACCCGCGCTGTGTGTATACATATAATTATAGACTCATTCCAAATGTGCCTGTAACACGTTCCAAAAAGCAGGGACAAAAGCATGTTTAACACTATGTTACATCATCTTTCTTTTAAACAGCGCTTAATAAACGTTTGGGCACTGAAGACAAAAACTGGTAAAGAAAAGAAGAAAAATGATATTCTGCTGTTATCCAAGTCATTAACTGTGCAAGTGTAAGATGCATGTTTTAAATAGGTGGCAGGCCAGTCTAGTACCCACACTCTCTGATTATGCAGTCATTAGTCATGTTGCTCTAAAATATGTTCAGTGTTAATGGTAACACTCTGGAAGGTCCTTTCTTTTTGACACAGGAGAAATGATGTCTATTATTTCCCTAAACTGAAATATTGACTCATCAGATCATGATATGCATTTTCACATTCCAGCTTGAGTCCAGAGAAGTCGGCAGTGTTTATGGATGCTGTTAGAATTTCACTTCCACTGTGCAGAGTACAATCTTAACTTGCAGTCTTAACAGGAATGGACAAAGTTTATTGAGAATATATTGTCAACATACTCCCAAACCCATAAGATGATATCCATCGCAGAATCATGATAATTTTTAATGCAATGCTATCTGTGGGACTGAAGGTTGCACATTCCTTTGTGTTTTTTGGTCTTTTCCTTTAAGCACAGAGATTTATCTGCCGTCTTTTGATGGTACTCTGCATTGTACAGGGTGATAAACCTAAAATCCTTGGGGATTGCTTGCTGGGGAATGACCCACTGACTCATACTAAGCCTTTCCTGGGTGCTCATTATGTACAAGTGTATGCATCACCTGTTTACAGTGTTTTTTGAACATTTCACCACGTTCCTGGTCTTAAATTGTGCCTGACCCTGCTTTTTTGGGGTTATATATAAATAGTCTCTGTTTTAATTGACTGCCCTGTAGTGTGCCCCATTCAGTGTGAATGGGCAGAACTAAGCTGCTGAGGGCTAAATAAATTCATGTATCTACATATACATTGACACTTCAGTAAGTATACCTCCTTGAATCTACACTCTTTGTCCATTTTATCAGCTCCCCTTACCATATAGGTGCACTTTGTAGTTTTACAATTACAGACTAGAGTCCATCTGTTTCTCTGTATACTTTATCAGCCCACTTTTACTCTATTCTTCAGTGGTTGTAGGGGGCCTACAAGGCCACCACAGAGCAGGTATTATTTGGATGATGGATCAGTCTCTGCACTGCAGGGACACTGGCGTGATGGTGGTGTGTTGGTGTATCTTCACTTTTTCAAAACACTTCAAACTCACAGCTTGGCACCACAGCTTAGATCCAAACTGCTGTATACCTATAAAAAATGCATCTCAGATTAAGTGAATTCCATCAAAACACGAACACTAATGTTCTTATAATATAGAATCACTCCAGAACACTAACATCATTAAGGTAATGTAAATCTATGAAGCAGTAAAGAGTTATTTGCTTGTTTTGTTTCATATAGTAATTCGTTTTTTATTCTTTGGCAGATTACCACCAACATCACTATAAAAAGTGGATCAGGGTAGAAGTTGATTTGAAGTGTTTTTGAAGTTCTGTAATTCTGCTTTGCATTGTTTGCTTTACATTGTTTCATTGGAAATGTTCAGCTGAGCTGAACTGATGAACCATTTTTTGAGTCTATTAAAAAACCAAAAGGTAACAGAAAAACATTACAAACTATGATGCTAGATCGTAATTCAACCAGAGAAATTGAAGCAACAGAAACTAGAAAATCCTGTACTTTACATTATCTAGCACAGACAACAGTCACAGACACTGTGGATGCTGCTTTACTTGATCTACATTATTTAGCCACATATTCTCATATTGCTAAATTTCCTTCGGGATCAATAAAGTATCTATCTATCTATCTATCTATCTATCTATCTATCTCTATCTATCTATCATCCACATCACAGTTACTGTCCTCTATTGCTTATACACATACAAATAAGCACATGCTTATTATGTGCTGTGCTCATGATGGACTATGCATTGTGAACAAAACCCCAGATGTGATCCCTGGTCATGCAAAGCATTCTGTATTCAAACAGGGAAAACTGTTCATGCTTTAGAGTGTTGTTGTACTAACAGTTTTGAAAAGCAGTTCAAAAGAGAACCCAGTACTGACAATGTAATGACATTGTAGGTGTTAATATAGTACTGTAGGTGTTAATATAGAACTGTATGTGTTCATACAACAGTGATATGTCAAAGTGTAACAGTCAGTATGACACTGCAGGCGATTCTTAAAGAAATAATATGTCACTGTAGATGGCAATACAGCACTGTAGGTGTTTATACAACATTTTAGATGCTAATATAATCCTACAGAATCGTATTGGTGATAGATAGGTGTTTATATGATTGTCTATGCGTTAATACAACAATGTAAAAATCCAATATACTTCTACACTTTCTTTATAAGCATACAATTCATAGCAGATGGTCTGTCATCCACTGCATCTTGTAGTGGATAATTCCCACACCTGTGTTTACTCAACGCTGAGGATTTTGCTGTAATCACTGTCGTAGTACTGTCTGTCCCAAACTGTGCTCACATATTGCTTCTAAGACTCCATGAGTGATAGCGTGATTAAAGCAGATAGAAAGAAGATAAATGAAAACAATCACACCTGCACTTGCACAAGAGCGACACACCCGAGGCCGTAGGGAGGCGTAAAATGGACTCCCTGTTAACCCCACGGCAATTAGAAGCCATCTGCTCCTCCTCCTCCACTCTGTCTCTGACCGCTGCTGCAAAATTATGCAACTTAAATTGACGTAGTCCGTGACAGATTGTGATTGACAGGCGAAAAATGTATCACATGAGTGCAGCCGATGGGCCTATTCCCCCGGAGGACCGAAGCGGAGCAGTCATGTTCCGGCCTACCGCTCATTGCAGGAAAATATACCTCTGAGGTTTGGTGGAAATAGAGACGTCAATAAGCACTTCATTGTTTTTCACATTTTTACCATAAAATGTCATATTCAGTGAATATTGCAAATTTCCCATTTCTCTACGACAGATGAGAACATCTGGTCCAATCCAGAAAAACACGGTCATGTTTTAATCTGTAAAAACATATTTACATTGACAACTTATGAATATAAATCTCTATAAACTGTGTGTTTTATGAATTTATGCTAACGTGACACATTTGAGCATAATGTCCTTAGAATGTAACAGTTCAGCTAAACCGTTTAAATTAGCAATAGCTTATATAAAGCTTCAAACCATGAAGAATAACAATGCTGTGTTCAGCGTCTGAGCTTTCACAGTTCTCCGGGCACCCTACGGAAAATTCCCAATAATGACGTGACAATAAATACAGATTAACTGATTGGTTGATAAAGCTTAAGCTGTGTGTATTGTCTCTTGTTTGACATACAGTAAATACATGAAGACAGTATATAGAATGTATAGTGCTGAAAAGACAATGTAGACATTACAGCATGTGCAAAAGTCAGAAGCCTTCATTTTATCCATTTCCAGTCAAGATTAATCCTCAGGTGTTTCTGACCATCCTTCCACTGTGAGAAGACAACTCAATACTATGGGTCTTAACGAAAGTGTAGCTGTCAGCAAGCCGTACAGAAAAAAACAAACAGATGAAACATTTGCAAATCAAACAACAAAGCAGAAGCATGCACTGACCTCCCTAGAGGCCAGACCTCCACGTTAATGAACGTGTTTGCAAATTGGAGGTGTGGACAATTATCCCTTCAGATTGCTTATTCAACAAATAGTGTTCAAAGTATGGAGTTTTAAATATCATTAGTGTCACTCATGGGGGTGTTTGTGTCTGTTACAAAATTTTTTGGTAACCTTAATCCCACCTCCATTTCTCTATAGATAATGTATTTACAGTGACTTCAGTTTCACCGTGTGTTCTCATTAAAAGGGAATATATACTGCCACCTAGTGTCCAGTGGAGGTTGTTGAATTGCTACTGGTACACAAGCATTGTAGCTGCTCCAATGGATGTTGTTGCACTGCTAATGGGTTTCTAGATCTAGGCCAAAGGTTCTCAAATCCAGACTTTTAACACAGTTTCCTGTCATGAATTGTACATTCCTTGGCCATTCAGTTACATCAACAGTTCAGGTAGTTACCAGAAATTTAAAATAAGAAGCTGTGAACTGGACTTAAGGCTTGCATTCAGCCTTCTGTTCTCAGCACTGTAACTGCATGACTGTTGATAAGCTGACATAAGAGTCAAATATTTGTAGCAAACTATAAGAATTAGAATATCTGTCCAGAATCACAAACAGAGTGGTAGATATATCTATATCTAATTACTACACAAAACATCTATAATGTACACTTTGCATATATACAGGCTATTGTTAAGTAAATCCAGACTTCTTAATGTGATCAGTTCAACTTTAATGATTACAACTTTAGGAATTTAAGCCAAACTTTAATATATTATATATAATAAACATTAATACATTATGTACATTAGTCATTATGTACATCATATCATATCATATCATATCATAAGATAATCACATATATTTAAACAGTAGAAGACAAAAAAAGTAGTGAAATCAATAAAACAGACAATAAAAGATCTCAAGATGCCAACAGTCTATGCAGGAAATGGTGGCGAGTAATGAGGTTCTGTATTATAGCTTGTGATTTAAAATAATTTCTTTCTCTTTCTTTACACACTCTCTTTATCTCTCTCCATCACTTTTCCTCTTTTATCACCTTCACCTCTCCCTCCTCTTCCTCTCCTCCATCCCCTTCTCCCCTCTCTCCTTCCGGCTCCTCCTCCTTCTCCCCCTCTCCGTCTCCAATCTCCCTCTCCCTCTCTCCCTCCTCTTCTGTTTCGCTCCAGGCTCCCTCGGCCACTATGCCCTCCCATCCCTCCGTCTGCAGCTCTAGGTGCTCCACACGCCTAATCATCTTTTGGGCGCTGGACTCCAGCTCAGCCATCAGTCGGGCCAGTTTGGTCTGCAAGGCCTCCAGGCTGCCCTCCAGACGTTCCACCTTGTCCTCTGTCTTCTCCTTCTCCTCCTCGCCTTCGTCCATCTTCTCTAGCATGCCCATCTTAGTCAAGATCTGGCGTCCCTTCTCCTCCAGCAGGCGCTTGGCGGCTGGAAACTCAGATAGAGTGTCTGTCAGGTCCTCTTTGGACAAGCTGAACAGGTCAGAGTGACCAATGCTGCGGATATTGGCTGTGCGCCGGTTGCCCGATTTGTTGCCTGCGGGATGTCAGAGGAGGGTGTGGTCAGGTGCAATAGGAATGATGCAATACAGTGTGTAAAATACTGCTTTGTATTTGGAGGGTACCATGTTGGCTAGCTACTCTAGCGGCTAGCAGTAACTTACTTACAACGGCATTGCTGAAGTTAACTTCAATGGCAACACAATGTTTGGTTTAACAAGTCTTCTTCTGGAAATGCAATTTTAATGCTCCACACATTAACTGAGAGCATCTACTTTTCCCTAAAGACAGCATAACATCATCATAAGTCTAATTTCAGGCACCCCCAGAATTATGATTTTGAGACATTTATGGGGTCCAAATGGTTTATTAGGGTGTCCCGACACCCTAAGGAACTCCTGTAATTTGCACCTAGAATGAATACCAATTTTTCTTTTCAATATGAGTAATATTGAAAAGAAAGTTGACGGATCAACTTTCCTGCAGAGCTTAGTTCTAACCTGCATCTTGCATGGTTGCCCTCGCCTTTCCTAACTCCAGTGCATCTAATATATTCAGTCGAGGACTTCTGAAGGAGTTAATTAGCTGGAGCAGGTGTGGCAGAACTGGAACTAGCCTCTACCAGGTAGATCTCCAGGGTTGGTGATCACTGCTTTAAAACAAGGGTGACCTGGATTTTGGACATGGATTTTCATATAGTTTCTTTTTTGCCGCTTCTCATTTTTAAACTTTCATAATAAAAAAGTTCAATTTTTCAATGTTTGTGACCCTTGATACCATACAGTTTGCATGGTACTGATGAAGCCCAGTGTGCCTAAACAAATTGCTTATAATTAGAATAAGTTTAGAATTCTCCAATCATCAAGTGTTGCTAGTTTCAGTTTTTCTATAGTTTTTGATTTTACCAGGAAACTTGTTGGACAGTGATGCTGCAACAGATCGCTCCTTCAAATACGCTACTTAGCATCAAGCAGCCTTTATTTGTTAATAAAGCAATCTACTTTTCATTCCATTTCATTCGGTTTATTTGGAGAAGGACTGAAAGAAAAATCAGAAGAAGCAGTGGAGAGAGAATTACAATGTGGAGAAGGAGTGAAAAGACAATCAAAACAGGGAGAAAGAGTAGAAGGAGAATTGGAACAGGGAGAATGAGTGAAAGGGCAATCAGAGGGATGAGTGGAAGGACAGTCAGTAGAGAGAGTAGTGGCCAATGATTTGGGAGAAAAATATACTTCTCCAGTGTGACTTCTGTATCCACACCAGTACTTTGTAACAAAAGAGAGCTCTGAATTGCAGTTGGTTGGACAAGTTTGTTCTGATTAAGGCATTTAAATAAGGAATAAATATTAATCCCACCCCTTAATTATCTGTGCACCCAGTACATCCAGCAAAACAGAAACAACCTTGATCTCAACCATCAACACTGAATGTCTCAAAAGACTGGATCAGCACAGACACAGCATGACTGTGCATCTTTGTAATAGGTGTAGAACTTGTGTAATGTAACCCCAACGTTTTTTTGAAATGGATGTTCCCACCTTTGATGTTTAGGATGCTGATCTCTCCAAAAAAGTTCCCGTCACCAAGCACAGCATACTGAGTGACCCCATCATCTGCCACGACAGCCAACTTTCCCTCTTTAATGATGTACATCTCATGGCCCACATCTCCTTTCCTACACACATACTCTCCCGGGCTGTAGACCTACAGAGAGGACAGCAGACGCACTGTAATACATGACATTAACCTTTGATCTCTGACCACTTGACCCCTGCTCTCTGACCTGTGGGGTGAGTTTGAGCACCAGCTCCTCCAGCAGGCTACTCTCACAGTTCTGGAAGATGGTGACTTTGGAAAGTGTGGGCAGGTGCACGCTCACAGCGATGGCCGTCTGCAGTGTGACAGGCAGCTGCCGAAGAATTTCATTCTCTCTTGTGATCTTTCTGTTTCAAAGAAAAAAAATCAGAGGCTACTAAAGAATTCCAGCTCCACAAAACAATACTCGTAGAGTATGATATGATACTGCAGGTGATGTTAAGAAATAAAAGAAACTTAACTGATTGAAATACAATTCAACATTTTTCTTCAAATTAAATGTCAGTTACCAGTTTTCAGACTTATGGCAATGATTTTTGTAAAATTCATGTTTCTCCTGTCAGTTTTAGTAGGCATACAGTAAAAACAATAAAATAGTCCACAGCTACCACAAGTGAAACAATAGTGCAACATCATTGCATGTAATTAAACATAAACAAAAATTTTTGCTTCAGCAGATTCATGTAACAGTTGAATAAAAAATAATTTAAATAATAAAAATGCAGATTGTGGTCATCCTGGCTCATGTTAACTGTGTTTCCATGCCTGAAAACAGTTCCAGTCACATTGTAATATTACGTTACATTATCCCTTCCTTTATCATACCTTATCATACAATAATAATAATAATAACAACACAACTCTTGGAAAATATTGTATTGCATCATTAGCAGTACTTCTAAAGCAATTTTGCTGTGTTGTTGGATGCCCCATTGAAACTTGTATAAAGTAATATTTGTGCAAAATTTCTAACTAGAAAATATGTTTTTAAAGAATATCATGAACTTATTAGTCTATTCTTTTAGCCTGGATTAACCTATTCCTTTAAAGTCATGATGTCAAATAGCAGTGATAAAATTTTACATTCCTCTAAATAAATAAGTTAAGATAATATATATGTCTTATTCATGAACTTACAAAACATTGTTCCCTACATCTCCCAGAATTATCTGGTACTGTTTCAGCTTATGTCTGCACTGCAGGACCCAAACATCTCTGCTTGGTTTCCCATTGCTACTCTATGAAAGGGTTGGGTTTTCTATTGAAGTAGCAAACTTCTTCACTCTATATTACCATTCAGACAGGATAAGGTTTTAACAAAGAGGTAGAGTAACATCATTAAGGATATATGTAATACTGATGGCACATTTGCACAGGAATAAATTAAAAAAGGTAGGAGTTGCTACTCAGCTTATGCATTGCAACATGTGCAATATGTGAGACTGCACACAGGCAGACAAGCATTTATCTAGCTAGCTGAAGAGAATGAAATGTACTGTAGCACTGTCATTAGTGTGAGATTCTTTTATGTTTTTGTTTGGATTTGTACACCTACGGTAAGACAGGAGCCAATGGCAATGGCCAATTTGGCCACAAGGAAAAATACAAGTAAATGATTATTTGTGCCTTTATTCTATATACTACATTATAGTAGATTTAATCTTTATGAGCATAACAGCATGCAGTCCATAAAATCACTTGATAAGACTAAAATCACTGAGAATCGGCAGTAATTATGCCCCTCTAAAACCAATCAAGTTCGAATAGTACTCAAATCAGTTAATATTTCTACTCAAGCTGCTGTTTCTTTTGGGGCAAGGTTGGCAAATTTATAGACCATGCATGTCATGCTTGTTGGGATCCTCTCCCTGTTTGATACAGGACCAAAAGATGCTATTGTTCCCTATGGTTTCCATGCTTTTTTCTGTAAAACAGCTTTGATGGTAAAGGCAGTACACATGACTGTGTAAAACTTTAAGGGAGAAGACGCACTTGTTGATGTGTAGATGCTGATACCAGCCATTAACACGAGCCTGTAGCTCCTTGGTGATTCTTCGGCTGTTCAGATAACCCTTCACCAGCTCGTGATTAGGGAAAAACACATTGTCTCGATTTTGCAGGTTCATGATGACACTGCTTACGCTTCCCACAACGGAGGCAAATACCAGCACCGCGATCAGCAGGTCTGCGATCATGAAAAGGTACTCCTCAGAACAAGTTGGCTGAGGAGTGTCCCCTACTGTAGTGAGGATCAGAGTGGAGAACCAAAAGGAGTAGAAGTACTGACGTCTCATGGAAGCAAACTCAGGATCTGAGATGTTGGGGTAGACCCATTCGTCAGTACCAAAGCCGATGTAGTTGGAGAGAGAGAAGTAGATGCATGCGTTCCAGTGGATGAGAATAAAAATGAGGATCATGAGTTTGGAGATGCGGAATACGTTAGGGTACGCTGTTCGAGTCTCCATACGGTCCAAAGCCTCTGACAGGCGGGATGACCGCAGGAAACGGTTTACCCTCACCAGAGGTGTGTGGATTCCCAGCTGCAGGTACAGCAGGTCAGTGGGCAGCAGGGAGGTCATATCCCACAGGAAACGAGAAGATCGTAGATAGCGTTTTTTCAGACGGGACTGATCACGCACGAGGATGCCCTGCTCCAAGAACCCTGTGTACCACAAAACAGAACAATGCAGCAAATTACAACACTACTGTGCTTAGCTTGTGAATGGAATACAGCAGAAAAGTGATGAACACCTGCGAGCCACAGGCTATTTTTTTTCCTTTATATGAACTGCTTTTCTGTAAAGCTGCTTTGAGACAACATTAGTTGTAAAAAGCGCTATACAAATAAATATTGATTGATTGATTGATTGACTGACTTTTATGATAATCAACACAATAGTGTTAATGACAGTGATAGCCATACACTGCACAAAAAAGATTACAGGTTACAGAACTGTCCTGTATAATTACACTATATGGCCCAATGTATGTGGATATCCCACCTAATTATTACCATTGTTTCAGCTATTAATCATTTAGCCACACTCATTTTTAGCAGGGGTGTAAAATCCTGCACATAACTATGCAAACTCCATAGACAAACATGGGCAGTAGAATGAGTCATATGTAAGAGCTCAGTCACATGTCACTGTCATGGGGTCCAAACCTTTGCCAAGTATGTTCATGAAATTACTGCTAAGCAAGATTAGCTCCATTATTGCAAAATATAAGTGCCATTATTGTGAAATGTAAGTTTCTAGGTTCCACAGCTCCACAATTAGAGATCCATAAAGACATTGTTTGATGAGTCTCATGTGGAGGAACTGTAAAATGGTATGTGTAAAATAACATAAATTATCACACATTTAAAATTTTCATTTTAAGTGTAGTTTTCTAATGCTGCTGTTTACCACATGTTTATATAGACATAAACATGTTTAACCAGATTCCGACATGAGCATTTTTACATACAACATAAACCTAGTAATAATGTTCGATAACACTTCTTTGTCATTGCTGCACTTACCGGTATGGACTTTGATAACAATGTCAGCCACATAGACCAGGTCAGAGATGTAGTCTAAGGTAAGCCAAACTGCCAGATATGTGTTCTCAACCTCATAAAAACAGGCCCTTTACAAAAGACGGCAAGAGTTTTGGTAAGGACAGACACAAATTTTTTGCTCACATTTAAAAGAAATCTAAAGGTCTGTTTGCATTAAAAAGTTCACATTTTCAAGTGAGCTTCACAAGACATTAAGTGAATTTAGTCACTCTCTTCACAATCAAAAATCTATCCCACCTGAGGATAATAATAACCCAGTTGTAGATGACAGGAAAGATCATGACTTGCAACCAGGTATAGTAAAACTCTCCAGAGGGATCAATCACCCACTCCCTCCAACTGAGAGAGAGAGAGAGAGAGAGAGAGAGAGAGAGAGCGGTTTAGTGCAACAATTTTAGCCTGAATTACAACATATTTCATTAGCAAAGGCCTTTAAAAGCCATGTTATAGTGAAAAATAAAGAAACTGAATTAACACAGTTGCGAGGCTCTGTGGTCTGTTTATCTACCAATCTGACCAAACTATTAACAAACAGTTGTACTTTATGTTTTAATTGAGCGCATTGAATGAACATCTTCTAAACTATTAGTTTAGTTAGATTGTATGTGTCTGTTATTGAAAAACAGTCTGACCACATTTAGTAATTAAAGCAGAAATCCAGGTAATTTCAAAGGGATCGCTTGCTTTTCTTGCAACTGTATGTCATTTGCAGGAGCACTTTCCATCGCGTTAAGAGAATGCTCAGGAAAACATTTCTATAAGTGAATGGTATCCACAGAGTCATGACAAGTGATACTTATCAGAAGCAAAGCTAACTGGGGCTCTAAAAGCCTCAGGACCACGGAGGACCACTGCCACTTTTGCTGTCTTTGGGGTCCCAGCAAACTGAGGGTGTGAATTCATCTGAGTGGCCACAGACTGAGAGACACACACTGGTATGGAAGGTATAACAGTTTCAGCAGTCTCTTTGCTTGGCAATGTGTCCATTAAGGTTGGTGTCATGTCCAGGTACACGGAGTGGACCAACCAAGTGGGGTTGTTGTTTCCATGGTGGTCCTCCGCATGTTTAGATAAGCCTGTAGCTCCAAAAGCTCCCGAATATTTCACTCCACACTCTGCAGCTCGGGTATAACGGAGCTCAATTTGGCCTGGATGTTGCCTTTACCGCTGCTACGCATTACTGAAAAATGGCAAACTGAGCAAATTAAATAACTTAATTAAATAACTAAGAGCAACTAACCAAAACTATAGGTGTGATGGCAATAAGTAAAACGGACAGATAAAAAAATAAGGCTACAGTCAGGGTTTCTATAACCACACATAAGCAGCTGGGCTTCAGCCTGGCTGTTAATACATCGTTGCCACCTACTGGGGATATTTTGCACTGCAGTAACAAAGACACCTAAAAAGATTGTTAGAGTTAAGGTTCGATATTTGAATCACTCCTTAGTGTGCCATGCTTATTACTCAGTAAACATCCTACATGTAAAACATGTAAAACCTGGCCCTGCCTGGTTGCTTTATATGCTCTTTTTAAAAGTGAAATGTAACATGATGCCATCTTAGAAACACTTACTTCACTTTTTCCTTCTCGTCTTTCTTCTTCTCTTCTCCCTCACCTTTTGCTTTCTCTTCTTGCACTTCACCATCCTTATGCATGCGATGCCAGTTGATGAGTTTATTCCAACGATTCATTCTA
Organism: Semaprochilodus insignis; assembly: GCA_034552555.1. NCBI lineage: Eukaryota > Metazoa > Chordata > Actinopteri > Characiformes > Prochilodontidae > Semaprochilodus > Semaprochilodus insignis. The sequence goes on from CM067480.1 coordinate 11,503,102, forward strand.
GCTTACAGCAGATATGACTGAGGATCATAAAAAAAAGCAAGATCCTAAAAAATGATAAAATGTTCAGAGCATATTCCTCCATCTAAGGTATATGTGTATGTTTTCTCCTAACTGGAGACTCAACGTACTCATTGTTTGGCCTCACACAAGTCCCTCTACATAAAAACAAGAAGGTTCACCTGGGCAGCGCAGGTGAGGGTTGGTTGCCACAGCATCAATTTCCCAATGGACCACAGGCAAGCTGTTTCTCAAACTGACTCAGCACAGGGGCCAGTCAGAACAGTGCACACCTCATGAGAGGCAACCAACAGCGGAGATGGTATCATCAACCCTCTATTCCGCCATCAGACGTTTCTATTATGTGTTCTTGCCTCTTATTTAAAACACGTCTGTAACAATCCAGCACTATGAACATGGCAGTGCAATGTTATGTTTTCTGGGCCTTAAGTGTAATTAAGAGCATTATTATTATTATTATTATTATTGTTATTTTCGTTTCTGTGTTTGCTTTGCTTTCGAACGTGTTTTCTTGCTGAGAGCTTACATGCTTCTTCTTCATCCACTCATGCGTACCCACTCACTATCGCCTCTGCAGATACAAAGTGGTATCATGAGACAGGACTGGCCGGGGGGAAATTTGGGAGATATATCTGCAACGCAATACACAGCATTGCATCAAACTGTTATTTCTTCACATTCTGTCGATGTATTATCAACATCAGTAAGACTGCATAAGCTTACATATTGGCCTTTTAAATGCTTTGCGTGTGTGGTTCCTATTACCACCACGGTGAACAATTCGGACTCAGTAAGTTTCTCTAGAACAGAGAATTTTGCAATAAACAATTTTAAATGACTTTGCTTCATTTCAAATAGTTCATGTGCTTAACTGTTGTTAAATTTTTTGAAAAGTGGTGGAATTCCCCTTTAATACAGGTTTGCCGTGCCGGAGTGCTGTTTGTGTTTTCCGCCACTAGGCGGCAGTGGGCGTCCTGCGGCTCACTGAGTCTGAAGCAGCGCAATTCAAGACGTCAGCACGTCCCCTGCGTGTGGGTGTGTGCCTGAGGAGAAGATGGCTGCGAAACGGGAGAGTGAGAATCCCCAGATTTGATGTTGGAGGACAGCCTGGGCACTGCAGAAAGTCAAGGGAGAAAACCACTGCTCGAGCTGTATTAGAGGTCGGCTAAATCGTCTGTGGATGTTTGTGTCCTCCTTCCTGCGAATTGGTTCTGGCCTGACACTGGAGCACTGACCCAGTTTGGCTGCACGGCTGTCCGCTAGCCTAGCGCTTATTATTCCTGGGACATCACTGCACCTCCGTCCATCCAGCCGGCCGGAGCCTCGGGCTGAAAAACACCAAGGGGAAAGCATAACAAGTTAACTAGCTGACCACTCAGTCAAGGAGGTGGGTGTCGTGCTGTTATGAATTGTGTTCTCTGGTCGTTTCAGCGAAGTTGATGCTGAAGGGCCAGACTGACTGGTACAGATTGTACATTTGACCTGAGAGACTTGTTAACGGCAGCTGCGATTCGGTTCCCGAGGCTGAAGTTAGCTTTCTATTGGAAATTTTCGTTCCGCCTCAAATACAGCGACCAGAATGTGACTGCTGCTATACCATTTAAGGTGAAAATGAAAATTCGAATAGGAAGACAACTTCAGCCTCCTGTTTCAGTTCAGTGTTTTTGTTTGTGGAAAAAAACAGTAAGCTTTGCAAGACACTGTGATTAATGTAAGTCGTATTTCCGTGGAAATGTTCACTCACTGACACGGAGTTATTTCACCTCAGGACTCTTGGAGTGTTAAAGTGGGTAACGTTAGGACGCTAAGCCGTTTGTTTACCTTCTTCAAGGTGGACAAGAAGCAACCAAATTCAGTGTAAGGTTACTCTTCACCGGCTAGCCAGATGTATGTACCGTTAACAGTTAGTAGAGGGGTAGCCTAGCTAACTGGTACTACGGCAATAAGCTAGCCGTGTACTACATACAGCTAATTTAGCTAGTGTTTACGCTCTTTGCCGTAGCTAGCAGGCCATTTACTAGCTATAGCTAACTGAAATATCCACTCTAACTGCCTATAACTACGTGGCTACTGTAAAGGCATTTCTTGACTGAAGCTGCTGGCCAAATATTTTGTGTTGTGGTATGAATGCGTAACCTTGTGGCCAGAGCATCCTAACCAAACATCACCAGACAAACACCAACATTTTAACTGACAGTGACACCCCATTCAAACAAAACATTGGATCTCTGTTAGTAGAAAAGTGGGGAATGATAAAGACTTGCATGTTTAGAGACACTTACTCTATTGTTGAGATTTTGACTTTAGAGTCTTGACACATCATACATCTTTTTGCTTCCCACACATCGCAAACAGTTGGTTTTGCCAGAAAATCAAACAACTTTCCCATTTCATGCTGTGTTGAGCTGGCTGTTCAAAAATTAAGAGCAGCAGATAGGACTTTTTCACAAACAGTAAAGGGAACAGAATCTCCCAAAGCAGCCCAAACTGAGCTACAAACTGGACTGTGAACAAAATTATATTCTGTGTGGAAGCATAAGGTGATCTTCACAGTACTTTCACTTTTAGTCCAGTGTCAGTGTTTGTCCCATCTGCTGGGAGTAAAGAATCAGGTCTTATTTACACGTAAAGACATTCAATTTTTTCATTTTCATTAATTTTCAAAAGTTTTGTACCTTGTTTAGTGGAACTGCATCTCCACAATCAGACCGAAATGAGCAGAGATCCCATCCTATGAGTGCAATCCCCTTGTCTCAGTCTTGCAATTCTAGGACTTTAACCTTAGGGTAGTGACTCTGTTTTGGAAGGTGGAAAGAGAGCAAGGGTGTTTTTACTTAGCAAAAACAAGCTACAACAAACAGAAATCAGTGGACTGGTCACTGTTGTAACCAGGAAAGTGTGAACCAAGTTTCTGTGGATGCACTGTTCTGAGTGTTCTAACTCATGGGCAACTGACCAAACTTTATCAAACTAGGACAAACAGGAATTGAACATGTCAAATCCCAGCAAACATTTCAGGACAAACATGAACAAACACAAACGACCATGGCATACCAAATGGGCATTTGTTTTTGTTTGTGTTTGTTCATGTTCGACCTGTCATTGTGCTCTGGCCTTTACAGGTTTCCACTCAGGTTGTATCAGTACAGTTTACTCCTTTAAAAGTCAGGTTTATCTCTTGGGTTATGTTGCTCATTTACAGCTCTTTATACTCATCATCATCAGCAGCAGCAGTAGTAATATGAATGCACATATCACATCCACATATTATCAAGAGCAAATAAAATCTGTAACTTTTAAAAAAACAAAAAACAAAAAAAAAACCCAGGCACCATAGAGACTAAAACACTAAGTGCCAATTTCCCGGATATTGCTTAAGTCTGGTCTATGACTAAGAACGAGCCTCAGTGGTCAATCATCTTTGGAAATTCTTTGTTGTCTAGATTTAGGCTTAACCTGGATCTGGGAAACTGGCCTAAGGACAAATGTGTGCTTGAATGACAGTGCATATTTACCATGTCTGAGGAATTCATTAGCGAATGTTGTTGTGTCCGCAGCGGTTTACTAATTACTATACCCCAAACTGGGAAATCTGGATCACCATATGAAATACCGTAGTAGGGAACAGAATTTGTGATTATTAAAAAAAAAATTCGGACACCATATCATATGGGTTTGCTAGTTACTGTGCAACAGCAGATTCCGTCACCACCTCTCTGATATAATTGCTGAGCCTGCCTGCACACATGAGAAAAGCTTACTTACGTTCGTAACAGGTCTGAAGAGAGCTCTGTAGAGATGATGCCATCATACCTGGCCTCGGTAATCCTAGTGAAGTTGCGTGTGAGCCAAACAACACAGTGCAAGATTTGTATCCCCTGTAGGGGGACACATAGGGCACAATTTTGGACACAGCTACAGTCTGGGCCAGTTTCCCAGACCTGGATTATGCCTTGTTCTAGATTGCATTGCCAATGGTGAATTGCAATTGGAAATTTAGTTAAGGCTTAAGATTAATCTCGGTCTGGGAATCTGGTCTTCTGTGCCTGTAAATGTGACTTGCAGTATATGAGTGTGAAATACTGTAAAAAGCGTACACATTAAGATTTAATACTTTGAGTATTTTAACGTTCCATGAGGGGTCTCCATTGCTCTGATCTGTAAGTAGGGCACTGCTTTTCACTCTCGTTTATGTAGATCCAACCTGTTTGCAAACCAACTTCACCTCCCTCTGAGCAGGTCAAGCCACAACATGAACACATCTCAGCGTGTAAGGAGTAATGAAAAAGGCTGGATGGACACTTTTTTCCTCTTGTAGTTTGAGTTTGTCTTTAACTTGACAGATCATGATAGTGCCTAAGGGTAAAGCAGTCAGCTTTGTAACTCTGCATATCTCTTTCGCTTTCTGTTTTTGTCTCTCTTGCGCTCGCTCTCTCTCGCACTCCTGGTCATTCGCCTTGTATCTCGTCTCACATGTGCAGTGAGGCTAGTGTTAATTGCGGGAATCCCTGTAGTGTTGTGCATTGTTGATAGAATTCAGTATCATGTTATTTTACATTATTTGTCTCTCTTCTCTCATTTACAACTTTTTTCCACCATTTACCACAATTAAGAACGTCTGAGAGCCTGCTCAGTCAAAGTCTCATGAATTTGTAACACACTACCGTTAAAAAAACCTTAGCTTTAACTTTGTGGCATGCACTATTTTGCGCAGTGTGCATGCTCAAAATACTTGTTTTGAGTTATGACGTCATATGGCATAGTCTATACATCACTTTTTCTTTCCAGCATACGGGGCAGGGTTGGCAGGATTTTTTTTTTTTTTTACTGCAGATGCCTCCGTTTGTGTGTTCACCTGTGCAGTGGTTGTGATTGTGTCTATTAGTGGGTCTTTTTAGTGAGATCTGCTGAAACTGCGAGACCAGCATTCAAAATTCCTTGCATGTCAGAAATCCATTTGTCTGACTGCTCAATTGAAGCTTACCCCTGACACTAAACATTAAATGACAGCTGGTGAAGATAATGATTGCCTGATCCTGAAATTTAACCAGATGCATGCAAACTACGCTAAAAAATTGGTTAAAATCATGCAGTTAGTTTAGGTTAGTGTACAGAGTGCACTGATATTTATTTATTTATTTATTTATTTATTTATTTATTTTTTAACAAATAGTAATAGATTAAGTTTTTGTTTAATTTTTAGTATTGTGGTGAATGTGGAGATAGTGGTATTTCATAAGCAAAACTAATACAACAGTAAACAGAGCTCAGCTGAGCTTTAGCTTTCCAAACCAAACACAAGAGGGATCCACTGCAAAAAAAAAAAAAAAAACATTTGCACACTGAATTAACGAATACTGATGTTTTTTTTCTGTGTTTCTTTAGTTTCTGTGCATGAAAACTGATGTTTTTTTTTGTTTATGAGCACATTTGTCACTGCTGTTTTTCAGTTTAGTAATAGCTTTAGTTAACTGCAGTAGTGGTAGTACCTGAGTGTGGATTTATTAATATGATTTATTTTGAAAATGCATTTTTTAAAATGTGCAGATACATGTGGATGAGGTTTTGTCAGTTTGGGTCAGTTCAGCTAAAAACTCAAAATGCGTGACTGTGTGTCATGAAGCCATGAACAGACATGACGCTCTGAAACCAAAGCCTTGCAGTCAAACACTGGGTTCTGTAGATCCACCTATCATTAACCTTAACACACACTTATACACACACCCGAACACTGAGACCAGTAGATCATTTTTCCTATTGCAACTGTGTGGTCTTGCTGAACTCATTTTAGTGTCTGTCTGACTGACTGACTGAACTTTGATCGCTTGCTGCTGACTCAAGGAATGTGACCTGCAAACACAATCTCTCTCTCTCTCTCTTTCTCTTCCTGAGCTTTAACCCTGACATTCACAATAAGCACCTTTTTTGCTGTAGAAATTCAGCAGGTTTTCCTCTCTTGATCATGCCCAATTCCATACAGTTTTCCTTCGTCGTCCATAATTATGGGGTCAGCTTTGTGAGCGAATGGGAGTTGATTATATGATGTTTGCTGAGCAGGCCAAAAAAAGTGAAGTCATAAGGAAGTGGCTGTTTGATGTGAACTCGGCTGTTGCTTCTTTACAGCCTGCCACTGCGCAGTGTGCTGAACGCGGCCCGCTTCGCAGAAAATAGCCTAACCCTTCATATGACAGTCTGCAACCTCCTAGGACTCCGCATTGTTGCCGTGACCTTTCCTGAGAAGAGCCAGTAGATCACACTGTGAGTTCTGTCGAATGCTGACATGTGGACAGCAGTGTGCCATGACCTGCTGTTATCAATAAGGAGGTTCGTAGTCACCTGGCTAAGCGGCTAATGAATCTTTGTGACTTGAAGGCAGAAATTACTTTCTGAGAAAAATGTCTTGTTTTGTAAATCTGTTTGTGTGTCTGTATATTTGGATTGCAGATGCAGGTCTGATTCCAGCTTCATGGCTTCCTATCCCTTATTCACTCTTGATAAACATTCCCATCTAAGCTGTTAACATGTCCTTGCTGAACTATTGTGCAGCGTCATTTTACTGCTTGTTTGGCAAATAGAATTCCCACTCCTGTAGTCCTGTGTTTTGGATAAAGCAAAGGTTTGTTTTTAGCGTAGTATGTTGTGCATAAGGATTTGTTGTGTACTTTAATGACTTTACTATGTTCAAGGTCTGATTGATTGATTGATTGATTTACCCCTGTCAGCCCTAGTTCCTATCCTGTCTTTTTATAGGCTTTAATGGCATACAAACGGTGATAGTAACATATTTTCCAAACTCCAAGCAACTTTGTTGTTTGTACCATCTCCTGAGTTATTGATGGTCTTTATTTGGGATGGTTACATTTTTAAGTGGGTCAAACCAGAATGATTTATATAAGCAAATATTAGTATCAGGTGGACAAAAATGTCTAAAAATCGATCTGTATGTGATGTGTAGTCTGGTGTGTTTATGGAATGTTAATATTAATTTTGGCACTGCTTATGTGTGTGTTTTTTTTATTTTATTATTATTTTATTTGTGTCCAAATTGAATTTTCTAGATTTTCTAAATCAAATTGAATCATGGTGAAGTGTATCAGTTAGGATCCCTTCTTCCTTGTTAGTATAGTGCTGTATAGAGGGCAAGTTTATTGTTTACTAAACAGCAGTTAAAAAAAAGTTACTAAATAAATTCAGACACATTCTCCGCAGCATAGATCAACATTTACCAGTTGCATAAACAAACCAACAGGTGCTTGAACAAGGCTGAGGTTGACTTGTTTATATCTGTACACTGTTTGTTTTGAAAAGTGCAGTGGAAACAGCTGTAGGTTGTATACCAGTTTCACAGCATACCATAGTATGTAAGTTAAGATAAGTCAAGTCAACATTTATTTATATAGCGCTTTTTACAAAAGATGTTGTCACAAAGCAGCTTTACAAAGAATCTGGTGTCCGAGCCCCCAGTGAGCAAGCCAAGGGTGACAGAGGCAAGGAAAAACTCCCTCAGTTATGCTTATCATACCGTATGAACTTGCTTATGACAGCTGAACAGAGAATGTCACCAGTGAAAGGTGTACTGTCTCTTTTTAGAGAGAGAGAGAGAGAGAGAGAGAGAGAGAGAGAGAGAGAGAGNACATTGAAATGTCGATAATATAATGTGCAAAATAATTTTCCACATTGTGGCTCCTGGCTAAATCTGCGCTGTTCTATCCGTTCAGAAAATGTGTTTGATGATGTGTGTCCTGCAGTGTGAGAAGGTCAGAGAGGAACTCAATGAGTGATTCAAACAGCCAAAGAGCTAGAGAAGTTAAAAAGAAGGGTGAATGCTGACTGAACAACGCAACAGAGGAGCTGCATGTAAAATATAGGATGATACCATGTTTATAATATTTGGATCCAGACTCATCAGTGTCTTTACAGAAAAAAAAAAAAGAAAACTTAGCAGACAAGACGCACACTGACCTGGACATTTTGAATGGCAAGCAGTAACTCCGACTGTGCTATAGTATTGCTCGTCTCACCACTGTTGCTGTGGCTGCAACCCTGCAGATGGATAAAAATGGACAAGAATGACTATAAACAGCATAAAAAGATACAGGGACACTTTAGATGCAGCTCTAGAAGACCACTATGAGGAGAAGGTTAGCTAGGTTGGATTTCACAAAAGCTAAAACTACCAAATGGACTCATGCCTATGTATAAAGCTGAAGTTAGCTTCCTATTTGAATGTTCTGCTCTGCTTTAAATAATGCTGCATAGACTGACAGACAAGAAGCTGTTAAATGCAAAGCTGGCATCAGTTTACTTCCAAATACTTGGAGATGTTTTATGCTGAGTTAGAGAGCGGCACAGCGCTGGAGCTACTAGACTGAATGGTTTCACTGGCCAGTCTAACTCTGCATCCCAAACCACACACATCTGTACTTTGCTTCCTATTCTAATGAGTGCACTTCTGCATTTTATTTATTGCACTGTTAAGGGCACTTCTAATGGTTTAAATGTCGTTTCTAGCATACTGTTTTGTGTGCTAGTATGTGGGTCGAGACACGGCAATAACATTGCAGTGAGACATTTCAGTCATTTATATTTTAACTTTTATTTATTTTCACTACAGCAACATATCAAATAACAAATAGATCAGTGTTTCTCAACCCTGGTCCTGGAGGCACCCTGCCCTATACATCTTGGTGGATTCCCTGTTTTAACACACCCCCTGTAACTCTGAAAGGGTTTGTTGACGTGCTGATAAGATGAAACAGGTGTGTTGAAAGCAGGAAAAGCACTAAAATGTGCAGGGCAGGGTGCCTCCAGGACTGGGGTTGAGAAACACTGAAATAGATCACCTAAATATAAAACACTTAAATGCATCATTTATTAAGCTTTAAAATGTGTTTTTAAAACTAGATGTTCTGAAGAAAAACTCAGATTTTAATGCCTCTACTTGGTCAGTTATGGCTGTGTTTTCTTGTTACACCACTCACCACTGCGTTGCTGAGTTTCCTTCTAAACTGCAGATTGCGTGATGTCAGTGGAATACTGTGAGTTGTGAAATATTGTATACCATGAAACAGTGACATCTGAGATGGTTATCATACCGTTCAAAAATTTCATACCATTGCAACCCAAGTGGACACAGACCAGTAACAAAACAAAGCATGCTCAGACATCACGTTTATTTCTGGGTCACTGATTTTAGTGACCTGCTACAGTTACCATTCACTGCTTCTCTTATACGATGAGCAGCTGGCAGTGAACCTGTTGGCGTCTTTCCCCTAAATTAAGTTGGCATTGACAAAATAAAACTTACTGTTCCTTAGTTTAACACTTTCTGCTCCTACAGCTTACCATAGCAACTACTTAGAAACACTCCAGCAACTGCCAGATATTTCCTGGCAACTGCCTAGCAACCACTCGGAACACCACAACAATCTCCTAGCTGACCATATGTAACCAGCTCCAATACCATAGCAACCACCCTACAATGGCAACAACTTAACATGCAGGGATACAAAAGAACCTCCGAGCAACATCCTAGCACACACCTGAAACCTTGTTGCAGCTATCTAGTACCCCCCTAGCAACCACTTTGGATAACTTGGCGACTAACTTTTAATACCACAGCAGTGACCTTTGAACCAACTCTGTTATTTCTCTGTATTTTACGACTCTGACATCAAGGTAAAATGATCTGTGTGTGTAATGGTTCCCTAAAACCCATTTTGGTCAGAGCAAAGGACTTATACTAATGCTAGATGCTGGATAATAATCCAAACGCATGCTTGATAAAATAATTTCTGCATTTTCTGAATGCGTGTACATCAGCATGAGCAAAGACGTGTGTGTATATAGAAGACAGATATGTACATAGAATAATATCAGATATCAGCATCGACCCAGAATTCCCACAGCGTTGCGTCTGTGCTTGTCCTACAGTTGCTCTTTGGGTTAAACAGCCACAAACAAATCTTTTTTTTTTTTTCCTCTCTCAATCCAGTATGACAGGGTCAGTTCTGCCTGATTCTTTCAACAAATGTTAGATTCAAAGAGTTGGCTGATCAGCAGAGTGGATCACCACAAGATTACTTTCAGCACCAAAACTGTGGTGAAGGTTGTCTTTACATTTGAGTTTTTAGTCCAAATAAAGTGATGGAGACTGCATTAAGCCCTATTTGAGCTTGGTTACTTTTACCAAAGGAGATCCAGTAATGTACATTTTTGGTGTGTGATTTCACTGGCTGATTCGTACACGATGAAGGCTCTGTGCCATTTTTCCCAAACTGCCCATAATGGGCCAGGTCCAAATCAACGGCAGTTTCAAACGATGGTGCATGGTCATAGGCATGTGGAATAGAATATACGCTGAACTGGCGTTGTATTTCAGTAGTCCTGTCATAAGATAACCGGATATGTCATAAAATAGTCTTGTCAAATAAAGTTCCATTTAGCCATTATCCTTGTCTTCAAGTTGCAAAAAAGGGAGAAAAGGTGCTGTTTTCTATTGCCTGGTTTACTTTACAGTGATGTTGATTTTAACAGGATGGCTGTTATTGAGGTAGCTGAAGTTGTGAATCATAGTATGTAATGTAATTAACTCTGGAATTATTAATTAGTACATTAAAATCGTTATGCACTCAAATTTCCTCCCCACATCCAACTAACCCAGTTCGAATAGAACAATGTGATTGTCCATGTGTACATTCATTTTACATACTGAACCCATGCCAGCAGCTCAACAGCTTTATTCTTTGTTGAAGTAAGAATCACATTCAGTTTGTAGACTGTTAAACATGTTGAATGCCACATACCGTTGTTATGATTCCTTTTAGTTTGTACATATGTAAGTTAAATGATTGTAGCGAGTTAAAGGAGATCTAATAGACAAATAGACCTAACCGTCCTTTCTTGATACTTGTCACTGTATTTACCTTTCAAGAAATTGTGCTATGTAAATTTTCAGCAGTTTTGGCATTTTTATCCCTGTCTTCGTTTCTTTCTTTCATTTCTTTCATCCTTCTCCCATCATTGCTTAGCAGCCATTCAAGTTTGCTTCATTATATCGGTCAAAGTTTTGTAGTTGTGAGCATTTGGGGCATACCAGTTAAACGTTTATGACAAAACTCATACCTTAAGATGATATGCCCCATTAATAGTTCAGGCTAATGTGGTAACTATGTTAACAGGCTAATCAGAGCCTATTTTCTCCTCAATAAAGTAAACTGGGCATATTAATATTACACATTAACAGACTAACAAGCTCTAATAATTTACCAAGACAGTGCAATTAATCTGTTACTTGAATGTCTGTGATAAACTTTGAATGCTTGCGTTTGATCTAAGGAGTTGCTAGGAAATGCAAACATTATCCACTGTTATCTTGGTGCTGACATGATGTTGAAATGCCCATTATCAGGTTAGCCTAAATTAGTATTATCTTAATGGTAGCAGGATGAGTAAACTTTCATTTGTATGAAAGCTCCATACAAATCAAAGGTTTCTGTGTTAAATATGGCTGTGTAATAATGTGTTTGCTGGTGTGACTGCTTTCAGTGTAAATAGGCTTAAAAAGTTGAATATGTGTGGTCTATACCAGGTGTCCCCTGGTCCTGGAGGTCAACCACTCTGTAGAATTTAGCTCCAGTTCCATATTAGCACACCTGTTCCAGATGATGAAGGCCTTTAATACCTGGATTAATGCCTCTGAATAATAAACTCAGGAGTGTTGGGTCTGTGTTTAATTGAGAGAACAAAGTATGTCCCCTTGAAAGAATTAGCCATCCAAAAAGACAGAATTATCTAAGAAATACTTCCTTTTTTTAATCTGTATGACTTCTGTTAGGAATAAAATGAGTGTCCTTTTTATGACAAGACACCTTGTACTACGGGCTAGATAAGTGCTTGTGTGTGTTTTAAAGAGTATGCAAATGAAGCAGTTTGAATTATGAGACACAGATGTTGTGTTTCTGTGGGTTTGTGGTTGTTTGGTTCAATAAAGAAGTGATTGTTCGTAACTGAAGGAGCCGAGTGTTCTGCCATTTGTAACTGAAGTTGCTACAGACAGAGTGGACTCTCCAGGCTACCGAAACACTAATAATGATTCAGTTTATAGTACAATCATGTAGTCTCTGTATTTATTTAGGCTGCCGGCTTATCTTAAGTTTGAAGAAAAAAATACTGCCAGGCAAGCCAGCGGGAAATAGCAATGGTGATGCTTTCACAGATCAGTATTTAACAAATCAGTATCTCACTGCCAAAAACACGTAAACAAGTGATCTAGTTAATCATTTCAGGAAAGGTTTCTTTTGAAACCATAATGATGATTATGTTGATACTGATGAGGATTGATGGCAGTAGCAGCCAAGAAAGTCTTTCTCTCTCTCGTTTATGACAAATGGGTCTGGAGACATTTTGGTTTCAGGGAAAAATATCAGACAGGCCTTCGCTGTTGGCAAAAATTCAAGCACTTATTCTGTTTTTTTAATACGTTACTTTTCAAGATGAAAAGTAAGATATTAAAATCATATAATGTCAAACTAACTGCCTGAGTGAAGGTGTGTGGACAAAAGTAGTGCAGGTGGCTGTGGAGTGCAGCGGTAAAAACAGTAGCTAACCTGTCCGCCTACTTAGCTGCCTTATGTATCAACAATTTGTGATTTTTTTTTTAGGTGTAAAGTTGTTGAGTGTTGACATAGAAGACCTCATACAAGGACATCCTTCTGCTGGTTACTGTTAATTGTCTAATTAATAGGCATATCACTTCAGATTCAGAATGTCTAAAGAGCTTAATAGAAAATGATTGAGTAAAAATGGTTTGTTTGTTATTGTTGGGAATGGCTTATTGTTCCATGTAGCCTTCTTGCGTGGTAATTCTACTAGTTCCTGGTCAAGAAGTCTCATCAAATACATTTTTTAACTTTTATGTAAAAACTTTTATGTATCTCGAACAGCACATCTCGGTCCATTTTAAGACAACATGGCACTGAAGGAGCATGTTCTACTGCAATTTACAAGACACCAATTGATACAGTGTCTTGCTAAAGCATGATGTCAGGAATGGTCTCCAGTAGAGTTATAGAGACTTTACACAAGAAGATCTTTGAGAGGCACATAAGCACAACAGGCTTACTGGTGGTTTGGACAAAAACTGCCTCTCTTGTTCAGTATGAGAAGACCAATACCAGCTTGTTTCTGATGAATTCCTCGAATCATGCAGAAGATTCAGTGGATGTACATGATGACTAAGTTTTTGTTACTTCTAGAAAATAGCCTTATTGTTCTCTTTTTGCCAGGCTGTGAATGAGAAGAGTAGAAGGTGGGAAGAGCGTGCTTTGAGAGGCAAACCCAGGAATCCAGGTTGTCTGCGAGGCCTTCTACGGAAGATCGCTGTCCGCCTGTCTTAAGAAATATGATGTTTTAGCTTTGTAAGCTACACAGTGCTACAGGTAAGCCAAAAGCTATCTACTATGTGTACAGTTTTTGTTTATGCCAGATTGTATCAGTAATTTCAACAATTTCTTTAAAACTACTATGACTTGGTTTCAGTGTTTTAGGTCTCTTATCTTAGGGGCCTCATCCTGTATAATAACTGCCTGGTGACATTGCCAGGATATAGGGTCTTTGGCTTTTGTAATTTTCTGCTGTGACTGTGTTTCTCGAGATCCTCATACATGCAAGTCGCACTCTAAATGAAGGTGAGCTCAGTTTTACGAGTAAAGCTGTGTTTTCACTTTCATTCGAGTGATGTAAATTTGGAGCACATACACCAATGAGCCATAACATTAAAACCAACCACTTGTATCTACACTCTCTCTATTTTATCAGCTCCACTTACCATAAAGATGCACTTTGTAGTTCTACATTTACAGACTGTAGTTCCACTATTTCTCTGCATACTTTCCCATGTTATCCTGTTTTTTAAGAGCAGGACCACCACACAGCAGGTATTACTTGTGGTAGCTCATTCTCAGCACTGTGGTGACACTGACGTAGTGGTTGTGTGCTGGTGTGAGTGGATCAGACACAGCAGTGCTGCTGGAGTGTTTAAACACTGCGTCCACTCATTATACACTATTAGACACTCCTACCTTGCTGGTCCAACTTGTAGATGTAAGCTCGTGACAATAGCTCATCTGTTGCTGCACAGTTGGTCATGTTGGTCATCATCTAGTCCTTCATCAGTGGTTACTGAATGCTGACCACAGGATGGGTTGTTTTGGTTGGCGGACTATTCTCAGTCTCAGTTAGACACTAAGGTGTTCAAAGACTCCAGCAGCACTGCTGTGTCTGATCCACTCACACCAGCCCAACACACTAACACGCCATTGCCACATCAGGGTAATTGCAGTGCTGAGAATGATCCACCACCCACATAATACCTGCTCTGTGGTTGTTCTGTGATGGTCCTGACCATTTGAAGAACAGGGTGAAAAGGGCTAAAAAAAGTATGCTGAGAAACAGATGGACTACTGTGTGATTTTAGAACTAGAAAGTGCACAGATGTGGTAAGTGGCGCTGAAAAAATTGACTGATTGGTGTGCATCACAGTAACTCATGGGTAACGGCTGATTAGGTGACAACATTATTTTTTTTTAACTATTGACGTTAATGCTAATATAATTGTTGCAGCCCTAGCTGGCCTCTCAGAGCCAGTGCTTGCTAGCCTTCACTCTCCCAGCTTGTTGGCATCGGTGATACAGGGAGTCCTGGCTAGTGGGAAACAGTGAACACACTGGGTAGACATTTGTGCAGGAGAAGTGTTGTAATGTATCATTTTTGCCATATTTCCCACCTTTAGGTATTGAGAGGAAACTGTCAGTGTCTAGCATTGAGGGCAGGCTGTTGGAGAGCAGGAGAAGAACAATGCAAAATCTCTTCTCATTGTTCTCACCTGACAATGTTACCGAATGTCTGCTGTCTCCTTTTTAATTTTGTTGTCAGGTGACGGTCTTAAGCTATAGATCAGACCTATTGTTCTAACTACTAAACATTTCACTCTGATTTAGACCCTAAAGTTTTGTGCTAACAACAAATTCTGCATCTTATCATGCTCTATGGAAAATTAAGCTCCTTCCTTTATTTACTGCTGTTATTCAGCTCAGTCATATGCAGGTACAACTTAAAACAGAAATTCGAGTGACATAGGTTCAAAGGTTAGAGCATAATGTGTTCAAGGAAATGTCTCTTTGTTAAGTATGACTGTGCATTTAAACATAATGCTAGAGTATTTTCTTATTCTTTTGCCTTCTGTGTTTTCCTGACGTTAGCTGCTGTGTGATGTGCTGTGCTGTGTGATGAGCTGGCTAGCTCAGCCCATGTTTAAAATAGTTCATTTTAGATGTGAAATCATTTAGTTATGAAATGTATCTGGACTTGTGAATCCACTTTGATGTGTGTTTTAAACAAAAGCAGTAGAGAGCCATTTTTAAAGTCTTGTGGTTTTTTTTTTTTTTGGTACGCTCACTCTAAAAGTGACATCTACCACATGTTTCAGAGGAGTTGAGATAAGGACCGTTTAAGACTAGCAATGTTGTGAAATGTTCAGAAAACATTTTAAAAGAGGTGATGTAATCATGGTGGGGAATAAAAGGAGCATGCAGGAAAGGCTGAGTTCTTCATGAGCAAGATTGGGTTGAGGCTCACCACTTTGCCCAAAAATACATCAGCAAGTAATCGAACTGTTGAAGAACAGCGGTGCAAACAGTATTAGATATTTCACTCTGTGTTGTTCAAATTAGCATTTTGTGAAGGAAATCTTAAATTGTAAAAAGGATAAAACTAACAGCCCAAATGAAGAAAAAAAGAAACCTCAGACACACTTGCGTTTAAAAGCAACGTCTTTCTGTGATGGTATCACTCCATGTGCTAGCAAATACTTTACTATAAGACTGTACTATCCACAGTGGAAGTCATGTCAACAATGTCCAGAAACTGCCACACCTCTGGATTTAAGCTCATCTGAAATGAACTGTTGCACAGTGGAAATGTGCAAGCCAAGTTGACCTTCAGATGTTTAGTAAAGGGTGGATGCATGATGGTGTATTAGTGCCCATGGCAAGGGTGACTAGCACATGTATGAAAGCATCATTAACAATGAAATATACACATTTTGAAGCAGCATATGCTGCCTTATAGATGCTGTCATTTTCACATAATCTGCATGGGTCAAAACAGCATAGCTGCATAATCAGAGAGTGCGAGCGCTAGTAATATGTAAAATAAAGTCACACAGCTGAACATTTGTATAACTGACAAAAAATGTTCTTCTGTGTCAGTTTGTGTCTTCAGTCCCCAAACAATTATTAAGTGTTGTTAAATGGAAAGATAATGTGGAAACGCAGTGGTAAACATGTTCCTATCTCAGCTTGTTTGGAATGTGTTGCAGACATCAAATTTGGTATGAGCATTTATGTACAAAAATCAGGCTACCCAAAGTAAGACACAGACTATAATTCACTAATATTATAGGTTTCTGTTTTTATGGGCATTGCACATACTGTCCTGACCTTTTTGGGTTTGGGTTATTATATGTTAATTTGTGGCCTCAGTACATTAATATGTGGCCACACCTTCATGTCACCTTACTGACTCCATGTCCCTCTGCTGTGCTCAGTGGACTGTATCATGTGATTAGAATGTGACAGCTAGTAGGAATTTGTGAAAGCAGAGCTGCGTGGTGGTTTGAATGTGAGGTGAGCAGAGTTCGATAGTGTACTAGTAAAATTACTAGTAAAGTCTTCCCACATAAGGTGAATTATCTACTTTAATCAGAGTTAAATATACCTTCTGTTGTCAGTTTGCTGTATCTGCACTCTTCGCTGTGTAGTGTTTTATATTCAGAAGTCCTGCAGACTGTTACAGATATTCAAACCAGATAAAACTGCAGCAAAGATACAATCTTTGGCAATGTGTAGTTTGTCACTTTCGTACATGATTAAAAGAGGAGGTGGGGGAGTATGCTTGTTGTTGATGTTTCTCAGAGATTTTATGCCATGGGTATTTAGAAACTCAGTCATTCTCAATAATGCAAGATCTTAACTAACTGGATAATGCTAATCTGCAAGAATATATCCTTGTGTGAGCTAGCAGAGTGATCTGTGTTTCTCTAGATCCTCATGTGTGGCTTTCATGTTACAGGCAAGGCTTTGCGGTTTGAAAAGTTAATCTTGCAGGAAATAGTTATTTTGTAGATGTTAAAGTGAAATCTTCCTGCTTTTTATGACTTTTTTAGGCAGACCCTGCAAATCTAGTACTGTAGTGTCTGTCATTTGTATTTTACCCGTTTCTTTTTGTGAGCAGCTAAGTAGCCACTCCCATCTCTGTGGATTAAACCCAGTTTTTTTTTGTACTGTGTGAATCAGTTCAAAGCATTACAGATGTCCTTTGGTAAAATTACGTTACCCCATGTCCTCATTTAAAACTAATTCATTCGGAATAGACCTTTGGAATGTTAAAGCAGGTGGCAACTGAGGCTGATCTTAGGCTCTGTTTGCTGCTCCTCTTGTTGCTTCCTTCATGACTTCACATTGTTGAAGTCTTATAAGGTTTTGTAATTTCTTCCAGGAACAGTCCGTTGCATTTTGACGTGCCTCCCTCCAAATAGAGGTTGCAGCATGGCTTAAACTACAGGCACTGCCTAGAATAATTCTGTTTCATCTGCCAAACATTATTTGCCTTCACATTGTCAAAAATAATGCCAGCTCCGTTAAGGCATGCCAGATGATATGGGCTTTCTTGTGTTTAGTGACCCCTGGCCCAGCACCCTGTAGCACCATGGTTGTATGGCATAATGTCGCTGGAATTCTTTACCCTCCTTTTTGAGACGAGTGAGCTCTTTTTGGGAAGAGAGCCATCTTGTCATGTGACTTTCCAGGAAGTGTTGGAATGGCAGGGTGGAGTACTCGGAAAGCTGCTCTCTTTCTCAGAACATTTAAGTGGGTATGAGTACAAATTCTGCTGCAAGACTGCCAGTGGATTCTGCTCCTAACTAAGATTTCCCTCACATTATGGTTTCGTTCATCAGGCTGAAACATCAGGTTTTTCCTTTGCGGAGCTACAAACAAAATGTTGCATGGCTTATGTAAGATCACTGTAGAATTTAATACTGGCTTAAATAGATTTCAGATAGACTTGAAGTCGCAGTCAGTGAAACAGCATTTGTACATCACCACTAGTAAAGCCAAGATACGTGTGTGTGATATGTGCTGACGTGTGTGTGTGTGTGTGTGTGTGTGTGTGAGAAAGAGAGAGAGAGAGCAAGGATGTGACTGAGTGGCGTTGAAGTACAGCATTAGAAATAGAAGTATATAGTCATGTGCAGAAATTTGAACACCCTGGTCAAATGGCATGTACTGTTAATTTTCCAAGTGAAAGTTTGCACATCCTCTATAGAGAACATGTAGTTAAATGCACAACTTTTTCCTTTTCTGAGTTAAATGTGTTGGGGGTCTGAAATGTTTAACATAATGTTTGCACATGCAAAAATGTAATTTATGCTCAGTAAATAAACCATAATTGTGCTTTAAACTGTGTAGAAGGGTGTTCTCTGTGGAGGATGTGTTGACCTATTTTCATTTAGATCATCAACAAAAGTGCAGATGGAAACACTGTCTTTTTAAGTGACGTGTCTTTGTGAAATCAAGATTTTTAAGCTAAAAACCACTCCTTTATGACACATGCTAAACACAGTCAGTGCAGTTTTCCTACTGGTAAAAAGGATTAAAATATCATATATTTCTTCTAATTACAGATTCTAACTACATAAAATGGGAAATTTAACTACATAAAATATGCATTAGTTGTTCATAAACTATTCTTTACCCACCACAAACTCACTACAACCAACCAAATTATTATTATTATTATTATTATTATTATTATTATTTGTTTATGTTGGAGAGAATGAGTCTAATGGCTAAAGATAGATTACTGATCTAGATGGCACTGTTGTAAAATAAAAAAAAAATCAACACTGTGTTTTTGAGTATTGATGTAGTATCACAAAACACAAACCCTATCAAAAACAAACTGTAACTGAAGGTTTTAATCGTAATTGAAAGTGTAATTGAAGCATCATAATCTAACCACAAATATGAATGCCTGGAGTTGAGTATACGCTACTGGAACCTTTTCAGATGAAATGAAAGTTGAACCTTTTAGCAACCAAATTTCAAGGTGGGTTAGGGATTTTTCTCATTTTGTCAGTATAAGATTAGGCAAATGTACTAAAAGCTGAATTTCTAATAACCTTTTTTACTTTTTAGGGGTGTCAGTAATTGTGGAGTAATTGTATGTACATACATACATACATGTGCACTGTACATACAGCACCAGTGTAAAATAAGGCATTGAGGGAGGGGGATGGATAAAGATGGGTGTGAAGATGTGTAGTGTCTTTCAGTAATAGCTGAAAGGGAGGATTGAATAGGGTAGAATTGGGCCTTCAGTCGTATTCCAGTGGGCAGCGAGAGAGGCAGAAAAGCTTTCATCAGTGGATAGCGTGTACGTTATTGTGTGTGTATGTGCGTGCATGCATCCATCCCTCTTCTGTTTATTTCTCTTTTGCTGTTTTGACTGATTCTACTGTTTTTGTTGTGTTGCAGGTGTGCAATATGAATCACTTAATCTCTCTCTCTCTCTCTCTCTCTCTCTCTCTCTCTCTCTCTCTCTCGCATGCTCTTGCGCTCTCTCTCTTGCGCTCTCGCGCTCTCTCTCTCTCTCTCTCTTTCTAGGTGTGCAACTGTATATGTGCCTCGGTATGGAGTGGTGCTGGCTGCAGACTGGATGACATTGCTGAACAGCCTTAAACCCACATCCTGACCAACTGTGACGACCCTAAACGTTGCTGCAGACACCAGCAGGATTCCGTCCTTTTTATGCTTCCTCCTCTCCTTCTGTCCTGCACACCTGTAGACTCTCTCTCTCTCTTTGGTTCTTCTCATCTGCCACTCACTTTCCCTTCCTTTCCCTCTTTTTCCCTGTCTTCTCCTCTTCCTCCACCTTTTTTCCCCTCCTCTCTTCCCTTTCTCTCGTCCTCCCTCTTTCCTCAGTCAGCTCCACGTTGTGATCTGTTGCTCCAACTAAGCTAAAGATGAGTTGGCTAAGCCGTATAACACCCAGGGGTGCAGGAGGAAGATCTGATCGGAATGCACCCCCCGCAAGCCCATGTACTGCTGACCCTGAGACATGCTTGATGGTGTTTGAGAATCACTGGAGACAAGTAAGAACACAACACCCCCCCACCCCCACCCAACACACACACACCCACACACACACCCACACACACACATACTGTCACTGGCTAGAGTGCTGACTGCTTAATAGCTTGCAAAGGGTTTGCCAGTGGAGAGTGAAATCAATACTCCAGATCAATGCATAGTGGGGGGTGCAGACTGTAGACGAGTGTGTGGTTTGCAGCCAGTTTCTATATTGTATATCAGTAAATCGGTCAGGATTGGATTGTCCTAGAGTAAATAGAGAGGAATGAGCATGAGAGTCTGTCACTACGCATGCGTTCGTCCCTTCGTTTCGGTACTGTTTTCAACATGCCCTTGCTCACTTTGCTTTAGCTTAGAAGGGCGTAAGGTTAATTTTAGGCCCTGTCCTTTATACGTGCACCCTTGGTCAAATTCTTTGTGAGTGTGGCATTTCATTTCGTTGTTATGCAGGTGATTCACAACTGTGCATACCTTTGAACCTTTGAAATCGCTACTCTCTAGGAAGACTCCAGAAGTGTATATTCGACATCAAGAAAACAGTTGGGTCCCCCCACATTACCCAACGAAAACCTAAGCTCTTTAACCATTTAAAAAAACACCAGTTAAAAACCTTAGGGTAATTTTTGATTCAAGTTGACAGTAAAGAAATGGAGTGGTCAGTTTCTTTCAGCTTAGAGCAAACAAAATTTCCTAGTGCTTCAGATCTGTAAAAAGTTATTCACGTATTTGTTACATCTAGACTGGATTACTGTAATGCAGTGTATTTTGGAATGAAGTTTCTTTTGCTCGTTTACAGTTAGCTCAAAATGGCACAGCCAAAGTAACTTGTACAAAAAAAAGTTCATGTTTGATGTTTATCTGATAAAGTTTAATATTTTCTTATTTATTACTTATTATTTGTCGCAAATATACTGTCATTCTAATTTTGATGCCTGCAAAAAACTCCATATACTCCAAAAAGATGGTCATAGTCATGTTTACCACTGTTTTGGGTCACCATTCTTTTTAACAGTGGTCAGTAATTGCTTGCAGACTAAAGAGAACATTTGATTGAGTTTTGAAAGTAGATATTTTGCTAGATATTGTATATATTGTAGATATTGTTAGTATATGCACAGTCTTCATAATAGTGTTTGTAGATGTATTTCTGAGCGCATCTTCATAGGGGTGTGCTGGATTTTAGCATTCAGACAGATTTCTCTAGATTGCCTGAATCATTTGATGATACTTGATCCATCCTTGCTCATAAAGGATTCAGCTTTTATTGTATGCTCCTTTTATACCTAAGCATGATTGCATCACATGTTTAAGATGCTATCTGAGCATTCCAGCTCATTTCCTAGTCTTAAATAGCCCTGTTACAACAAAGTTTGTGCTCAATTTTTTTTACTCTGCCGTTTGTCAATTTGAATGGATTTTATATAAGGACCAGTCAAAGAAAATGTTAATAACTAGCTATAATAAGTACATTTTTCTGTCATGTACACTGGCCATATGTGCTCATATGCATATTTTTCTCTCTCTGTCCTTCTCAAATGTAGGTATCATGGGTGTTAGAGCAGAGGGACTCTGGGTCCGGAGGAGCAGATGATCTGACTGCAGTGAGGAATCACACTGATCAGATGCTCTGTCTCCTGGCTGAGGAAAGACCTGCAGGGGGCGACAGTGATCCACCAGGTTCAAAATATATACTGTACACTCTCTGGCCCTCCAGGCCATCCAGTTCTTAGTGTGCACAGACAAAGAAGCTGTAAATACTTAATGCATGCTGCTCCTTATGCTGACAGGCTGAGGACCCTCTTAATCCATGTGCACAGCATATTTCTCCAGTAACCCAGTGAAAATGAACATGCTTTCTGGTCTGAAACTTAGTTCTTTGTCAGTAGCTAAATTTGATGCTGTGGTTTAGTAATTTGTACTGTAGGTTTAATAAATCACTCATTTATAGCCTATAAACCTCTAAAGCTTAACTATGTGAAGTAGCCTAAAAGCTGCTGTTATTGTAGCTATGCATTGCCTTTTATGTTTAATGAGAAGCCATTGCATTTGGAGGGCTACTGCACAGCGTTATCAGTTTAAGAAGCATGACAACAGGTATGAAAAAAGATCCAACTTTCAGAGCTACATAATGTTCTGAAGCAGGACAACATATTTAGGGGATGATAGAATGCAAGAATTTTAGTTTAAAACATTCCAAAATAACCCAAAATTATAAACAGAATGTGAAGAAAGTGAGTCGCTGAATACTTACACTTACATAAACAACAGCAAGATAAAGCGATGATGTTTGCTGCCGAACTGATTTTGACTTGATTTCACCCAGAGCACAGAGCTATTTTGCAGAAACTACTGTATAATTGCTCCATCCCACCAGCGAGCGAGTCCTTTTCTTTCACACCTCTGTTGACATGAGTGATGAGGCAGTGACTCTACACGGTGTTTGCACTGCAGAGCTGTTAAGAAGACCTACATACTGGAAATTCTCACCAATCACAACAAAGTCCCACAGACATTACAGGATGTCAGTCTAGGTGTTGTCCATTTTTCTATGCAAACGATAATGAAGTACGTGTTAAAAGCACATGCCTTTGTTTATCATCTGCAGTTTTCTAGCCTGTGATTGGGCCATTGCTTCTAAGCCTTCTGGGGGGGGAGAAGCTTGCATAACACAGAATGTTTAACTTGTTTTTTGTTTCATAAGAGCCATAAATTACATAATTAAGAGCAGACATGGAGCGGGAAATAAGGAAATAGACAACCTAGGGCAGAACTGGAGCAAAGTAATTATAAGACGTTTTGAACGAGGAGTGGAAATGTCTGCCGTTCCACTCCACTCACATTCTCACATTTGAAGTATGAATTTGACAGATTGCTTCGTCTTACATATTGCTCCTTTAAAGCAGCCTGTTTTCAGACTTTTAAATTCTTCATGATTGACAATTGCAATAAACTGAAGCTTGCAGCTAAAATTTAATTGAAAAGGGACGTTCGTGTTGTAGATGGAGATTGTAGTCTGTATATTTATCGTAAGCAGCTACAGAAATCTGCTTATGTCTAAAATGTTGACTGGCTTCCCCTCAGCGATGGGCCCCATTCTGGAGTTGGTGGCATCTGAAAACATCCTGGAGCGGCTGGTGCAGTGGCATGTACGGCGAGGCCTTGACCCAGAGAGTCAGTCGGCACTGCTGAAGCTGTTTGAGATGCTAATCGGCCAATCACATCAGCCCTTGCTCCAACACAGCGCCGTGCTACAGCCGCTGCTCACCCTGCTGGGAGCCTGCGTGGACCCCCAGCTCGGCTGCCCCCCCAGCCTGGAGGGAAGCCTTGTACTGCTGCTCAACCAGGTGTGTGTCTTCAATTTAGGGTTAATAAAATGCAACAGTTCATACATTAAAATGCATTTTTTCCTAGAGCAGAATAAAAATGCATAGGTTGCTTTAACAGGCCTCTTCATTTCAAAAGAAATGTTTTAAAGTTGGTGTGAGTTTTAAAATGTTTCAGCAACTCCCCAGTCCTTACTGTCTACAAAGCTGCAATTTTTTTTTTTCAAAATACTTGCATCAAATGCATTTACATATAATTGTTAATTTCAGTCCAAAATCAACAGTTTGTAGTTTTGTTGTAGCCCAGACTACTCTGCTAAAAGAGGTACTATACAGGGCAGCCAATCAGATTTTATTTACATATATTAGAAAAAAGTCTACTTATGTTAGAAAATGGTGTTGTAAAGCATTGACAATGTTTTGGGCACAAGTTGACATTTTTTATATGTATGTGTGCTTCAGGTGTGTGTGTCCATGGCGAGACAGCCTGCAGTCCTGGAGCTGCTGTTTAGGTGTGGGGCGGTGCAACAGGGTCCCACTAACCTGCTGATCTTTTCTTTGCTGGTGCCGTTTATCCATCGAGACGGTGCTCTAGGTCAGCAGGCCCGTGATGCCCTGCTGCTCGTCATGGCTACCTCTGCAAGCAACCATGCTGTCGCTCGCTACATCGCTGAGAACTCCTACTTTTGCCCGGTAAGAGTGTTAGTGAGTGTGAGAGTTTGGCTGGTGATCTAAAGGATTTTATTAATACTGTATTCTTATTGGCACTGCTTGTTTATTTCATATTTTGCGGACCTCTCTTAATAGTTCAAACTATATTTCTAAACATGGTTTAAATAGCAGCACTGTGTTTGTAGTTCTGCTTGTACAGTGTGTACAATAATATTATAATAGATGTGTATAACAGTGACACAGGCCTATTTGCAATAAGATTGCAGGAAAGTTGGGAACTCCAAGAATGTGCTCATAAAAAAAAGAAGAAGGGGGGGAAGAATTTTCCTTACCACTTTGAAATAATAGTGTGTAAATATTGTGAAAGTGTGAAAATGGAAACTAGTCATATTAAAACAAACTCACTAATATACAATATTAAGTATTGTCATATTTATGTTACTCTGGGTTCAACTTCATAACTGAAGCCTCAGGATTCATTGTGTAAAGTGTCCAGTGCATTTTTTAACTTTTGACCTGGATATGGTTCACATGGTTTCCACAGTGCTTGCTGTAGATCATTAATGCTTAATAAACATAGTGTTAATAGAGACTGAGAAGGTGTATATTACAAAAATGACTGTATTTCTGACCCTGTACTGTAAACTAAGAATTTCTATGTCCAATGTTACCCACAGGTACTGGCGACGGGGCTGAGTGCACTCTATTCATCTCTGCCACGAAAGATTGAGGTGCGGGGGGATGATTGGCATGCTCTGCGTAGAGAGGACTGGATGGGGGTGCCATCTCTGGTACTCTTCATGAACAGTTTGGAGTTTTGCAACGCTGTGGTGCAGGTGGCCCACCCTCTTGTTCGCTGCCAGCTCCTTGACTACCTCCACAATGGCTTCCTGGTGCCTGTAATGGGGCCTGCTTTGCACAAGGTGAGTAGAGTACAGATCAGAAGATGCCTCACGTACCGATGATGAAAACCTTGAGCACTGCTCAAGAATTGTGTTTATAATGTGAAACATGTTGTAGGTCAGTACACACCGGATGTGACACCAATAAATGACACGTACATGTTAAATATATGTCTTTGTTTAGCTGTGATCTCATGAAATAAACCCAAAACAAAAACTGAAAATGCACTGATCCCCATGACCCACTCATGAGTGTGTAATATTGACTCTCTTTGAATTCTTCTCTTTAAATCACTCCCTCTCCTCTATGCTTTCCACTCAAACCCTGTTTTACACTCTCTATGACTTCACTGCACCTTTGTCCCTCTTTTCAGTCATCTGTGGATGAGATGATTGCGAGCACAGCCTATCTGGACTTGTTTCTGCGCAGTATCACAGAGAAGTCCCTCCTTAAGACCTTCCTCCGTTTCATCCTTTTGCATCGGCACGACAA
This sequence comes from Semaprochilodus insignis, assembly GCA_034552555.1. NCBI lineage: Eukaryota > Metazoa > Chordata > Actinopteri > Characiformes > Prochilodontidae > Semaprochilodus > Semaprochilodus insignis. Next base: position 11,528,720 of record CM067480.1, read on the forward strand.
CGACACAATCCTCGACACATTGCTCACACGCATCAGCAGCAACTCACGGGTCAGTCTAAATAATGACACTAGAGGTATTTTTCATTGTGGGATTCTAAGCGATTAAATATCTTGGTATCTTCTGTTTTCTTGGTATCTAGCTGTTTTAGTTACTCAAACAGAAGATTCAGTTACCCAAAAAATCATCTTGAATCAACAGTGTTTAGTTGGAAGTTTGTATACTGATAATCCATGTTTTCTCAAACTAGTCTTTTGCAGGAAGAAACCTGCCCACAAATGTATGTGCAATTTCTGCAACATAGTGCTCATCTACAGTGCTGTGCAGAAGTAAAACACCATCCTTGATTTAGTTCATTTCCGGTCAAAAGTAGAAGTTAATTAGCAACTAAAGGCACAAGTTTTTCAGATCTGAAGCAAGAGTGGAGCTTCATGTTTACCTCTCGTGGTGACGGTTTTAGTGGTTCACCATGTTGCAGTTCTTAGTAGGGTGTTTTTGTTTTGTTGTTTTCTAACTTCAGTTTTGTACATTCCAGTGTTTGCCACTTAACTTTCTCTGACTTTGTCTTACCTTCTGTAGGTACACTATATCCAATCTCATGTAATAACTTGTATTTAATGTCTGTTTTGACTGGCAATTAAATACATCAAGGGCCTCTGATTTTTGGCACATTATAGTAGTTTTTTTTTTTTTTCCTTTTCTTTTTAAGCTGCCTCTAGTTTTGAGACAGGATGAGTAAGTATGTGTAGTAACTTTCTTCACTTGTATCGCACTATAGCTGTGCATGGTCTCTCTCAGTCTCTTCAAGACTTTGCTCTCCCTCAACTGTGAAGACCTCATGCTTCAGCTTGTTCTCAGGTGTGTATGTATGCGTGAAGAAATGTGATTTCGTATGTTTGTATGTTCCTCCTGGACTTGTTTTGCAGTATGTGCTTAAAGCTGTTGTTTCATGTGCAGGTATTTGCTGCCCTGTACACACGTGATGCTGAGTCAGCGGCGTGCAGTCAGAGAGACTGACCTCTATGGCAAATCAGCCGATAAGTTTCTGTCTCTTATCCCGGAGTGCTGCCGGATCACCACCACTGCCTCTAGTGAGAGGGAGGAGGAGCCAGCCTTCTGGGGCAAGGGTGAGTACAAACAAACATGAGCTCATAAAAGACTCATATTTGGTGTGTCAAGACGCTGTCTAATTTTTCTTTGAGTGCTGGATGTGTAAATGTAAAATGTAAGCAGTTTTGCTTCAGTCACCATCACATCACTTATATGCACTGCTGTTGAAACATTTGGAATCTTGTCTCATTAATGAGTTTGTTGCTGTATTTATTAGTAAGTTGTACAGTGTCAATACATTGCAAACTAGCCATTGAAACAATTTGAGGATTTATTTAAACAACACAAAGTTACTGAATAATTCATAAAACTCTGTAAATGTTTATTTTTAGGCATTTCTTGCCAAGGTGTCTATCTAAAGATTTATATGTGGTCATAGAAATAAACAAAAAAATATTTCGCTAAATGATTAATCTGTTTCAGTTTGAACTGACTGCCCACCATTCTTTCTAATCCCTTTCACACACGCACTTTTGCACTTTTTTTGCATTATGTGCATAATGATAATTAACAATTAGGGGGTTTGTGTGAGCAAACACGTTACAGTCAAAATCCAAGTAAAGTTGATGGTAAATCCTGGGATTCATTACTAGGATCAATACAGTGACCCAGCTAGGCTTTTTCTTTTTTTTGTATATGCAAGCAATGATGCCTTGTTGAATAATTAAAACTCAAATTATTTAAATGAATTTATTGAATTAGAATGTGTCAGTACTGGAACACTGTAAGGGTTGAAGATATATCCATATACTTTTGCCACAGAACATTTTGTTGTTTTGGCTACCATCCTTACAGTGTATTGGAAAACATTTAAAGTAAAGAGATTTAACAGTAACCCAAAAAGAAACAAACATTGGCAGTGAAAAGCCCATGTATTTCCAATAAGAATTAGATTAGAAAAAATCATATAATTGAAAAGAAATGAACCCCACAGACTTTTGCTGTGCCATATTGATTTGTTAAATTATGTGAATATTGTTTCTGGGTGATGCTTATAACACTGAAACGTTAATATGTCGATCCATCTTTTTCTGGTAAAATACTGCATAGGGCAGGCTGCCAAACTTTTAGGTAAAGGACCAAATCACATTCTCTCCAGTGCCAAATGAGCTGAACAAAAAAAACTGTTTAGTAGGCAAATTACACATCAACAAGCCATAAGGTGTTTGTTTTATCTGAAATGTGCATTCTGAACTAACGAATTGGTTGAATAAATATCACAAAACAGATTAGATATCTAGACTGATGTCTAAAGCCGAAGGTTCATCATCTTTGACATTATGTTATGTTATATATTTTTAGCAAATCTCAAAGAATTTGTAACTTGTAATACATTAATTTAATCACAGATGTCCTTTACAGGTCTGTGTAATCTGATGGGTGTATTTAGCTGTCAACAGTCTGAGCAAAAAAGTTTACTTTTTTATGTATCATATCATGTAAAAATTATTGTTAGTACATACAGCAACCCAGTAAGTGTAGGTTACTTTAAATTCTGTTAAAGGTTTTGACATGAGCTGTCAAGGTTTTCCTCTGAATTGAATCCAAAACTTTTTCAGCTTCAGGAATATAATAAAAATAGCACTTCGCTTGTCAGAAGAAGTACTTCTTAGAGATGGTTGCTAAGCAGTGACTGTCTACTGAGGTGTACAAGATAACTTTAGTTTAGAACATGGATTTTAAATTCATCTGGTGGGCTGGATAAGGACCATGATTAGACCTGACTGGGTGTGGGGTGCATGCTTCATACCCATGGTTAGGGGCAACATGTGTGAATGATGCAGTGCTTAAATATTACTAGTAAAAGTATCTGTAAATGTGTAAATGTGAAAGGGACTCTTGTCTGTATGACCAACATCATTGGTGACTCTTTATTGCAGCCTTATTTAAAGCCTGTTGTGTTGGACAGTACCAAAATCATGTTGTAATCATTTTAAATGTGTGTCTGTAGCAACTAGTTTCAAATAATTGATCATGGATTTCAAACTTCCATACAGTAGCCTTTTCTTTTTAAGGGATGTCACGCTTTGTAGCCTCTGATCTTTTTGTTTTCGCTGTAGTGTTGGGCAGCCCCACTTCTGAGTCTCCAGTCCACCCTAAACCTAGCACTCCGTCCCGCTTGGCTCTTTTCATCCGCCAGCAAAGCTCTGGAGGTGCAGGAAACGCGTCCTCCACTTCTGATCCTGAAAACACTCCTTCCTCCCCCCGCGGAAGCATCCCCTCTCCCAACAGCCCCATGCACCAGCCACCAGACACATCAGATGCTGAGTCCGGATACCTGGAGTACCTGCGTGATGCTCGCCGTGGCATTGAACTGTGCTCATGGGCCTGTAGGGACTGGTCCGCTCCCTATGATGGAGAGAACCCGTCCCCAAACTCGGTACCCCCTCCACCGCCCCCGCCCACATCTAATCCGTCTCTCAGTATGGTGCCTGAGCACTTTTCCATGCAGCGTAGTGGACTTACAGATGCTGCCCAGCAGAGGGCAGCAGTTGTGGCAGCAGCCCGAGCAGAGTGGAGCAGCTCGGAGCGAAACAGTGGAGAATGGGATGTCACTATCACCAAAAACTGTATCAGCTTGACTCCCCGCAGCAAGAAACGCAGCTTACTGCCCAGCTCCATCCCTCTACAGACTGCGTCATCATCATCCGCCTCAGTGCCAATTTCTGGGTCAGCAGAACCCATAGGTACGCACCCCCACACGACCCCTCATCGAGCTCTTTATAATGGCACTGGACAGGTAGATGACTGTGTGGACAGTTTGGATGGTGGAATGGAGGTGAAGAAGGTGAAGAGAGATGCAGATGTCACTGACAGAGAATCAGGCTTGAATGGAAGTGTGGGTATGGTGTCTATCGAATCCAGTCTTACCTTACAGGGAGGCTACAGTGATTTCCACAGTAACACCACAATAAATAAACCAGCTTCATCTCAGGTGCAATCCAGTGCTCTTCCACAAACCCAGCCAAGCCCACCTACCCGACAGCTCTCATCCCAAGAATGTAATTCCAGCGAAGGCCAAAGATCTGCTCCAGGACCAAGCTTGGCCGAAACTTCCCTCACAACATGCACCACCCATGGCCTGGAGTCTGTTGAGAGCCTGATTGAGGAGCTGCTGGAACAGGCACCATCTGAACCACTAGCTGGAGACTCTAATGGCCAGGGCATCAGCATTGAAGCGTTCCACCAGGAGTTAAGGGAGCTAGAGGAGCGAGTGAAAGCAAGGAAGGTTCACACACGAAGTTCTGAAGAATTCAGCCAGGAGCCCTTGTCTGCGTCCCCTGGTCCAAACCGGACAGACGAGGAGTGTCCTCCACTGGAGTCCGAACAGGCAGCTGCTGGAGAATCAAAGCTTGATGGTTCCGGTACAGGAATGTTCAGCCCCGCAAGACCCCTCGGGCAACCACTTGCACAACCATACATAGGTAATTCTCATTTGGTCATAAATAAATCACCTAGTGGATCAAAGAATCGTTGCATCTATGTTTACTTTTATTCTGTCTGTTTATTTAATCACTTATATTTTATCATGTTATTGTGCCAGATTTAGGTAAATGACAAATTTTCATCTTCCATCTCTGTGGAGGAAAATGAACGATATTTGCACAGGGGAAAACTAAAAGTTCCAAAACAGAAATAGAATTAGCACAGAAGAAAAGCATGTGAAGCACTGCTCTCCCAGAGAGCATCTATATAAAGACAGGCACTCAGCACAGCTTTTAGGAGTAATAAAATGCATTTTAAATGCTTTGTGGAGGAGTTATTAACATTTTGTTTTATTATGGCCCAAAATGTAAACAAAATCTGCAGTAATTTACAGTAATAGTGTAAAACATCACCAGCAATGTCACTTGACCTTCTACTTGGCTAAAAGACCTGGGCAAATGCCAAAGTCTAGGTGATTTTTTAGCATGCTGTGTGCTCAGTTAGTCAGTTACCTGTTACTGATTGGCGGGGGAAAAAACCAAACAAAACATATTTAATCACGAAATTGTTGATACCAAACAAATTATTACTTACATAAGATTTTGCACATATTCCACGTTTGGTCACATGCTCACTTTTACATAACAGGCAATTAAGGTATTTTACTGACATGCTCAGTGAGGGCGGTACAGAAGAGAATGTAAAAATCAGATGATATGAACTGAATAGACAGTAGAAGCTTAGAAAATGTAAATAAAAAGTAAAAGCTTGTTAAGATTTGCATCAAGTTGATGATTCTGCTGCATCAACTCTGTCTGCAGGTCCTTTCATGACGGTGCTCTTTTCAAAGCTGGAGAGCATGATGCAGAATTCTTTGTATGTGAACATTCTGCTGACGGGCATTGTGTTTCAGCTGGCCTGCTACCCTCAGCCTCTCCTCCGCTCTTTTCTTCTCAACACAAATATGGTGTTCCAGCCCAGCGTCAAGTCTTTGATACAGGTAAGACTTCAGATTACACTAGAGGTGATGTGATGAAAACAGCCGAGTTGGTGCAGTCAAAAGTTGACACATTTAAGCTTAACCTCACATGGACAGATATTTGGGCATGCGCATAATAATCACCTGTGTGGCTCTATTGATAAACTTGCTGTGGTGTGGAAGACGCTATGATATTGAAAGAATTTAGCCATCTGATATGGAAGTAGAAAAAGACTTGTATATAAAAAATGTATATAAAAAGCACTTCCTAAAGGGATCTGTTTCCTTTCTGAATGGTGACCACTGAGAATAAATTTTTAGCATGAGAATTGCTGCTGTCATCTGTCCAACAAAGCTGTACAACAAATTCAGTGCAAAAGAAGTATACAGAGGACGACACTTATTATTGTTTTTTATTTTAGTTTAGTGCTAGATGGAAGGTAGTTGTCATCCTTTGAACAAGGTGTATTATTTTCTGCTCAGTGAATGATGTGGAATTATTTTGGCTTGTCAAGGTCTCTGAGAAAAGCCATCTTTTCTGTCGTTGGCTATGACTTTCTATTTTATACCTGTGTGTGTGCGTGCGTGTGTACTCTTGTAGTGCTATATTTATGAGTAGTTCAACAAGTGTAGTTAAATATGAAATACGTTGTGAAGTGAGGACATTTCTTCACCTGGCCATGTTGTGTGGTGTTTTTTTGTTTGTTTATTTTTTGTTGTTTTTTTTAATCAGTTTTCCCCCAAAATGTGTCCAAAACATTATTTTAATGTATTGTTATTTTGTTTTGTTGCATATCATTTTTTTCACATGTTGAGATGAATGCAAATCTTTTTTGTGGGAGTCCAGAGTTGTAATTATCCAGCACAGTAGAAGTTTCCAGTGTTTCTGATCAAACACAGCTGTAGTGAATACAGATTATGTGTTTGAGCCATGGGTGACTGTGCTCAGATTAACACTGATGGCGACAGTATCATTTGTTGTAAGGAGAGCAGTTCTTTGGTAGTTTCTCCGGTGGAACAATGAGAAAGGTTTGATAATTGGCAGTCAATATTATTTTATTTTATTATTTTATTTTATTATATTTATTTTTTCTTACATTTGTTACCCTTTAGTGGGTTCTGCATTTGGTTTATGCATCACTCATAACATTTTCAATCCCTCACTCATGTTTAGCCTGGGTGGTTAGTTGATAGCTGAGAAATATATACTGCTGAAAGAATGATATGTTAGATATGGATGATAAGAATGATGTTGTTATGTAATAACATATCCCTTGC